>CM012451.1:9391252-9991252 GCA_003999625.1 Oryzias javanicus | reverse complement strand
TCACTGACTTTTAGGAAAACACTGCCAACTACTGTTCTGGCATGCTCATTACATCGCCCAACAGCGCAAGTATGCGGGAGACGTGTGGACGGAATTATTTTTTAAAACGATTACGTGTGGACGCAACCGTTTTTATAAAACGGAGGTTGGCAGATGTGCGTTTGTAGAAATACCCGGCTACGTGTGGACATGGCCTCAGAGTTCAATTCAATTCAATTTTATTTATATAGCCCAAAATCACAAAGAATTTTGCCTCTTTGAGCTTCATGCAGGTAATTTTACAGTTGCAAAAAATATTCATGAAACATGAAAGAAAGATCACTAAAGACTAAACAGACTAAATAAACTGGATATCCCTGCTCTTAGACCCTCCCTCTCTGTAAGGAAAAACTCCTAAAAAACCTGAATCAGGAAAAACGAAGAAAGAGAAAGAGTTAAATGTTCCAGCAGCTTCTGGCCGTGTAACGATTAACACTTCTGTTTATTTGAATTTGACCTTTTTCTCTGTTGAATTAACTTCTGCTTCCTGGTTTCCAACAGTCACCGCCGGTTCCCGCCAGTCATCTCAGCTGTTTCATGACTTTTTAATCCGCATCAGCTGTTCTGTCTTCTACTCTTTCAGCCTCTTCATGATTGAGCTTTTGTCATGTGAGACTGTAGTCATTGTCTGCATTGTTTTTGGGTGAAGGACGCTCCGGCCTCGCCCGTCCGTCTCCGAGCTCCGCCTCCTGAACTCCCTTTTAGGGCTCCTCCTCCTCTCAGACCTGCTGCTGAAAAGCTTGAAGAGAAGACTAAAACGCGCCGCGTGAAGACGTCTGAGCGCGTGTTCCAGCAGAGACACACGAATATAAAATATCAATTCAATTCCATGTTTTGGGATTCTTTTGATTCTTCAATTCAGTTTGAGTTTACACATTTGTTTAGAAATATATTTTTAATCTGTATGTTTTGAGGATATTCATATTAATCTGATCACATATTGTAAATATATCAGTTAAATCCTGAGATTATTATTATCATCCAGAGTTTCATGGATTCTCTAAAGGAGAAGTTCTAACATAAATGTTCAGATCATTAACATTGGAAACATTGTTCTGCTTCTCCTGGAGGACGTTTCAGTTTGTCCTCTAGGTGGCGATCGCGCTATAGCATTACACTTTATTTCAGAAGAAGAAGAAAAAAAACGATGTTTTAGAGCACAGTTACTTTAAAAAGATTTAGAGAATTCGTCTCTGAGTTTAAAAAGACGTTCATTTAATGAGAAACCTAGCGACCTAGCGTTAGCATTAGCCGTCCTATGGGAAATCCCATTAAACG
This sequence comes from Oryzias javanicus, assembly GCA_003999625.1. Taxonomy (NCBI): domain Eukaryota; kingdom Metazoa; phylum Chordata; class Actinopteri; order Beloniformes; family Adrianichthyidae; genus Oryzias; species Oryzias javanicus. The sequence continues at coordinate 9,989,935 of CM012451.1, read as the reverse complement.
TTAGCATCAAGTGAGCAGACTTTAGCTTTATGTGCTAAATCGATTTGTATTCTTTCTGAAATGGTTATTGATCTATTAAGCTAAATCCATTCAAATCGATTTTATTAATCCATCCCAAGAGGAACGACATATGAAGAAAACTACGGTGGCCCTTAAGTGTCACCAACGTTGGATTTTTGAGCTTTTTCAAATCTTTAATATTCTCAAACTAACAGAGTTTTAGAGTAAATTCAGTTTCACTTTCCATCAAAGAACTTTCATAAACCAATCAGTGATGATCTATAGTACCTTTTCTGTTTTTTATTTTGTTTTTCTAACATTTTATTTTGACTTCTGGAAAATATTTTAATTTTCTGATTTTTTTTTAATCATTTCACATTTTAGTTTATCAAATTTCCTTTTGATTTCTGAAATATCATGTTATTTTTTTAATTATCTGTTAAATGTGATCTTTCAAATGTTTCTGAATTGAGTGTTTTTATTTTTATTTTTTATTTTTTTTGGGGGGGGGGTTTGCTATGTGGCTATTTGGCGCCACCACAGAAAACTGACTCTGAACCACAAAGTACAGAGAAAGGATGCTTCTTCCAGCTCTTAACGACGCTCCATTTACCAGCAGGATCCTTTCTGCTGCCGAGCAACGCCCTGAATCCTAAATGAGGAAACGAGCCGCTAATCGAGCTCGCGTCATAACTCCGCCCCCGTCCATCCATTCTCAGCTTCCGGCTGGTCTGCAGAGATGAAGCCGCACACAAACACAGGAGGAAGCAGGAAGACATCTGCAGCACACCACTGTTCCCAGGAGAAATGAGAGAAATCTGGACGTGGCGGCGGCGGCGGCGCGCTCTCTGAACGCCGTCTCAATCATGGTGACAGCAGAGCTTTCAGTTTGGAGATGGCATGTGCAGATAGAGGTCGGTCTGGAGGTTGAGGAGGAGGTTCTCCATGAACAAGACTTCATGAAGCTTGTTTACTTGTTTTTAAGGGACTGGAGGCTTTAAAAACATCTCTAAATCAACAAACGCTTCAGTGAAAAACAAACAAACAAACAAGCCATCACTTCACATCAGTTTGTTCTGAATGAAGGAAGCCTTTCTGATGCAGTCACGCTCTAAAAGTGTTTCTTTTCTCCAGGTTCATCTAACATCTCAAACTCTGGGGTTGAACCTTTTTGCTCCTTTTCTTGATTCTCAGTAAACAAACTTTTGTATTTTTTTCTGTCATTATCAGTCAGACTCCACGTCCTTCCCCTCTGTGTCTCTGTCTTGCTCATGGGCACAGGTCAGTCTCGTGGACCGACCTCTGGTTGGGGACCACAGCCATAGAGAACTTAACTAATCACGCCGCGGCTTCTGCAGCCATGACTTGAAGGGCCAAAACATAACCTTCTGCAGGCCAGATTTGGCCGGCGGGCCACACTTTGGACACCCACCCTTCAAACTGATAGTCGTCTCTTTTTGCAGCTCTCGGTTCTGTTTCAACCCCCAGATGAGACTCTCCTGGATGAACTTTCCATGTTTGTATTCATGGATTCCTCCCACAGACCAAACGCTTCAGAGGTTAGTTGCCACTCTAATTTGCCCCTTGGTGTATTTATGATTGTGTGGCCCTGCAACAGACCAGCCTGTTCAGGGTGTGCCTCACCCTCGCCCCAGTAGCAGCTCCGTGGCCCCAAAAGTTTCCGTGGGTTCTGAAGGTGGACTGGCTGAGCAGTAACTAGAATCTTCCAGACTGAGGAGATCTGACTCAATCCTGCTTCTTTTAGCTTGTTGATGACTTTTCTAAAAGCTGATTTTCCATGTTTTTGCTCCCATGTGTCACACATCGTTCAGATTTGCTCCAGGTCTCTGGAATCTGCAGTCATAAATATAAATTCCTCTTTTTTTATCACAATATTTACATAAATATGAGACAACAACGGACGTTCATCAAATTGATCTCCTCAGGATAATTGTCAATGATCTAGTTATGTGTCCAGAGAGATCAGATAAGAATAATCTGATCTTTCTGATTTGATATGGAAGAACAACCATTACATAACGCTGGTCTGCTGGACGTTTGTTTCCGGCGTGTGATGCTAGAGGTCTCATGTGACTTCAGATGCATTTTTTATTGGAAAACTATATTGGATAAAGGGGGATGCATGCTGGGAAATAATGGCGTTTACACCAAAGATCAACTCAATCATTTTCTATTGGATAAATGTACACCAGGGATCACTGACCGACGGACCACGGTCCGGATCCTCACCAGGTCATGGAGACCCAGAATCTGGTCTATCCTAATCCAGATTCTGGGTCCACACGACCCAACATCTGGGTCCAAACCACTTCAGAGAAACATGAAGCTGCTGTTAGCAGACACAAGTCGCGTTTCCATTAACTCTGAAATTTCGAAAAACGGAATTTCGATATTAAATTCTCCTAATGGAAACGCCACAATTTTGAAAAAACTCGCCTTTTTCAAAATAAAGTTTTTGCGCTTAGAGGAGGTGGTATTTGGGCCGTATCGAAACAGTAGTTTTTCGAAAAACTGTAATGGAAACACTTTTTTTGAAACAAACGAGTCACGTGACCATTAACCGGATATGACGATGTAGATGGCGATGCGCTTTTTTACAGCAACTGGCTGCCTTGGGCGCCGCACAGCTACGTGCTACCGTACTGTAACTGTTTCCATATCTCTCCTCTTTAAATGTAAGGTAAAGCCGTAGGGTTCAAATAGGATTCAGACATCATAAATATGTAAATGTGGCTAAAGTGCAGCTGTGTTTTTACATGTTACTCTTTAGGCCTGCATGCTAGTTGGAGTGTCACCTGTGCACGTGGTCTGCTCACCTGCAGAGGGCGTGTACAGGTATTCTCCCTGTGGCGGGGGGAGTTCAGGGTCAGTCTACTCCCAGCTGGACCGGCTGAGCCCAGCGGAGGATTTGGTGCAGGTTCTGGTGTGACCGACAAATGGGATGTTTGTGTTTTTGTATTTTTGTGAGATTTACCTTTTATAAAAAACAAAAACTGTATTAATAGGTTTGTATATTTAGTTTAAAATCGGTTTCCTAGTCGGATAGTCCTCTGCTAATCTGTTTTTTTTTTTAAAGTTTTGTTGGTGGTTTCATTTGGCATAATCCGTTTGGGTAAAGTGTAATGTTGAAATGAGGTAGGGAGTTATAGTCACAGTATGGTTGGTTTTAGTGATAGTCTGAGTTTTTACATGTTGTAAACAAAGTTGGGAGTCAGAGATGTTGTGAATACGCTAATGTGGCTAACACTTCTAATGAGGCTAACGTTTAGCATGTTACAAACAAGTTCTCCAGTTAATAAAGTTTGTTTGACTGTTGCTGACTCTGACTTAACTCTGTGCTTTTGTTTGGTGCAGTGTGATTCATGTGTTGTTCCTCTTTCCCACTTTCCTCTGGGGAACACGAGAGATTCCAGATTCCAGGATTGTCTGCTCCTGTTCTTGATCGTGGACCTCGCCTCCACCTGTCCCCTAGTCCTATCTGGCTGAACTTTATTCAAATATGTATTTGTAGAGCTAATTCTTCTTTACTAGTCCTGGTAAATCGCCTCTCCATGCTGGGACAGGATCTCTCCTTCAGGTGGACATTCCTGAGGTTTCTTCAGGAGTTTTGGACATGGATGACCAGTTTAGTTTAATCTGTTTAGTTTTTAACTATTCTCTATATTTTATGACTGACTGATGAAGCCCCATTAGGCCATTCCTTAGTGATATTGGGCTTAATAAATAAAACTGAATTGCTGGAACTTTCTCTGACTCTTTTGCCTTGCTGGATGGGCCTCATAGTTCAGTCTTTTATATAACATGAACTCAAAAATAACCATTCATTAATGCTGCTAGAATCCTGTGCAGAGACTACGTTAAATGTTTTTATTCCTGTTCTAAAGACATTTTGGAATGAATGGAGACACCCTTGTATAGCTATCCCTCCATCAATCATCTGGTTACTGACTGGATGCTGTAGTTCCAGAACCGGCCACCAGGAGAACTGTTTATTCACTGAATAAGACATGAAAATAAGCTTGATAGAGGAGAAAAGTGGTCTGAAAAATGATCTTCTCAAACCTCAGTGTCGACCCATGAGAGGATCTTTGACCTGAATATTCAGATAGAAGCTGTTATAATGAGTTTTCTACCAGCCTGTCAGAGGAAACCAGCATCAGAAAATATCTGTTTATCTGTCTGAACTATTGTTAGCAGCTCGTGTTCGTGTGGTCTTTCAGATCCAGAGGAGTTTGAGGAACTGTGAACAGACACGCTGATTCACTTCCACTCTGCTGTCATTATTTTAATGAAGAGAATTGTTTTTTTCTTTCATTTTTTCTGTCTTTGTTGCCACCCGATCTGCAGGTTTCATCTGTCGCCTCATGAACTCGACTGTCCTGCAGCTCAAACAAGATAAAGGCGCAGCAGCCGTTTGTCACCTGACACTGACACAGTAACCTTGTTAACCCCGCAGAATGGATCACACCGCTATGGTAACTGCGTCCGCCTCCCCGAGAGCAAAACAAAGCCGACGGTTAAAACAGCTCGACGCATCACTCCAGGATTCAGATTTAAAGTCGTCTTTCTCTTTGAGCGTTCAGCCGGTCCAGCTGACGGCATCGAGAGGTTCTGAGAGTCTAACGTGAAGAGATCAGAACCGTCTCATGACTGCTGAGGAGGAAGTTCTGAGTCATTGTCCAATGCTGAATGTTATTACTGAAATGCATGTAAGGAAGCCTGTGTGGGTCAGAAACATGACTCAGCAACATTTCACTTCTCTGTCTGTAAAGTTTCAAATGAGTTCATTAAGAAAAACTAGTCCTCATTTTTCTGTTATTTTACAGATTTATTTCAAATGATCTTGAGGGGTTTGTTTCTCCTTCATGTCTTTGACTCTGTGTCAACAGGTCAGTGTGGAGGTCTGGCTGCAGCAGTGACAGGTTGGTGTGAATGAGTTCTGACACGCGAACAACATCAAGTCACATTCTGACCCCAGCAGTGACCCCACAGTATGAAAGTATGCAAGACTGAAAGACTCAAAGACTGAAAGCTTTCAGTCTTTCATACCATGTTTCCTCGATGGAGCTCAAAACAGATTCATCCATCCATCATCCATCCATCATCCATCCATCATCCATCCATCATCCATCCATCATCCATCCATCCATCATCCATCCATCCATCCATTCATCCATCCATCCATCCATCATCCATCCATCATCCATCCATCATCCATCCATCCATCCATCCATCCATCATCCATCCATCATCCATCCATCATCCATCCATCATCCATCCATCCATCATCCATCCATCCATCCATTCATCCATCCATCCATCCATCATCCATCCATCATCCATCCATCATCCATCCATCATCCATCCATCATCCATCCATCCATCCATCATCCATCATCCATCCTCCATCCAACCATCATCCAACCATCATCCATCCATCATCCATCCATCATCCAACCATCATCCAACCATCATCTATCCATCATCCATCCATCATCCATCCATCATCCATCCATCCATCCATCCATCCATCCATCCATCATCCATCCATCATCCATCCATCATCCATCCATCATCCATCCATCCATCATCCATCCATCCATCCATTCATCCATCCATCCATCCATCATCCATCCATCATCCATCCATCATCCATCCATCATCCATCCATCATCCATCCATCCATCCATCATCCATCATCCATCCTCCATCCAACCATCATCCAACCATCATCCAACCATCATCCAACCATCATCCATCCATCATCCATCCATCCATCCATTATCCATCCATCCATCCATCATCCATCCATCCATCCATTCATCCATCCATCCATCCATCATCCATCCATCATCCATCCATCATCCATCCTCCATCCATCATCCATCATCCATCCATCCATCCATCCATCATCCATCCATCCATCCATCCATCCATCCATCCATCCATCATCCATCCATCCATCCATCATCCATCCATCTATCCATCCATCATCCATCCATCCATCCATCATCCATCCATCATCCATCCATCATCCATCCATCCATCATCCATCCTCCATCCATCATCCATCCATCATCCAACCATCATCCATCCATCATCCATCCATCATCCAACCATCATCCATCCATCATCCAACCATCATCCATCATCCATCATCCATCCTCCATCCATCATCCATCCATCCATCCATCATCCATCCATCCATCCAACATCCATCCATCATCCATCCATCCATCCATCCATCATCCATCCATCCATCCATCCATCCATCCATCCATCCATTTTTCTGAATTGTAACTGTTTGGCCAGTGTGTCATTGATCCAGTGGAATAAAGTAAATAGATTCGATGGATAAAATGAAGTTTTTTTCGCTGTGATCAGGTGTTCAGGTTTACTTAGAATAAACTAACAATAACTCTGGGTATGTGTTAAACATGTTCATCCAAATATTTGAATAGGCATGTATTATCTCTATTCATTGTAACTGGCCAGGCTTATCTAAGGCAAAAATTCAAATTCAACTTAATTTAAATAGAACATTTCCTGCTTCTGAGCGTCTCAAAGTGCTTTCCTCAATAAAATAAACAACAGACAAAAAGTACAAGAAAAAATCCTAATTAAAAATACATTTTTAAAAAAGCATCAAGTAAAGTTCCACTCTGATCATCTGATCTGTTTCTAAAACATTCTCAGTTTTATTTGAATCATGATTTTACTCTTAAAATAAAAAAATCAAGGACATATTTTCACTAGAAGATCACCTCTGAGATGTAGGCGGGACCGTTGGAACGTTAACCCCGCCCCCTTTTCCTGTCACCCATAATTGAAGTATCTGTTTACTCTCTCTTCCTCTAGCTTACAGCCCCTCACACCCCCAACAGAACATTAGAATGATTGTTTCAGATCCAGATTCAAACAAAGACGTTCACGGATCTATTTGTCTGTAAGTGCACGCATCAGAAGGGGGTGGAGCAGAAAGCTTGTAGCCCCGCCCACCATATTTGTTTCATCTCAACTGAAATCTTTTTAAAATATCATTTTTTTGTCTGCTCCTGATTCACATTGATTTGTTTGAAAAACATTATAATTTAACTTTAATTTCCTTTCAATATTTTCTCCATCCTCAGAAAAATGTCACAAGAACATGTTAAAAACACAATTTTCCTCAGAGAAAGTCTTTAATATTTACAGTTAACATAAAAATCATAATTTTAGATGTGAAGGTTTTGTGTTTTTTTCTGAAGAACACAAAGAAAAAACATTATTTATAATTCTGCATAACTCATTGTCACCTTTTTGAATAGTTGGTTCTTTCTGGGTCATTCTGTTCATCAGCAAAGAATTGTTCCTTTGTGTCTAAAATAAATGTCACATGTTCAAATATTTAAAGCACAAACGTTTTTATCAGAGAAGAATTTCACTCTGAAACACAAATATTGAGATTTTCTGAGATACAGTGTTCTTCTGGGTAGATTTGATGTTTCTGTTGTGAGATAGGAGTCTTCAGGAGATACGAGGAGTTCAACCTGCTCCTCTCACTGGCTCACGGCCTTCCAGAAACGGCTTCAGATCCTGTCCGATCTCTGAACACAGCCAGCACCAAGCGGGTTTGGATCCGACTGCAGGGACCCGGAGTCACAGGACCCGAGGAGCGCTGCCAGGATCTGAGCAGGAAACCACAAAGCTGCTGTTGTTACTCAAGAGGAACAAACGACAAAGAGCCTCCTCAGCTCCTCCTCCTCCTCCTCGTTGTTGTTACAGGAAAAGACAGCAAACGCCTGACATTTGAACCGGATTCCTCTGAGGATGAACCGTTTCTTCTCAGTTCAAACAGGAAAACCCTCAACTATTTTCTTTGTATTAAATCAATACTCGTCAGGGCTAAAAATAGACCCCGACCCCATCGCGCTCGCTTGATTGTTTCCAACCAAACCTCACGGATAACCTTTAGACTGTGCTCGCTGGGGGGGGGGGGGGGGGGGGGCAGTGAGGACGTCCTGATCCCGAGACCTGCAGAAAGGTCAGGAGGTCACAAAGCAGGAAACAGATCTCATCATCATCACACCGGCAACCTGGTAGATCTGTTCAGCAGATGCATTGTTTTTGCTCAGATCTAAGAAAAACCCTTAAACTGCCCAAAACAGAAAAAAACAGCTGCTTATTGCCCCTAAAGAGACATCAAAGGAAAAACAATAGAAATAATAATAATTAAAACAACTTTAGTTAATAACCAAAATTATTTTTATTAATATTATTTCTATTTTAGTTAAAAAAACAAATTTTTTTTGCTTTTTTTTTTTTTCAATTTCCCTTCAGGGCCTCCGTACCTTGGGGAGTGATTGACACAATCAGTATTTTTTAAAAACATGTTTTCTAAATGTTTCACACCATTTGGTTGAGCAGGCAGTTAAAGGGATAAGAAGGAATAATCACTTCCCAGATTCTCTCCGATTCAGGAAAAACAGCCTTTTCTACTGCTGCTCCGCTTTCCTGGAGTAATATTCAAAACTCTGCATCTGTTTGGGATGGGATTATATAAGTTCGCTTCCTCCCACCTTCAGAACTCCCAGATCTGCTGCGTTTCACTTTAGAGAAACCAGAACGGTTTAAAAACACACAGATTTGAACCTCGGTGTCGACACAAACACGACAACACAAATGAGAATTCAGGAAAACATTTAGAGTAAGATAAAAAAAACAGTAATCAGATTACTCTATTTGTTTTACTATATGTGTGAGCATCTAAGTCCTCTAGAATAAGGCATGGACTCATATTTAAACAAAAGTTTTATTGATAAACAACATAGAGTTTGCTGATAGTGCTTAAAATCAGGCGTGTAAATCTCATGTATGTTTTTGTAAATCCTGTACACGTCAAGTATGTTTTACTTATAGTGATCCTGTTTCTCTTTATTATTATTCCTTATTTATTCTTCCGTATTTGTAAAAACTCAATCATACTTTCAGCCATTTCTGCAGCCTGGGAATCAAAACGTTCAGCTCGTTAAGGAAATTCCTTAAAATTTTCACATTTTACAATTTTTAAGATTTTATACAATTGTGCAATTTTTCAGCACAAATAATAATGAACATGCATTTTTCAAATTTATACAAATAAAAGCATACATTATGTTCAGGACATTCATGCTTTGACTTTTATTTACGTGATTTTTGAATTTTTAAGCAATTATTGAAATTTTACGTAAATTTTGCCATTTTTTTTTCACGTTATTCTTCAAATATTTGTGCACTTTCTGTAAATTATGCAAAATTGGTATCAAAGCGTTCAGCATGTTAAGGACATTCATGCTAATAAACACTAAATTTGAGCTAAGCTTAAATTTTAGCACCATGCTAATGTTTTTGGCTAATTTAGCATCTGATTAAGTTTTTTTGGGCTAATATGGAGTTAAGCTTGTAATTTAGCAACATGCTAGCTGTTCCGGCCAATTTGTCATCTTCTAAAGATTTGGGGGATTTTTGGGGTTAAGCTAACATTTTAGCAAAATTTTTGGCAGCATCTACTGAGGTTTAAGGCTAGTTTATATCTTTAAGCAATTTTTTTATTATTTATTTATTTGCAATTTAAAAAAAAAAATCTTCCAATTATTTGTGCCTTTGCTGCAATTTCTGCAACTTGAAGTCCTTTAGTAGCTTTTAGCATTACACCGTTAGCATTTTCATCAAATCTTTTCAGCAATCACAGTAAATGGAAAATACAATCAACTTCATGATTCATAGAATCAAATAACATAGAAGCAACTTATTCTCAGGATGATGTCAGGACTGCTTTGGTGTAAAGGTAGAAACATTTGTTCTGGTGCGTCTGACATTTTGTGCAGGACGCCATCTTTTCCTGATGTGAAACTTCATGTCAAGGCGCCATTTTCAAAGCAACTTTCAACAAAGTTTCTGCTTTATTGATAATGGCAGAAAGTTCTGCAAGCTTCCATTTGGAGTCTTTGATAAGATAAAAGACCCAAACTCCCCCTGAGTCTGTCTGCTGAACATTAGGAACTCTTGCAGGGACTGAAGCTGCGTGAGCTGGTCTGACAGGAAGCTCTAAACCAGACACAAGACTCTCTGACTCATCTCTAAACCACAGTTCTCTGCAGAAGACCTCAGGAGAACTTTCAGGTCAACTTTTACCCGCCGCCGTCTGAAAGTTACACAGCCTGCTTCTCGTTTTCAGTAAGTCTGCCCCGCCCACAGGAAGAGACCCCACCCTCGAGGGCGGAAAGGACGCCGCGCTCTCGTTTGTGCAAGAGAGAGGTGGCATTTTGCAATCGTTGTCACAACAAGTCAGTTGTTTAGTAAACAAGGTGTTTGTGCTGCCGCTGCAGACCGCGGTGAAGGAGAGCGGCTCCACCGAGCAGCCGGAGCGTCTGGCGTGACGCTGCGCCACAGCCGATGGTCAACCAGCAAACCTGACCCGACCGCCTGGACTGATGCTGCTTCTTCTTCCTGAGTCTTTATGAAAACTGAATGAAACTGCATGTCTGTGTGTGTTTGTATTTGTGTGTAGCAGTCACATGAACACACGGGAGGTAAGGGAGGCTGTGCCTCACCTGCAAAAAAACACACAAGTTAAACCAGAAACGATGCATTATAATGCTAGTGTGAACGCTTTCTGACGAATGTAGGCGCTGTTTGATGAAAATATGAAGAAATGAATTTTAAATGCTGAATAATGTCATGAAAATACTGGTTTAATAAAAGAATTAGTCCAAAAAAAAAACCTCAGTAAACGCCAAATTAGCAAAAAAAAAAGATAGAACGTTGCTAAAATATTAGCTTAACTTCAGATTAGCTTAAAAAAACAGAAATGTCTCCAATAGAAATCGATGTTTTTGCATTCTGGTCTCAAACCCTTTTCTCTGTGTTACATGATCGATCAACCACAGCGACTTTAAACTACATCCATATGTAGAAAACACACTAAAGAACCATTTTAATGAAAAATTCATTCTTTTCATGAACTCTTTCAGACTCTGAGGCTCCACCCTCTGCTCCTTGTGGGCGGGGAAGGCTGAACCAAGTCCTGAACCTCCCACAGCCTAAACCACATGTTAGAAGATGTTATCTTACAGGACAAAGCTAGCTGTTGGAGGAACACGAGGAACCGCTTCTCCTCAGAGTCGATGCTAAAATGAGAGCGTTTTGCTGATTCCTGCTAGCTCAGCAGAGAAACTGTGTGTGTGTGTGTTAGCCTGGGGGCGGAGCTTGCAGCGCAGACTCTTCCTGGAAGGGGCTGTTCTCACTTTGTGATGTCACACTGGGAACCCGCTGGTTTTTGTGGATTGGGGGCGGGGCTGGAGGAACGTTCAGAGATGCGTGAATGGATCAAAATACCACTTTATGTTTAATTTGACTTAAATATATTATATATATGATATTTAAAAGCTTCACTGTTTTATTTAAATGAACATTCCAACATAGTTCTTAACAGTCATGTGACACAGACATCAGACAGCCCCTCCTCTCTTCAATGACATCATATCTAACCACAAACCAGCAGGTCATGTGACCTCAGCGTCTGTCCATGGGGTCAGGTTTCCACCCCTCCTCTTCATCCCTTCATCCAGCTCCAACTCTTTAACGTCTTCATCAAACACTCTCAGGTTTCTCTCACCTTAAGCGGGACAAAGAGACCCGCCCAGCCTATTTTCTATGTCACAGGTAAGATCTTGTTTATTGTTGCTGCTCCTGATCTACCACATTTTGAATAAAACATATAAAAATATAATTTTAAGTTATTTTTCTTCACATATGTCCTTCAACGTCAGAAAAATGCAACAAGAAGATGTTAAAACACCAAAAACTCAACTTTCAACTGAGGCAGCTTTAAAAATAATATAATAAAAAAATATATTTCCTGTGTGGAAATTCATTTGAAAACCTTAATGACTTTTTGTAAGTATATTCTGATTGTTTTTGTGTTTTTTCCCCATTTAGTTCTACTATGCATGAAAAGCATGAAGGAATGAGAGAGCCTTGTTGTTGGAAATCTGTGCTGGAAACAGGAAAACTGCATTAAATGCATGTAAAACGCTGAACTGATCGGAGAGGATTCGTGCGTGAAAACTCAGAGAAATGTCATGAAAGGGTCAAAGCCGTTCATTCACGCTGGGCTGGAAACAGAAACTAAACAGACGAAAAGCTAAAGACAGAAAACTCTGAAATATCTGCAGAAGACGTCGAGTTAAACAGAAGAAAGTTCAGAAACGCTGGAGGGAAAAACAGAAGAATGTCTAACAGGCTCAACAGCAGCAGATAAACGGTGAGTTATTAAAGTTAGAAGATGAAATATTCTTCAAGGTTAATGCTCCGGTTGCCAGGCGCATCACAGAAAGTGATCCTGGTCAAAGTGCTTTTATGATGTCTTCACCTTTAAGCTCCTGAGCATTAAACACACAAACCCTGTCATCTGATAAATGCACGACTTCATACGTTCATCCCTCCGTCCTCTAATCCTGACATCACTACCACTCCATGATGTCATCGTGGTCAGCGTGTGGCTGCCAGTGCTCAGAAAATACAGAAAACATCATTTGATTATTTCAATAGTCGACTAATCACCGATTATTTTTTCCGATTAGTCGACTAATCGGGTCATGCATAAACTGGATGTAAAACACACATCTTAACCATTATTAGCTTTAAACAAACTAAAAACTAAATATATCCACACAAGCATTATCTGTGAAAATGCTTGTGTGAATGCTGTAAGCTGAATTTTGAAGCTGAAGCGAGTGACGACAGCGAAGATGCTGAAATTGATAGCTAAAAACACTAAAGCTGATAGCCACTAAAATATTAGCTAAATGCCAAATTAGCCTAAAAAATAATTAAAAGCCTAAGCTGGACAAAACTGCTGGCATGTAGCTGACATGTTAACTTAACTCCAAAATAGCCTTAAAAAACTGCAAGAAATCCGAAATTTTTCCAAAATAGCTAGCATGTAGCTTAAATATTAGCTAAATTCCAAAACACCCTAAAAAACTTTTTTTTTTAAAGCTAAAGTTAGCCAAAACAGCTAGCATCTAGCTGAAATATTAGCTAAACAACAAGTTAGCCTAAAAACGAAAAAAAGCCTAAATTAACCAGAATACCTAGCTTGTAGCTGCAATATTAGCTAAGCTCCAAATTAGCCTAAAAAATAATTTAAAAGCCTCAGCTAGCCTAAACTGCTAGCATGTAGCTGACATATGAACTTAACTAAAAACTGGAAAAAAAATCCAAAATTTTCCAAAATAGCTAGCATGTAGCTTAAATATTAGCTAAATTCCAAAACACCACCTAAAAACTTTTTTTTCAAAAAGTTTAAGTTAGCCAAAACAGCTAGCATCTAGCTGAAATATTAGCTAAACAACAAGTTAGCCTAAAAACCGAATAAAGCCTAAATTAACCAGAATACTAGCTTGTCGCTGCAATATTAGCTAAACTCCAAATTAGCCTAAAAAATAATTTAAAAGCCTCAGCTAGCCAAAAACTGCTAGCATGTAGCTGACATATGAACTTAACTAAAAACTGAAAAAAAATCCAAAATTTTCCAAAATAGCTAGCATATAGCTTAAATATTAGCTAATCTCCAAAACACCCTAAAAAACTTTTTTTTTTAAAAAAAGCTTAAGTTAGTCAAAACTGCTAACATCTAGCTGAAATAATAGCTGAACACCAAGTTAGCCTAAAAAACTGAAAAGCCAAATTAAACCAGAATAGCTAGCTTGTAGCTGAAATATTAGCTAAATTCCAAATTAGCCTAAAAAATAATTAAAAGCCTCAGCTAGCCAAAACTGCTAGCATGTAGCTGACATGTTAACTTAACTCCAAAATAGCCTTAAAAAACTGAAGAACAATCCTAAATTTTCCAAAATAGCTAGCATGTAGCTTAAATATGAGCTAAATTCAAAACACCCTAAAAAACTTTTTTTTAAAAAAGCTTAACTTAGCCAAAACAGCTAGCATCTACCTGAAATATTAGCTAAACCAAGTTAGCCAAAAAAAACCTGTAAAAAGCCTAAATTAACCAGAATAGCTAGCTTGTAGCTGAAATATTAGCTAAACTCCAAAATAGCTTAAACAAACTTGATAAATGCCAAAATAGTTTAAAAAGCTAGCATATTTTTATTATAACTTTCAACTTTACGACACTCTAACTCCATATATTATAATAAAGTAACAAAAAACTAATCGACTTTGAAATAGTTGTCGACTCTTTATATAGTCGATTAGTCGACTAATCGTGGCAGCCCTACCATGTTTCGCCATCAGTCTGTGAATGTGACTGTAAAACGGCGCTGAAAAGGGGGGGGGCTAATTCTAGGGGCCCAGACTGGGGGGGGGGGGGGGGGGTACACAGGCCCCTAATGCAAATTCGCCACTGGGGGCCACAAAAAGGATTTTCAATGTCTTTTGAAGTTCGCCAGTTAAAACATGTTGCAGTCACTTCTTACCTCATTGGCAGATTTTTTTACTTCTCTAAATAGAATCTGCCACATATAGAGTCATAATTCTGGGTTTATTTTTAAAAAGGCCTGTATCTGCAGAGAACATGGAGTTGTATGTCTGGCTCGACAAAAGCACCACATTTTTTAGTCTTTTTTGCATCATTATCAATTAAATGTTTCAAGTTTTAGTACAAAAAACAATCAGTAAACACTCGGATAATCAAATAGATCTAGAGTAAAAGAATTCCCAGTGTTCTTCTAATTATAATTTTTCTGTTTTTACACTAAATTATCTTTTGTCATTTTCAAGGACATAGTTTCTGCAGAGCGACAGGAGTTCATTAGAAATACCACTGAGTTGTGGGTGGGACCCGAGTAAACCCGCCCCCTTCCCATGATCCATCTGTTCACACCGTCTCCCACCAGCTTACAGACCTTAAAACCACATCCTACATTAGCGGTGCAACAAACATGGCTTCAAGATTTTTTATTTGTCTGCAGCTGATTCAAAACAATATGAATTCTCAGAAATTCAATTCTAATCTTAAATGTGTTTACACACGACCTTCAACGTTTGAAATGCCACAATAACATGCTAAAACACCAAAACAAGATTGTTATTGGAGTGGGTCTTTAAATCTTTTCAGAAAAGTTTCACATTTTGTTCAAAAGTGGCAACCAAAGTGACCTACAAACAAACAAACAAACAAACAAACCCAGATTATTATTGGAAATGAGCTTAAATGTCACCTTCAGCCCAGACATCTTTGTCAACATTCTTCTCTCCAAACGTCTGAATTTAACTGATTTACTGCAGCCTGTAAAACCTGAAAGTGTGTGATTGTAAAACGCTGAGACAAAAGCAGGATCATCTCCTTAATGAGTGAAAGCAAACAAGTTTTAATGGGAATCTGCAGGAATTAGAGTGTTGGGCGGGGGGGTGATTATTCCTAGCATGACAAACATTTTCCTAGAAAGGTGTGACTCCGTAACCTGTTGGTGCTTCAGCAGCCAAACCTGTGCAGGTGTGTGCGTCTGCTGTTGAGGCCAAACAGCTGCAGACGTACCGACGCGTTCAGAGAACCGCGGCCCGGCTCCGTGAACGCCGGCTTCCCAGAAATCCCACGCAGCTGTGAGGGGGAAAGGGAGATGGACGTCCACGTCAGGATCCTGACCAAATCCAGGAACTCAAAGGAGAATCCTGCACGTTTCGCTTTGGCTGATTGTTGCTCACACATTGATTAAACCCGATCTCCCAGCAGCTGGGCCGTCGACAGGATCCCGACGCCCCGGAGTGATCACATGACAAGCGAGCGACGCCTCCAGCAACACCTGACCCTCCGAGGAGACACTCGAGCTCCTGATGCCACGGCCGTCATGCAAAGTTTGGTTTCAGTTCCTCTGAAACTTCGATTTAGAAACTGTCAAGGTCTTTGTTGCACGGAAACTCCTGTTTCCTCTAACCAATTTCCCGCCCAAAAGTAAAAAAAAAAAATCCTGACCGCATCTTTTTGCGTCTCTTTCCTGGTTTGAAGAGTTCGACTAACGTTTCTCCGTCTGTGGCTCTGATGGTTCGGAGGTTTGTGGCATTCAGGGCAACAGTAATCAGGTCATGTTTGAAAGAGAACAAACATCTTTAAAAAGAAAAAACACCCGAATGCGCAGCACAAACCTACGGAGCCCCTAAAGGGACATCGAACAAAAAAATAATAATAATAAAGTTAAAAAAAAAAATTAAAGTAAAAAAAAAAAAAAAACATTTCTAACTCGTGGCCACGACTTACGGATATGATACGCAGTTGCAGCCCATTCAAAACAACAGGAGCGGCTTTTAGGTTTGGTTTTGATCACGTGGTCGGATGTTTAGGTTTCTCCGGATCACGTGACTTTATGTGTTTATCTTTCTTCATTTTGTCTGAAAGCATCCCTCGTTATTGTCACTTAAAATAACCGACATTTGTGTTTGTTTATGAGGCAGAAATTAAAGAAACATTATTGATGCTTGATAATCTTCGTTTCGGGATCACGTTTGACCGTCTCCTGGACCGGAAGTGGTCAGACCGAACACATTCTAGCTTTACAGAAGTCATTCGGGGCCCGATTTAAAAAGGTTCCGGGCGGTTTCTCCGAACCTACACTAACCCTAACCTGACCCGGTACCGATGCGGGTCGGGTCCCAAATCCTGCTGATCGCCCGGTTCCGTGATTGTTCCGTGCACCCCAGACGTTGCTTCTTTACGATTTTTGAGCCCGAAAAGTCAAGCAAAACAGACAAACTACGAACTGTGTGTCCAAAATAAATGCATGTCGTGATAGTAACGGGTACATTTCTCGCTAGAAATATTACCAAAATAAAGATTAGTCCACAAAATATTTTATTCTGAGGGATTTTACACCAAAAAAGTAGTTTATCTACCGCCATATTGTTAGCCGGCTGTCAGACAGAAATCGGCAGAAACTCAAAAGTCACGTGATCAGTCACGTGATCCGGAGAAACCTAAACATCCGACCACGTGATCAAAACAAAACCTAAAAGCCGCTCCTGTTGTTTTGAATGGGCTGCAACTGCGTATCATATCCGTAAGTCGTGGCCACGAGTTAGAATTTTTTTTTTTTTTTACTTTAATTTTTTTTTTTACTTTATTATTATTTTTTTTTTTGTTCGATGTCCCTTTAGGGGCTCCGTACAAACCCAACTTCTCACCGAGGAAACTCGGATAATCGTTGTTAAATTAACTCAACACCAGACACTTGGAGTAAAGAAGCAACATTTCACAGAAATAGAGGCTCACTGCTTCAGAGAAACTGTTGTTTCACCATGAAGACCCTCCATTCTCCTGAAACAGGACTGACAACTGAGGTCAAATCAGAGGTTCTTTTTACTGACGCTGAAATGTTCGTCTAACACCACAGAGATAGAGATCGTGTCTGTTTTTGAGAGTCAGCTTTGTTCCACTCATGCCAGATGTAACCAGGCGCCAAAAAGCAGGTCATCATGGATTCCCAGATATGGAATTCTGGGAAACCTAAAAGGAAACTTTTTTAGTTGAGCACATTTTGTGACAGTTCAGCGTTCTTCACATTAAACATAAAAGAAATATTGGAGAGATCACTAAAATAAAAATGAAAAGTTCATCAGAATTCAATTCAAAACTAGAAAAGTTGCTTTACCTGCAATAATGCTCGTGTGAATGCTTGTTGCTGAAAGTAGTTGCTAAAAGAGCTGAAGCTTTTTTACTGAAAATTGTGACACAATTTACTTTATTTGCTGAAGGGATTAGCTGAGAATCAAAAAGCTATTTGCCAAATGTTAAATTTACCAAAAGACTGGTTATAGAACTACAAAAGAGAGCTGAAGTTGACCTTAATATCTGAAAAAAATAGTAGTAAAATTGCTTGAAAATCCCTAATCCTAATTCTAATTTAGCAAAAATATTTAATGAGTTGCTTAAATATGAACTAAACTCCAAATTAGCCCGAAAAACCTCAGTAGATCCCAAATTAGCCAAAAACAAAAGCTAGCTCGTTGCTTGAATACTAGCTGAACTCCAAAATATCCAAAAATTCTTAAGTAAACTAAATTAGTAAAAAATGTTAGCCTGTTGCTAAAATAGAAGCTAAACTCCAAATTAGCATAAAAAACCTCAGTAGATTACAAATTATTCAAAAATGGTAACTAACTAACTATGGTAGCTAATGTTGTTGTTCTTTATAACCTGGGCCCGCGGGACCACATAGATGTTAAATAGAAGGGGCCCCAGGATGGAGCCTTGGGGTACTCCACAAGTAATTTCTGTTGGCTCAGGTGAGAAGTTACCAATTGACACAAAATATTTCTTGATTTCCAAGAACGTTATAAACTAGTTTGATACTGGCTCAGTGAGACCCGCCCAGTTTTCGTGCCGTTTGAGTAACAGACATGATCGACTGGGTTTGAGATCCAATCAAACGAGAGCTGACATATTTTCATCGTCTTTATTCAAATGCATATCATTAGTCACTTTACTCAGAGCCGTCCCAGTTCCAGCTCAGTGCCAGAAAACAGAAGGACTCTCGTTGGTTCCCGCCCCCAGGAGCTGTGACCAGAGACGGACTGAGTTACACAATCGCCGTTGGGTAACAGTCGCACATGTGCACTACCCGATTCTGTAGATAAACCTCGTTTATCTACAGAACCGCATGTTTGCTTCTTCTTTGTGAGAGAAGACACCAGAGCAGTAAGTCAGAGGATGAAGAGCTCTGGAGCTTTACAGTTATGTGAAACCTGAGATGATGTGAGAGCCGCAGCGCCTCCACACAAGGAGACCTGTGACTCGGCAGGAAACACCTGCACTTGAGCAGGTAGCAGACGGGCTTTGTTCTGCTTCCCGTCCCCCGAGGACTCCTCCCCCGCTGCCGGGGGGGTCGACGCCCACCTCAGTCCCAGACAGATCCAAACTCATACCGGCTTCAAACCTGTCTGTGCGGTTGTCCTAAAGACGCCCGTCGTGCGGTTCAAGTCCCTCTTTTGGGAGAGGCTTGAGCAAATGAAGTGGGCGTGGCTTGAGCTGTTGTTTACTGTTCACAGCCAGGAGAAGACGTTGAACAAACGCAGCTTCAGAGGAGGTGAAATGTCACGCCTGCAGATCACTTCTGAAGCTGGTTGACAGAGCGAGCAGATGGAACTCGCTTTTGGAAAGTTTATACGGGGTTCCAGTTGTGAAAAAAAGATGTTTCTGCGATCACAGTCTATGTTTACTAATCAAGTTTATCGAACATTCGTTCATGTTCTACTAATCAATATCTTCTGCGTGTCCACACTTCTTTGATGATATTTTCTTTGTGATGGTTCAGCTTTCTGTTAAAACTTTGCCTTTGCTACTGTCGTTTGATCTGGTAGTGAGAAAAGTCCTTAGCAGCGGTTGCTAGCGTCGTTAGCTCCTGTCGTTTCACAGAGTCATCATAAAAAACCTTAGTAACAGTTGCTAGCGTCGTTAGCTCCTGTCGTTTCACAGAGTCATCATAAAAACCTTAGTAACAGTTGCTAGCGTCGTTAGCTCCTGTCGTTTCACAGAGTCCTCATAAAAAACCTTAGTAACGGTAGCTAGCGTCGTTAGCTCCTGTCGTTTCATAGTCCTCATAAAAAACCTTAGTAACAGTTGCTAGCGTCGTTAGCTCCTGTCGTTTCACAGAGTCCTCATAAAAACCTTAGTAACAGTTGCTAGCGTCGTTAGCTCCTGTCGTTTCACAGAGTCCTCATAAAAAACTTAGTAACGGTAGCTAGCGTCGTTAGCTCCTGTCGTTTCATAGTCCTCATAAAAAACCTTAGTAACAGTTGCTAGCGTCGTTAGCTCCTGTCGTTTCACAGAGTCCTCATAAAAAACCTTAGTAACAGTTGCTAGCGTCGTTAGCTCCTGTCGTTTCACAGAGTCCTCATAAAAAACCTTAGCAGCGGTCGCTAGCGTCGTTAGCTCCTGTCGTTTCACAGAGTCCTCATAAAAAACCTTAGCAGCGGTTGCTAGCGTCGTTAGCTCCTGTCGTTTCACAGAGTCCTCATAAAAAACCTTAGCAGCGGTTGCTAGCGTCGTTAGCTCCTGTCGTTTCACAGAGTCCTCATAAAAAACCTTAGCAGCGGTTGCTAGCGTCGTTAGCTCCTGTCGTTTCACAGAGTCCTCATAAAAAACCTTAGCAGCGGTTGCTAGCGTCGTTAGCTCCTGTCGTTTCACAGAATCATCATAAAAAACCTTAGTAACAGTTGCTAGCGTCGTTAGCGTACAATGGTTTCACTTTCATGAAACGACTCTTGCTTGTTTTAAAGGCCCTTACCATGAAGATTCTACTTTGAGGTTTTAAATGCATTCTACTCTTCATTCCTCTCTCTGAAGAACCCAAAACAGTATTTTGATCCGTTTATGTATTAATAGTAATCCTCTAAAAACCTGCACAGTCTGCAGAAGCCCCTCCCATACCCACGAAAACAAGCAGTTGGAAACGTGCTGACGTAAGATCGATTCCAACAGCTCCCTCCAGGAGGAAGTCTGTGCTGCAAGCTCCGCCCCCAGACTACAACGAACACACCCCCATCTTCTCCGCAGAGCTGTGGCAGCAGATAACTACCTTCCTGAACCAGAACCGCTCTCTGACCCGTCTTTCAAGCTGGTCTCGGTTCGTTTCCAATCGGACTGAACTTCTGTTCTCTCTGAGGTTCCTCAGCAAGCCTTTTTGTTATCAAAAAGGAAATAATTGTTCCAACTGTTCACTTGTTAGAACGTTTATGAACTCTCTTTTCTGTGTCTCCCACGCGGCGCCGGCTGCTGCCGTGAAAGCTCTATTGTAGTTTCTACAGAATTCTCTTAAACTATAAAACTACAACAATGAGACACGGAAACTCATTAAATGATTCTACAGACGTGTCTTTAGCGTGTGCACCTGTAGTAACCGTCATTCCTCCGCGGTATCAAACCGTGATGAATCTGACCTTCATGCAGACGATCAAAATCCATCAGAAAAGGAAAAAGATGGAAAAATCCAGACCAGATTCTGCAGACCGCAGAGCATCACGTGGGTTTGTTTACAAAGTTTGTTCACGATGAAGAGGCGGGCTCAAGGATTACATCGTGAAATGGGCGGGACCAACAAGGAGCGGAAGGCGGAGCCTCAGAAATCGAGTCGTTTTACTTCTGCGTATTAAAAAAAAATGACTCATATTTCATAAATGATTTGTTTTTTAGTGCTCCTAAGCTAATATTTATTGATATATGTAGATATAGTTTACTCTGATAGGATGAAGAAAATCCTGGTATGGCTCCTTTAAGTTATTTAGACTACTGCTCTAGTACAAAGACATGAACAAATGCTCAATAGACTTTGTTAGTAGACATAGAGAATGAACACAAAAACACATTTTAGTCTCAAATGGAACCCCATAAGTTTGACCTCTGACCCCCAGCATGCTGTGTGAAACCTACAAGGTTATAAAACAGTTAAATGAATCTGCTCTGTTCTGCTGCTCTGTACTGGATGTCTTCACAGTTTTTACAAACTCACAATATTTTCTGCCACAGCGCTGATAAAGTGTTTTAAATCACAAAAACTTCCTGAACGCAGCTTTGTCTGTTTTTCTGCTGAGTCAGCCCAACATTTATCACGTTTTTATCTCGTTTCAAAGTCCGTCATGTCTTCTTATTTCCTCCTGGGATAATGATGATGTCCACGAACTCATGTCTTTACCAAAACTAATCTCAGTGAACATTTGTTCTCCTCCAGAGGTTAACTGGAATGTTTTGATCAGAGAGGATTGTGGGAGTTTTAAGAGTGTCCTTTGTAACTGTGAGGCCGCCATCTTTGATGAGGGCTGCAAGGAAGTCATGATGAGGGTTTGGTCAGTTTACAAGAAGTCTAACTTCAGAGGTCACACTGACCTCTGGGACCGCTGAAAGGTAAGTTCTGTTGCTATGGAAACATTATGCAAGAGGCGGAGTCCACGACTTTGTCAGAGGTCAAAAGCACTGGATCCAGAGGGGACTTAGAAAACATTTCAAGCAAAAAATAGTATTTATCTTTATATAACTATAGATTTCAACCAAACAGTGAGAAATTTACAAATGTTCAATCAAACGTTTGTTTGTCATGTTAAGTTTTAAGTTTCTTTGTTTTGTGTCCTTGGCTTTTAAATAAAGGTTAATAATAATTGAATTTGGTCATAAATTATATCTAAAGTTTTTTGGTAATAACAAAAAATGTTTAAAAATCCCAAATCTCTCTGAAGTAAAATGTTATTTATTCTCCTTTAGAATGACATTTCATTGAATGAAAGACCTGAAAATTGTGTTTTTAGCATGTTCTTGTAGCATGTTTCTGATGATGGAGGACGCGTGTGAGAAAGAGTCAATTCAAATTAATTTTCTAGATATTTGTTTAGTCAAATTGTGAATTAAAAGGAAAAGAATAGTAATTTGAAAAATACTGAAGAGATGGATGACGGGAAGGAGGGGCGGGCTCACTCCAGCCCCGCCCACAATTCAGAAGTGAATTTAAAAACTCCAGATGTCCTAGAAAAGACATTATTTTAGATTAAACAGCCAAATCATGATGAAAAAAGAGCTCTGGGAGCGATTTTCTATCAGATGAGAACATGTTTGAAGTGTTTCTGTGACAGAAGTTTGTGTCAGTTCTCTTTTAAATCCAGAACAACATCAGTAACATTCTCTGATTTAAAGAAAAGACCTACAAACATCTGAATCCAGTCTGAACGCTGACGCTCCTCTCTAAAGTCGAGACGCCCCGCGAGCCAGCATGAATGTTTGCGTAAGCGCGCACGCGCGTGTGTGCGTCAGGGGAGGGAGGGAGTGCTTCCCGCCCCGCCCCGCCCCGCCTCCCCCCGGCCCCGGGAACAGCGCGGCAGTTAGATGTTCTGCTCTGACGAGGAAGAAGTTCAACGGTGATCGGTCCGGAGCGGGAACCGGGAATGGATTTATCCGACCTGCCCGCCGCCGCCCCGACCTCCGGCTGAGGGGCGGGGACGTCTGAACAGGTGAGCCCCGCGCGCGCGAGGCGTCCGCCCAGGACCGGGGGGTCGGTCAGGAAACCCGCCGGTGAAAAGTGCGTGACACCTTCAGGGGGAGCGGAGTCACCGTCACCGTTACCGGGAGAAGTGCCGGGAAGTTTCCGTTCGAGGCGCGCGCGGTCCTTTGATCCGGGGTCTGTCTCCGTTAACACCGGTCGGTCGCTGCTCGTCACGTGCGGAGACGGGATGTTCCCCCCGTTACCGGAACACGTCCTCCGCCCAAGAGGCGCGCGCGCGCTCCGGTAATGACATCCAGACACGAACCTCTGGAGAAAAGAGTGCGCGCTGCTCCAAACGGACCGGACCGGACCGAAGAGTGGATCCACAGGTCTGAACCCCGCAGCTGGCGGTCCGGGGCCTCAGCGGCCCGCACCTTGAGCGGGTTTAAACCTTTTTCTCTGGGATTTTCTGAAGAATTCGTGTTTTTATGGAAGTTTTTCACCCAGAAGTCAAAGATTTTCATTCCTAACTGAAAACTCAGGTTCTGTTTGAAAATATCTTCAATATGCCAGTTTACATGTTCTAAATTAACATTTAAATAAAAGAAAACTAAATTCCATTTTGTTTCGGTTTTAAATTTCACATAAAAGAATTTTGAAATGTACAAGTCAATGTTCTAAAATGACAGTTCAGTTCCTTGTTTGCTTTAAAATGATTTTAACTTAAACTATACTTTCATTTCTGCTCTGAGTTCCAGAAGACTCACATCTTCTGAATCGAATAATTCCAAAATCCAGCAAATTTCCCAGAATTCTTTGTGAAAAACTAGCATGCATCGATGCTAACTAGATCAGCGAGTATAGACCATAATGCATTGCGGTCAAACAAAAAACCGTGTTTAAATGTAATTTTGAATCAACCATCCAGATTTTCACCATCAGAACTCAGTAGAATCATAAATGAAATGTCTGTAACTTCATGGAATTAGTGACGTCATATCTATAAAGTAAAGTAGTGAGTGTGGTGACTTTGTCTCTGTTTATGTGGAAAAAAAGGAAAATTTCAAAGCCGTTTTCTGCCGTTTGATTCATTTTCATTTACAAGCTGTCACGCTTTTTTAGACCCATAATTCCATGTGTGAGGCTGCAGTTCACTCACCTCTACAGCGCTGCTAGAACTCACAGGAGAACACACAAGCGGCCGCTTACATAGAAAAGTATGCAAAGGCTCATAGAGCCGCATGTCCGACTCTACGCTGGTTTGCATAGACTTTTCATTGGAAGTGGACGCATTAACAGTCTTTAAGTCGTCACTTTCAATGAAAAGTTCATGCAAATAGGGCTGCCACGATTAGTCGACTAATCGACGACTAATCGACTATTAAAATAGTCGACAACTAATTTAATAGTCGATTAATCGTTACTTTATATTGTATGAAGTCAGATTGTAGTAAAGTTAAAAGTTATAATAGCATTCTACCAGCTTTTAGAACTATTTTGGCATTTAATAAGTTTCTTAGGTCTTTTATGGAGTTTAGCTAATATTTAATCTACATGCTAGCTGTTTTGGCTAACTTAAGGTTTCTTTTTTTAGTTTTTTAAGCTATTTTTAAGTTTAACTAATATTTCAGCGACATAGCTATTTTGGTTAATTTAGGATTTTTCTGTTTTTTTTAGGCTAATTTTGAGTTTAGCTAATATTTCAGCAGTATGCTAGCTATTTTGGTTAACTTTGAGTCTTTTTATTTTTTAGGCTAATTTGGCATTTAATTAATATTTCAGCTGGTTATCAACTTCAGCATCTTTACATCCTGTTTGTGCATGACCCGATTAGTCGACTAATCGGGAAAAATAATCGGTGATTAGTCGACTATTAAAATAATCGTTTGTGGCAGCCCTACATGCAAACGTGCAGAACGTCAGGCGTCCAGAACGATTGAGATCGCTACGCAAGTTTTAAGTTGCAGCTCTACGTACGCATCGTCCGATCGTTGACCGCGCTGGAAGTTCAACCGGTCGAACTTTTTGATTCAGGATCATAGATATATAGAATCAGAAGTCTCTACCTGTTGTAGGAGGCGGACGAGCGAATCCGCTCCGTCACGCTACCCGTGTGTCCGCGCTGAACACCTCCACCTGAATGCATCCTCACAGAACCATAGAGCGTGTTCTTGAATGTAGCATCACACGTCGCTACACGAGTTTCTACGTCAATTTTCTGGCTCTACGTACAAAACTTGCAGCAATTGAATTCTAATAAAGTTGAACCAGGAGGAACTTTGACCAATCAAGGGCTCAGATTTGGTGTATAGATAGATAGATGATCATAGATCCTGGAGGAGAAAGTAAGGATTGGGATTTGAGGCACTAAGGCTGAATCTGAATTCTCCCGTCTACATTTAACCCTCCAAAAGGAGAGTTATGGAAAATATTGACTGTATCCAAACTCCCATTTTAATCCCAAACTACTAAAACACCATAGAGATCGGGAGCATGTAGTTCTCTGGATTCTAAAACCAGCTCACACATCGTGCTCACTACTGTCTTTTTAATCTGAAATATGACGTTACTGGTTTTAGGAAGTAAAAATGTAATCAATACCAACATTTTATGTCTGTTTAAATAAAGGTTTAATAAAATAATAATAATTTATGTCTCCACTGTGCTCTGATGATTTAAAAAAAACGTTGAATTTAAACACTTTTTTTTCACAAAAATTGTTTAAATGCAATGCATTGTGGTCT
Organism: Oryzias javanicus; assembly: GCA_003999625.1. NCBI lineage: Eukaryota > Metazoa > Chordata > Actinopteri > Beloniformes > Adrianichthyidae > Oryzias > Oryzias javanicus. The sequence goes on along the minus strand of CM012451.1, from coordinate 9,964,233 downwards.
ATATTTGCCAATGCGGTGAGCATTAATGTTTCTTTGCAAATAAATTTCTATTGCACTGGATTTTGGAGTTATATATTCAGACAGAACTACAACATGTCAAATAGTCAATAGTGAAGGAAATGCTGTCGCTCTCACTCGATGACATCATCAACAGTCGCCGGTCATGGATGTTAGCGCATAGCTACCAGCGCTCAGAAAATACATAACATCATAGATTTTATAACTTTAAAATCTCATGCTAGAACAAAAAGTCCTTTCTTACACTTCAATGTAAAGTTCTGTTCGTCTGTTGATGGAGGGATACAGAACCTCTGCCAGCAGGACCGTCTGGGACATCCCAAACATTCCTACGGGGGGAAGAACTCAAATTCAGCCTCAGTGTTTCATATATCAGAATGGAGCTGTGACAGAAAAAGCCTGGAGGAAGATCTGCCAGATCTGACCTCCTGCAAACACGCATGAACATCACTGAGTGATGAATGTTCCAAAAACAAAGAGCATTGTTCTTGCTTTTATTCATTGTACGATCAAATTGCAAACAGAATCGTCATGTGAGCCGGTCTCTATTATCTGATCCAGCCGACCTTCCTCTGGTTGAACATTTCAGACACACACCAGGTTTTTACATTTGTTTTCAATTTTCTATCTAGATGCTTAAAATAATCCCACATATTACAGAAACTCAAAAGTTAGATATTTGCTGCTTCAGTTTTTAGTTACTAAAAACGAGTGAAATAAAGAGGAGACGCAGAGATTTGGTGAGATTAATTTAAAATCACATCATTAAACTGCAGACTAGAGCTGCCACAAACGATTATTTTAATAGTCGACTAATCACCGATTATTTTTTCCGATTAGTCGACTAATTGGGTCATGCACAAACAGGATGTAAAACACACATCTTAACCTTTATTAGCTTTAAACAAACTAAAAACTAAATATATCCACACAAGCATTATCTGTGAAAATGCTTGTGTGAATGCTGTAAGCTGAATTTTGAAGCTGAAGCGAGTGACGACGGCGAAGATGCTGAAATTGATAGCTAAAAACACTAAAGCTGATAGCCACTAAAATATTAGCTAAATGCCAAATTAGCCTAAAAAATAATTAAAAGCCTCAGCTGGCCAAAACTGCTAGCATGTAGCTGACATGTTAACTTAACTCCAAAATAGCCTTAAAAAACTGAAAGAAATCCTAAATTTTTCCAAAATAGCTAGCATGTAGCTTAAATATGAGCTAAATTCCAAAACACCCTAAAAAACTTTTTTTTTTAAAAAGCTAAAGTTAGCCAAAACAGCTAGCATCTAGCTGAAATATTAGCTAAACAACAAGTTAGCCTAAAAACCGAAAAAAAGCCTAAATTAATCAGAATACCTAGCTTGTAGCTGCAATATTAGCTAAGCTCCAAATTAGCCTAAAAAGTAATTTAAAAGCCTCAGCTAGCCTAAACTGCTAGCATGTAGCTGACATATGAACTTAACTAAAAACTGGAAAAAAAATCCTAAATTTTCCAAAATAGCTAGCATGTAGCTTAAATATTAGCTAATCTCCAAAACACCCTAAAAAAAAAAAAAAAAGCTTAAGTTAGTCAAAGCCGCTAACATCTAGCTGAAATATTAGCTAAAGTTAGCCAAAAAAACTGAAAAAAGCCTAAATTAACCAGAATAGCTAGCTTGTAGCTGAAATATTAGCTAAACTCCAAAATAGCTTAAACGAACCTTGATAAATGCCAAAATAGTTTAAAAAGCTAGCATATTTTTATTATAACTTTCAACTTTACGACACTCTAACTCCATATATTATAAAGTAACGACTAATCGACTATTAAATTAGTTGTCGACTATTTTAATAGTCGATTAGTCGATTAGTCGTCGATTAGTCGATTAGTCGACTAATCGACGACTAATCGACTAATCGTGGCAGCTCTACTGCAGACAGAATCAGAGTTTTTGCTGAAATCTGATGAGTCTGACATTTGATAGGACAGCTGAGTTTCTCCAGCTACCAATCATTTCTTAACATTTGCTGGTGTAAACAAAGCAGAATCAAACCATCAGAGAGAAATACAAAATATTTCAATATGATTGATGAAAAAAAGGTTTTCTTTGGAAAGTTCTCATTTGTTGACATTTCTAGTTTTTCTGACCAAAATTACAACAAACACATCAAAGAGTTTATAAATATGAATTTTTATTTTAATTTGCAATAGACGGAAATGCTAATAATCAATACTGCTAAAAATGATTGTAACTTTAGGACTGAAGTCACAGACGGGGAGTTTGTTTTGACCAAAAACATCCCAAATAGACTCAAACACTGATGTGACTCTGGACTCTGAAAGGTCAAAATGAAGCCTGAAGCGTGGAGTTTGCTCCGCCCACCTTCATTTTACTAAAGTGGTCATACGTAAGCTTGATTGGCTGCAGCTAATTATAAATCCCTCGAGTAATGCTAGAAAAGACATTTTATAAACATAAACATTGATTAAATAAAAAACTCCTGTTGTAATGAATGGAGAGACATGTCTGATCATTCAAACGATAAACCAGATGTTCTGATCTGAGGGAGGTTCTATATTTGGATGTTTTTGGTTCTGAACGAATGAAGCAAAGATGATCCAGTCAGACGAGGGTTCCCTCCCACGGCAGCGGCGCCGCGGAGCAGAACGCTGAACGCAACCGCCGTGACCAACACCATCGCACAAGAAACTGTCGAGTCGGATCCGTTCACCAGGAAGAGAAATCTTCTGGAAAATACAAAAATCCAAATGAACTGGAGGGGCAGAAAGACCCGTTAAAACGTCAGAACCAGACGTCTGTCTCTGCTTTGTTGAGGGTTTCCTCCTGAATTCTGCTTTGCTTTCAAAAATGTGCAGCAGCTACTTTCACAGGAAGTAAATAAATCTTCAAATTAAAGTGAAGTGAAGTGAAGCTTCCTCCTTTCAAAATAAAAGTATCATTTCAGTTTAGTGACAGAAGTTCTGAAAACTCAAATTAGCTTCAAACATTTTAGACAATTTGAATAAAAAAGTAATAAATTTGAATTTAGGAACATTATGAAACTCTCTGGGTCAGAACTGACGTCATGTGACCGTCCGGTGGACCAGAACACGTCAGGAAACGTTTGTCTATAGTGTCGTTTTTTTGTTTTTTCCACTGGAGATGAAAAACCTGTTTCCTGTTGTAAACTCTGCGTCAGCTCTGATGAAACGATTCTGAGGGATTTCTAGTGGTTCCGTTTCTATAGAAATGACTCTTCATTTATGATCATCGATGGACTGGAACTGTGAGGAGGGAAACTGTGGAGATGTTTTTCAGGATTTGTTCTGAAATGATCCAGAACAACAGAGATGTTTGGGTTTTAATGCAGAAGTAAACAGGAAGTTGACAGAAAACCTTTGAAGTGTAAACATCTTCTCTTTCCTTCCCGCTCTTTGTGTTCCGGTGGTTTGGTTGGTTCAGATCTCCTGTTGTAAATAAAACTTTAACTTTTGCAAATCGTTTTATGTTTCATTAACCAGTAAAAGACAAACGTAGAAACAGAGTCGTGGTTGATGATCCACATCCTGACGGTGAAAGCTTTTCTGTTTGTTTAGATCTGAACTTTTTCTGCTTCCAGTTGGTTTTAGAGGAACTTCTACATTTGGGACTTCCTGGTTTGCATCAGATCCAGGAGGGGGGGGGCTGGCTGAAAGGGTCAGAGGCGGACGCCGCTTTCAGCAGCTGTTAGCCCCCCCCCATAAAGAGAGGGAACGGTCGTACAGGTGGTGCAGCGTCTGAGCTGATTCCCTCACGTCTCTGGGTTTGGTGAGAAGCTTCAGACTCCTGCCAGCTGCACGCAGCCGTCTGCGCCTGCGCAGATAGATGAGCTCTGATCTGACTGAGCTGCAGCCTTTAATGCTTGAATAATTCTGACTAAAGTATGAAGGAGTCTGTTTCCTGTCTAACTTTAGACGGGCATCAGGTCCGTCACGCCGAGCGCTCAGGATGAGGCACAGACGACCATCGTCACGGTGATGGACCATAGCAACCAGCAAACAAAGAGCAGCAGCTCCTTTGAATCAACTATTGAAATATGAATGTTATGTTTATTGAAGCTGCAGAGGAGTCCGGATGTGAATACTGTTTTACTGAGCGGCTTCAGCTGTAGTTAAAGGGACTGATAAGGATTCAGACTGAAGAGGACTCTTCCTTTAGGAGCTAAGATCAAGTTCAAGTCAACCAGAGTTTGTTTCCTTCATCAGTCTTCATTCAGTCTGAACGCCCAAACGGACCAGAGCTGCCACGAACCATCGTTTTAATCATTGATCAGTCGACTAATCGGGTCATGTGACCTGGATCTACAGCACAAATGTTAAGCATCATTAGCTTTAAACTAACTAAAATCTAGATATGTAGCATCGCCTGTGCTAATGCTAGCGGGAAAACTGGAAGCTGAATTTGGAAGATGCTGAAATTGATAGCTAAAAACTCTGAAGCTGAAAACATTGAGAATGATAGCCAGCTGAAATATCGATCAGTCGCTCGTCGACTCTTTTAACAGTTGATTGGTCGACTGATCGGGGCAGACCTGTACGGGACCAGGAACCGACCTCGGGGCAGACCGCTCCGGGACCAGGAACCGCCCTCGGGGCAGACCTGTACGGGACCAGGAACCACCCTCGGGGCAGACCTGTACGGGACCAGGAACCGCCCTCGGGGCAGACCTGTACGGGACCAGGAACCGCCCCCGGGGCAGACCTGTACGGGACCAGGAACCACCCTCGGGGCAGACCTGTACGGGACCAGGAACCGCCCTCGGGGCAGACCGCTCCGGGACCAGGAACTGCCCTCGGGGCAGATCGCTCCGGGACCAGGAACTGCCCCCGGGGCAGACCGCTCCGGGACCAGGAACCGCCCTCGGGGCAGACCTGTACGGGACCAGGAACCGCCCCCGGGGCAGACCTGTACGGGACCAGGAACCACCCTCGGGGCAGACCTGTACGGGACCAGGAACCGCCCCCGGGGCAGACCGCTCCGGGACCAGGAACCGCCCTCGGGGCAGACCGCTCCGGGACCAGGAACCGCGCTCGGGGCAGACCGCTCCGGGACCAGGAACCGCCCCCGGGGCAGACCGCTCCGGGACCAGGAACCGCCCCCGGGGCAGACCGCTCCGGGACCAGGAACCTCCCCCGGGGCAGACCGCTCCGGGACCAGGAGCCGCCCTCTGACCCGTCTCTCAGGTGGTCTCGGTTCATTTCCAACCAGACTGAACTCTGAGTTTCCTCAGTCTGAATTTCTCAAAGTGGAACAACTGGACCTAAACAGCCACCGTAGCCAGGCATTATGGGATGGAAACGGAGTAGCAAGTGCAGCAGAGCAGCGATGAACACAGTAACTCACTGGAATGTGGTGGATGAATGCAGACGCATTAAAACGACTTGAACCTGTTCCACATTCTTCTCTGTGTTCTCCTGACAGTCTTTGTGTCATAAAGTCTTCTCTCTCTCTCTCTCTTAAACCTTCTTACCCGTCGTCTCCTCAGTAACAAACCAAAGCTGCAGGAAACCATCTTGAACCTGACGCTGATGCAGACGATCAGAAGTGATCCGAGGAATCTGGAGTTTGAATCCTGACCAGGATTGTAAAGGATTCCTTGATTCTTTCTCTCGCGGCTTTGCTCCGCCCTCTGATTTACTGCTTCATGGTTTTATTTACGAGCTTTGGTTGAGAACAGGAAGTTCTGGTTGTTGTGTTTCAAGCTTTTTCTTTCTTGTCGTCTTGGACAGAAATGTTGGTTTTTGTTTTAGTTTCTCTGAACTCAATCTCCTTCTCTGATTCAGGGATTATTTCAGATCATTGTGGACTTTGTTCATTATTTGAACCATCTCAGCAGATCAGTAATAACATGAATAATGGATCGCTTGTTCTGTAATGCTTGATTCCTGCTGTTTGTCGTGGTTCATGGTAGGGCTGCCACGATTAGTCGACTAATCGATGACTAATCGACTATTAAAATAGTCGACAACTAATTTCATAGTCGATTAGTCGTTACTTTATAATATATGGAGTCAGACTGTAGTGAAGTTGAAAGTTATAATGACATTCTGCTAGCTTTTTAGACTATTTTAGCATTTATTAAGGGTTTTCAGGCTATTTTGGAGTTTAGCTAATATTTTAGCTTCATGCTAGCTATTTTGGCTAATTTAGGCTTTTTCAGTTTTTTGGGATAATTTGAAATAAAGATAATATTTCAGCTACATATTAGCTCTTTTGGATAATTTAGGATTTTTTCAGTTTTTTTAGGCTAATTTGGAGTTTAGCTAATATTTCATTTACACGTTAGCTAGCTAATTCTAAATGTTTACAGTTTTTTAGGGCTAATTTTGAGTTTAGCTAATATTTCAGCTACATGTTAGCTTGCTAATTGTAAATGTTTACAGTTTATTAGGCTAATTTGGAGTTTTGCTATTATTTCAGCTACATGCTAGCTATTTTTGGCTAATTTGGGATTTTTACTGTTTTTTAGGCTAATTTGGAGTTTAGCTGATATTTCAGCCACATGTTAGCTTATTTTGGCTAATTAGGCTTTCAGTTTTTTGGATAATTTGAAATTAAGTTATAATATTTCAGCTACATATTAGCTCTTTTGGCTAATTTAGGATTTTTTCAGTGTTGTAGGCAAATTTGGAGTTTAGGCTAAATATTTCATTTACATGTTAGCTAGCTAATTCTAAATGTTTACAGTTTTTAGGCTAATTTTGAGTTTAGCTAATATTTCAGCTACATGTTAGCTTGCTAATTGTAAATGTTTACAGTTTATTAGGCTAATTTGGAGTTTTGCTATTATTTCAGCTATATGCTAGCAATTTTAGCTTATTTAGGATTTTTTTGTCTTAAAGCTAATCATATTTCAGATTTTCTTTACATCCTCTTTGTCCATGATCCGATTAGTCGACTAATCGGAAAAATTAATCGATGATTAGTCGACTATTAAAATAATCGTTTGTGGCAGCACTAGTTCATGGATGTTCACGGGAGTTCGTGGCAGACGTGCCTGAAAGTGAGGAAGTTTGAGCTCAGTCTTAATTTAGCCTTTATGACATTTAGATATGCATTCATTAATTGTTGCTCTCTTTTTTTAATAATAAATATGAATTATTTCTGTGTTTTGGCACAATAAAAAGTGAAAATATAAAAAGAAATTAGCAGCTTTCAAAATGTTTTTTTTTCTACATTTGACAGAAACATAAGTAACTTATTTTCATAATAAAAGCTGCTCTGTGTTGAACAGGATCATCTCAGTGCATCTAGTAACTAATGTGAGATAATCTGTGCTTTTAACTCATAAAAGATCAAAGTTTTGCACATAAACTCTGTTCATTCTGGAGGTAGAGTTGATCAAACAAGACGTCTTCAGGTCAACATGGATGTAAAAACCTCCAGAGTTGATCATGTATGTCAGGGGTCTTCAAGGCTCAGTGGTTAACCCGTTCACACCGGATTTATGTTCTTTAATTGTGCACGTTTCCAACCGCGAACAGAATCATTCCAGCAGATTGTGAAGGAGAAAAGCGACCTGAGTTGCTTTTCTCCTTCACAATCTGCTGGAATTATCGTCTTCACAGTTAAAAAGTTACATTATGTTTAAGTTACATTGTGTTTGAGCGCCAGCGATGACTCGTCGGGTATTAAAGGGTTAAAGACAAATACAACCGATTTCTTTCATTAGTTTGGATTACATAAACCACTGAAGCAAAGTTTATATCTCTCCCTCTGACTACATTACCCACAATGCTCTGACGGTCCATCAAACAAATGGCTTCAGTTAACTCCAATTTAATTTAGCTTTGTTTGGTTTATCAGCATCGGTAAAATAAATTGGGTTTTTTTAGTTTAATGATTAAATTATTTGTCTTTTTAATCACTGCTGACTGCACACTCCCAGCTGCTACATTCTCTGCATTGAGACGAAACTATAAAGTACAGAATGTATTTTATTTTGAAAGGAAGTCCCCTCATTCTCTTTGAAAAGTTATTCTTGTTTAAAGAAAAGAGCTAAAATCTCTTTATGTTTTTTATGCCAAAAAAAGCAACAGTTCATTGATGTTTATCCCAATAGTAATGATCATTTAAACATAAATCTCATTTAACTAAAGGATGAAAGAAGACTCGGAGCTCCTGCTGGGCTGTTCTGTGAGAAATTGACCCGAACGCCTCAGTTAGTCTAAAGGTTGCAGACTCCAGATCTATGTGCACCTCAACCATCCATTTATACATTTAACTAACTTCAATTCAGTAAATGCTCTTTTAAATCCTATGATGGGATTTTTCTGCAGCCACCATGGATGAATAGAAGAGCCCGTGTGGTTCTGGAGCTGCGGGTCGCAGAGCTCCTCCATAACGAGAAGATAGGACGGGACGGGCCACTTCAGGTCGTCTTCAGTCAAACGCTGACCTCAAAGCGGTTTCCTCTCCGTTCTCTGACTTTGCTTCTGAAGGTCAGAGATTTCAGCTCATCCTGAATTGGAAACATGCCCACACCCCAGGGTGAAACTCATTAAAGTTCTCATTACGGCGCCGATCTGACCGCGTTTCTCTGCAAGGACCGTCTTCTTGTTCTGGTTTATGTCAGAACCCGCCCAGGGGGGCATAAGTCTTAACAAAACTGAAAGAATACAAAATACAATTTACACGTGCAGACATGGAAATGACAACAGCTTGAAATAATTACTCATGAAAATCTCTCTAAATTTTGCTCAAATCCCTGGTTACGCCGGCGTCTGTGGTGAGACCAAACATGATGTGTTTAAAGACCACCAGAATGCTGGGTCCTCAGAGTTTTCTTATCAGCCGTGTTGAATAATGTCCACTGAAACTTTTCTTTCTTTCTTAAACATAAATAATGAATCTAAAAAAGTTTAAATAAGTGTTTGAAGAGCCGCCGCCCTTCATACGGCGCCGCTGGCAGGCAGCATCGGCCCGCTACGATCTGTGGGTCCGGCGCCGCGATAAAACGCTTGTTTAGACTTTTTTAATCTACGTTTCTGTCCGTATTTAAACGCATCTCTTACAGATGAATCTGATAAAATCTCACATCAGATCCGTGAGATTCAAGTGAGATTTTAAAGATTTGCTGTGTAATTAGTTGAAGCTGTTGTGATTTTAATTTCTGCATGTTGTAAATTGTAATTTTTTTTAATTTTGTTTTTTTTTTTTACTTTTGCACAAACTGTATTTGAGGAAAATCGGCGTTCGTCCGACATCAAATCGTAGTTCAGGTCATCTCTCTGTTCCTCCTGAAACGCAGCCGTCTGTCAGACCACACCCCCAGAGCAGGATGGGGGCGGAGCTCAGCTCCGGCCTGAACCTGCAACCACACCGGATGCTTCAGACTGAAGGTTCCTGAGCAGAAAGTTCTAAGAATCTGCGTCTGTTCTTCCCGTCCGGCTGAAGATCCTCACAGGGATCTGCAGTACAGACGGATCCAGCTGCGGGGGGGGGGGGGGGGGGGGGGGTATTTCCTGTTCTGCAGAGAAACACCCCCCCCACCCCCCACAGAAGTCTGGGGGGTGAACAGCTTTACTGTGAGAGCAGGAAGTGATGTCACTGCACTTCCTGCCAACCGGTTCCATGAAGTCAGTCCGGATTCTGGGTTGTGACTCATGGAGGAAAGCGTTCCCCCCGAGCGCCGGTTGTTAGAGGGCGTGGCGCCGTTCCCTGATGACTGACGAGGTTCACGACCAGCAGACGGGCGGCGGGAACCTCTCCACGCAGAAAACGGCGTTCTGGACCCGCCTGACCTCTGACCGCAGACAGATCTCACGGGGGGCGTCTCTCTCATCGCCCCTAAGAGCGTTTTGGCCGCCGCCCCTCTCCACAGGAAGTGGTCGCTCTGATCCTTTTACAGCAGGATATGAGCGGTTTGATCTCAGGATTGTCCCTCCCGGCTTTCCTTACACAGACGAGCAGGAAACAGCATTCCTCATCTCTGGAGACGGCCCGGGTCGGGCCGGGTTCGGTTCTGCTCCAGTCAAAGTGGGACCTGGAGCTGGGACACGTCTGCCGGATTGTTGACGTGCCGCAGCTCGCCGAGGGGCCGGACTAACGGAGGGACATTCCTTTCTATTTTAGGGAGGTGTCTGGTGGAGTTAACCCTCCGCGCGTCACAGTGGAACGTCCACCCGCTCAGAACGGTTCTGTTGCCTCTGAGGGTTCTGGGACGCGTCTCTCCTGTCGCACTCGGGACGTGTTCGGGTGTTCAGTTCTGTTTAATCTGAGTCAGATTTGCATGTGAGACACGTTGATCCTCCAGAATCTCCGCTGTGATGTTTCAGGTCGGGTTTTTTAACTCGCATCATCAGAAACACGTCTGCCTGTATATGAGAGCTGGACAGAGCGTGATGTCACCCGTTGTAAACTGTTTACTTCCTGCTTGGAGCCGGTTCCATGTTGGAGCCAGATGACATTGATCAGCAGCGATTGGATCCACATCTGTCAAATATTTTGAAGGTGGAACCAGCAGGCTCCACCCACTTTATTGAGGCATCTGATTGGTCAGTTTATAACAAATAATAGAAAAAATATTGATTATCAAGAAAATGTGAAAGTATCCGATCAAGAACAGATGCTTATTTCTCTCTAGAAGTCTTTGGGATTTTGGCTTCTTGGAGCCACTTCCTGTTTGGAACACCTGGTGGGAGGGGCCACTCAGTCCAGTTGTCCTATGCAGTCATTGGTTGTGAGACTCTTGAAGTCCTCATCAAACACAAACGGCGGTAAAGAATCAAACCGTTGCAAGCGTCCTTTCAACCTGAAAAGGTCAGAAGTCTAAACCAGGTGAAGCGCCGCTCCACAGAACGCTTGAACGCAGCTCGTTCTGCATCACTGCACGCCGAGACCATGCGGTCAAGTTTGACTCGTTCAGATTCACCGACGGTCAGTGAAGGCAACTCTGTGGTTAACGGAGGATTCAGGACATCAAGCGTTCGTCATCATCTCTTCTCTACTGAAGGGGAGTTTCAGATCAACAGGAAACAGTCTTTTTTTTTCTTTTTTTTTTTTTTTCCAGACATTTTATTGAAAATATTCAAATGTATACATATATGTCAATAGAATGAAGCCAGGGGGTTTGGCAGAGATGACACATGGGTTTTAAAGAAGAGAAATACAAGCAGAGTAGAAAATATTAAATTAACATAAATAAAAAAGGTGAAGGATCTGAGAGTCTAATAGATTCTAGGACCTCGAGGGTCTTCACAGCTCTGGGGTCTGATGATAATTTCACACGGTCAACATAGTTTTAATTTCAATTAAAAAGAGGTGGAACAGGGAGAGGAAACAACCGTGTTTCAGTCTTCACCGCATGGAAGAGGTCCTCTGCTCTGAAGCTCGTCTTCATCTGCTCTGCTGGACTGTTGGACACAGAGACATTCATTTTAAGTTTCTAAGGATTTTGGATCTAAACATGTTTTAGATTAGAACTGATTTGGTTTTTGGTGAGTTTGAGTTGATGTTTTGTCTTGATGAATGAAAATAGTCTCTCTTCTTTTGAAGATGTTCCATATTTCACAGAACAGCAGAGAGAGCACCACGTTAGGGCTGCCACGATTAGTCGACTAATTGACGACTAATCGACTATTAAAATAATCGACAACTAATTTAATAGTCGATTAGTCGTTACTTTATATTGTATGAAGTCAGATTGTAGTAAAGTTGAAAGTTATAATAGCATTCTGCTAGCTTTTTGGACTATTTTGGCATTTATTAAGGTTTTTTAGGCTATTTTGGAGTTTAGCTAATATTTCAGCAGCATGCTAGCTATTTCGGCTAACTTTAGCTTTTTTACGTTTTTTAGGCAATTTTTGAGTTTAACTTATATTTCAGCTATGTGCTAGCTGTTTTGGCTAATATAGGATTTTTCCGTTTTTTTAAGGCTAATGTGGAATTTAGCTAATATTTCAGCAGCATGCTAGCTATTTAGGCTAACTTTGGCTCTTTTTATTTTTTGGCTAATTTGGCATTTAACTAATATTTTAGCTGGTTATCAACTTCAGCATCTTTTCATCCACTTTGGCCATGAACAGATTAGTCGACTAATCGGAAAAAATAATCGGTGATTAGTCGACTATTAAAATAATCGTTTGTGGCAGCTCTACACCACGTACAGAGAGACGTGGAGGTTTGAAACGTCTCGTCCTGTCAGCTTCTGGAGGAGCTTCTGTCTCAGGACGGGACCTCCTGTGTGAACGGCTGAGCCATCATTAGGGTTTAACATCTGAGGGAAAACATCTGCTTTTACTTTGGGGGGGTTCTCTGCTGGGAGGAACATCTATTTCGGTGGAAGCAGAACTCCCTCATGACTCCTCCATAATGAGATGGTCCTGAGCGGCACTGCTCCAGTTACATCCTGGTTGGTCTGGATCTACGGGGGGGGGTGTTTGTCCAACATAACATGATGGAAACAAACGATAAATCCATTTATACTTTTACGATCCAACCAGATCCATCAGGCTGAGGAAAGTCATTCCTTGAATTGATCTATAATGTAATGAAATAGTAATGAGATGAAAATAAACTCGATCACAACAAACTTCTCTCCAAACAACAAAGTGACGCCAAACAAAGAAGAAACAGTGATCTCAGCGGAAATACAAAGTAAAAGAGTTATAGAAGAAGAAAACTACAACAGAGGTCCATGAATATTACGCTGAATATTTCATAGATTTCATCAACTATAATATTGACAAAACTACATTTAACTTACACACAAAGAGTATAGATCGAGGGGAAATAGATTGTATGTAAAAACTCATCTGGGCCAATAAATTGGAGAAATTTTGAGCTTTTTTGTTCAATTTAGATTTGTGACTATAATACTTGGTTAACAAAGTCAGGAGATTTATATGTTTATTAAATATTAGCAAAAACCAGACCACTTCTGGCGTGACCGTTGGCACAAACAATCCCTGATAATCGACCTCAATTGTAACTTTTTTGTTCACAGATATTTATTATTTGTCCTGAGATAACCTTTTTCAGACATTGTTTTCTGTTACTCTTTTATGCTCTGACTGCAGTTCTCAGCTCCGTTGACTCTCTTCTTTCTAGAAGAAACATATGTGAGGTTATTAACTTAGCCATGATGTAACCAGAAGCTGCAGTGAAGCTCCTGTCGACCGTCACGGGAAGAAGCGCGTCTGGTGTGAACTGCAGGAGAGCGCGGGAGCCGCGCGGACGCGGAGAGGCACGCGGAGGCGCACGCGGACGCGGAGAGGCACGCGGAGGCGCACGCGGACGCGGAGAGGCACGCGGACGCGGAGACGCACGCGGAGACGCACGCGGAGACGCACGCGGAGACGCACGCGGAGGCGGACGCGGAGACGCACGCGGAGACGCACGCGGACGCGGAGACGCACGCGGAGACGCACGCGGACCCGGAGACGCACGCGGAGACGCACGCGGAGACGCACGCGGACGCGGAGACGCACGCGGAGACGCACGCGGACGCGGAGACGCACGCGGACGCGGAGACGCACGCGGAGATGCACGCGGAGACGCACGCGGAGACGCACGCGGAGACGCACGCGGAGGCTGACAGCTCTAAAGGAAACGGGTTCAGAGAATCTTATTGTCCTCAGAGAAACTCTGGAGCTGAAGAAGTCAGAAACTCTTATTTACTTATTAAAAATGTATTAATAGAAACAAAATCTTAACGTTTATCAAGAACAAAATAGTCTTAGTTAAAAAAACGATGTCCTAGAATATTCTGCTAAAATAAGAATTCATCCTCAGAGTTTCTTTTTCCTTCATTTATAGAAAATGTTCAAATGTTATAAACGTATCACTTCATTCCAGAGTCTTGTTTGTGTTTTTGTTTTTGTTTGTTCAGCAGCAGTAAATGGACATTCCCTTCAGGGCATGAATGTTATGGATAATTTCAAATTCTTCTGGGTTCAAAGATTTTCTAACTTCTTAAAGGTTAAAAAAGTAAATAAATAAAATAAAATCTAAATTTAAAAAAGTAAACAAATTTGAAAAAGGAGAAATTCAATTTTAAAAATGTAAATAGAAAAATTGTACATTTGAAAAAAAATTACAATCAAATTTTAAATAATAAAACAATATTTTAAAATTCTAAGAAATATTGAAAATTTGAAAAAAAAATCATTGTAAATTAAAATCTTGAATAAAAGGAATTTTATTCTATAAAAATGTTGCTGCGATGGCGGTTCTCGGTCCCCAAAAGCTGCAGTGACGCTCCTGTCGACCGTCACGGGACGAAGCGTCTGGTGTGAACGGCAGGAGAGCGCGGACGCCGCACACGCGCATGTGCGAACGCCGCACGCACGCAGGCACGCGTGTTTTTGTTCAACAGTAAACTCGACATTCCCTTCAGGGCATGAATGTTATGGATAATTTCAAATTCTTCTGGGTTCAAAGATTTTCTAACTTCTTCCTCGTTCAGCCAGAAAAACCAGAATCCACCCGGATCGATCTGGATCATCAAAAGAATGGAGTCTGTCCGTTATCCTCGGTGATCCGGTGAAGAATAGAATCTAATCCTGAAGGTTTATTTTTTAACCCTTTAACACCTGAAGCGTCTCTGGAGGATCTGGAACATTCTGTAACTCCATCATTCCAGCCAATCAGACGCTTTTCTCCCTCAGAATCTCTGAGTGATCGTGTTCACGGTTGAAAACTTCCCGTGAATCAGAGATCATCGATCTTCAACCGTTTTCCTCCTCAATAAACGAGAGTTTAGAGTTTAGAGTTTGGAGTTTAGAGTTTGGAGTTTAGTAACTCGCTGAATGGAGGAAGTGGCAGAAACGCTTTGAAGTGAAGCGTGTGCAAATGAAACCGCTTCACTCCTCTGAAGATCCTGCTGACTCCTCCCCCTCCTCTGGTTAGACTCCAAAGTAAACCCATGTCTGCTCCGCTCAGCTGGGCGGGGGGCGGGCTTTGACTCCTAACTCCTCTTCCTCTCAGCTCTTCCTCACCTGCTCATTCATCCTTTCTTTCATCCCTTCAGGTGATTCCATTGCCCCCTCCCCCCTTCCCCCACTGCTTGTTGCCCCACGAGGCTGGAGGTGAGCATGGGGTAAAAGCGCCGACACACCCAGACGACTCGAGCTGAGGAGACCTGCTCACCTGTGCAGGTAAGTTCTGTGGAGACGGGAAACAGATTTCATTGGAGCGTGAACCACAAAGCTGTTTGCATAATCAGAGAGTTGTTTAGGCGTGAGGCATAAACCTGCTTTTCTGTCTAATGACCAGCATGCCCCGCCCCCTCAGGGAGAGGCCGCGCCTTTCCGGCGAATCAGAAAAGAATTGGGTCAAACAAACAAACCTGTTTTCAGGTTTTTAGGTTTTTAGGTTCTGTTTTTTAGTTTTTTTGACAGACGGAGGAAAGACCGCCGAAACACCAACAGGAAAACAAACTATCTCCAGTCCTTTCAAAATAAGAGCGGAAACACCAACAGGAAAACAAACTATCTCCTGTCCTTTCAAAATAAGAGTGGAAACACCAACAGGAAAAAATACTATCTCCTATCCTTTCAAAATAAGATCAGAAGCACAAACAGGAAAACAAACTATCTCCTGTTCTTTCAAAATAAGATCAGAAGCACAAACAGGAAAACAAACTATTTCCTGTCCTTTCAAAATAAGAACAGAAGCATCAACAGGAAAACAAACTATCTCCTGTCCTTTCAAAATAAGAGCAGAAGCACCAACAGGAAAACAAACTATCTCCTGTCCTTTCAAAATAAGAGCAGAAGCACCAACAGGAAAACATTTTAAAATCTGACAGACAAATGAAAACAAACCATTGTTTCCAACCCTTCAAAATAAAAGCACTGAGATTCCTCTCAGGAATAACCTCAGTCTGACAGCGCGGCCCTGACCATCAGCCCTCCACCTCCGTGCGTAGATCAGCTCAAAATGCCTGCGTGGTGAAACCGCTGCTCTACATAAAGGCGGAGTTGTCGTGGCAACGCTTGACCTGGATCACAGAGATCTCACTTCAGTTCTGATCTAGTTTCATCTGTTTGACCTGCCAAGATAAGATGACACGTTTACTGATGAGACGAGAGCGCCGGGTGGGCGGGGTTTAGCAGAAACCTGTCCTTATTATCACTGATGAACCTCGACGTCATGATGGAACATCCGTCTTTCCTGATGAACGTGCTGCCGCCGCTCCGGCGCTCTCCGTTTTCATGCGCTACACGTTGACTTCAGGGGACGTGAGTGGAGCGGGGACGGCGGCGTCTGCTCCTGATGCCTCTGAACATGGAGGTGATGTCACCGCTCCGGTCTGCAGTTCCCATGAATCCACTTATCACATGGATCAAACAGCCCACCTTCCTGCTCCCACTCACTTCCCAGAAGGCCGCTCGTCTGTGTGGGAGGGGCTTACCAGGAAAGGCTAATTATACATGCAAAAGTCAGGGGGGGGGGGGGGGGGGGATTCTCAGGAAGACAGCCGTCTGTGCTCGCTCCGGACCATCATCATCATCATCATCATCATCTGGAGCTGCTGTTCTCTAAATTAAAGGAAGTGAAATGGGTGGGGGCAGCCGAGGGAGGGAGGGAGGGGGGACTGGAGCGAAGCGGTTGCTAGGCGACGGAGAAACACAATCCAGAGACGGGAAGGATCCGGTCCTCTGCCCCCGAGGCCCGGCGCTGATCCGGAGGAGAAAACCGGGACAGAAGAGATCTTTGTTCGGATCCTTCAGGCGGGATTCTGAGAACGGATCTGCTCCTTCCTTCAGGAAAACAGCCGAGAAGATGAAACATTTCACAAAATGTTTGTTAAAATACAAAATAATGAACTGAAACTCCGGAGGGTTTCCTGTAACTTCTCCTCAGTATCAGGATCATTGCAGCAGATTCTGCAGGAGAGAAGCAGCTCATCCCTGATCCATGCGTCTGCTGGAACACTTCACTGTGAAGATCTCTCCTCTGGAGTTACATTCCAAACCGTTCTCTACGGAGGTCTGAAGACCACCAGAGCTGGAGCTAAAGCAGCGTCTAAAACATCGAATGAAGGAAAACTCCAACGTGTTTCAATCGTTCACGTTTCTCATGATCTTTCAGCTGAAGATCTCAGAGGACATGGAGGAAACACGGAGGAAACACGGAGGAATTCATCTGAATGTTTGGGTTCAAAGGTGAACCAGAACAAACTTCAGTCGTTCTGCATTAACTGACATCTGAATAGGAACTTGTTAAACATCAGCTCAAGTTTTCCTTCTTCTGCTGTCGACCCGACTGAGTTTATTAACTTTAACTGAAGAAACCTGCAGATGAGGCCGGCGGCGTGGAGACCTGAGGCCGCCGGCGTGGAGACCTGAGGCCGCCGGCGTGGAGACCTGAGGCCGCCGTTTGGCGTCACATTAGGATCAGCTCGGATGAAAAACCAGAAATGAAGCTGAAAAATCTGAAAAACAACTGAAATAACAAAAAGGTTAAAAAAGTAAATAAATAAAATAAAATCTAAATTTAAAAAAATAATAAAATTGAAAAAAGATTGTAAATAAAAATAATGTACAAATATTTTAATTTTACTTAATATATTAAGTAAACAAATTTGAAAAAAGGTCAATTCGATTTTAAAAATGTAAATAGAAAAATTGTACATTTGAAAAAAAATTACAATCAAATTTTAAATAATAAAACAATATTTTAAACTTCTAAGAAATATTGAAAATTTGAAAAAAAATCATTGTAAATTAAAATCTTGAATAAAAGGAATTTTATTCTATATAAATGTTGCTGCGATGGCGGTTCTCGGTCCCCAAAAGCTGCAGTGACGCTCCTGTCGACCGTCACGGGACGAAGCGTCTGGTGTGAACGGCAGGAGAGCGCGGACGCCACACGCACGCGTGTTTGTTCAGCAGCAGTAAATGGACATTCCCTTCAGGGCATGAATGTTATGGATAATTTCAAATTCTTCTGGGTTCAAAGATTTTCTAACTTCTTCCTCGTTCAGCCAGAAAAACCAGAATCCACCCGGATCGATCTGGATCATCAAAAGAATGGAGTCTGTCCGTTATCCTCAGTGATTATAGAGAGAAAATAGACTCACTATGATTTGTGCGTAAATTAGGATCTGTGCATGCGTATATATGATTTGTGCATGCATAATTCTTGATTTGTAAGTAATATAATACATTTTTTGCAAAAGTAAAAAATTTTTAAACATTTTAAAAATACAAAATGCAATGTACACATGCACAAATCAAAATTACAACAGCCTGAAACTAATTACTCAAAATATATTTTTAAAATACGCACGGATCACCTCTTACACACACATGCAGCCGAAGTTACGCACAAATCTACCGTGAGACTCTTTTCACGTCTCACAAATTCGTCTGTGAGGGATGCGTTCAAGTACTATCAGGATGCTCGTTCATCATAGTTTTCTTGTGTATTAGTTACAAATCAAGAATTATGCATGCACCAATCATATATACGCACGCACAGATCCTAATTTACGCACAAATCATAGTGAGTCTATTTTCTCTCCATAGGTGATCCGGTGAAGAAAAGAATCTAATCCTGAAGGTTTAAAAAAATGAAGGTTTATTTTTTACCCTTTAACACCTGAAGCGTCTCTGGAGGATCTGGAACATTCTGTAACTCCATCATTCCAGCAGTAAATTAAAAAAAATGGTAAATTTGAAAGAAATAATTAAAATTTATTTTAAATAATAAAACATTATTTAAACTTGTTATAAATATTGTTAATTTGAAGAAACAAAAGGGAAAACATGAAACCTAAAACTGTTACCAAATAACAAAGTCGTGTGTATTTATTGTTTATTTGTATTTTTGTTGTTTTCTCAGTTTTCTGTTTTGACGTTTTCCGGCGCTCTCTCTCTCTCTCTCTCTCTCCAGCCGTCCCGTCATGGCGGGCGTGCGGAAGAAGCTGAAGCTGATCATGACGGTGACCACGGTCAACCTCTTCATCTTCATCCTCATCTCCAGAAGCAGCGGTCAGGGGAAGAGCGCTCAGAGCAAACCCCACGTTCCCTCCAAGCCGTTCTGGGCCAAGCTGAGCGCAAGCCCCGCCTTCTGGAACCGCCAGCAGCAGATCCTGGACTTCCAGAACAATCCCGTCATCTGGGCCAACTCCAGCGCCGCCGACCTGCCCGACTGGCTGAACGACACCGGCGCGACCCCCGCCCCCTGCCGGCCTCACTCGGGGGTCGCCACGCAGGTGAAGGACTACAACACGCTCCCCAGCCGCTTCAAGGACTTCCTGCTGTACATGCGCTGCCGCTCCTACCCCGTCCTGATGGACCAGCCGGACCTCTGCAAGGAGCCGCCGTTCCTGCTGCTCGCCGTCAAGTCGCTGGCGCCGCACTTCGACCGCCGCCAAGCCATCCGTCAGTCGTGGGGGCGGGCGGGCGTTCTGGCCAACAGGACGGTGGTCACGGTCTTCCTGCTGGGCAACGCCACGAGCGAGGACCACCACCCCGACCTGTCGGAGATGCTGCTCTACGAGAGCGCCAAGCACCGGGACATGGTCCAGTGGGACTTCCGGGACTCCTTCTTCAACCTGACCGTCAAAGAGGTTCTGTTCCTGGAGTGGATCCAGGCGCGCTGCGCCGGCGCCCGCTTCGTCTTCAAGGGGGACGACGACGTGTTCGTCAACACCTACCGGATCATGGACTTCCTGAAGGGCGTGTCCGGGCCCAGAGCCGCAGATCTGTTCGTGGGCGACGTCATCACCAACGCCGGGCCGCACCGGGACAAGAAGGTCAAGTACTTCATCCCGGAGAGCATGTACGTGGGCTCCTACCCGCCGTACGCCGGCGGCGGGGGCTACCTGTACTCGGGGGACATCGCCGCCCGCCTGCACAACGTGTCCGGCCGCGTGGCGCTCTACCCCATCGACGACGTGTACACCGGCATGTGTCTGCGGAAGCTGGGGCTGGCCCCCGAGAAGCACAAAGGCTTCAGGACCTTCAACATCGACGAGAAGTACCGCGCCAACCCCTGCGCCTACAACAGCCTGATGCTGGTGCACCCCCGCACGCCGCAGGAGATGATCAAGATCTGGTCCTGGCTCAGCCGGCCGGACCTCACCTGCCAGTGACGGAGGCGGGGTTTAAGATGGCAGCTCCACGTTTGTCACTTCTCAGGCCTGAAGGGCGTGTTCCCGGCGTTCCCGGCGTTCCCGGCGGCGTCTGGATTTGGATTGAGGAGTTAACCTGCTTTCCTGCTGAGTCGGCGTCTCACACTGAGTCCAAATATTTATATCACAACTATTTATGCAGCCTGTAAGTGCTTTAACTCGTCTCTATGCTGTATTAAGGGTGGGGGGGGGTCTCTGAATTTCAAACTCGACTCCCGGTCCAGGCCTGGAGGCGTCCCGTCCCCCGGGGGGAGGTCGCCCTGCTCTTTAGTCCTCCACGTCTCTCATCCAGTGTTTGTTTTAAGGTGAATGATTCATGAAGTGTTTGGGTTCAGCCCCCCCCCCTCCGTCCTTTCATTCCACCTCTCCAGAGCCCCCCCTGCTGGCCGGGGAGGGCATGATCTTCTTTAGTTTTGCTCCTTCAGACCAGGATCAGTGAACACGGGTAACGCTCAGGGGGCGGGGCTAAAGTCTGCTGCATCTCCTCACGTATTTCACGGCGCACAAATGTTTACATGCTGTTTTTACTCTCGTCTCGGTCAGGATCCGTTCGTTCTCTTCTCCTCTTGAAGGATCTCCAGCTTTCAGACGTCCGTCTCTCCGTCACCTGAAGCCACGTTTGATTTTAGCCTCTGAAGGAACTGAAAACGTTTCTTCTGAATGTAAGACGTGATCTGGGCTGTGGGTTCAGAACCAGAGAAAACACTTTGAAGCTTCGTTTGGTTTGTACTGTACCTGTAAGAATGTGTTCATCTTTTAAAAATTATTTCAATAAAGGAGATATTTGTTCTTTTGTATCTCGTCTCTCCTTATTTCACCATCAGAACAGAAAATGAGTTTAAATAAAGTTTGATGGATTTGAAGATGTAATGAGCTCCTCCTCCAGCAGGGGGCAGCAGAGCCACACGTGTTTTCTGCATCTTCTTGTTGTTTTAGGATCAAAACTTTGGAGTTTAGGTTTTCTTTTAATGATCTTCAGGCTTTTTCATATTCATGGTGTGGATCTGGATCAGAAGACGGGAGAGAAGCAGCTTCTAGTGTTTACATTCCGCTGTTGTCATGGCAACCAAATCCCTCAGGTGACTGCAGTCCTGACCTTCACGAACGCACCGGAGTTCTTCAGGAGCAGTTTATGTGAAACATTTCTGGAAAATCTAAACTTTCATTTCAGTTTCTCTGCAGGATTTTAACCGGTTAAAGTTAGTGGTTTTTAAAGTTTGGTGCAAAGATACAAAAATAAATTCATTCAGTTAGAATGGACCATACAGCAGATTATTAGTTATTTAATTAGTTTGAAGTAGATTATTTGAAATGATTAGACACCAACACATTACATCTTATGGTTTTAGTCAGCTCCTTAAACCAAGAAAAATATGAAAGTTTATGAGTTTCTGAATTTTGACCAACTATATTTTAAAAGATCAAGTTAAAGTTATTCACATTTTTCCAAAATAAATTTGTGTTACTATTGAATGATGTCATAATAGACATTTTAAGTGTCTATTTGATCGAATCTTGATGTTTTTCATTCTACATGACAGATTCAAATCCTGATTTTCAATAAAGTTTTGGCTCCAACTGAGCAGAGAATTCCAGTTTTCTGTCCTGCTGTCTTCATGTTTCAAACTCTCATCCTGATCATTTCATTTGAATTAGTTTTTATTGAGTAAAATCTTAATCCAGAGGAAATGTGGTGAGGGAGTGATCCTCAAAGGGGGCGGGATCCACGGATTGGGCGGGACTCCTGAGGATTGAGACAGGAAGTTCACGTGACATAAAAGCTAAATCAATAAATCATATTAAATGTAAAGTTTCATTAGCGGTCCACGTTAACAGTGACCGTCACCCTCCAGGCTGCTGCTGGGAATCGAACCGCCGATGGTGGAAGGAGGGGGCGGGGCTGAAGGACTTGGACTAGGAACTTTGAATGATGAGACTCGGAGGGAAAACCAGAGAGTTGGCCGACATGATGGCGAGCAGAAAGATGGATTTCCTGTGTTTGAGAGAGCGGATGGAGAGAGAGATGAGGCAGACGGCGGCCCGGGGGCCGGACGCGGCCCGGGGGCCAGACCCGGCCCGGGGGCCAGACGCGGCCCATTTTACTATCAAATCTGACTGAACTAAAGTGAATCAAACTGAAAATCTGAAGGATTGCGTCCGGTTGTTCCAGGTGTCTCCTCATAGACGCTAGAGCATCTTTTAAAGGAAAACTCATCACTAGTTTTTGGTTTACACCACATGTGTCAAAGTCAAGGCCCGGGGGCCGGATCCGGCCCTCTAAGTAATTCTATCCGGCCCTCCAGATCATTTTATTTTATTGTTATTAATGACTTGATGTTATCTTGCTCTCATTTCTAACTTGTTTAATTTTGACCAAATATATTTTTATGGAGATTAAAACATTGAAAGTTATTTAAGGTTTAAGTTGATTTATTCTGGAATAATATTCCTGACTTTTTATTATTCATAGTTATGTTTAAAAGTTACAGTTTTAAAAATTGTCATTATAGCTTTTTTTATTATTTTGGCATTTACTAAGATTTTTTAGGCCATTTTGATATTTAACCATCCATTTCAGCTACATGCTAGCTGTTTTGACGGACTTAAGTTTTTTTTTAGTTTTTAGGCTGATCTGGCATTTTAACTGGATATCATATGAAGCATCTTCGTCTATAAACTTCATCATCTTCAGCGGCTAAATTCATCTTCCAGCATTCACACTAATATTATCACAGGTAATCCTATATATCTACTTCATGATTATGTTTTAAAATTACATTTTTGAAGTATTAAGAATGTAGTTTTAGAGTGTTAAATAAATGTTTATCTAGTCGACCCGTGACCTAAGGTGTGTTTTGGGTTTTGGCCCTTTGTGTGATCGAGTCTGACGCTCCTGTTCTATAGAAACATTGACCTCCGTCTCGGTTCAGGGACTTATTCTGCATTCACGTGTCTGATGTATTAAAGATTTGTTGTTTTTCTGATCATTTTAACAGCACATGAACGCAGCAATCCTGGAAGTTTGTGTTTCTCTCTGAGTGCAGTTTGCACTAAAATGAGAAAAATAAAACTCCAAAATAAGAAAAGAAACAGGATAGAGTGAAACTCCATCTGCATGTCTAGAGTTTATAGCCTCAGCAGTGACGGTTCATCAGACACACGTCATGTTCTGACCCATATTAGGATTCTGCTTCATAACTCACAACATCTGGAAGCTCCTCCCATCAGCTCCTCCCATCAGCTCCTCCTCCTGTCTGGATCTGCAGTCATCTGTCATCTGCTTCCAGTTTCCACGTTCCTCCATTTAAACCAGATGCATGCTGGCATGAGTCCTGCACGAGGAGCAACTCTGGAGTTTGGAAAGTCAACGAGAAGAAAGAGTTTAAAAAGAATCCCCAAACAGAAATACAACATGAAACGATCAGAGACGAGCAGGGAGCTTCTGCAGCTTCAGTCATTTTAAGAACGGCTCTGTCATTCTGCCCGACTCGATCCAAAACAGAACATGTTCATCAGAACATGCGGTTTTATTACCTCTGAAACCCATTTTAACACATAAATGCATGTCATTTTAAATATGTGAGATAATTTATGTCAAAACGACGTAGAATCTCAGAGAAATCTCTTCTGTGATCGTAACTCGGTTCATTTTCTTTAGAAGGATTCATACGATTCCAACAAAAAACAAAATTCCTTCATTTAGCTGCATTATGAATCAAGTTGATTGTATTAATAGAGAAAAAATGATAGTTTTTCTTTAATAATTATATTATTTTAGGGACATTTTTCATCCACAAATGTCGTTTTTTTTAAAATAAGCTCCAAGTTTTTGTTTTTCAGGAACGATTTGAACCTTTTACGTCATTCAAGAATAGAAGATAAAAACACTGAAACTTTTAGATCATTTATCTGTTTATTCAATCTAGAGTCTTTTTCCTTATTATTTATTTATCATTTTGGTTTGTTTTAATACATTACATGTATTTTATGTTCTATAAGGTTCTTTATTCTCTCATTGGCTGCTCAGACTTTATGACTGTATGTTGTTAGACGGTTCTTCACCGATTGTTCTGTTACTTTGACAAACTGCTGGCATGTGGGGCGTTTGTTGTGTTTTTGATGCTTTTATGACTTCCTATTGCAGAAGGTCAGTGTTAAAACAAGGTCTGAGATGAACTTCCGGTTTCCACCACTAGATGGCGCAGAACTGCAGACTCACAGTCAGAAGATGATGGGTTCAAACCCGCGCAGATAATCCACATTTTGTTTACTTTTACATTTTTGTTTACCTCAAATCTGCTCAATGGAGGTGCAAATAAACATTTTTAAGACAGACAAATGCAATATGTCATTCTGACATGTCATGTTACATTTGTCAATAAAAAAAACAAAAAAAAGTTTTGATTAGTTTGTAGTTTTTAGTCTCACTTTTACAAAAATGTAAAGTTCAAAGATGAAAACTTTCAGGATTTCTGAAGACTAGTTTGAGTTTTTCAACTCATGAGAGAATGTTTGATGAGATTAATCAATAATCAATAAATACTGAACATCTGCACTGATCTGGTCAGAACTGGATCATATAAACTCTACAGACCTTCAAAATAAAATAACTGTAGAGGTGAGATTATATGAATTTGTTATTTTTAAAGAAATTGATCAAACTCTACTAGACTAATCACTATATTTAATGAATCAAATGACATTAGGGTTTAATTTTCTAATCAATGTATTTTATTTTCTGTAATCAGTTCTTTTTTTTTGTCTTGCATTATCTTCAATGTTTGCTTGATTAATAAACCAAATCTTTTCTGATCTATCTTCAGCTTTTCCTCATTCATGGATCGTTTCTTTCAGCAGGTGGGAGGAGCAAATGTCCGGTTCTGATTTCCTGGAGAAGTCCGGGCCCCAGAACCAGAACCAGAACCTGGACCGGTCTGTGTTTCAGAGTTGTCCTTGTGCTGCAGCTCCTGAGAGCGTCCAGGTTTCTGACCGGAGCTTCAGCCACAGCAGCAGAACCTCCGTCTGAGCTCTGCAGAACTTTTCCTGCGTCTCACGGCTCAGAGGTCACTGAGGTGACGGGACGAGCCTCTCTCTCCCCAAACGTAACGTCATACGTTATTTCTGTTCAAATTGTATTTCTTTGATTTTGTATTTTTCCAGTGTTTTATAACTCTGTGTTTACTGTCTCTGTCTTAAACTCTGTTAGATTTCTTTTAACATCAAAACTAGCCTGAGGAAATAATCCTGAATATTTACATTTATTAAATGTTCATTAACATGCATTGCCACATTCTCAATTATAAAAATGTCAAACTTCCACCGTCTGTCTGATGTTTGTCCATCCTGACTTCAAACTGAACTTCGGGTTTATGGATTGTTTTTGAAAAGAAATCAAAGCTGGAGACTTTTACCGACACATTTTTGGATCAGATCATTTAAAGTGATTCTGTTCTTTTGGGTTCTGGACTCCGGCTTCGACCCGTTTCCTTCTTCCTCTCTGGAAACTTGTGACTGATAGAAGATCCAGAACTGTTGTGAAATGAGAGTAAACGTCTTTTTCCTGCTTCCTCTATTCTGTTTTTAGAACTTCCTCCTCCTCCTCCTCCTCCTCCTCCTCATCATCATCATCATCATCATCATCATCATCATCATCATCATCATCATCATCATCACCTGTCTCTGTCTTCTATGAAAAGAGACGACAAACCTCCAGGAAGTCTCCTGCTCCTTTTCAGAGAGTTTGATGAACCTCAGATGAAGTTTGTGAACTCAACAGAATCTTTGTCTGCATCATGATAGACGGATCCTGTGGTTCACCTCACTGCATGAAGGTCCCGGTTCAAATCCCTGCTTGGTCTGGAGCTCTGACATTACCTCAGGTGTGTGGTTGTGTAACCATGGTGACGGACAGGTGTCCAGAGTCCCCTCTCTGTTCCAAACCCCCCAAAGACAGACGTCCGGCCTGCTTTGGGTCTGTTCATTCAGAGAGGACAGACGCTCCTGCACAGCTGATTTACTGTCTGGAATGGTCTTCAAAGATCTCTGACTTTCTTCTTTTCACATTTTTGGTCCAAGTTTTGTGGCAGCAGAAGCTCCACTTTGATACCTTCAAATCTGAGACGTGGAAACTGTTTTAGAACTCTTCTTTAAGAAGAAACACGAACAAAGTTTGCAGGTTTTCTTTCTCGTTTTACATCTTTTCTTTCATGTAGAAACAAAAGCTCCAGTTGGAGATCTGAAACATGGACGATGACCTTCAGCTTTCAGGAGAACATGAGGAAACATTTATGTCCTGAGAGTTGTGGAGCTCCGCCTCCTGCTTTCTGCTCTATAGTCAGCAGCAGGATGTCTAAACGGAGTTTTTCCTCCACTGAAGTCCAAGCTGATGCAGGTTTCTGCTCCACAGATCAGCACAGGTTCTTGGAGCAGAGATCTGATCCTGTCAGGATCCTCTGGATCAAGCTGAATGCAGACACGGATCTGCCTCAGCGTGTGACCTTTAAAGATCTCTGCTCCAGCTTTGATCCCATAACATAACTCAGGATTCTGCTTCCATTCTTCATGTCTTCATGACTAACATCTCCTGCGGCCTCAGAACGCCGTCCTTCCTCAGAGCAGGTGTGAGCTTGCTGGCTGTATTTACATGTTTTGGTGATGACACCTGTGCACGGTTCCGTTTGTAACCAGACGAGGAGCAGAAAACGTTTTATTGATGTGAATCTTGTCTTCTTTGAAGGATCTCAGTTCAGTTAGTGACCTCTGTCTCTGCTGTTCTCTCATCTCTGTATATGATGAAGTTGTTTTCAGAGTAAACCTGTAAACCTGTGCAGGTCTGGACTGCAGCAGCAGACTGTGAACATACTTTAGTATTTTCCTGCTTTAAGCAAACAGCAGAAAAGTTCCTCAAACTAAGAGAACTTAGTAACCTGAGAGTCAACAGTCGACCTGTGACCTGTTCTTCTGGGGAGTCAGGTTTCTTTATTCTCACATTTTTTTAGTCCTTGAGGATTAATGAGCTAATTTAATGTTTTTATGTCAAAGAGAGAAAAGAAAAAAAATAAGTTTACACACAATGGATTTAGTTGTTTTCATTGGCATCAAAATAGTTTCCTAAATTATTAAATAAAATCCTGACTTCCTTTAAAAACAATCTATCTTTTCATCCATCCATCCATCCATCATCCATCCATCCATCCATCATCCATCCATCATCCATCCATCATCCATCCATCCATCCATCATCATCCATCCATCCATCATCCATCCATCATCCATCCATCATCCATCCATCCATCCATCCATCATCCATTCATCCATCCATCCATCCATCCACATCCATCATCCATCCATCCATCATCCATCCATCCATCCATCCATCATCCATCCATCATCCATCCATCATCCATCATCCATCCATCATCCATCCATCCATCCATCATCCATCCATCATCCATCCATCATCCATCATCCATCCATCATCATCCATCCATCCATCATCCATCCATCATCCATCATCCATCCATCATCCATCCATCCATCATCCATCCATCCATCCATCATCCATCCATCATCCATCATCCATCCATCATCCATCCATCCATCCATCATCCACATCCATCCATCATCCATCATCATCCATCATCCATCCATCATCATCCATCCATCATCCATCCATCATCCTCATCAATCCATCATCCATTCATCCATCCATCATCCATCCATCCATCATCCATCCATCCATCATCCATCCATCATCCATCCATCATCCATCATCCATCCATCATCCATCCATCCATCCATCATCCATCCATCATCATCCATCATCCCATCCATCCATCCATCATCCATCATCATCCATCCATCATCCCATCCATCCATCATCCATCCATCATCCATCATCCATCCATCATCCATCCATCCATCCATCATCCATCCATCCATCATCCATCCATCCATCCATCATCCATCCATCCATCATCCATCCATCATCATCCATCCACATCCATCCATCACCATCCATCCATCATCCATTCATCCATCATCCATCCATCCATCATCATCATCCATCATCCATCATCACATCCATCATCCATCCATCATCCATCCATCATCCATCCATCCATCATCCATCCAATCATCATCCATCCATCCATCCATCCATCATCCATCCATCCATCCATCCATCCATCATCCATCATCCATCATCCATCCATCCATCCATCATCCATCATCCATCCATCATCCATCCATCCATCCATCATCCATCCATCCATCCATCCATCCATCCCATCATCCATCCATCCATCCATCATCCATCCATCCATCCATCCATCATCCATTCATCCATCCATCCATCATCCATCCATCATCCATCCATCCATCATCCATCCATCCATCATCCATCATCCATCCATCATCCATCCATCATCCATCATCCATCCATCATCCATCCATCCATCCATCATCCATCATCATCCATCCATCATCCATCATCCATCCATCATCCATCCATCCATCCATCATCCATCCATCATCTCATCCATCCATCATCCATCCATCCATCATCCATCCATCCATCCATCATCCATCCATCATCCATCCATCATCCATCATCCATCCATCATCCATCCATCCATCCATCATCCATCCATCCATCATCCATCCATCATCCATCCATCATCCATCATCCATCCATCATCCATCCATCCAATCCATCCATCCATCATCCATCATCCATCCATCATCCATCCATCATCCATCATCCATCATCATCCATCCATCCATCATCATCCATCCCATCCATCATCCATCCATCATCCATCCATCCATCCATCATCATCCATCATCCATCCATCATCCATCCATCATCCATCCATCCATCCATCATCCATCCATCATCCATCATCCATCCATCATCCATCCATCCATCCATCATTTCC
Source organism: Oryzias javanicus (assembly GCA_003999625.1). Taxonomy (NCBI): domain Eukaryota; kingdom Metazoa; phylum Chordata; class Actinopteri; order Beloniformes; family Adrianichthyidae; genus Oryzias; species Oryzias javanicus. The sequence goes on along the minus strand of CM012451.1, from coordinate 9,935,170 downwards.
ATCCATCATATCCATCCATCCATCCATCATCCATCCATCCATCATCCATCCATCATCCATCCATCATCCATCCATCCATCCATCATCCATCCATCCATCATCCATCATCCATCATCCATCCATCCATCATCCATCATCCATCATCCATCCATCATCCATCCATCATCCATCCATCATCCATCCATCCATCATCCATCCATCCATCATCCATCCATCCATCCATCCATCATCCATCCATCCATCCATCCATCCATCATCCATCATCCATCACCATCCATCCATCCATCATCCATCATCCATCCATCATCCATCCATCCATCCATCAATCATCCATCCATCCATCCATCCATCATCCATCCATCCATCATCCATCATCCATCCATCATCCATCCATCATCCATCATCCATCCATCATCCATCATCCATCATCATCCATCCTCCATCCATCAATCATCCATCCATCCATCATCCATCATCCATCATCCATCCATCATCCATGCATCCATCCATCATCCATCCATCATCCATCCATCCATCCATCCATCCATCCATCCATCCATCATCCATCCATCATCCATCCATCATCCATCCATCATCCATCATCCATCCATCCATCATCCATCCATTCCATCCATCATCATCCATCCATCATCCATCCATCATCCATCCATCATCCATCCTCATCATCCATTCATCATCCATCATCCATCCATCATCCATCCATCATCCATCATCCATCATCATCATCCATCATCCATCCATCCATCCATCCATCCTTTCATCCATCATCCATCCATCCATCCATCCTTTCATCCATCATCCATCCATCCATCCATCCTTTCATCCATCATCCATCCATCCATAGATGTTAAACCAAAGTTTTTATTCAAATTATTTATTTGTTTTTTTTTATTTGTTACTTATGATTTATCCCGAGTGATAATAAAACATTTATATTTCATTCTGTGTTTGTCTCATTGTTCATGTATTGAGCCGTCGGCCGATCTGATCATTAAACTCTCAGGCTGGAACGTTGTCCCTCTCCTGGTTTTCAGTTCTTAAGTTCTGATCTTCAGCAGTCTAATCCAGCTGACAGCATTCACACTAGAATTATTGCAGGTAATGCTCTATATCTAGATCAAAATTATCTTAAAAAGTTTCAGTTTTATAGTTATAAAAATGTTGTTTTAGGGTTTTCAATAAACGTTTATCCTGTTTGGCCCAAAGATTTGTTCTGGATTTTGGTCCCTCGTGTGGTTGAGTTGACACCCCTGCTTTAGACCCTTCAGAACCCAGTTTGACATCATGATTGGATGAAGAGCAGCTCTGGCCAGAACTGAACAGACTCTTTAGGTCATCCGCCCTCAGATGAAGCGGCTCAGACTATCTGAAGGACTCTGCTTTGTCAACAGCTCTCTTCAAGTGGTCTGACATTAACGGCGACAGGTTTCTGCTGGCTCTCCACAGACGGCGAGGGAGGGGTTGGTTGGCGGGAAACCGTCTGAAGTACGGTGAGCTGAGTACAAACCCACACAGAACCATCAGTACCAGTTCTGGACCCACAAAGTCTGGATTCAGACACAAAAAAACAACAACTTGAACGATTTCCAAGGCTGCTTTCAAGGTCATTGGGTTGCTGGAGCCTATACCCAGCGACTGCACAGTTTTAGTCCGTCACAGGGATAAATAAAGATATATTTGAGGATCTTTTCTGTTCGATAAAGTGACGGAAACACAAACTAATAAAACAAGGTTTGATTTCTGTGGCTCCGCCCATCTGTCTCCTCTCATTCTTTCTCAGCGACGGCCCCGGCGGCAGGTCCGTCGCCCCCTCTCCGTGTTGTTCATGAAGCCAGGCCTCCGCTGGTACGTCGGCAGACACACAAAGCATCAGTTAGCGGCGGGTCGCTTGTCACATCAAAGCATTCCTTGACACACAGAGGGAGGGTCCCTGTAATCTGTCAGACCCAAAAGTAAACGCAGAGCTGCAGAATCAGCAGGACGCCCCCACCCCCCACTCCCAAATCTGCTCCAAACTGGTCCAAGATGATGTCAGGATGGAGCCGGTCTGGGAAAAGGATTGATTATGAAGCTGTTGACCTTCATCATGGTTGAAGCACAGATCTCTGATCTTCTGTTGATGATTCCAGAGCTTTTTCATCATGATGACATCTTCTAGGACAGAGTTTCAGGAGTTATTACAAACTCACCTCTGAGTCGTGGGCGTGGAGTAAACCCGCCCCCTTCCCCATCACTTCTTGCTCTCCCACTAGCTTACAGCCCCTCACACCCCCGAGCTAACATCAGCGGTGAAACAAACATCGTTTCTATCCAGACGTACAGTTTTGATGCAGATTCCAGCTCAGACGAGGAAAACAAAGACCTTCCTGGTTCTATCTGTCTGCATCAGAATGGGGCGGAGCTTGTGGCCCCACCCAGCAAATTAGGGGTGTAACGGATCACGGAAAATCCGTGGTCCGTACGGATCAGAGGCCACGGTTCGGGACACGTGTGTACCGCGGACCGCTCGAACACCCACCCCCCATACGCGGACACCTCGCGCTAGCATAATTTAAACCAATTGTCCGTTCGCATCGAATGGAAGCTCCGTTACGGGCCTTCCGGTGGAATCGCGGAACATTTGTATGGCAAGCCAGAGATGTCAAAATTGAGCAGGAAAAGCTGACGCAGAAGTGCCACGTTTTACAGAAATTATCATTTAAAACATTTAAATGTTCCCACAGTTAGTTTCATAAAGCAATTCATACCCAAAAAAAATATTGTAACTGTTTTATTTATGATTTAATTTTAAAAGATAATCCAGATAGATTTGGTATTTTCAACACTATTTCTAATCATTCTTTTCTCTTAGTTTTTGTAGATTTGGTCTAAAAACATGTAAATGTCATCAGAAACTACAAGTTTTAGTATTTTGTTTGTGTTCAAAGTACAAATATGTTTTGTTTTAATAAATAGGCTTCAATGACCAGATGTTTTTTGTTGCATATGTAAATATTGTGTGTGAGGTACTTTAAATGCTTATATGATTTAAAGCGTTTCCAAAAATTTATTTAGCTTTGATATTGTTGGGTTTTTTTTTCGTTTTGTTTTTTTCGCTTTTTAAATTTTTGTACTTTTTACTGATCCGAAAAATGATCCGAACCGTGACCCTAAAACCGTGACACGATCCGAACCGTGAGTTTTGTGATCCGTTACACCCCTACAGCAAATGTTTACATCACACCTACAAGCTTTATCCAACGTGTTCTACTGATTGACAAGTGAATCAGATAGATGTACGGACAGATAGAAATCATTTATTCCAGACTCATACTCCACTCAATAAAACTACATTTCAAAAATACACAAGTTATGAACAGTATATAAAACATTACAAAACAAATACACAGAAATGCACTTTTGAATTTAATTTTCTGTCTTCATGTCCTCCTTCATGAGAAAAGTACCACGAGAACATTTTCAAAATACAGTTTCTATGAGCGTTCTCCCTCCATGTAAATGAAACACTTTTCATTTAATTGTTAGAAGGATTTGGTTTTTCCTCGTTGACGTCTCTTTTCTGTCCCGCTCTGAAGGAGAACAGACATCTCTGCTGCTGCTTCAGGCCCCCAGCCACAACTAACAGGATAAAATATCAATTTCCTGCTGCTGCGCCCCTATCTTTGATAGATTAAATAAATCTGCTCCGTATTACGTTTCGTCTTCTCGCTCCTGCCGCTCTGACTCTGCACTAACAACTCTTTGGTTAAAAGGCGGCCGTGTGGAGACAGAATCCAGCATTGATTTCCGATGGATAATGGGTGTTTGATTACCTCCTAGCATGCGAGAGAGAGGCCTCTCAGCATTTGGGAGGGAGGGATTCATTTATGAATTCTTATCTTTATTAGGACGAACCCAGTTGAAGACAAACGGCTCATTTTTGTTGTCTGAACCTTGTTCTGTGATCGGCTCAGTAAGAAAAGCTTTTCTCTAGCATGGTGGCTGCATTTCCTTTAGCTGCTAATAGTGTGAATACATTCAATGCATTCACACTATTGTTTTTCACCTATTTACGTTTTCTTCCGTACGTTTTTTGACACGTAAAAACTCAAGCACACTTTATGCAATTTATGCAATCCTGGTATCAAAAGGACATTACTGCTTGTATCTTTGGTTTTCGCAAATTTTACGTTTTTCGCGATTTTGCGCAATTTTTAGCCCATGTTAAGTCAATGGAGAAATTTTTCAAATCGTTATAAAACTTTGTGCAGTTTTGCAACTTATGCAATATTGGTGTCAAAACGTTCCACAAATTTAGTACATTCATGCCTGTATTTTTGGTATTCTCAAAATTTACGTTTTTTACGCAAATTGAGCTAATTACTAGCCTCATTGGAAATGAATGGGAATTTTTCAAATCCTTTAGAAACTTTATGCACTTTTACAACTTATGCAACAGTGGTATCAAAACGTTCATCTTGTTCAGGACATTCATGCTTGTACTTTTGAAATTCGTACACTTAACGATTTTAACGCAATCTATGCTAGTTTACTAGCCTCATTGACAATTAATGGACATTTTTAAAATCGTTATAAAACTTTGTGCACTTTTTACACTTGTGCAATATTGGTATCAAAGTGTTCAGCACGTGGAGGACATTATGGCTAGTATTTTTGGTTTTCGCAAAATTTACGTTTTTTACGCAAATTATGCTACTTACTAGCCCTATTGAAAAGGAATGGGAATTTTTCCAAATCCTTTAGAATCCATGCATTTTAGTAACGTGTTAGCTTTTATGGCTAATTTGGCAACTTTTAAGGTTTTTTTGGGCTAATTTGGAGTTAAACTAACATATTAGCAACGTGTTAGCTTTTTTGGCTAATTTGGCAACTTTTAAGGTTTTTTTGGGCTAATTTGGAGTTAAACTAACATATTAGCAACGTGTTAGCTTTTTTGCTAATTTGGCAACTTTTGAGGGTTTTTTGGTGCTAATTTTGAGTTAAGCTAACATATTAGCAATGTGTTCGTTTTTATGGCTAATTTGGCAACTTTTGAGGGTTTTTTGGTGCTAATTTTGAGTTAAGCTAACATATTAGCAATGTGTTCGTTTTTATGGCTAATTGGCAACTTTTGAGGGTTTTTTGGCTAATTTTGAGTTAAGCTAACATATTAGCAACGTGTTAGCTTTTTGGCTAATTTGGCAACTTTTGAGGGTTTTTTGGTGCTAATTTTGAGTTAAGCTAACATATTAGCAATGTGTTCGTTTTTATGGCTAATTTGGCAACTTTTGAGGGTTTTTTTGGTGCTAATTTTGAGTTAAGATAACATATTAGCAATGTGTTCGTTTTTATGGCTAATTTGGCAACATTTCAGGTTTTTTGGGCTAATTTGGAGTTAAGCTAACATATTAGCAACGTGTTATCTTTTTTGGCTAATTTGGCAACTTTTCAGGTTTTTTTGGCTAATTTTGAGTTAAGCTAACATTTTAGCAACATGTTAGCTTTTTTTGGCTAATTTGGCAACTTTTGAGTTTTTTTGGGCTAATTTTGAGTTAAGCTAACATATTAGCAACGTGTTAGCTTTTTTGGCTAATTTGGCAACTTTTGAGTTTTTTTGGGCTAATTTGGAGTTATGCTATCATATTTTTAGCATCTTCAGCTACCACATTCGGCAAAATGCATTCACACATGCATTATCGGAGGTAATGCACTTTTCTAGTTAACCATTTGGTTCTAAGATGATCATCTATTTGGGTTCTTGTTTACATCTTTTATTCTGTAGTTTAACTAAAATAGTAATCAAGTGACTCAAGAAAACATAAATATGACTAACAATCATAAACTGGCAGTTTTAAGTTTTTTTTGTTTTTGTTTTGTAGAAGTAGAACTCCACAATGTTTCCCTCTCTACTGCAGAGGAGTCCACAGCACAGAGGGACAGATTTGATGAATATAAACCCCTATAATAAAGTTAAATGTAAATGAATATTTTAATAAAATTGTATTTTTCTCATTTATTCACATAAAACAGAATACAATTACCATGAATTTTATTTTGAAGACCAGAAAAAAATAAAGAAAAGTTTGTCAGTAAAACAGCCATTAAATCTGTGTTTATTTGAACTGTTAAATAATGTTCACAAAAATATTCCCATTAAATTTAAATAATTCGAACAGAAAAGCAACACAAATTTTTGTCTTACTCAGATGTAGAAACTAGTTTTTTATATTATTTTTTTTTAAGTTTAAGTGAACAAATTGTATAAAACATGTGCGACAAACAAAATGAGAAAAAACATTAGAAAAATATTGAATGTATAAATAAAAATGATCTTAACAGATTACAGTATTAATGAAAGAATTACATAATCTAAATATCATAATATGTCCAGGTAATTTCATCAGAAAGTCGTTAACAAAAATATTTTAATAAAAAACTTTTAAATTAAACTATTACATTCATATCATGTATTAAAAAAACATTTAAATTTAAAAAACATAAAAGCAATGATCCCATCACGCCGCTGCACGCGGGAGTCAGTCCTCCCGCCTGTTGACCAATCAGAGAAGCTCTGTCAGGTTAGCTGACGTACACTGCCAGCATGTTTGGCCTTCAAAATAAAATCACAGACTTTTCCCTAAAGGAAGAATTCTGAGTTATGGTAGTTTATTACTTTATATAGTCAAAGATAAAGGGTGTTCCCGCCGTTAGTTGGTAGAGAAATAGTAAGCATGCTCCTGTAAATATTAAATTAAGTTCATTTTTATTTTGTCAACTTCAAATGGAAAATTACTTTGAAAGATCGGTAACTTGACCAAGTCTGGAGAAGCAGGTCGATTAAACTCCGTCTAACTGGTAAAAACTGTGAGGCGGGAACCCTGTCTGAGGTTTTCCCGGTGAATGTGCTTAATGAGACCCTCCGGTAAAATGCAGCTGGCTTCTCGGGCTGGAAACGGGGAGCTCGCCGGCTGAGGGAATTACTCCTCCGCCGTTAAGCGTCGGTTTCCGCTCCCGATGCCAGGCTAGCTGTCGGAGCTAGCCGGGCCAGCTAGCCGCGCGGCTCGTGTCGCTGCTCGGACGCCAGCGTTCCTCCGTGGCTCGGCCGGACAGCTTCGTCCTCGGCACCGTGAAGGAGAGACCTCCGTGGGACCGGGACGGCCGCTGCCGTGAGGTGGGTGTTTTCGCGCGTTAGCCTCGGGGCGTCCCGGTTAGCGGACCGCGGCGGCTCGGACTATTCCCTGGATCCACAAACATTCCATCAAATAGTTCGGGGAGCCGCCGGGTTTGTCGGTCGGTCGCTGACTTGAGCGGGGATTGGACTCGTCCGTCCGCCCGGTGACGTCATGGGTTCTGTTTGACTTGGATGAGTTTGTGGGAGTTGGGTTCTGGATTGTCTTCCAGACATGAAGAAAGTGCTGCAGCTCCGGGCGGGGTGGGGGGCTGCTGTGTGCATCAGTGACCGTGTCCTTCTGATCTCTCCTGCAGGAAGATCACCACATGGATTTGTGATATTTAAACCCAATGGATTACTCCTCATGCTCCACAGAACCACGGATTACCTCTCCTCCTCCTCCTCCCAGCACCATGGGCGCCATTAAACCAGACCTGGGCTGCTGCAGAGATTCCTCATCTGTGGATTCATCTGGCAGTCTGTGAACATCCAGGATCTTCTTTTGTTTTCCCGCTTCTAGTGACATTATGCGTCTGTGTGTGAAGCTGGGAGACCTGTGAGCTCAGGTGAGAGTGTGAGTGAAGGAGGAGATCCAGGGAAGCCCCTCCAGGCCAGCATGGCTTCAGTGTGGAAGAGACTGCAGCGTGTGGGCAAGCACGCCTCCAAGTTCCAGTTCGTGGCTTCCTACCAGGAGCTGATGGTCGAATGCACCAAGAAGTGGTGAGTTTGCTGGAAAGTCTGGAATGCCGAGCTCATTCCTGGTGCCAGAATTCACACGCATGCACTCGGGCTTTGGTGTTGGCGTGCTGGGAGGGGCCGGCTGGCTTCAAAAAATTACTCCATATTTTCTCTGCAGGATTTCCTGTTGGCAGTTTTTTTTTTTTTTTTTTTTTGTTCCTGTCAAACACAACATATGATTGACATGCTCGACTGGTTTGTTTTTGCTTTACAACACATGTGTCAAAAGTCAAGGCCCGGGGGGCCGGATCTGGCCCTCCAGGTAATTCTATCCGGCCCTCCAGATCATTTCATTTTATTATTAATGAACCGATGTTATCTCATTTCTAGCTTCTATGATTTTGTCAAAAATATATTTTTATAGAGAGTAAAATATTGAAAGTTCTTTAAGGTCCAAGTTCATTTATTCTGGAATAATATTCCTGACATTTTATTATTCATAATTATGGCAAAACGTTACAGTTTAAATCAGGGGTGGGCAATTGTTTTGACTCGAGGGCCACAGAGTTCTAAAATTTGGCATAAGGGCCGGACAAGGAGCAGATGGAAGGAGAGATTGGGTAATCAACCTCATAAACTAAAAAAATAATATGGAATTTAGAGAAAAATATGCTTTAATTTGGATTCAAATTCACATATATTAATTTAAAAACAGAAAATTTGGGAGTTTTAATTTCTAAATTTTGATTTTTGTTCTCTTTTGGGTGATCCAATGGGTTGATGTTCTTCAGAGGAAAATGTGAACTCAAAGAAATGCTGCATTTATGTGGTGTAGGAATAATCCGAAAGATCAGCATCTGACTCAGAAAGGAACACACACGAACGTCAGAGAAACAACACCATTCATGGGGAGAAACCAGAAATACAATGAAAATAAAACAATAATTAGGATTTTTGATTCAATGGATTTTAATTTGGAGGGCCACATTAAGTAGCTTAAGGGGCCGCATGTGGCCCCCGGGCCGTAGTTTGCCCACCCCTGGTTTAAAAGTTAAAAAAATTGGCATTATGCTAGCTTTTTGCTCTATTTCGGCATTTAATAAGATTTTTTAGGCTGTTTTGGAGTTTAGCTAATATTTCAGCTGCATGCTAGCTGTTTCGGCTAATTTAATCTTTTCTTTTTCAGTTTTTTAAGGTTGTTTTGGTGTTAGGCTAATATTTACATGCTAGCTGTTTTGGCTAATTTAGACTTTTTTCAGTTGTTTTATGTTATTTTGAAGTTTAGCTGTTTTTTCAGCTAAATGCTATCTGTTTTGGCTAACCAAAGATTTTTTTAGACTAATTTGGCATTTAGCTAATATTTTAGCTGACTATCAGCTTCAGCGTTTTCAGCTATCTATTTCAGCATCTTCAGCTTGCAGCCTTCACATTATCACAGGTAATGCTATATATCTAGTTCATAATTAAGTTAAAAAGTTACGGTTTTAAAGTTTTAAAAATGTGGTTTTAGAGTGTTAGATAAATGTTTCCTGCGACCTCAGGTGTGTTTTGGATTTTGGCCCCTTGTGTGATTGAGTTCAACACCCCTGCTTTACACCGATATGCTGAAAAAATTCCAGCGTTTCTTACGAAAAGATGTGCAAACGTGATAAATAAGTGCTAACAAAGAGGCAGAAGGAGGTTGTTTTCTTCCGAGATGAAAGCTGCGCTCTCTGCTGCTGCCATGCGTCCTGCAGTGAGGGAGACGCCGAGGCTTGTAGAGCAGATACAGCCTGCAGGCACGGATTCTCCTGCAGCTCGCTGTGGGCGGGGCTCCGACCTGGGACAGATGTTAACGTGTCGGAGAATGGAATGAGAAAAATGCACATCTCTAACCAGAGCGCAGGCGAGCTGGCCTCCGCGCACAGGCGGCAGAAACGCTTTGTTTTTGTAGTCGCTGTGGAGCGTTTTGATCTGCGTGAACTTCAGAAATATGCTCTTATTTTCACAGTAATATTTCTAGTTATGAATCCATATGAAGTTGATTTTATGTAGCCTAGAAATGCAGGTTTTTCTGCGCCTAGAGGTGAGGATTCAGCTGCAGGAATCTAGACTTTTGCTCTTGTTTGAGTTGTCGCGTCCTGCAGTCAGTATTATTGCTAAACTTTTGAGTAAAAGTATGTTTCCTTCATTATGGGATGTTATTGCAACAGCAGAGATTTTCCATCTGCAGACTAGAAACAGTCCCCCAGAAGTCAGTCTGTTTACGTTCCTTCAGTAAAAAGTTTAGAGTGTTCACGTTTTTACAGGAAGAGTCTAAATACATTTTAGTGCACATTTCATGCACATCTTCTCTGCTAACCCTAAAAATCTTAATCGTTTGGTGAAACACTTGAGGTTCTTCATGTGTTCTTGCTCAGTTTCCTGTTAAAACTGTAAAAAACTGCTCTGGACTTTAATTATCTGCTTTAATTTAAATATTTATTTTACCTTCATTAGATTATTGATATTCAGAGGTAAGACTTTAAATTTCACGCATCTTGTTTTTAACATGTTCTTCTGGTTTCTCTCCTGATAGGAGATAGAAATGCAGCTGGAAAAAGCTTATAGATGTGACTTAGAACCTACAACAGCAGACCGTAAGCCCCGCCCCCATATGAAGTTTTCTCGTAGTTCTACTCAAACAAAAAAAATCATCACAGCTTTATTGATTGTGATTGTTTTAGTCCAGATCATATCAATAAGGCCAGATTGACTCATTGGAATATTCTCTATATCATAAGTGAGCAACAGGGGTGGGCAAACTACGGCCCGGGGGCCACATACGACCCCTTAAGATACTTAATCTGGCCCTCCAAATTAAAATACATTGAATCAAAAATCGTAATTATTGTTTTATTTTCATTGTATTTCTGGTTCCTTCTCATGAATGGTGTTGTTTCTCTGACGTTCATGTGTTTTTTTATGACTCAGAAGGTGATTTTTTTGATTTCTTTGAGTTCACATTTTCCTCTGAAGAACATCAACCCATTGGATCACCAAAAAGAGAACAAAAATCCAAATTTAGAAATTAAAACTCCCCAATTTTCTGTTTTTAAATGAATATATGTGAATCTTAATCCAAATTAAAGCATGTTTTTCTCTAAATTCCATATTATCTTTTTAGTTTATGAGGTTGATTACCCAATCACTCCTTCCATCTGCTCCTTTTTCCGGCCCTTATGCCAAATTTTAGAACCCTATGTGGCCCACAAATTCAAAAAGTTTGCCCACCTCTGCACTGAAAGGTGTTTTCCTGTAGTAAGCAGAAGGTGACGCTGGACAGCTACTGATGTATTTATTGACCAACCAGGGGCACTCTTGTGATTTGAAGGGGGGGCCCTTAACCTTTCATCAGTCATAGCAATCAGTACAATAAGGTTGTCAAAAATCAGCCCCCATCTCCCTTCATTTGCCTTCATACAGGAGCTTACTCAGTCTGGTTCGATCGGCAGCGGGGGTCCAGATGGTTTATCAATATAAAAGCTCATCTGAACTTTGATGGGGACCAAACACACCAAAGCCGGGTTCCCTTGAGGGCGAGAGTCTCTGTTCACTTCAGGCTGAACCAGAATCAAAGTATGGAAAGTCAATGACTGAAGTGTAATCTGAAAACTGAAGCAGACGGACTCAGGAAACAGTCTTAAGGTGTTGGAGTGAAGAGATGCAGGAATTTGTTACTGTTAGAATTATTTTATTCTCACTTTTCTCCGTCTCTGTCAGGCAGGACCGGCCCACGTTGGTGGCATTTGAAACTGCGTGAATATTCCAGGTGGTTTGGTCCACCTCGGTCTTTAGATGGATACTGAGAGCAAACCAAGCCAGATGACGGTGGAGCTTTATTCAGATCTTCTGTCCATTTCCCTGCTGGACTGTTCTGAATGATCTTCTATCATCTGCCACCAACACATCCCATCATGATCATATGGTGATTAAAGCAGGCTGTGATGAAGTGATGCATGCACTAACACAAACATGTTAGCTTTTCTCATCGTCACTATAACTGAAATATTTAGTTTTAGTCATATTTATTATTTCAGTCAACGAAGCTCTATGTTATTATTGACTGTAGAGCTGCCACAATTAATCGACTAATCGACTATTAAAATAGTCAACAACTAATTTAATAGTCGATTAATCGTTACTTTATATTACATAGAGTCTAAGTTAGGGGTGTAACGGAGCACAAAGGTCACGGTTCGGATCGTGTCACGGTTTTAGGGTCACGGTTCGGATCATTTTTCGGATCAGTAAAAAGTAAAAAAATTTAAAAAATGAAAAAAACAAAACGAAAAAAAAACCCAACAATATCAAACCTAATTTAATTTTTGGAAACAGTTTAACTCATAAATTCAATAAGCATTTAAAATACCTCACACACACAATATTTACATATGCAACAACAAAACATCTGCTCATTGAAGCCTATTTATTAAAACAAAACATATTTGTACTTTGAACACAAACAAAATACTAAAACATGTAGTTTCTGATTACATTTACATGTTTTTAGACCAAATCTACAAAAACTAAGAGAAAAGAATGATTAGAAATAGTGTTAAAAATACCAAATCTATCTGGATTATCCTTTAAAATTAAATCATAAATAAAACAGTTACAATATTTTTTTGGGTATGAATTGCTTTATTGAAACTAACTGTGGGAACATTTAAATGTTTTAAATGATAATTTTCTGTAAAACGTGGCACTTCTGCGTCAGCTTTTCCTGCTCAATTTTGACATCTCTGGCTTGCCGTACAAATGTTCCGCGATTCCACCGGAAAGCCCGTAACGGAGCTTCCATTCGATGCGAACGGACAATTGCTTTAAATTATGCTAGCGCGAGGTGTCCGCGTATGGGGGGTGGGTGTTCGAGCGGTCCGCGGTACACACGTGTCCCGAACCGTGGCCTCTGATCCGTACGGACCACGGAAAATCCGTGATCCGTTACACCCCTAGTCTAAGTGTAGTAAAGTTGACAGTTATAATGGCATTATCCTAGTTGTTTTGGAATATTTTGGCATTTATTACGTTTTTTAGACTAATTTGAAGTTTAGCTAGTATTTCAGCTATATGCTAGCGTTTTTGGCTAAACTAAGATTTTTTTGGGGTGGGGGATTAATTTGGAGATTAGCTAATATTTCAGAAACATGCTAGCTATTTTTGGCTAATTTAGAATTAATTTTTAGAATTTTGGCTAATTTAGAATTAATTTTTAGAATTTTTTTTTGCATTTTTTGGTTATTTTGGAGTTTATCTAATATTTTAGCTGGCTATAGGCTTTAGCGTTTTTAGCTATTAGCTTCAATGTTTTCAGCTATCAATTTCAGCATCTTCAGCTATAAGCACCAGCATCTTTTGTGGCCAAATTCAGTACAATCGCGGGTAATGCTACGCATCTCATTTTAGTTAATTGTGTGCTTTACATCCATTTCGCTTATGACCCGATTAGTCGACTAATCGGAAAGAATAGTCGGAGATTAGTCGACTAATAAAATAATCGTTTGTGGCAGCACTAATTGACTGCACGACAGTCGACAGAAATACAGAGCAAATGCTAAATCATTCTGCTAGATATACATTATGAAGTTATGTGTCTTTGCTGCCACTCTGACATTGACCTTTAAGACTGACCAAGGTCACTCCTCAGGAAGATGTTAACAGAAGTATTGGTGCATCAAGATGCTGAACACAAACTTCTCTATCAATGTACATCATTTCTTAGATCTTCAAGCAGTTTGCAAACATTCAAAACTTTTTGTGTCATAAAAGACTTTGGAAAAAAAACATAGAAAGCTCCAAGTATGTTATAAGTTTTCTGTGAAATTCATTACAAAAATCAGTTTGTTAGAAAAACACATTATAGACAAAATAATGAGAAGTTTCTGTCACTGATTCATATATGATGAAGGACTAGTGAGAATATCGTCTTTATTTCTCCTGATATTTTGAATCCATCTCAGTTTTTTACAAATCAGGATTTTTAGAAACAACGTCAAGAAAGTCTAAAACTGCACATTATCTAATGAAAAATAAGATGCTCATGCAGTAGTTACTTGATATATGGCAGTTTGGGATTTTTTCAGGGATGTTTTTTTCTTCTTTTTTTAACAGCGCACTGTGCTCTGCGTCCTGATTGGCTGTTGACCTTGTCAGTCATTTTCAGTCTCCAGTACAGAATGTGTTCAGTTTGCCAAAATGGGTAGAATTTTGTTTTTGGGGCTTAACTTCTGCAAAAAGTTCTGCATTGAAAGAAGTTGACAGCAGCAGGAAGTTTCTCCAACAGCTTTGAAAATGCTGACTCAGTTTCTCCTCTGGAACAGTTCTAGGATCAGGACTCTGTCAGGATCTCTAAACCAATAGAAAGACACTAAAGTTCTAACTCTAGTGGGATGGTGTGTGAGGCTGCAAGTGTTCTGTTCAGCGCCTCGCTTCAACACGCCTGACGTGGCTTTCCATCCTCTGGAACGAGATCTTGACCGAGCTTCAGTTTGGCATCAGAAGGACTTCTGTTTGCCAGTGAAAACCAGACAGACCAAGTTTTGTTTTTTGATGATAAAATAGTGAAAAAAGACTTAGCTGTTAAGAGTTTTGTAGAAAATTCAACTTTGTATGGAGTGAATGAGTGACTTGCAGGCGTCTGTGTTCCCTCTACTCTGGAGAAGTTTCACAACATCTGTCGTCCTGCTGGTTTTTATCTTGTTTTCCAGTTAACTGTTAATTGATCAGTCATGGATATAAACTTGAATTTGCTGAAGCGTCTTTCTGATTTGCATGGGTTGTGTGTCTACAAACCGTGTGAGTTATTTAACAACGTTTAGACGTGTATTAGATTCAATCCTTCAACCAGAAAGTGTTTTCACTTTCTTTATCATCTCCTCATTAGGAGAGTTTAGATTAGATATGAAAGCAAATGATCTAGATTTCTCACCAAACACATCTAACCCTAAAGTGTGTCCCAGATAAAAGTCAAAGTTCTGTTCTTGTTGATGCAGAAGAGGTTTTCAGAATCATCTTTGGTGTGACGGAAAAAAACTTTGTCTACCAAGAAGTACTGATGCTCAAACTTTAACAAAGAACTCTTTAAGTTTTCATCCTCAACTGCTAAAGAATGAAAGAATGACTGTCTCCACCCTGCAGTGTCATTTCACTGAAATACTCGTAGTATTTCTGCTTTCTGCACTGTGAGGCTCAGAGGCGCATGAAGGCTGTGATTTCATGGCTGTCAGCAGTTTCTAAAGGGTTACTTCTTCAATCCTGCAGCACAGAAGCTTCCTATGGTTCTAAAGTTAATGACCTCCATTACCTCCAAAGATCTTTCTGGATGTTTGGGCTGCATTTATTTAAGCTGACTGTAATTATGTCTTCTGTTCTAGAATCACACACAGGAACACAGTCTGTGTTGCTGTCATGAGTTCATGCCTCCTTGTGATCACATGCAGCCATTCCTGCTGGTTTTGTTTGGATTTCTGAGGCTGTATTCAGACCGGAAAGGTTCGGTTCTCTTAAAGGGAACCAGAGTTTGTTTACCCGAAAATGCAGGACAAAGTTTCTGTCTGAATACATGCAAACGAGTCCAGGTCCAGGTCCAGGAACCGCTCTCTGACCCATCTTTAAGGTGGTCTCGGTTCGTTTCCAAATGGACTGAACTTTGAGATTCTTCAGTCTGAATACAAACCGGAACCACTTTTAAACTGTTTTCCTGATGATCTACATCTAATAAACACTTTTAGGATCTTTTAGTCGTAAAACTACATGAAACTAGAAACTACATGGTTTTATAGTTTTATGCTCAAAATGTAAAGATTTGTGAGTTTATATTTATGCTTTGAAGTGTTTTCTCAAATATATGCTCTAAAGATTTTTAAAAAGTAATTTTAGACTTTTATTTATCTATTTATTTTTACTATGTTTTTAAAAATATTTTTACTGGTGACCCTAAAACCGTGACACGATTCAAACCGTGAGTTTTGTGATCTGTTACACTCCTACATGTGATCATTCTCTGCACTGAAACTTCTGACAGTATTTTTAGAGGTTATTGCATAAGTTATGAAGATGATTTCATAAAAAGATCGTTATGTTCTGCTTTCTCAACAAGGATCTGAAGTCCCTCTACAACTAAATATTTTTCTATTGCATTATTATAAGTGTTTCTATAATAGTCATTATCATGCATTTTTAGTCAAATCCCAGAGACCTGTCATTTTCTAAGACTCTTTGGACTGTTGGTACAGGAGTTAGCCTCGGCTAATTTCCCATCTGCCTTTTGTTTACACTCTCTCCTGCTAGCTTGTAGCACCTCACAAGCCCAAGCGTAGCTGAGAAAAAGGTGAGCAATCTCATTTATATCCAGCCGGACAGATTTGATCCAGATTCAGACGAGGACAACAAAGACGTTCATGGATCTGTTTGTCTGCATCAGAATTGTAGCAGAGAAGGGAGACTCTGGCCCGTTCTTGGTAGTTGCTGCGTCACAAATTTAAGCTTTTGCAGCAAGAACAAGTTAAAAACACAATTTTAATTTGTCGGGTCTTTAAATCTTGTTTCTGTATCAATCAGCAGAAGTTTAGTAGTTTTAGGTTTTTCAGAATTTGGTGCGTCTTTAACAGAGAAAGGTGTCTGTTATTTGATGGGCAGCATTTACCTCTGGAGTTTGGAGCAGGTCATTTTTGGGGAGTAAGAAGTGGAGGTCTTTATCTCTGTGTTTATCGTGTGGTCGTTTTATTGCCGTGCCACTGGTGTAAACAGAGCCCCGCCCTGCTGCAGGGCCGCGGCGCTGGATGTGTAACGCTGGCCCGAAGATCGTCAAATCAAATGTGAAGCGGTTCCTTCCTCCTGCCTACGATAGCACGGCCACAACTTCCGGACACACCCCGCACGTCCAGACTGCCCCGGGGGGCGAGCGCTGCGCTTCTTTTACCACAACCTTCATTATTTTGCTAGAGACTCCTCACTTTTATTGCCCTTCCATCTCAGTTTCATGAAATGTTGTTTAAATTTAGTGAAACGTTCAGTTTGTGAAGCTTCATAAAGAAACACTTTCTTTCCTGTGTTCTAACCTGTCGTCACCCTCAGACACTCTACTTCAGAGGTGTCAAACATACGGCCCGCGGGCCGTATCCGGCCCGCTAGATGATTTAATCCGGCCCAATTATGAAGAAAAAAATATATAAGAATTTTCAAAAAAGAAAGCAAGTTTCTAGCCCATTCCTGTGGCGAGTTATGGTTCTTTAAAGAAATGGATGCAATGCGCAATTTAACCACTAGGGGGAGCAAATGAAACTCAAAAGATCAAGAAATTAACATCGGATTTATTTTGCTGTGGAAACCCTCCAAATATTTAACAAACTGTTTTTACAACATAAAATGACAGTTTTGGGTGTAATTTCATAAAAACCACTAAACTAAATTTAGTCAACAAACTAATCAACATATTTTTGACTGAAAATGCAAAAGAAAATTTCAGGTGAAATTCCCAGATTCCTCATTTGGGCCACAAATATATAGAGGAACATGATAGACCTCACAGCTCCATGATGTTTTTGTCCAAAAACTACAAATAAAGGCCATATTTTGCCTTTAATTCAATAAAATATCAGTTCCAGAACATAAACTTTTATTTTATCACGTTGATCTCACAGCTGCACAGCAGGACGTCTGAGGGCGTCCGGCGGTTCCTGAGGGTTCATTTAGTTTGATTTTTCATTGATTAAAACATTTATATTTTTTCCCGACCTGAAAGTCATCACAATTTTGATTTAGCAATTAGGGCTGCCACGATTAGTCGACTAATCGATGACTAATCGACTATTAAAATAGTCGACAACTAATTTAATAATCGATTAATCGTTACTTTATATTGTATGAAGTCAGAGTGTAGTAAAGTTAAAAGTTATAATAGCATTCTGCAGCTTTTTGGACTATTTTGGCATTTAATAAGTTTCTTTGGTCTTTTATGGAGTTTAGCTAATATTTAATCTACATGCTAGCTGTTTTGGCTAACTTAAGGTTTCTTTTTTTAGTTTTTTAAGCTATTTTTAAGTTTAACTAATATTTCAGCGACATAGCCATTTTGGTTAATTTAGGATTTTTCTGTTTTTTTTAGGCTAATTTTGAGTTTAGCTAATATTTCAGCAGCATGCTAGCTATTTTGGTTAACTTTAGCTCTTTTTATTTTTTAGGCTAATTTGGCATTTAATTAATATTTCAGCTGGTTATCAACTTCAGCGTCTTTACATCCAGTTTGCGCATGACCCGATTAGTCGACTAATCGGAAAAAATAATCGGTGATTAGTCGACTATTAAAATAATCGTTTGTGGCAGCCCTATTAGCGATAACAGAAACGCAATAAAATATCAGACCAACCATTAAACTCTTCATCTGTTCATAGGAATCGATTCATTGATTAAGTCGATTATTGTAACACTCCTGTAGATCTGCACAATACATCGCAAAGTTACTGTTATCACAAAATCAGTCTGTATGATACATTTATTGAAAAAGACACTTTCAACTGCAATAAATGGTTACCTTAAATGTTTACACATGGCAGCTTGACATATTTAACTAATTAAAATGAGCCCTTTTTACATTTGACCAATCAGGTGGACCGCTTTGATGTTAGATACTCGACTCCTATGTAGATTTAGAGGATGATTTAAGTTATTTAAATGAAACTGATGCAGTGAAATGGAAATTATGTTTTTGTTGTTTTTCTACATGTACGTAAAATAAGTCTGGTGTAAATTTTTAGTTCAACTATATTCTGAATTAGGTTTGTAAAAGTTTATTTTTTGAAAATTCACTGCTATTCCCATGTTAACAATTATGAAACGGTATATAATAAATGCAGTCAACTTTTCTCTGGTGGGGATTTCTTTTTCGCTTGGCAATGAAAGTTCATGTTAAACGCTCACCTTTGCACTGATCATCAGCCTCATGTTTGTCTAGACAAATATTACATCATGATGACCTGAAAAAAGGGTTTGCAAAGTAATGAAAAAATAAAACAAAAAAAAGTCATTTTTATTGGTAATCAAGCTCTTTTTAGTGCGTTGATGTTTCCATTTGCCCCTCACTGTCGGGGTTTGGTTGGATCAAGGTTTCCTGTTCAGATCAGAGCTGGAGCTCTGTCACTAACCTCCTTAAATAAAACCTTCTTTCATTAACACAAACGCTCAACTCAGCTACATCCCTGATGTTTTTTCATTTGTGGATGATGTTTTGGATCTTCAATGACCAGAAATGTTTCTATAACTGTAGATCTATGTATCAAGATGTTGAGCCGCCGCCTGCTCAGGAACCACCTGTGTTGAGGTTTTGGCTCCAATCTTTATTTATTTACGGGTGAGATTCCCGTAAGGTGAGCGCTCCCGTATCGGGGCGGGTGCCGTGAGATGACCGCTCTTTTAATATTTACCCACAAGCGAGAGGTTCGTGCACGGGCCTACCGTCATTCATCAAGTATTACCCTTAGAACCCCTCAGTTAGGATTTTACGAGGCTAATAGGTCTGCCTACCAACGACAGTGTGCCCATTGGTTGCAGGATAGAGAACATATAAGACGGCCTCCTAAATGTTCTCGACAGTTAAGACCTAAAATCTTGAGGAGCTCGGCTCATCCCGTCAGACCCTCTCACTGGGTCTTCAGGGACGACAGGACAATATATGATACACATGTCCCTTGTATTTGTATTTTATTGTCTCTCTACTTTCATGGGCATCTGGAGCTTACCTGATGTTGGTGAAGGTGTCTCCAATGATGAAGGTCAGATGAAAGAAAAATAAAATAAATAATCTTTGGTATATCAACCCGTTTATTTAGGACAAAAGGCTAAATGCAACCTAATATGTTTCCCCTTTATCTACCTAAAGGCAGATGTGGGGCCCCTATCTGATTCACCTTTTCGGGTTTTTTTTTTTTTTTTAATCATTTGATATATATATATTTTTTTTTTACCTGTGAAAGTTTTTTTTTCTCCCGCTGATTCGGGCTGATGCTGCTAAAGTCAGAGATCCACTTCGATCAGAGTGAAGAAGATCTGTCTCTGAAGCTAGAAGCGTCGGGTATATCTTCTTCTGCGCTGTTGTGTTGCTCCTTTACGACGGAGTATTAGGGTCACTGAGAAAAAAAAAAGTAATATTACAAGTTTTTTTCTCGTAGATATACGACTTTAAATCTCGCAAATGTATGAGTTTTAATCTCGTAGATTTACGACTTTTTTTCTCATAACTTTATTAAAGTCCAGGGGAGTCTACATTCCAGTGAATTTATGCCGTGAACTGAAGCAGACCAACCAAACTGTGAAAAGCGTCTGGGATTTCATCAGGTAAACTGAATGTTTAAAATATTTCAAATATTTGGAAGTTCCTTTATTTGATTTACAGTGTATTAATGTTTTATTGGTTGATGCTGCTTGCAGGATCTCTGCAGATCCCGTTTATGAAGCGTCCATATCCTCCAGCTGTCCACTTCAGTCATTTCTTCCTCTGACAGACCAGATCTCCTCCAACTCTGTGATGCTTCCGTCTGAAGAGGACTAGTTTTTGGAATTTTCAATGTTCTTGTGCTAACGTTGTCATTTCTCAATGTTGTTTTGTGTCGAGACGGGACGTTTCATTTGGGGAAGGAGGCGTCCGGAGCTCTGTTTACATTCTCTTTTGGTTTCTGAGCATGACAGAGACATGATGTAAGGTAATGAAAGGAAATGAAAGATGTAATAAAGTGACGATCCTGATGAACGTGTATCTCTGAGCTCTTTATTTTACATATGAAACTCCGCACTGTTGTGTATTGAAGTTAGCTGTTTAAGAACTGCATTACCCAGAAGGCCAAGCGACTGGTCACATGTTCGGTGCACGGCAAGTAGTAAGCTAGCAAAAGTAAAGAGGTAATAAAAAGTCTGTTTAACACAATAATAGCGCCTCTTTTGCTTACTTGAAGATAAACAAGACAACACACGCACTACCGAACCCGGAAATAATTTGATTTTGAATCGCCAAAAGGTTCAGAATTTCTTTGTTTTTAACACAGATCTGGACATAATCTACACCAGATTCTCCACGTCTTTCATCTTCAAGCACGGCTCTGATAAACAGACAACTTTGGTTCTTTTCTCATTAAATTACGACTTTAAATCCCGTAGATTTACACGTTTTTTTTCTCATAAATTTACGACTTTAAAAGTTGTAAATGTAACCTATGACTTTTAAAGTCATAAATATACGACTTTATTCTCATAATTTAGCAGTTACGACTTTTTTCTCATAAATTTACGAGATTTAAAGTCGTATATCTACGAGAAAAAAACTTGTAACATTACTTTTTTTTTTTTTCCGGTGACCCTAATGCTCCGTCGTACTCCTTCCTGTTTCCTTTCTTGCTAAAGGTGACTTTTCTTTTGTTCTTCGAGTGGTTTAGCAGAGGCGGAGCATCTCATCATCTGGGAAACTTCAAGAGGATTTTCAAAGGTGTAAGCAGGTTTTCTCAGAAATATCACTCAAGACGTGCATTTAGAAACAGGAATTTTGAGCAGAAAACAAGTTTGATATCACAACCATTTATCATACCTATTAGAGCTGCCACGATTAGTCGACTAATCGACTATTAAAAAAGTCGCCGATTAATTTAATAATCGATTAGTCGTTACTTTATATTATATGAAGTCAGAGTGTTGTAAAGTTGAAAGTTATAATTGCATTCTACTAGCTTTTTGGACTATTTTGGCATTTATTCAGGTTTTTTGGGCTATTTTGGAGTTCATCTGATATTTAATCTACTGTTTTTGGCTAACTTAAACTTTTTTTTTGTTTTTTTAGGCTATATTTGAGGTTTAATATTTCAGCTACACGCTAGCTGTGTTGGCTAATTTAGGCTTTTTAGGCCAATTTGGAGTTTAGCTAATATTTCAGTGGCATGCTAGCTCTTTTGGCTAACCTGGGCTCTTTTTATTTGTTAGTCTAATTTGGCATTTAACTAATATTTTAGCTGGTTATCAACTTCAGCATTTTTACATCCACTTTGCACATGGCGGGATTAGTCGACTAATCGGACTAATCTGTGATTAGTTGACTATTAAAATAATCATTTGTGGCAGCACTAATACACAAAAAGACCCCATAGGCTGGATCTTGGGGTTTCAACAGACATTCTAGTCTCAGAGGCAAAGATTCATTTGTGACATAGACAGGTGTGATCATCCTGGAGACAGGTGTTATCCAATTAACGGAACAGGTGGAGTCCAGTTAAGCTGTAGAAACATCTCAAGGAGGATCAGTGGCTCAGTTTGGAGGTAAATGTTGTGAAGACTTGCATAGTTTTCTTCATACGCATGCAACAAGGGAAGCACTGTCACTACTTTCTAATACACTTAGTTTATTTAAAAAGCCATCTTATCTTTATAATTGTTGCTGGTTAAATCATTTGGTCTCGTATCTGTGTAGTAAGGTAATTTAAATGACAGAGACTGTGGTGAGGTTTGGCTCCAGCACTGCTTGAAGATGAAGTCATCAGGCCTGCAGACGAATGGTTTACATTTTTCTAACAGTAAGACAATTGGAGGCTGATATGTGTTCTGTTGGAGCATGTGCTGCTGAACAAAAGCGTCCCTGTGAGGCCTCCTCAAGGCTGCAGTTATGCCCCTCTCCCGTCGCGTTTGCCCTTTTCTTCTGGGATCCTTCTCTTTCTTCTAGTCCAGTTCTTCCAGTTTCTCTCCAGATTCCTACATTTTAACCAAAGAAAATGTTCAAGTCAGCCTACATTTATTTCTATGTAATAAATCTTTATTTGAAACCACTTGGAGGTCCAAAAGAAGCTTCAAGAGCTAGAACGATCCAGGTGTTCTGCAGACAGAATCGTTTTTATAATATTTGTATAATTTGGTTTCTGCGATGTCCTCTGAGATCTTTACTAAGTTCTTTTCCAGAGAACTGACTTAATGAATCCCCTCAGGATGGCGATTCGTCCTTTTGACGTGTGGGGGGGGGTCTGGTGTGACGTTGCTATGACTGATTAATTCTTAAAACATGAGATGAGGGTTTGTTTCTGCAGTTTCATTCCTGTCTGAAGCCGGAGGAAGTTCTGCTTTGTACTTGTACTGTAAACATTTCAGAAATATTTGTGCTTGAAAAAGGTTTCCATGGTAATCTCTTTGTTATGATTGATTCATATTTATACTTTTAAGAAGTTTATGGCTAAAATATGTAAAATATTTAATACTTAAGCTGTTTTAAGTGATATAAATGTCAGAGCTTTCTTTGTCTTTGGACACATTGAAAAACAAAAATGTGACTCTTTATACATGAGTTTAACATAAACCCAGAGGAACCAAATGTTGCAGTTCCTCAAATGACCAGTAGAGGGTGGTTCAAAAAAAGAGCGTTTTTTTTTTTTTTTTTTAAACTAGAAAAGACAAACAAACATAGATTGTGTTATCCAAAATGTTTTTTTAATTCAAAATAACTTTGCTTAAACGTTTTTAAAATCAGCTGATTTGATTTTATTGGAATTCAAGAATACTTTATATTATCAAAAGTATCTTCTCACCTGCATCACATTGACTCAAATCTGAACTGAAGTGCTTCCTGTTTCTGATAGAGTTCAGTATGATGTGGGTCCACCTTCTATTCCAGCTTCAACTCTTCTGGAACCTCAAGGTCGAGGAGTCTTTCTTGGGGTTCTGGACCGTTCTTGGTCCGGTCTCACTGATGTTGGTGGAGAAGGTCTGGCTCTCAGGCTCTGCTCTAATTCATCCCAGAGGTGTTCTACGGGGTTTGGGCCGGTCCAGTTCGGACTCTGTCCTCCATGTCTTCATGGACCTCGCTTTGTCCTCTGTCGGAAGAGGACGGGCCGTCCCAAACTGTTCCTACAAGGTTGGAGCATGGAATGGTCCAGAATGTTTAATTCAGGGTTCCTTTCACTGGAACGAAGGAGCCAGAAGAACAAGCCCACACCATCATTCCTCCTCCACCAATGCAGTCTGAGATGTCCTGTTCTCCTGCAACCTCCAAGCCCAGACTGCTCCATCAGATTTCCAGATGATTCCTCCTCCAGAGACGGCGTGCTCTCCACCACTGCATCCACGCTTTGCTCTTGGTGATGTGTGTCTGGATGCAGCTGCTGCCATGGAAACCCATCCAAGAAGCTGTCTGTGTCACTGTTCTTGGACTGATTTGAAGGTCACATGAAGGTTGGAGCTCTGTAACTATCGACTGTACAGAAAGTCGATGACCTCTTTGACCTTCATCGTCCTCTGACCTCTCTCCATCAGTTTACGTGGTCGACCTCTTGGTGTCTGAGTTTCTGTTGTCCTCAGACTCTTCCATGTTCTTCTGACAGAGACCGAGGAATATTTAGAACATTTCTCCACTGGATTTGTCATCCTGTGACGTTCCACTCTGGAATTCACGGAGCTTTCACTAATGTTTGTAAAAACAGTCGGCTTGACTGAGGTCTGGATTTATACACCTGTGGTCAGGACAGGTGAGTAGGACACCTGATTCTGGTCGTTTGGATGGGTGAGATGATACTTCTGGTAGTGGTGTATGAAGTTCTGGATGTTTGGGTTCTTCAGTTGTTGTTATAATGGCAGGTGGGTGAACAACCAAACTTTACTTCATTTTGTCCAATGACTCGTTTTTTGAACAATCCTCCAAGATGGCTCCTTCTGCTTTTATTTTCTGCTCTGATTGATTGATTGATTGATGATCGGTCCGGAGCACGAGAGCGACATGCTCCCTGAAGAAGCCGGTCGAGATGATGGCAGCTCACCAGCAGCTCAGAGCTCTGCATGAGAGCAGATTGAAGCTGGAACAAGCTGCAGCTCACTGGGTTAAGCAGCCTGTTTGCCAATCGGTTGATCAGGCGTTTAAATCTCAGGCTAGACAGTCATTGTGTCCTCGGGCGAGAGTCCCAAGCCCCCGCTGCCCCCAGTTGTACAAATATGAAAAGAAAAGTCAGTAATTTGCTTTAAATAACTTCAGGAAAGGGACAAAGTGACGGCGGAAAAGAGAGGAAACGAGAAGTCTGACGGAAGTCTGGGTCCATGAACGCAGCAGAATGAAGACAGAAAACTGTCAACGTGAAACTTTCTGCAGCATTCAGCAAAAATCTGGAAAACCTGAAATGCAGTTTAGAACAAAGTTTGTTTAAATCATGAACAATGGTCTTCTTCTGAAGCTTGTTAGATTTTGTTTAGGGTCCCAGAAAACTTTGACTCTGGTGTTCACAACATGAATGAATTCAAGAGTTGAGCTCTTTTTATGAAGAAAATAGTTTAATATGTAATTTTTTTTTGGTTGAGGTCTACCTCCTTTAACGTCCCACCCAACTGTATTTGTTTCTCTTTTTAAAGCGATCCCAGTGGTCTTGTTAAGATGTTCAAGAGCTCATCAGACATTCACCTGAGTCGTGGGCGGGACTTTAGGCTCACTGTTGATCCGCCCTTTGTTCACTCTCTCTCCTGCTAGCTTATAGCACCTCAGGAGCAAAGAAAGAAAAGTGCAAGCAGCATGGTTTCTATACAGTTCTGATCCAGACTCCAGCTCAGACCAGGAAAATAAAGACGATCACAGATCTGTATGTGGATGCATCAGGATGGGGTGGAGCAGGGAGACTCTGGCACGCCCACGAGAGTTACTGCAGTTTTAATCTTACGTTGTTTTATATTTGTCTTCCATTATGAGAAAAATACTTCAAGAACATGTTAAAACTCCAAAAACAGTTTTCTGTGGAGTGGGACTTTAAACTTTCCTTGATGTCCGTTATAGAACCCTCTTTGTACCAGTTATGATTTTTACTAAATGTACTGTCACTTACATTTATCTGCTGCTAATTGCCAAATTTACAAAGTTGATTGGTTTTTTTTTTTTTTAAATCTTATTGAAAGAGAGCTCCCAATACCTCCTGACGGTCCTGGACCCGTTTAAGGTCTATCCCAGGCACTTCAGGAGATTTAAAATGGATGAGCAAATAAATGTTGTTGAGTTTCTTCATCTTTCATAAACAATCAAAGATTTTAAAAAATTAAATAAATTAATTAAAAAAAAAATTCTTTAAAGTCTTTTGACTAGTAATTATCAGGTATAAAGAATCCATAATCAAGGATAAGATTCTTAATCCTGAACCACTGGAACCACGTTTATCCTGGAGCCAGAGGTCACAGGTCCTTCAGACTTCTGTTCTGTAGGGCTGCCACGATTGGTCGACTAATCGATGACTAATCGACTATTAAAATAGTCGACAACTAATTTAATAGTCGATTAGTCGTTACTTTATATTGTATGAAGTCAGAGTGTAGTAAAGTTAAAAGTTATAATAGCATTCTGCAGCTTTTTGGAATATTTTGGCATTTAATAAGTTTCTTTGGCCTTTTATGGAGTTTAGCTAATATTTAATCTACATGCTAGCTGTTTTGGCTAACTTAAGGTTTCTTTTTTTAAAGCTATTTTTAAGTTTAACTAATATTTCAGCGACATAGCTATTTTGGTTAATTCAGGATTTTTCTGTTTTTTTAGGCTAATTTTGAGTTTAGCTAATATTTCAGCAGCATGCTAGCTATTTTGGTTAACTTTGGCTCTTTTTATTTTTTAGGCTAATTTGGCATTTAATTAATATTTCAGCTGGTTATCAACTTCAGCGTCTTTACATCCAGTTTGCGCATGACCCGATTAGTCGACTAATCGGAAAAAATAATCGGTGATTAGTCGACTAATCGGAAAAAATAATCGGTGATTAGTCGACTAATCGGAAAAAATAATCGGTGATTAGTCGACTAATCGGAAAAAATAATCGGTGATTAGTCGACCATTAAAATAATCATTTGTGGCAGCCCTACTGTTCAGTCGTTTCCAGATTTTTAAGCTTTTGGTTTTATTTTATTTTCCTTAAATACTTCCAAGATTTTCTTTTTATAAATGTACCTTCTGTTTTGTTTAATTTGGTAGGAAAATTATTCTATGCTTTGTTTTCACCAAAAAAAGCCCTAAATTTTCTTTTTGTCTCTGCGTTTATGAATCAGTTATTTTGATTAAATGTGGACAAAGTGAAATGAATTTAAGAGTGAAAGCAGACTGAAATCAGGATGAAGGTTTTCTGTTTAGAATGATACTGAAGGAAACACAGAGGTCAAAGGTCGTCTTTAAGACGTTATAACTTTAAAGTTTTGTTTTCTGTCCTAAAGTATGAAGATGCTGATGTCTGATCATGAACTCAAACCTAAACTTCAGATCCTTCTATCAAATTCTTCACTTGTAGGTCATTTGATCAAGTATTTACTTATCAATAATTATTACATTTAAAGAATATATTGATAATTTTTGGTAAACAATAAGTATCTAGACATTCATGGATGAGGATTGAGCAGCAAGTCTCATGTTATTTGAATCTATGCTGTCATAGATCCAAAGTTGATCTCAGCCTCATGAAGCTGCTTGGATGGAGAAAAGAAGACAATATTCCAGAAGCATGACTGAACTTTCTCCAGGATGAATGAGAGTCTTCATGCTCGCTGCATCAGCTGTGGATGTGGAAGCAGCCTGTAGGATTGAGCTTTTAATTCTGTAAAATCAGTCAAACTTTGCATCAAACATGCAGTGTCTTCACCTTCAGGCTGTTGAACAGATATTTTGAGATCAATAAATGTGATGGAACATTTTCTGATGAGTCAGGAATGGGTTCAGGTTCAGATCTTCATCCTAAAGCTGCTGTTTGGACAGATGTTCCCTGGAGGTCAGGATGCAGGTCGAACGCTCGCTGGACTCAAACCCCGGGAAGATTCTCCTTCTGAGGTCCAAAAACATAAACATGTATGCTTTCACAACATTAATTCTGAGTGTTTAACATCCTGAGATGCTGATGAGGAAAACGACAACTATGTTCAGTTCTGCATTTCCATACGTTCAATGATCCAGTCAGACTCTACGAACCATCATTCCTCAAAGGTTGGAGAGATGTTGGTCCATAACAGCTGCTGAACCAGTGGGTAGCTGTGGTTTAGTGGTAGGGCGGTCCACCTCTGATAGGAAGATCGCAGGTTTGATTCCCGGCTTACCCGCCCGTATGCTGAAGTGTCTTTGGGCAAGACTCTGAACGCCACGCTGGTGGTTAAAGGCTGTTCCAGTGATCAGTGTGTGATTGGAAAACTCTTCACATCGCATGTGTCGTTGTTAATGAACCAATGATATCTTCAGCTCGTTTCTAACTCGTAGAATTTTGACAAGATATATTTTTATGGAGATTAAAATATTGAAAGTTATTTAAGGTTTAAGTTGATTTATTCTGAAATAATATTCCTGCCTTTTATTATTCATAATTAGGTTAAAAAGTTACAGGCTTTAAATATTGGTTTTCTGATAGCTTTTTTTGGCTATTTTAGTATTTACTAAAAAATTTTAGGCTATTTTGGAGTTTAGCTAATAATTCAGCTACATGCTAGCTGTTTTAGCTAACCTAAGTTTTTTTTTTTTTTGCCTAATTTGGCATTTAGCTAATATTTAAGCTAGCTATCAGCTTCAGCGTTTTTACCCATCAATCTCAGCATCTTCAGCGGCCAAATTCAGCTTACAGCATTATTTCAGGGTAATGCTTGTGAAAGTATTCAACCTCCTTGAACTTTTCAACCTTTTGACACATTTCAGGCTTCAAACATAAAGATAAAAAACTTAATTCTTTGTGAATAATCAAAAAGTGGAACTCAAACATGAAGTGGAACAATATTTTTTGATATTTTAAACTTTTTTAACAAATAAACTAAAAGTACCCCCCCCCCCCTCTACTGTCGGTGCAGCAGACTCTCTCCACCTTCTGCAGCGATCACAGCTGTGACTCTCTTTGTTTCTCTCAGTTTCACATCCAGACATTTTTGTCCATTCCTCCTTAAAAGCAGCAGGAGCTCAGTGAGGTTGGATGGAGAGTGTTTGTTTTTAGCTCTTTCCTCAGATTCTGGACTTTGACCTGCTCATTCTCACACCTGGACGTGGAGATTTTGGAGATTTGTTCTGTTTGGATGGTTGTCTTGTTGGAGACAAGTCTCCGTCCCAGTCTCAGGTCTTCTGCAGACTCCATCAGGTTTTCTCCCAGAATGCTCCTGGATTCTGCTCCGTCCATCTTCCCTGTCCCAAACCATGATGCTGCCACCACCATGTTTGACAGTGGAGACGGTGTGTTCAAACTTTAAACCTCTCTTTTGATGGACGCCTTTCAGAAACAGCTTTCTTCTTGCCACTAAAGTCCAGACTTGTGCAGTCTCCGACTGATTGTTGTGGTATGGACAGACTCTCAGCTGTAGATCTCTGCAGTTCATCCAGAGTGATGGGGGGTCTCTTGGCTGCATCTCTGATCAGTCTTTGTAGACCTGCAGTGGTCTGATGCTCCTTCCATTTCATTATTATGACTTGCACACATGCAGAGCTCTTTGAGATGTTTAAAGCTCGGGGAATCTTTTTGTCTCCAAATCCAGCTTTAAACTTCTCCAGGATCTGGGACCTGCCTGGTGTGATCCTTGTTCTTCATGAAGCTCTCTGCGCTTTAAACGGAGCTCAGGTGGATCCACACAGGTGGATTCTATTTATTGGATCCTTCAGAGATCCTCACTGAACATCTGGAGAGAGTTTGCTGCTCTGACAGTATAGGGGATGTTTGAAACCTGAAACGTAGAAGAAGGCCGAATACTTTCACAAGGCACTGTATGTATCTGGTTCATAATTATGTTAAAAAGTTAAAGTTTTAAAAATGTTTGAGTGTTCAATAAATGTTTATCCTGTTCGACCCGACCTGAGGTGCGTTTTGGATCTTGTGGGATTGAGTTTGACGATCCTGATCTAGATCTTCTAAGAAGGTAGTAAAGTGTTTTATACACCATTTACCTAAAATAATGTCTATAAAAATGAGATAACTGAGATTAAGCAGATATTCAGAGTGAAGGATCAGTTGTTATTTCTCTGCACCTGATTACTGATTCATCTCGATGTCATGTCGTATTCACTCTGAACTTCATCTACTCGTGGTTTACAACATGTCTAATGAATTTTTAGGTTGGATTTTAATAGTTTCATTTATGGACACTCGCCCGTCTGGCTGTTCTTTTTCTCTTTTTAATTTGAACATAAGTTCCTCGTCTTACAGTTTTTCTAAAAACCCGTAAAACTGAGGATTTTACATAATAACATCATTTAAGTGACGCTCATAAATGAAACTACCTCTTTTTACGACCCACTTTGCTCAAATCCTTTTCACATATTACTTTTCTAACTCAGAGGATTGATGTAATCTCAAAAACTGCTGCCTTTTTCTGTTTTTATGAACATTAAGAGGACCGGACTAAACCTTTCACTCTCTAGAGAATCGGGTTGTGATTTGACCTCTCTTAACCTCTATAATTCATAAACTCTTATATTTGTGAAGATAAGTTCAGTTAAAAGCGTTCCCAATAGTTTTAATCATGATTATGTCATCTATACCCAAAATCAAATAACCTGTGTTGTTTTCTGGGACATAGTTCCTGCAGAGCGGGAGTTCTTCATCAGAACTTCACAGTTCTTGTGCTTGGTTTTAGAGTTCTGTTTGGTTTTGTGTCAAAAACGTGTTCAGGAACACGTGAACGTCAGAGTTTAGGACACAGAAACATGCAGATGCGTGTTTTCATCGTTAGCTGTCGCTCAAACCCGTTTACAGGCCGCTGTGAACGTAGCTTTAGAAGCTAAATCTAGTTGAATGTAACCCTCAATAATCTCCAGGTTAGAAAACACGGACGTGAAGAGGCAGAGCTGAAGGCGTTCATGAGCCGTGTGCATGTTTCTGCATGATCCGGGTAAGACCATCCCTCGTCTGCGTGCGCTGCGGTCCACAGACAAAGGCCGGGTCAGTTTTCTCATGATTTATTCATCCCATCAGACGGCGTTCCTTCAATCAAAGCCTGTTTTTGTTTGCAGCTTTTCTCAATGTTTGACATGAAGGAATCCAGCTATCAAGTTTCTCATTTATATTTGTTTTATTCCAGAAACTATCAGAACCGCAGATGTTGTAGTGATGACGACACGACTTCTTCTAACTGATCTTGTGTTTTTTTCTCCTCATAGGCAGCCAGACAAACTGGTGGTGGTTTGGACGCGCAGAAGTCGGCGGAAATCCTCCAAGGTTGGACTCATTTTTAAAAAATGACAAAACAATAAATGATTTATTGAGCAGGTGTGTCTGTGGTTGTGCAGTCCCACAGCTGGCAGCCGGGCATCAAAAACCCCTACAGAGGAGTGGTGGTGTGGCCCGTCCCCGAAAACATCGAGATCACCGTCACTCTGTTCAAGGTAACGGAGAATCTCTGCAGGAACTCTGATGCTGCAAAGCTTCAAAACAGAGTCAGAGTCAGATCAGCAACTCAGAGTCCGGTTACCCAGATCTCCTCCACAGGTGAACTCACACCTGCAGAGATGCTGAGGAAAAGAGAAATCTTGATCAACGGCATGATATAGTAGCCAGTGTGCAAACTAACAAACAAAAATTAAAGGACAACTTTAAATTTAATAGATTTATGTTTTTAAAGTGGTACATTTATTACTTTAAATCTCGTAAATTTACAAGAAAAAGCTAATAAAGTTATGAGAAAAAAGTAACAAAATTAAGAGTAAAAAAGACATAAATTCATTTGTTTTAAATTCAGAAAGTTTTCACATTTAAATTTAAGAAATGTACAAAAAAAAGTAATAAATTTATGAGAAAATAATTAATAAATATACGAGCAGGAAAGTCACAAATTTAAATGAAAAAAAATTATGGCAAAAGTAATAAATTTTAGAAAAAATAAATTAATTTACAAAAAAGAAACATTTATGAGGAAAAAGTAATAAAATTACAAGAAAAATAGTCCAAAAATTATGAGAGAAAAAGTAATGCATTCATGAAAAAAGTGATAAATTGACTAGAAAAAGTCATAAATTAAAATGATAAAGTAATAATTTTACAAAAAAGTAATGAATTTGAGGAAAAAAATGAATGTACAAAAAAGTAACATTTGCGAGAAGAAAAGTAATAAAATAAAAAAAAATTACGAGAGAAAAAGTAATAAATTTATGAGAAAAAAGTCACAAATTTAAAAGAACAAAGTAATACATTTTTACAAAAAAAAAAAAAAAATGCTGTTTTTCCTGCACTGCTGATGAAGCGGTGCACATGTGGGGTGAAGTGTCATCTCCACCAAATGACACCATGTTAGTTCATGTATTAAAGGTCACCTGCAGCTGCACAAAGCTCCGCCCACTCACGACTGCACAGATCGACTGCATGAAGCAGACGGATGTGAGAACATTCCAGCTTGGTCTTCACGTGGAACACGCTGTTGTTCTACACTTCCTAAGAACAAAACATAGACTAGACTGTAGAATAGACTGTATTATGAGGATCTTCTAGATCAGGGCTCTGTAACACGTGGCTCTATGGAAAAAGTAAGTAAATAAAGTAAAAAAAAAAAACTTTTTTCAGCTCATTTCCAAACAGTTAAAGGATGGAATGAATCATTCAATCAGGATCCTGGCAGCAGTAGCTGTAATTCTCCATCAATCCTTTATAGTTTTCATTCTGACACATTTGGACTTCATTTAGCCCAGAAGATCTATTTATACGCAGTAATCAGAATTAAAGATGCGTTAAATTATAACAGATTTAGTATTTTTGAACAAATTCAAGAATTTTAAGTGGTTTTAATACATGGTGGGGGTCACTTCATTAGCTCTGAATTAGTTTTGTTGATTGTATTCATCAATTTGTTGCTGAAAAGCAGCAGAAACAGTCATATAAACAGGTTTTCAACACACTTCCTACTGCATGTGATGCATTAACATGAACCTATGGTGTGACATGTCTTTTATTTTGAAAGGAAGTCATCCAAAACACTGTCAAAAGTTATAAACTCTTTCATTTTTTAAGCTATTTTTTCTTCATGTTTATTTTTTATTTATGCAATCTTCTGTCTTAACATTCTTAATTAATATGAATAAGAATAATAAATAAATAAATAAATAAATAAATAAATTTATTATTATTATTAATTATCATTAAATGTTATTTATTTATTATTAAATAAATAATAATATTATTTATTTATTTATAATTATTATTAAATTTTATTTATTTATTTGTAAATAAATAAATAATAAATAATGAATAATTCATTAATATGAATAAGCATCGTGAAGGACTGAGCTTTTCATCTGATCATCACTCAGTGAAAACATCCTATTTGATGAGAATGTCGTTTTAACACGTCGTTCTGATGGATGTATAAATGTTCAGGAAATTACAGTTCAAATTGTATTTCTGAGGATTTCTTTATTGAAATTGTGACTCAGGAGCAGATATATAAACAGGTTTATTTGTGGTGATAAAAAGCTCCAGCAAGGGGGAGGGAAAAGGGGGCGGGGTTGCTCCTTACTAATGGCCCAATCACAACTCAGAGATGAATTTCTAATGGAAAACAATGAAACATTTGTACTTTGGCTTAAACCCTCATAATGATCACAATAGATAAAAGATCATCAGGAACACTTGAAAAACAAATGGAGAGTCTGATTCTGTTTTGATGTTTCAAACTGTGCTGGGAAAACCCTTTCACGTGTTTTCTGTCTCTCAGGACCCCCACGCAGAGGAGTTTGAGGACAAAGAATGGACGTTTGTCATTGAAAATGTGAGTCCTGCATCTCTTTCCTTCGTGCTCAAACGTTTTCAGGCTCTCGCTCAAGTTATTCTTTGATTTTTTCATAAAAGTCCTGGTTCAGAGCAGAAGTTCATTCGTCTGTGCAGCTTCTGCCCCCGTGTGGTTCATTCGTGGTATTACAGGCTGCTCAGGTGCGCCGTCTCTCTCTGAGTTTGCATAAATGTGAAGGGGGGGGCAGTTATCCCGCCCCGGGACATCCAGGAGCTTCCTCCAGACACATCAGAATGCTTGAATGTTGGGGTAAATGTGGACGGTTCTGGAGTCGTGCAGCTGGTCAGAGTTCAGAACACGTAGAGACCGTTGGTGTTTCCAGACGTGCTGAGGTTCTCTGTGCTGCAGACACACAGACACGTCTTTGTGTTGACACGTCAGGCCGTTCAGGAACACGCTGCAGCCTCTCCGGCTCACACTGAGCGGCTCTGTTCACGTCTGGTACCGCTGCGTGCCGGCCCAGACCAGAACTGGAGCGCGCTGGCATGTTCCGGGACGTCCGGTCCGGTTTCACTCTCTGCTGCTCCAGCTGTTCTCTTTTTATATTAAAACAAAAAACAAGGTGGTTAATCTGAGGAAGCTGACTCGTTTACCCATGAAATGATTCATTTTCTCATTAAAACAGTCTGAGAACACATGAGTTCATGTTTGATGTCAGAGTTTGGGACAAATGTTCAGAGGAGCTCTGCTTGGTTTATGCTGCAGCTGTCCAGAGTTTCATCTGCTCCTCGTCTCTCTGGAATCACGTTCTCCATCCGGCTCCACATAACCATCAAATCCTGCTGGCCTCATTTTACAATATAAAACAAATCCATCTGATCTAAATCCTGAGAGGAACTCCCATCCAATCACAGCAGGTTCTGTTCTGCCACGTTTTACGTTTTTCAACACATTTTGTTTCAAACATGGCAGCGAAGCGGCTCGGACTACTTCCTGGACACGAGGTCATGTGACTTTCAGGAACAGTAAATTACAATATTTTTTTTGTTGGTGACTTTAAGGCAAAGACTTAACATGATAGATTCATATTTCTGCCTCATTTTGAACATAAACGCAGTGATTATCATCATCACATGTGGAGTCCTGCGTGTCAGAACTCTCAGAATATCTATTTTATTTCAGCAGCTTTCATATATTTCACTTTTACAAACATAAAACTCTCACAAAAACAACAAACAGGAGCATTTAGACCTGTTATTACAGGTTTGTTACCATCAGTGGAGCTTTTAGCTGAGCTAACGAACAGAAAATAAAACATTTCATAGAAAACCAGAGAATAAAGACTGATTAGAAATCAATAAGAGTTCCTCAGGAAAACCAAGTCTTATTTAATCTGATGTTTTGACTTCCTCTGTTTGATTCAACATGATAATTTTAAGATACACTTCTGCTTTTTCTGCGGAAAATAATTACATGCTTAAACTACAAACATTTTTACAGTTTTTATTTAGTTGCACTTTAAGGAAATTTCTGTAAGAGATGTGAAAATAAAATAGTTTTTGTTAAAAATATTCTGTTTGTAACTTTTATTAAAGAAAATAAAAGGAGGGAAAGAAAGTTGATTAAATCAAAAATGGAATTTGGAATGAAAAAAATTGAAGATGAGAAGTTTTGGTCCAGTTCTATTTAAAATAAATTGAATCATTCAGAACCAGAGTAGGGATGTCCTGATCCGATCATGTGATCGGAAATCAGACCCGATCATGTGGTTGAAGACTGGATCTAAATCAGGCTCCGTTGTTCGATCAGGATCAGATATTTCATTTATTCTTCTTCTGATCAGAGCTTTATATTTCAATCTTCTTATTCCAGATAAATCCTCCACTAGAATCTGAATGTCATGAACAGATCATTAGAAAACAGCAACAGTTCAATCAGAAGACTGATAGAAACAGATCAATCAGGCTAGCTAGCCGATCACAGATTCAGACTTCCAGGATCAATAACTCTTTAGAAAACACTTTAAACTGACAGCTAGTGTCTCTAAACAACAACCTCTAAAGACATTTCTACAGAAAAAGACAGAGTTTGTTTCTTTTAATGTTAAACTCTTCCTGCTGCAGACAGATGCTAAACAGCAGATGCTAACTGCTACATGCTAGCACCGTGATTGAACTCCTCAGGACCCGAGCTGTCCTTTGATATGCCTGTTTTATTTATATGAAAGAGAAATAAAAGTGAAGAAAATGAACTACTCTGATAATAAACTGAAAATGTGATGTTTGAAGAACTGAAAAAGAAGCAGATAATCTTAAAAAACTAATAAATGAAAATGAATAATGATCTGATCTAGTCATGAACACTCATCACATTCATGATAAAACATCATTTATTTTAAATAATTCTAAATGAGGACAGGAATCACATTTGGTTAAAATTGTTCAATAACTCTAAAGATATTAAAGTTAAAGTTTCTAAACTCTCTGACATGAATAATTATCACTTATTTAACTTTTTCCCTAGATTATATTTGCTCTATTTTTATTTGTTTATTAAAGCTAAAGTGTTCTATAAAAGTTTTAATGATAAAAGAAGATTAATGAATATAAATAAATTACAACACATCTGTTTATTCAGTTTAATCATGTTTTAAATATGTTACAAAAGTATCGGATCAGGACTCGACAAATCCACAGAATCCAATGACTCGGCATCGGATCGGATCAACAAAACCTGATCGGGATGTCCCTACTGCAGACACACAGATGAAAGTCAAACATACAAATTCTGAGGAACATGAACAATAATAGTTCATTTCAGATCTGTTTGTAAAGTAGATCCCCGTTCTGCTCAGATCCGCGGCCGGAGCCTCGAAGATGCCCCGCCTCCATTTTCCAGAGTAAAAGTCGAGGTTTTAGGAGAAAAGTCTGACGTTTCAGAACAAATCCACCAAACCCAGTTTAATTAAATAAATACAAGAATACTAACCTTTTGATGTTTATAAGACAAATATCAAAGTTTAAGTACCAAATACTACGGACCAATCCAAATTCTCCTCATATTTCAGACGTCACTTTCGCTCGATGACATCACTAGTAGACGCCGGTCTGCTAGCGTTAGCGCTTGAATATACATAACAGCAGTTTTATAACTTTGAATTCAAAAAGTCATGATTTACATTTAAATGTGAACGTCTGTGATTCAGAAGTTTCTCCTCGTGACGGAGGACTTCTTCATTCTTCATCCTTCATCTGGAGGGTCAAGTTTAAAAAGAACTTTGAAAGAACATGACTTTCACTTAAACTGCCCCTTCTGATTTAGGGGAAGGGAAGGATTTGGATTGGGCCTTAGACTCATATGCAGCGCCCTCTAGTGGTTATTAGAAGAAACACTGTTTACTGAGGAAATAACAAATATATGAGCCTGTTTATGTCTAAACACAGAAATAAACAATGAAAAAAAACGAATTATACTCCAGAAAATACGGTTGTTATAAAAGTCTATATTGCTAAGAAAACATAACTGGTGGATTAAATAATCAGTCGAGTATGATGATCCTTCAGCAGATCCGTCAGGATCAGGGCAGATTGTGACTGATCTCTGACCGGATCTAAATGAACGAGCTTCAGCTGCAGACCTTCTCCTCACATTCCTCAAGTGAACATTTAAACGGCTGTGGACGGGGGGGGGTGACGCCGACCCCGACCAGGACCCCCCGAGACCAAAGAATGTCTGCGGGCGCAGACTTTGTCACTTTGTGTACGTCAGGCGGCGGGCGGCGCCGCGCCTCGCTGCGTCTTGACGAAGAGCGGAGAAGACGCGCAGGTCAGCCGGCGGTTTCTGTGGGGAGCGTGGGAGAGAGCGGGAAAGGCCGAGCGGAGGGAAGTTTGAGGGTTTGCTGGTGTCTCTGCATACCTGACTAATGAGGGCCGGATCAAAGCAGCTCCTGACAGCAGGAATGAAGAGCGAGGAAGAGGAGGGAGCGGCGTGATTACCAACTGAAACATCTGCTGGCGCCCGATAAGAGGAGACGTTTCCAGTCCCGCCGGTCCTCCTGACGCGCCGCTGTTCATGCAAACACCGCCGCTGGATCTGGTCGAACGCTTGGATCCAACCCAGGATTCCTCTAACTTGATTTCAGGAGATCCTGAGAGTTTGAGAGAAAGATCCTATGTGACTGGATGGAGATGATATTCTTCTGTTTCTTTATGAATCAGGAGCAGACATCTGGAGAAGCTCCATCCTGATCCATGAACGTCTGAGCTGGAGTCTGGATCAGGACGGATACTGCTGCATCAGTGATGTCAGGTTAGGGGGTGAGGGGCTGTAAGCTAGTGGGAGAATGGAAACAGATGGATGATGGGAAATGAGAGCAGGCTTACTCTGCCAACAGCTCCGCCCACAATTCAGAGGTGGATTTCTACTGAACTGCTGCTGCTCTGCGGAGTATTCAGATGATGATGATGATGATGATGATGATGATGATGATGAGGGTCTTTCATCTAGAAAGCTCTTCCCTGACTCAGCTTCTGTAGAGGAATTGAACCTTTGTTGTATCTGTTAGCATGAACGTGTATGTGAGCGTCAACAGGATCAATAAAGTTTTGTTGAGGTTTGATTCCCACCTTGCATCCAGTCAGGCTGGACGCTGAGCGTTCACTTTCTCCCTTAAACACTGTCGTGTTTCACCGTCACTTTTGCTGGATAATTTTTACGCGATATAATAAAGCCAATAAAAA
Source organism: Oryzias javanicus (assembly GCA_003999625.1). Taxonomy (NCBI): domain Eukaryota; kingdom Metazoa; phylum Chordata; class Actinopteri; order Beloniformes; family Adrianichthyidae; genus Oryzias; species Oryzias javanicus. Next base: position 9,896,929 of record CM012451.1, on the reverse strand, counting down.
ATAGATCAAAATATGACGATAAGTGATAAATGAGAGTAGTTTTATTTTATTTTCTACTGTGGTTTATGTATCAAAATGGAAAATAAAAAACATAGTAAGATCCTAAAAACATGCTAGAAAATGACTGAAAAATGATGCGACACATCAGTCGTTCTATGCAGACACGAGGACGTTTTCTATGTATTTAACAGAATAAGATGACGCTTTGAACGAGTTAGAAGAGTCGGGAGCCTTTCACACCCGTCATGGAACGACTTCAGACTATAATAGGACAGACTTACAGTACAGAGTCGGTGAATGCAGAAGATAAACCCTCATTGATTTTGATTGGTCCTTCGTGTTAGCCCCGCCCCAACTGGGCCAAAAGTTTTGAAATGGAAACTGAAATTTTCAGATTTGACAAAAAAAAAAAAAAAGTTGAAAGTGGAAAAAATATTAGAGTTTTGAAACCTAAAAAAAAGAACATTTTACGCTAAAAGTAGTTACGTTAATTTAAGAAAATTTTACTTTATTTTGGACAAACTCAAATGTTTTTTTTTCAAAATGTTTTATTTGGGATTTATTGCTCTGATTTGGCTCCATATCTTAAAGAAGAAAATAATTTTATAATGAGCACACGTCATTTTTTTTTTTTTTTTTTATCCTGAGTAATTAGTGTTTATCTTTTTTTACAGGTGAGCAAACTTTAGTTTTCTGTTTTCACTTTCTCTGTTATTCGGTTTTGGTTGTAATAACATCAGTCACCACTGGGGGGCAGTCCAGCACAAGATTCGGCCTCCTTTCTCAGCAGCTGTAGTTAAATGTGTTGGATGTTCTGTATGTTTGTTTGGGGGGGGGTCTGTGTGCTCCCACACCGTTAACCTGTCGAGAGCTCACGCCGGCCGCCATGCCCCTCCCCCGTCCAGGTGAGTTAGTTTGAAGTCAGCTCACAGGAGAAGCAGAAGAAGAAGGAGAGGTGAGTCCTCCTGACCCCTCATCAGGCGGCGAAGGACAGAGGGGGAAGAATACGCCATTGTGCCGGAGCGCCGCCGATGATGAAATTCCAGATCCCAGAGCTGCGGCTGCGTCTTAATCTCGGGGCCCAACCTCGCCCGGCTCTAATCCCTCCACGTTAAATTACTGGCCCCGGCTAGATTGTATTTTGTCATTGAAAGTGGCGGTGTCAAACACTACCTTCTTCTCTCCTCTATTTGTTCATCTGCCAGGGCGAATCACGTAATCAGAAGATGGAGAGGGGGTGACGGCCGCAAACGGCGCCACCGTAGTATCTCCAAATTGCACGCTCCCCTCGCCTTTCACCCTCTTTCAAACAGCCACACATTATCAAAAAGGTGGGCAAATTGAGAGTTCAGATTGGACGGCTACATTTAAAGGCATTGTGCTGACGGGCTCTTTTGTGTATGCGTGGCCCGGGCGGGCGGGCGGGGGTTAATGTGTGGATGTATGGCGGCGTGTATTCTTCCTCCGTTAGCATATCGGCGCCGGCTGAAGATTGGAGACCGACTTGCCTCATCTTCAAAGCTTTGTGGGGGATTTAAATACCACACACAGAGGACCGTTGTATTAGAGTGAGAAGCTATCATGTCTGAATATATTGAATATACACAGACTCCAAAGCCCCCATCTTTGTGCTCCTCCCCCAGCGCTTTAACATTACAGTCACTGAAGAGGGAGAAGTTTGAGCCTGAATGGATGGATGCTGGAGGATCAGCCTGGATCAATGCGAACAGAGGCTTTTATTTTGTTTCACGTCGAATTAAAACTCAAACTATCATTTATGTTTCATTATTTACATGAGTTTCCTTAGATTCCTTAAAGAGTTTTTGTTCTGAAAGTTCATTTTTACCTGAATTATCATTGTAACTGATAAACGTTCAGGCTCAAATATCACCTTTAAAAGTTAATTTATTAAAATTAACTTTATTTTCAGAATTTCTTCATAACCCTTCTGCTCTCCTAGGCTTGTTTACATTAAAACATGGGTCATCTGGACCCCATAAGAGAGTTTCACCTTTCATTGGTTTCATTATTTAAAGGTAAAAAGCAAAATTTAGTTTTAAAATAGAAATGTATCAACGTGTGAATCTGAATTAAATTGATTAATTAGCTGTGAAACACAACAGATGTCAGGTGTTTCCCTCTAATGAATCACAGACATGTTTGTTTATTATTTGGAACAGATTCTATCATATTACATTTCTTATATTTCTGGACTTTACATTGTACAAAAACTGCTTTAGTACAGTTACTTGACACAAACTTATAACTGTTTTTTTTTTATAAATATGACAAATAATTGAATATTTTGTGTTAATATAAAAATTTACATATTTTATCCTATCTTTTTATTTGTTTGACTTTATTCTTAACTCTTTGGTATAAATGATAGTTTTATTCTTTTGACTAGTGAGTATTTAAATGTCATTATATATCCTTAATGATTCTATTCATTCTTATATTAACTCTGGAATGTAATAAAAAGTCTTAGAGAAGGAATACAAGAACATAACAATAATATATTTAATTATTCAAATTTAAAATCATTTTAGGTAAAATTCAAGAGGACAAATAATCAGTTGTTTTTGCTTTAAAAACAGATCAAAGTTTAGAGTTTCACAACTTTTATTGTCAGTTTGATTCTAGATGTGCAGTATTTTTATCATTTACCAACAAAAACACACTTTAAAAAAGGAATAAAATGTTTATCCATGTCAGGGATAAATGCTAACTACCCATCAGATTACATTCTGTTACTCCAACTCAGTTTGTTCCCAAAAGGAGGTTAAAAATGTCCAAAACTCATCTTTCTGTTTGTAAGCGTGATGAAGTTTCTCCTCTTTGTTGCAGTATGCAGCTTCACAGGTAGGGGGCACCACAGGTTTTGACTGAAACCTGGTTGGTGGGACTCACCTTCTGACTCGTACAGAATAAATCATTTATTTTGTGGACAGAGGTCCTCCTCCTCCTCCTCCTCCTCCTCCTCCTCCTCTCCTCCTCCTCCTCCTCCTCTTCCGCTGGCTGGAACACATTACGTAAGCCACTGGCGTGTGAGCGCCGCCGCCTGAAGAAGAAACAATTATTTCAGCTCCCGGCTATTCACGCAAAGGTGACAAAAGCTGGTATGAAGTATGAAATCCCAGAAGTGCCCCGCACGCCGCGGCCGGCAAATTGGGATTAATTGTCTCTCTTGTTCGGGGACGCGTCTCCAAAGTTTCACCTTTGCTCGTTTCCTGAATAGTTTTGTGGATGTTTGCCGACATGACGGAGCGGGAACGCCGGAGGGAGGGGCAGCACTTCCTGTCGGCGCGCGGGCCGCTCACACATGCTTCCCACATTAATTCAATCTAATTAATTGTCCTGTGGAGAGGGAACAGATGCTTGTGATCGCCCCCCACGCTCAGACCCCTCCCTGAGCAGCCGCTCACATTTATGACAAAGCTGCTTTCGTTCAGGGCGTGAAGGAACGGCGCTCCGCTCCAGCTTCAGGGAAGCGGGGGACGAGTCGCACACTCGGATCTGTTTCTGCTCTGGAGTCCCCCAGAAACCGGATTCAGGTCTGGGGGGGGCGTCTGTCTGAGTGTGGGGCTGGGTTGTGTATTTGTGGGTTGTAGGTGGCTGTGAGACCGGGTGGTCCCTCCTGTCGCCCTAATAGGCTTACAGGCCCCTAATCCACAGCACACCGCCCTGTCACATGACCAGTCCGCTGACTAACCGCCTCAGTGTTGGGAAGGTTGTGAGTCTGCAGGTGTGTGAGTCTGTGGTGCTTTAAAATCATAACTGTTGTTGAAATACACAGCACATCCGTTTTTATTTCACACAAACACGTATTTTGTCGTCTCACCTGCTTTGACCAGATCAGCTGATCTGTTGTTCTCAGTCGCAGATCACCTGACCCCGGGCTCACACCGCTAGCGTTAAAGCTCTGATGCATTGTGGGAGCGGTCTAGTTACGACCGACGGTTCACACTAGCTGCTGGTCGGCTGCAGCTGCAGACTCTGCTGGGTTCAGCTGCGGCGTCCGTCGAAGTTTGAACCAAACGTAACGGATTTGCAGCGCCGCAGAGCCTGACCGCAGACGCAGGACGTGAACGCCTGCAGCGGGATTTCCTCGCACACTTTTAAAGTTACGTAAAGACTGCGGCGCCGTAACGCTAGCGGCGTGAGCCCGGGGTTACAGGGGGATAATCTGGGCTTTCTGAAACCTGCATGGAGCATACAGGTAACCTGTATAAACATCAAGGAACTGCATGAATGTTGATGGACATCTTTTTCTATGGGTATGCTGCGGGTGACGGAAACACTTACAAACACGTGAGGGTAAGTCGGGGTGTAGAAGTGGGAGAGCCGCGGTCGTGTCACGTGATTCTTCATGTGTTTGAACGTCCCCTGAATCATGCGGTCCGTGTGAGAGGTAAATGCTGTCCATGTTATAAGGGCGTCTCTTACTTCCCCCAAATAAGTTTACTCGTTTTCGTCCTGCAGACGTCCTGTAACCGTAAGGTCAATGGTGACCAATACTTTAGTAACGAGTAGACTGGTCCATCCATCGTACCTCCCATACAACATTAGTGCTTGCATGTTCACATTTGTCTTACAAAGACTTACAATACAGTAACCACATGCACAACGGTCGTATGGTCCATTTCAATTATCCTCAACACACCTGCGCTCCTGAAGACTGACGACCACAAAACCGTAGATCTAGGGCCGCACAAGACCTCTAAAGACCAACAACCTCTAAAGACTAACGACAAAGTGGACATCAAAACACAAAACATCATCCTTAACATAAGTCCAGTTAAAGATGGATTAGGTTACAGTCTTGTTAATCAAACATTGTGCATAAATGAAAACATGTTTCATACAAATGTCACATGAAACGGATATCCCAGACGAGCCCCCAATTATGTTTAAAGCCAGACGGGACCGTAACCTAAGACACTCGAGGGTCGAATGCTTTTATGAGGTAATAAGGGAGGCGGTGAGGTAGAGACCAAACGTTAACGGTGTAAACTAGTGATAGGAGCGCTCTTCTACTTTTCCTTGAAGGCCAAAAACTCTTGCAGACACTGATGCAGAACACTGACTCCAACCTGTAACCACCAGAAGCAAGTAGGAGTTCAGTGTCTGCCCAAATACACGGCACAACCTGTAATCTTCTGAAGAGAGGACGACCGCTCTACCGCTGCTCCACAGCCGCCTCACAAAGGTTGAGCCAAAGGAATGAAACGAATAGAACAAAACTACGTCTATCTCTGCACCAAAACAAAGACTCGATGACTTCTCTACTGAAGGGATACCATACAGTAGTTGGCGCCAACTAACTTACCTAGTATGTATCACATGAATGGGTACCTGGTTTTACCTGTCCACAAACCTCCCACACGCTGCACACAGATGACCAGACTGCACAAAGGCATCTGCAAGAGCCTTCTCAGTGAACCTCAGGTGCTTTTATGTGATCCAGGTGGGAGACTGAGGCCTGATTGGTCAGTTTGTCAGACCTCCACCAGGTGTCTTCATTCAACTGTGCAGGTGACCAAGACTCTAAACTGCGGCTGACTTTGATTGGTGCTAGTTATTACCATGACAAACGTATGACCCATTTGTTACCTCACCCTGAGACCTGCTCACCTGAGATCCTGGAAGAGTTTGAGGATGAACCCCACATCGCTGACGACATCTTTGATGTCAGAATTATGTCTACCTTCCAGCTTGGAGTTATTTACTCAAACCTAAAGATCATTGAGGTTGAAGCTCATTTTTACACCCCTGTTGGTGAAGCTCCGATGCTTTCTTCCTGTCTTCTGTGTATTTCTGCCACTTATCTTCTGTGGTGACACGTTATTCAGAGAAGGAAATTGAAAGTCCCAGAAATCACACGGCAGACACTCCCCAGCACATGACAAAGACGTGTGTGTGTTTGTGTGTCCGTGTGTGTCTGGTGACATCTGCCGTGCAGTTGGCTGGGCGCGGGCCGCAGCGGGATGCAGGCGCCTTAGAGTAAGCAGATGAAAGCCGAGGTCACAACCTGGACCAGTGGGACGAGTCCCACAGAAACAGATTCACATGCATGCACGGCCTTTATGCGCACGCTCTTCAGGACACAGACGCACAAGGTCGAAAGAATAAACCCAGCAAGGATAAAACCGGCAAAGGAGACAAGACAAAGAAGAGAACACAAACTACGACGAGAAGAAGCTGCTCAAAGAGAGGAGGTCTGATGGTTATGCAGATGCTCTATTAGCTAAACTAACATCTACAGAACAACTTCAAAACATCAATCACAGACTCAAACAGGTTTTTATTTAGCTGATTGGTCCCAAAGAAAGCCTGAAAACTAAAGAAACTCCTGGGAAACCTCAAACCTATCTCTCAAAAGTGTTGCTTTGTTTCTGTCATCCATAACAGAAATCAAGAATTCCAAAAATGAGGCTCTAACATTGGCTAGTTTAGAACCAGAGTTCTAGAGTTCTGGTCTTGGTGAGTTTAGAACCAGAGTTCTAGAGTTCTGGTCTTTGCTGCAGTCTGGACCTTGCAGAAACAAACGGGCTGTTCTGGTAAGGCCTGTTTAGACCGGGCCGTGTGCAGCTCAGTTTGCAACTCAGGTGAGTTTAGGACCAGAGTTCTTAAGTTCTGGTTTTGGTGAATTTAGGACCAGAGTTCTTGAGTTCTGGTCTTGGTGAGTTTAGAACCAGAATTCTGGTTTTGGTGAGTTTAGAACCAGAGTTCTAGAGTTCTGGTTTTGGTGACTTTAGGACCAGAATTCTTCAGTTCTGGTTTTGGTGAGTTTGGAACCAGAGTTCTAGAGTTCTGGTCTTGGTGAGTTTAGGACCAGAGGTCTTCAGTTCTGGTTTTGGTGAGTTTAGAACCAGAGTTCTAGAGTTCTGGTTTTGGTGACTTTAGGACCAGAATTCTTCAGTTCTGGTTTTGGTGAGTTTGGAACCATAGTTCTAGAGTTCTGGTCTTGGTGAGTTTAGAACCAGAGTTCTTCAGTTCTGGTCTTGGTGAGTTTAGGACCAGAGTTCTTCAGTTCTGGTTTTGGTGAGTTTAGGACCAGAGTTCTTCAGTTCTGGTTTTGGTGAGTTTAGGACCAGAGTTCTTCAGTTCTGGTTTTGGTGAGTTTAGGACCAGAGTTCTTCAGTTCTGGTTTTGGTGACTTTAGGACCAGAGTTCTTCAGTTCTGGTTTTGGTGACTTTAGGACCAGAGTTCTTCAGTTCTGGTTTTGGTGAGTTTAGGACCAGAGTTCTTCAGTTCTGGTTTTGGTGAGTTTAGGACCAGAGTTCTTCAGTTCTGGTTTTGGTGAGTTTAGAACCAGAGTTCTAGAGTTTTGGTCTTGGTGAGTTTAGGACCAGAGTTCTTCAGTTCTGGTTTTGGTGAGTTTAGGACCAGAGTTCTTCAGTTCTGGTCTTGGTGAGTTTAGGACCAGAGTTCTTAAGTCCTGGTTTTGGTGAATTTAGAACCAGAGTTCTTCAGTTCTGGTCTTGGTGAGTTTAGAACCAGAGTTCTGGTCTTGGTGAGTTTAGAACCAGAGTTCTAGAGTTCTGGTCTTGGTGAGTTTAGGACCAGAGTTCTTGAGTTCTGGTCTTGGTGAGTTTAGAACCAGAGTTCTAGAGTTCTGGTTTTGGTGAGTTTAGGACCAGAGTTCTTCAGTTCTGGTTTTGGTGAGTTTAGAACCAGAGTTCTTCAGTTCTGGTTTTGGTGAGTTTAGAACCAGAGTTCTAGAGTTCTGGTTTTGGTGAGTTTAGGACCAGAGTTCTAGAGTTCTGCTCTTTGCTGCAGTCTGGACCTTGCAGAAACAAACGGGCTGTTCTGGTAAGGCCTGTTCAGACCCGGCCGTGTGCAGCTCAGTTTGCAGTCTTGTCCTAATCCTAAGGGAGGAAAACAAGCTGTGCTATCATGTTCCTGCCTGCTGTCTCCAAGATAATCCAGAAGAATCCACAATTTCAGTGACCAAGAAGCCGACATGCTGCTGAGGGTTCAGGTGAGAATGCACCTGAGGATGAGGGCTTCACATCCAGCTGGGTTATTATTATTTCACATTCTGCATTGTTTGCTGGCTCGTTCCCATCACTTCTCTTCATAGCCTCACATGCTAACCCCACCTTCCTCCTCGTCCTCTCATCTCTTGTTTTCATTGTCCTGATCTCGCCAGCGATTGGCGGCGGGGCTTTTTGCGGGACGGCAGTTATTATCTCGCCCTTGATTATTTATTTTTCTGTGATTTGAGATGGCTGCTTGTGATGAACACGCGTGTTGGGCCCCGGCGGCGCTGAGCCCGCTAAATCCGTCTGTTTACCCACAAGCTTGACCCACTGGGCTCGAGTGGGCGGAGCCTTCCCTCCGACTCTGGTGTGCGTTTGGCGCCAGGCAGTCCCCGTGAACTTGGGTTAAACTTGTGCGTAAGGCGACATCTTTTTCTTTTTTAATCCGCTCACAGCGGCTACGTGCGTGCTTGTGTGTGAAGATTCGATGCAGCAAACGCACAAACGGACACACAAACCGACACACAAACCGGCAGCTGTTCTGCTAAGTGACAATGAATGGGGTCTTGTGATGTGCTCTGATGCTGGTGCTAAGCCAGTCACTGACAGTTAGGCTGATCCCTAACATGCTCTGTTTAGGACATAAGTCTGTTTGCAGAGCGCTGCACCCTGACAGTCGGGGGTCAGGAATTTGAGGTGGTTTGCACTAAATGTTTGCACACACAAATGTTTCTCTGCGAGTGTTTCAGGAGAAGAATGGAGTCTGAACAAAGACGTTTCACTCTGACGGTTTCAGTCTTCTGTGTTTTCACTCCTATATCAGACTCTAATAGGAAAATAATTCCCTTTTATAAATAGATAAGTGCTGATAAAGTCTTCCATACATTCAGCTGTTCAGCTGGGACCTTCTGTCACATGTATAGTGCTGAACGTTTAATTATTGATCAAAAGATCATTCAGGTTTAAACTTAGTCTTTCAATTAAACTCTATTTTTAAAAATGATCTTTTTCTAAATCACAGTTTCAGTTTTTTAAAAATATTTTCATTCAGTCTTTTATTAATTGGTTTATTGGTTTAGTTTGCTAAATGTATTATTTACATAATATAGAAAATAAACAAACAATAAAAAGAGAAGAAGATTAATCCGTCAATCTGCATTAAACATCTCACATTTATCGTTATTGCAGTATCCACCTCTGCAGGACACGCATTGAAAAAGACTTGAACTGCAATAAATTGTTACCTTAAATGTTTATGTATTTAAAAAAAAGAAACGTATGACACCTTGTAGTATTTAACAAATTAAATCTTTAATTTTTTTCCTTTAATGAAGCATCAGAGACATCAGAAACACAACATCACATACGGAACACAACACAGTCACACAACTTCATGAATGAAGGGCAGCAGACAGAAGAACAATGTTCTTATAATTCAAAATACTCGTTTATGTATACAAATATACATAGTTTAGATGACCTCGCCGTTGGTCATTCACAATCAATACTGTCAAATAAACAATAAGAAACAATGTGGAATCAGTTACTTTTAATTTAACTCTCCAGTTTGATTCTCCTAAACATATTTTTAAACTGGACGAAGTGTATACAACTTTTTAAATCTATTTTTTTATAAGTTCCAACGTTTAACACCAATAAACCAATCAGATGATCTCTTCTATGTTGGATACTCAACTCTGTAGACGTGGGTCATTTGGAGGATCATTCAAGTTCTGTTGAATTTAATTAAATAACACGGATGAAGTTAAATGTAAATGACTGACTTGTTTTGATACATCGTCGTGTATGCAAGTCATCATCATGTAAACCACTAATGTAAGTTTTCCTGATATCCTGCAGCCCTAACGTCCTTCTGGTCAGTTTAACAAACCACAGATACAATCAAGAGTCAAAACTATTTTTTGCTGATAGAAGTAAATCAAGTACTTTTATATTTGTGTTTTATCATTTATACATTTAGATTATAGATAGTTTTAAAACCACCAATAATAAGTATTTAATTTCTCACTTGATTCATTCCATGATCTCAGACCAAGAACTGAAACGCGTCTCGCCTTAACGTTAGTTTGAACTGAAATCTTCTTCAATCATGTTGACTAACTCTTAAAGTTAATTGTCTGTTTATTTTTGGACTAAATTATGTTTAACTCTATAAACTATTTCTAATACTTTACTATAAACAATGTCCTTTTAGACTATTTTTTGGTTTAAATCAGGTTTCTAGTCATAAAATGTTCAGATGATTCTTTCATAATCATTTTAGAATGTCGTTTTCTTCACTGCAAGAAGACTCTTCATGGACTTTGTTAAAAAAGCATTTTAAAGTTCTTAAGTTTATAAGTTTTTACATATTTTTTTTACAAATAATAGTCTTTATTACCACAACAGCTCTCTGTCAGCTGCATCAAGTTTTTGATGTTTTCTTCTGTATTTGCAACATTTCTGAAGCTTTTTAAAGCTTTCTAAACAGGTTTGTTGTCTTCCAACAGCTTCTGCTCTCCAGCATTTCACTCCTTTAATTTTCTATTAATGGATGCTTTTGTTTTTGTCACATATAAATGCACAAAAATAAAATTTAGGAACCCCTATTGTTCTGTTGTAAAGACTTTCTAAGAACACGATTCGACTCCCGCACACATCCACGCACTCGGTAAGACACACCGGCTCCTTATCCTATCCCTCCACTAATTCCCCCTTGGTAGAAGGTGCTCATTGTTTCTTTTTCATTCTAATCTTTACCTCTCCTTTTTTTCCAAAATCCATATTAGATTCTCTTTGAGTTGGCCACAATCGGAGGCAGTGAAGCAGAGCATCACCCGGCTAATGCTCTTTGTCTCCCTAGATTTGCCACTTAGCATGGAGAGTACACCTTTGTCATGGAGCAGGATGGGAGAGAAGCAGACTCTCACTTGGGGCAATTGTTTCTTGTCAGAGGCCATCTTAACCCCCCAACCCCCTTAAGCAAATCAGCTTTGCGTTGGATTAGAGCCCTATCATGGCTCTGTCAGATCTCAACCGGCTGCCAAAAAACACTGAAAACAAACAAAGTCGAAACTCCAACCCCATCCACACAAATGACAAACTCTGAGTATCTTTATGGAAGATGTCTCTCTGAATTATAAATGAGACTCTAGAACTTCTTTGTGTCTGTGAAATGAAGTTCATGTCCAACTGGCTGTTTTCTGAAACGGAAAGTATTTTTGTAGTTTTCGTTACTTTGGAAACTAATTTGGAACTAAAGGAGGAAAGTGGGAGAAAATCAAAAGGGAATTGATGGAAATCTTGACTCTATCTTAACGTTTGGGTTTATGTTTATCCAGAACCTTCTCAGAGCTCCTGTCTGAGCGTCAATGGTTCTTGACGACCTGGCGGGGTTCCCGTCACTTTTAAGGATCACTTCTAGTATTCTGAACCAGGCTCTAGACCTCCACTGCAAGCTGGCTCTGGCACGGTTCACTTAAGCCTCATTTGAGCGGTCCGGTTCGATCCAGTATCTAGAAGGTTTCCATTGTGAAGTGGACCCATTAAACAGTTCTGATCCGGACATCTTGAAGACCCCCATCCGTTGTAGATCCACAGATAAATAGAACAGGACGGTTGGAGTGGAGTCGCTGTTTCCACCCACTGATTGGCAGGAAGTGATGACAAAATTCGAGAGAACAAGTCTAGCGCTAAGCTAGCAATTCCGTTTTCCTCTTAACTGCAGGATTTTTCTTTCAAACAACATTAACTTCCTGTTCTACACCATGTACAAAAAGTAAAGCAAGGAAAAGGCGAGCTGCTGGATGACCTCTAGTCGTCATGACTCAATGACATGCTAGCGCTCTATACCACACATGCACCATCAAAACAAACCACTCAGGTGAAGCAAACTTTAACTTACCGATAGTAGAAACGCTCTCCAGAATTAACTGGTCTGAACCGCTCCTTACTGTTCAGTGGAAACACATTTTTAACATCAATACAAGTTTCTTTGTAGCACATTTCATGTATAGAGACAATTCAAAGTGCTTTACATAAAACATTAAAAGAAACAATCAAAAGAAATAGTAAAGATGTGATCATTAAAATTAAAAGAAAGTAAAAAGATTTGAATTTAAATCGAGCTTAGATAAACAGTGTGGATGTAAACTTATGGATCCATATGAATCAAATGCAGCTGAGAACAGGTGAGTCTTTAAATCTACTGTTTCAGCTGATCTAAGGTTTTCTGGAAGTCTGTTCTAGATCTGTGGAGCATAGAAGCTGAATGCAGCTTCTCCGTGTTTAGTTCTGACTCTAGGATCCAGATGAGCGGAGAGTTCTGGCTGGTACATACGGGGTCAAGAGGTCCGTCGTGTATTTAAACCATTCAAAGCTTTCTAAAGCAGTACCAGAACTTTAAAGTCTATCTTCTGGCAGACAGGTAACCAGTGGAAAGACCTCAGAACTGGACTGATGTGGTCTAGAACCCGAGCAGCAGAGTTCTGGATCAGCTGCAGTTTCCTGTAGAAACACTGTTACAGTCATCAAGTCCACTAAAGATGAAAGCATGAACTAGTTTCTCCATCAGATCTTTGATCCTTCAGATGTTTCTGAGATGATGATCTGTGACTTTCTTCATGTGTTTATCTAATGTAGATCTGAGTCTATCTCTACACCCAAGTTTCTGGTCTGGTTGGTAGTTTTTAGTTGAATAGATTGAAGCTCTGTAGTGACATCTCCAAAGACAATAACCTCGGTTTAGATTAACTGAAGTCAGTTGTGATTCATCCAGTCATTCATGTCCTCAATGCATTCACCAAGAGCCTGTACAGACCTCGGTCTGCTGCTGTCACTGGAATATACATCTGTGTGTCATCTGCATAGCTATGGTAACTAATGTTGTTCTTTATAACCTGGACCAGTGGGAGCATGGAGATGTTACATAGAAGTGGTCCTAGGATGGAGCCTTGGGGAACTCCACATGTAATTTCTGTTGGTTCAGAAGTGAAGTTACCAACTGACACCAAATATTTCCTGTTTTCTAAGTATGTTTTGAACCAGTTTAGTACTGGCCCAGTGAGACCCACCCAGTTTTCCAGTAGTATATCGTGATCGTGTATCAAACGCAGCACTGAGATCCAGTAAAAGAAGATGGAGTAAAACCATCATGCTAGCTGACCAGAAAGTGGTGCTTGGAACGATAGTGGAGTCTTGGTTAGCTAACACAAGAGGAAGCATACCAGCTGTTCCAACAGCCGCTCTTCTGGGGAAGACAATGTGAGCCTGCTAGTCCTCCGACTGTCATCAGCTCCACATACAAGCAGACATTTTCATCTCAGAGGTTACCTCCCTGATGGATCACTCTTCACTGGATCTTTTCTGATGTTCAGGTAATACTTTCTTTAACTTTAAAAAACACTAAAAGTTTTCTCGGTTTGGAAAGCATTCTCCTCCACCAGCGGTAGCGTTTTTCTCAGGATTCTGAATCGTGCGACACATCTCGGGTCTGAAAGTTTGTGATTGTTTGTGTCAGAGTTGTCCTCCTGCCTGAATGCGCTCCGGTCGTGCACGTACGTGCACACACACCGCTGGAGATTACAGCCAGCTCGGTGAATCTTCAGGCTCGATACGTGAACTGCAGCCTCATGCACGGCAGTAATCAATCCCAGATACGGTGGGCCGAGTAAATGTGTGTGTGGAGATCTCATTGGTCATTTTAGGACCCTATGATGGTAAGAGATGGTTAAATGAAGGAAAAGTGATGAGCAGGCACTTCATAGACCTGCAATAAACCCTCCATAATCCCTTCAGCCTATCTTTCTCTCCTCCACCCCGCTGTCTGTCTAATTTTTCCATCATTTTCTCTTTCTTTCCGTCAGTCCGACTCTGTCTTTCCTGGTGTTGTCTTTACTCTCTTTCCCTCCATTGCTTGACCGTCTCTCTTCATTCCCCCCCCCCATGCGTCCCTTTTTCTCCGCAGAAGTGCAGAGCCAGGGCTTTTGCCTGCTGGTAATTTATTTTCCCATTAGCCCCCCGTGTGAAGTGGCTGCTCTGGGTCTGAGTGTGTGTGTACGTACGGTGGTGGGGGTGTCACTGAGGGGCCACCCTAAAGAAAACCCGCAGCAGAAAAGAGGAGGGCACCCTGGACATGCTGATAAGACGAAAGAGAGGCCGGATGGAGGGGAGGTGGAGAAACCAGCTTGGTGTCCGTCTGAAGATAGTTGGAACTTTGATGCAGACCGAAACACTGAAGGGAATGCTGGACGTGTTCTTGTTCCTCACTGAGGGAAACTAATGTTTACATTTAACCAAAGTCTCACATGTTTACTCGCTTTTACCTCTTTTAATGTTTTCTAAATCTTTAAATGCTCACAGTAACAGATTACACTTGACTGTCTGGTTGAATCTGGTTTTAAATCCAAACAGGTTTGATGAATGGGAGTTTCATCAGGATAGTCTGTTCAGATTACAGGGATCAGGTCATGAAGACCAGGCAGAGAAATGCAATTCAGAGAGAAGCTGAATGGTTTCTGTTGCTGAAGCAGTGATGGATGCAGGTCAGTGCTGGCTGAGGGATTCAGTGTTCACACGGTGGATCAGTGATGAGCAGGAGACACTCTGATTTTTATTTATTCATTTAGAAGTGACAGGACAAAAGAAGTTTCAAATGCGACTGATGCCACGTCCACAAGCCGTCTAGCTAACTGCTAATTTGCAGACCAAGTATCAGAGAATATACAAAGACACAGACACACAAAGTACTTAAAATCCAGAATAATCACAACAGAACAGTTCTGAGACAATAAAACGTTTAAAACGACTTTTCAAGATCAAGATCCCCAGACTTCCCTCTCCCCGGTCACTTCCTCCAGCTCCTCTGGGTGACCCGCAGGCGTCTCTCCAGAGATACCTACCCTAAAGTCTATTGTTAATGGTTCTAGACTCTTTTCTATCGCCCACATGACATGTACCGTCACTCAACACTAATAGAGTTCATGAAGGAACATTACAGACTTGTCAGCTTTCTCCCTGAGAATGAGATGTTTCACTTGTGAAATTGTTTCAATTCAACCAATGTTGTTTAATAAGGATCATTTTCAATTTAACTGAACATATTTTGTTAATACTTCTGTGGTGGATTCAACTTTCTGCTCCTTCACCACAGAAGTATGAACAAAATATGTTCAGCAAGAAATGAAATCAAAGGAAAACCGATCTATGAATCTTATCAAGTTTTTTATTAGGGCTGTAACGAGTATCCGGGTGCTCGGGTATTCGCGATCTGCTCCCGAAAATCCGAGTACAAATATTCGCGACGTCCAAGATCGCTGATTTGCGATCTTTATAAATATAGTAAAATATGATCAGAATATTATCTGTCAATGATGTATTTTTCTTCTGGAATTCAGATTAATGTATTATTTTAAGTTTACGAACTAAAACAAAGTCGAAAGAGCCGCGTTAGTAACCGAAAGTAAACACTTTTTAGTTGCGGAGAAACTTCCGGTTTTCAAAGTAAAACTAGCAAGACATATTTTTCCGTTCAAAAACTGAGACTGAAGTTCTGTTCAGTGACATAACTAATGAAAAAATTATTTAGCTTTAACATCTGAGCTTTCTCTCAGTGTTTACATTCTTTTGATTATGGTAACTCTTTAACTGTTGACGTAATTAACGAAACTCCATCTTATTCTGAAGAAACGCAGCCTCACTGCTGAAAGGAGGATTTAATCAACGTGAATCAGCTGATTCTGCTGCAGAAAAAAATACTTTTTTTCACACGGGCTCTGCACCGAAACATATTGAAGAACTTTGAGGATAAAAAAAATGTTTGAAACATTTTTAAGTTTTGTTGTTAAATGATCTAAAACTGCAGTAATTTTTATCCTCTTTATGTTGTTTATGTTACTGCTGAACTTAACCAGAAGGCTGACAAAAAAAAGTTTAAAATGACAAACAAAATTTATTTCTATCTGAATCTTTTTGGGGTTTTTTTTAATCAGTTTTGTTGATTCTGATCTACTGTTCTGAATAAATGTATAAATGTTGGTGATTTAATACAAATAATTTCAATTCTCCTCCATCTAGTAAATATTCACATAACAATAAACATTATATTAAAAAGTAAGAATCGTGGTTCAACTCGTGAATCGTTGAGCTTGATTCGTGAATCGTATCGGATCGCCACCTAAGCAACGATCCACAGCCCTATTTTTTATGTACGTTAAGTTCAGTCAGAACCCATTTGAATGTTTCTGACAGCAGCTGTGCAGCAGATTATCAAACACCGTTGGTGTCAGAATATACAAAGACACAGAAACCGTTTAATCCCTCACTTTACCTCCCTCAGGCTCCGACTCTGACTTTTCTTCTCCAGCTGCTGATTGCACAGCAGATGTGATTGTTTAGTGTCTCAGCATGGACCGTTTGTCCCACCGCCTGTCCCACATCCAGAGTCTTAGTCTCACAGAAAGAAAGCTCTCCACGCCGTTTTAAAGCGCGTTCACGCGGCGCCGTGGCCAGCCATCCTTCCCTTTAAAACAAGCCTAATCCCGCTCTTGTTGGACTAATCGCTCCTCTGCAGCTTTCTTCTCTCGTCTCCATCCTTCAGCTGTCCTCAGGATAGATGTGATCAGCTGAGATGTTCTCATGTGGACCTGACAGTGACCCCAGCCTGTGGAGGAACACGGACCTCGTCTGTTGATGCAGCTTCATGTTTGTTATTCAAACTCGTTTATTAAAAGCAGATTGGATTGCCGTTTCTTTTGTAATTTTCTTTTTAATGCACACAAACAGACTGCTTTAGGGAGAAAGACTAAATCCTCAGCTGTAGAGGAATATATTGGCTTTAATCCCATTGCTTCCCATAATGCTTCAGTGTGGCATTCATGGACAGTATGTAAAAGCGGTTGTCTTATCAGTCTTAAGGCGGACACAAAGGAATCTTACGATGGTGTGTGCGTTCAAAGAGGGATGCGAGCACGCTGGATGTCTCCATTTCCAATAACTTTGACCTTGAGGCGGCCGCGGTCTGCTGACTGCTGCATTCAGACGTGTGTGGTGATGGGCTCGCCATTTCTGCGTCTTCATCAAATGAAATCTGGTTTTACTGAACCTCAATGACAAACTAAAAACACGTCGTCTGATTGGAAAATGAAACTTTCATTGTTTTCATGTTTTATTTGACTTTTTGATGGAAAAATTGAAAAATAAAAGTGGAGTTTCTTGTCTGTAAATATGCAGATGAACATGTCTTTGCGTTGACCTCCACCTGTCCCGTCTCCATTTCAACTTTGTTTTGTTTTATGGCAGCAGCTTAAGTCTGATAGTCATCGGCTTGATGTGAAACCACTGAATCATCACTTATCTTTCTAATACAGCGTTTTAATCTCCTGTTTCTGTAAAACATGCGTGGGACGTCGCTGCACAGCTCATGAAAACACGCAGTTCACAGAAGTTCATGGATGAGGAATAAGGTCACGTTTGGTCCATGGACGATTTTCTCTGATCGTTTTATTTACTCACTCTGATGAAAATGAAGTTTTCATCAGATCATGGAGGACATACATGAAGAAGGTCAACCTTAACAGAGATTTTCTGCATATTTCTTCATTCGACTTGTGAATCAGGAGCAGCTGAAAAAAGCAGTCTGAAAAAATAACTATGATCCCAAAGCCACAAGCTCCGCCCCTTTCTGAAGCATCCACCTATCCACTCTAAATCTGAATGGGAGAATCATAGAGAAGTTTAAAAGTGGTGAAGTGAGGAGTGTCAGTAACTCCTAGAGTCAGACGACGAGCAGATCATCTGGATGTTTTTAACTACAGAGATCCTAAACGATCAGCTGTCAGAACTGTTTGTTTTCCTGGTGGTTTAGTCTTTATTCTCCATAAGATCTTTTTGTGTGACGGCGAATCAGATCGAGTGAAGATGAGAGCATCATTATCATTCCCAGCTGTTCAAACCGAGTATTCATGACTGTCCTAGAGGAGAGGCTGGTTCTCTCCTCGCCGCCACAGCTGCAGTTCAGCTTCTATAGACCCTTCACCCCTCCTTTCTTTGGTCTGTCCCACTGGCATTTTAGGGCAGGGGGATTCATCAGGACCTCAGGTAACCTCCTACCCTGACCCATGCCCCCCCACCAAGAAAACATCTGTGGATCAATCCAGAGCCAGCTGGCAGCGGGCATGAGAGGCATGAGGGGCGTGAGGGGCATGAGGGGCACTCTGAGGAACGATATGACCCCGTCACCGCCCACAACTACCAACACTCACACAACTACATACACACAAACACACATCTGTGTTCACTAACAAACACCTATGCTCATTCACAAACACACCTTTTCTCAGTAACAAACACACCTGTGTTCACACAAACACACCTGTTCTCACAAACACACCTGTGTTTACTTACAAACACACAAATACACCTGTTCTTACAAACACACCTGTGTTCACACACAAACACACACACACACCTGTGTTCACTCACAAACACACAGACTCACCTGTTCTCAATAACAAACACACCTGTTCTCAGTAACAAACACACCTGTTCTCACAAACACACCTGTTCTCACAAACACACCTGTGCTCACTCACAAACACACCTGTGTTCACTCACAAACACACCTGTTCTCATAAACAAACACACCTGTTCTCATTAACAAACACACCTGTTCTCACAAACACACCTGCACTCACTCACAAACACTCGAGCACACCTGTGCTCATAAACACACACACCTGCAGTCTTTCAAATACACACCTGGACTCACTCACCATCTAGAAGAATTCTGCTGCATAGTTCAGTTTTGAGATCGTCCTGGTGGTGAGTTTGAGGTACTGCAGGTGTGATCGGCTGCAGGTAAGGGGCAGCTGCAGGTAGGGGGCAGCTGCAGGTAAGGGGCAGCTGCGGGTACGGGGCAGCTGCAGGTAAGGGGGCAGCTGCAGGTAAGGGGCAGCTGCGGGTAAGGGGCAGCTGCAGGTAGGGGGCAGCTGCAGGTAAGGGGCAGCTGCGGGTACGGGGCAGCATGCAGCCCCCCCCCCCTTCTATTGCAGCTAAACACAGAGCCTCTGCTCTCAGAAGAAGATAGTCGTGTCCCTTTTGTAATAAATGAAACTTCTGCATTGTCCTTCCCCTTCATTTCACACATTGTCACATCCAGCTAGTTTCCCTAATCCCCCCCCTCCCCCCTAACACACTTCCTTTCATACATTGATTGACATGTTGCATCCGGGGGAAATGGAGCAGATTCCCATTGTTTTCCGCTCTTACTCAAATCTGCTGAAATGTCTTTTCCATTCTTGGCTGGACTATTTGCATATCCTTAAATACCCCCCCACCTTTCTTTTTTAACCCTTTAACCCCCCCACACACACTTTCTCCAGCCTTCCTCTGCTAAATCCCTTCTTCTTAAGTGTTTTGGTGCGTTTAGCAGATTCATTCATCATAAAGTATCTACATGTGCTATTAGCGTAGCATAATAGCGAGGCTATAATCTGCAGAGATAAGAGGTGCGGCGAGGGAGGGGCCGCGGCGTTGCACTGATACGTCATTATGTTCCCCACAAGCCTCAAATGTCAAGTAGCCATCGCCGGCACGTCTTTGGGTTCCTTCTTCCTCTTTAATTATTGGTTCAAGTAGAGAGGGCGGCCAATGAATGGACGAGGCGGGGCTTAGAGGTTAGAGTGGAAGGAAAAAGAACTGAACCGTACTGCTGCGGCGTTTGGGATCTTTTATCATTTCTGCATCTTCTGCTGACGCTTCAACAGTTTGATGAATTCCATCCACGACTTCTTAAGTCAGGAAAGTCTTTAAAGATTTTCTTTTGATCTGTTTTGAAAAGAGCTGCCACGATTGGTCGACTAATCGACAACTAAAATAGTCAACAAGTAATTTAACAAATTATTTTAAAATAAAATTACAATTATCTTATATGGAGTCAGAGTGTAGTAAAGTTTAAAGCTATAAAGGCATTCTGCTAACATGTTGGACTATTTTGACTGTTATTTAGGTTTTTAGGCTATTTTGGAGTGATATTTCAGCTACATGCTAGCTGTTTAGGCTAATTTGGGATTTTTTTAAAGTTTTTTAGGCTAATTTTGAGTTTAGCTAATATTCCAGCTGCATTGTAGCTGTTTTGGCTAACTTGGGTTTTTTTTTTATTCTTTTAAGCTAATTCAGCATTTAACTCATAATGTAGCTAGCTATCAGCTTCAGCATTTTCAGCTGTTAGCGTCAGAGATTTTAGCTATCAACTTTAGCATTTTCAGCCATCAATCTCAGCATTTTCAGCTATCCACACTAGCATCTTCAGCAGATAAATTCAGCTTCCTAGCATTATCGCAGGTAATGCTATATGTCTAGTTTATAGTTATTTTAAAGCTAATAATGGTTAAGATGTGAGGTTTACATCCAGTTTGCTCATGACCTGATCAGTTAACTAATTAGAAAAAATAATCAGTGATTAGTCAACTGTTAAAATAATCGTTTTGAAATTATTCCTTTAAATTAAGATTTTACCGTTTTTAGACTAAATCAAAGAACCTGATGTTTTTATTCTCAGTTTCTTCAGAGTTGTGGGCGGGGCTGGCGGTGCAGCATAAGCCTCCCCCCATTTCCCATCATCCCTTTGTTTACACTCTCAACTCTCTCCCACTAGCTTACAGCGACTCACACCCTCAACCTAACATTAGCGGTGCAACATAAATACTAAGCATTTCGTTTCTATGCAGTTTAGAGCAGATCTGGAAAAACGTTTTGGGTTCTAAAACTAAAGTGGATCAGATGCTTAAAGTATTTTGAGAAAAATCTGGAGGAAAATATTCTTTTTTAGTTTTAAACTGTGTTTTTTGTTCCTATTGTAGTACCAACCTCAGATCTTTCAGGAAATAAAACACAATTAGAAAAACGTTGTATGTGTTGGAATGATTGGAGAAATGAGTGACTCAAAAAACACGTAAATGTGACAAAAACAACAAATCTTCCAACACAAAATGGATGCAGAATAATTAAAACACAAGTCAGTTCATTTGTGTTCCACCATCTAAGGCAGGGGTAGGGAACCCTGGTCCTCGAGAGCCACATTCCTGCACGTTTTCCACCATACCCTGCTCTGGCATGTTCTTATTTGCTGAACACACCTGACCCAGGTAATGAGTCCCTACACTGATTACCTGGTTCAGGTGTGTTCAGCCAATAAGAATATGCCAGAGCAGGGTATGGTGGAAAACGTGCAGGAATGTGGCTCTCGAGGACCAGGGTTCCCTACCCCTGATCTAAGGGGAGAATGACAGGAAAATCAAACATGAATAAGGATGATCAAAATAATCTATTCAAACGTGTTGGTCCAGATTAAATGGTTTAACGGATTTGTTTGCTCAGATTCCAGCTCAGACGAGTTCAATTCAATTCAATTCAATTTTATTTCTATAGCCCAAAATCACAAAGAATTTTGCCTCATTGGGCTTCATGCAGGTAATTTTACAGTTGCAAAAAATAGTCATGAAACATGAAAGAAAGATCACAAAAGACTAAACCGACTAAATAAACTGGATATCCCTGCTCTTAGACCCTCCCTCTCGGTAAGGAAAAACTCCCAAAAAAAAAACCTGAATCAGGAAAAAAAACGAAGAAACCTTAGGGATTCCCACATGAGGGAGAGATCCCATCCAAGGACGAACAGGAGATACCAGAACTGGTAAGGGAAAATTAGCTTCTACAACTACGTATTTGAATAGAGATCATTCAGACAAAGCTGCAGATAGAGCTGAGTGGGGATGAAGTCCTCAGTCAGACGAAGTCAGACGAAGAAAACAAAGACGTTCATGGATCTATTTTGTCCTCCGTAATGAGAAAAATGCCACAACAACATGTTAAATACACCAAAAACACCCATTTTTATCAAAGTGGGTCTTTAAATGTTAACTTTAAACCATGGAAGGTTATGTTTGACCTGCCAAGTGGTGACTGGAGAGTGTTGAGTTAAAAACCCACCGACCCGCTCCCCCGTGGTTCTCAATCTCTTTTTCAATAGGTCTCACCTCGCAGTTTTAGTACTGCTTCCCCAAGCAGTACTAAAACTTTTACTACGTTTTACTTTCTTTTTCATTTTAATGGTTTATTTAAATCTAAAATACACAGAAATAATCAAATAAAAATACATCTTTAGACATTTGCAGATACTACTCCCTAAATTGGAAATACTGATACAGACGTATGTTTATCACATTTATTGTTTGTAGTATTTTCTTACTTTTACTGGTGATTTTATTCTATCTTTTATGTTTTGCTCTCTTATGTCTGACTATTATTTTTATATTTGGACTTGGAGTCTCTAAATCACAAGTGTCAAAGTCAAGTCTTCAGCTGTCGGCATCTTCAGATGACAAATTCAGCTTCCAGCATTCACACTAGCATTATTAGCAGGTATTGCTATATATCTAGTTCATAATTATGTTAAAAACAAACAAATAAATGAAGAACAAATATTAGAACTTTGTTCTGCTTTCTTGTAGACGTGGTGACTGAAACATGAACCTCTTATTTTTTATGAGCAGTGGTGGGTGCAGCACTCGATCTTTATTCTTCAGAGTTTAAATATATATGAACTGTTTTTCAACACGTATGTTTGGCTTTGAACGTTTTTATTTAAACTCTTTTCAGTAAAAATGAGCCATAAATGTTGATGACTGAAGGCACGTCTTTGTCAGGCGGCGGTTTGTGTTTCTGCCTCTTACATTTGTAATCTGTGTTTTGAGCCTGAATAGTTTTGAACCTGTTACTGAGGCTTTTCTCTGTGGATTTGTGTTTGTGAATGAATGCCCCGCGGTCCTCGCCGATAAGGCTGAGATTGAGTTTTTGTCTGGGGCGCACGCACGTGTCGGCGTGTGAAGACATCAGGAAGCGGCCGACATAAAGAGCCGCTATCGGCCGATCTGGCGTGCGCGCCGGCCCGCGTGTATATGTATATGTGCGGCGGCCGCTGCCCTCTTTCACAGCACAGCGGCTCCGCTTTGTTCAACGTTGTGCGCATGAGGAGGAATCCTCAGGGCTCAATTCACCGCCGAGACGGAACGTATTCTAAAACCTGGGCGCCGGCGTGTGCGGCGTTCACGTGAGAGGAAGTGAAATCTGTGAGCACAGAAGATGTTTTCTCCTGTTTTCATTCCATCTGCTTTGTCCTGGTAGATAAATGTGTCTTTAATGTGGATTTATGTCTGAGGGTTAACAGTCAGTAAACAGACCTGCACAACACGACATCAGAGATTAATACTACAGTGGTTGATGATGCGTGAACAAACAAAAACCAACTTCTGCATCATTTCCATCAGTTTTATTTAAACAAAAGTCAACTTAAACCTTTTTTCATATGAAACATTTGCATAGAAGTCAGTTATCTAACATAAATGATGAACATTTATCTAAATAAATGACATTTCTACACATCCAACCAATGAGCATCCAGAGAAATGTCTCTGGACACTTTGACACACGGACAGAGAGGGCGGGAACCATGGTCGCCATTCCTACAGTCATTTGATTGGCCAGTTACATAAAAGGGTCCGTCCGATTGGTCAAAGTCATGAAGGACCTGATTGGATTTGATGAGATCGTTTAGCACTAAACATTAAAGGTAACCGTCCATTGCAGCTTTGCTTTTATTGCATTCCCTCCATTACAGCGGTTGTCATGGTAACGAGGATAGATTGATGATGTTTGTGCAGGTCGAGGGGTAAAGCAGACTGAGATTCACTCGAAGCATCAGGTTTCCTTATCCTGACTCACAACAATCAACCACAAGACCGACGGATCTGATTGGATTTCAGGATTAGAAACTGATCCGTTCAGGGTTATTCTCAGACAGTGGAAAACATCCCAAATTCCACAAATAAAAGTTTGGATAAATATGATGACAAAAATGGCATCATATGAATGTATGTTAAACAAATTAAAAAACTGAGACCCGATCACACTGTTAATTTGGGATACTTTTTGGTCCCATATCACTATACATGATCAGCAAGATGAGTGATTCCGGTATTGCATCTGATATTTATCTCTAACCTGTCAAATATATGAAATGAAAATCTTTACTTGCTTTTGATTTTATGTATTAATTAGATCTATAATAGTAACCTGCCTCGTTTTGTTCTTTTTGATCTGCTCCTTTATTTTTTATTTATTTATTATTATTATTATTATTTTAATTTCTTTTATTTTTTTTCTCTTTTTTTTAATATATATATATATATATATATTTTTTTTTTTGTTCTGTTTTGCTAACTTGACCAATGAAATGCTGCATATACTATCTGTGTAATATTATTTGATGTCAAAACCCAATAAAAGCTTGAATTGAAAAAAAAAAAGAAACTGATCAGTTCGCGATTTATCAGTTAATTGATTAATGAATTAATCGATACGCACCTAGCACGGACATTTTGATTTTTGTTATTGACAAAGCAGTAAGTTAAGGAAGATAATTCCTCTCTAACTTTTGTACCTTTAAACCAAATGTTTTATAAAGCCGTTCTCTTCCATTCATTGTCAGCTGTTGATTTTGATATAAACTGTGTTTTTGTCTAAAACTTCCCTGTGTTAGTTTAACTCGATGCTAACCAGCGTTGGTGTCCTCTTCTGCTCTGGCAGGAGTCTCCGTCGGGCCGCAGGAAGGCCTTAGCCACCAGCAGCATCAACATGAAGCAGTACGCCAGCCCCATGCCCACGCAGACGGACGTCAAGCTGAAGTTCAAGCCTCTGTCCAAGAAGGTGGTGTCGGCCACGCTGCAGTTCTCCCTGTCCTGCATCTTCCTCCGCGAGGGCAAGGCCACGTACGTGCGCTCCAGCAGCCCCCCCACTCTGTTTGTCCTTTTCTTATTCATCATTAGATGATAGCAGCAGCTTTAATTTAGACGCCCCCCCCGTCAAAAGAGCCCAGCATAAAAGCCTTTGTTGAGGCGAGGGCGGCGGGTCGATGGCGCGTAACCCTTGTTAACCCTTCAGGGAATGATGTCGGCCACACACAAACAAACTCCATCACACCGGTTCAAATGAGCCCACGGGGTGGGGGGGGCATGAAAGACAGACGAGGAGGAGGAAGAGTTTCTGAGGACCCCCCCATCAGCTGCACAGCGTTACCGGGGGCAAATATTGGTTTAAATACCCTCTGCTGTGGCGGAGGATTACAGTCTGCCAAAAAAATCAAATTATGACTTTAAATGTCGAAAAAATAAAGTTTATATTTATGACTTCAAATTCATAGACTAAATTTATTACCTTTTTTCTTGTAAATTTACATAGTTTAAAGTGGTAAATTATCACGTTAAATATCGTAAATCTATGAGAAAAAAGTCACAAATTTACAAGAAAAAAGTCTTAATTTACAGGAAAAAATGCTTGAATTTATGAGAACAAAAATAATACATTTACAATAAAAAAGTTTTACATTTAATAGAAAATGTAAAAAAACCTGGTTTTATGATTGTCAGCTAATTGAAATGTCCTAAGGGATTATTAAAGACATCCATCTATCTACATTTATCTAAAAAGACGTAAATTTATTAGAAAAAATCATTTATTAGAAAAAAAATCATTTATTAAAAAAAAGTCAAAAATTTGCAAAAAAAATGTACTTGATAAAATGTATAAATCCACTGGAAAATAATGTAAAATTTACAAGAACAAAGTCATAAAATTCAATATTGATAATGCAGTTTCATTTGTAAAATAAAGCGCTCAGAGACGCACGATCGACTCCACTTCTAGTACATTTACGTGATTTAAAGAAAAAATGTACGAGTAAATAAAGAGAGTTGACATCGGAAATGAACGAAAAACTCTTCAGTTTATAAGAAAGTTGTAAATTTATGAGAAAAAAATGTAAATGTATGACTTTTAGTTTCATAAATGTACTTTTATTTTAGTGCCCCTAAAACTCCTTGTTGAACAAATATACATTAATGCATTTCAATCTTAACCCATTCTAGACATTAAATTTTACCTTTTTAATCTTTTTTTTACTTTAATATATTTTCTTTAGCAAACAATTGTGAAGACTAAAGAATCATGTAGAAAACAGACTGAGGTGTGAAGCGGAATAACGGGTGAAAGAAGAGGAGGGAAACTGCAATGATGAAGGTTCAAACATGAAATATGAAGGAAAGATCCTCTCCAATTCATTACAAACTAATGAAAACCTGAGCTGCATTTTAAGAGTTTTAATAGGAAGAATGAGCTTTCATGTGTCTCAGCAGGAAAACCACCAATTTACTTTGTTCCTACAAAATAAAAGACTCACATTAACCTTTCAAAAGAAGAGGGAAAAAAGATGCTCCTCCTAAAAAAGTATCATCAGAACAATGATCAAATCAAATATAAATGAAATCATTAGTCAGTAAAAGCAACAAAAGGATCAGATGTTCCTCTTCAGATGTTCTGCTCAGGATTGAGGTTCAGATGGTCCCAGATCAGAACGGGCCTCCTCCACGTTCCTCTGCTCACCAACACGCTCTGGTGGTTCCAGCGACGAGGACATGCAGAGCCTGGCCAGCCTGATGAGCATGAAGCAGGCCGACATCGGGAACCTGGACGACTTTGAGGAGGAGAACGAGGAAGACGAGGAGAACCGGGTCAATCAGGAGGAGAAGGCTGCCAAGATCACAGGTACGGGTTTGAAAAATGAAAAATGAAGCGTTTCTCAGACTGTCCAGTCATTGGTTCCCTCAGAAAACAGCCACGCTCCGTTCCCAGAACTATTATTTCATCATTTAGTTACTGAAAAGTTAGTGTCCTGCTGTCCCTTCTGATGGTGTTTCCATGACAACCAGATAAGGAGAAAGGACCGGTCGGGTTTTGGAGTTCCTTCTGGATTTTGTCAGGAAACTAACCTGGAAGAGACAGAAGAGGAGTCTGCATCTCTGCTCCATCACTGTTGAAGTGGCTGGATGTAGTTCAGCTGTGAGTAGAACAATGATACCTGGAGAACATGCAGACAAATGGTCAGCATGGTGGAGCCGGGCGGTTTCTGAGATGAATGGATGACGTTGGACAAGAACATGAACGTCAGCTCAGACTCCACCTCCAGAAAGAGAGAGAGTAAAGTTGGTGCTTTTAAGTTGTACCATGGTTCATTTGAATACTCTATTCTGATTGGCTGCTGGGTGTGGAACCTGAGAAGAGGTTCTGCTCACTTTGCCCTAATATTCTGTCCCTGCGCCGGTTAAATTTACAACAAACTTTCTCTTCATCTAAACTGATGCTTTGACCTATCGTGACCTTCAGCTGCCACTGAGGTCGATGTCGGCTCAGTTGCGCGTTACCGTGACAACACGCCGCTTCACGTATCAAATAGCAGCGATTTGTGAAACAAAAATCTGAACCAAAGAATGAAGAAGAACTACATCGTTTGAATATTGATTTCTTTATGAAGTGGTATAAGTGGAACAATGACCTCAGAAACTCACATTTTTAGAACTTAACGCGTTTTGGGTTAATAACACATTTTTAAGGACATTATGACATCCTTACACTCAAACACACACACACACACATACACACCCCCTGACAGAAACAGAATAAGGAGAATCCTCTCAACATTAGCCTCAGTAATGGTTGACAGAAAACCTCCATGTCCTGATGCTGTGTGGAGTTTCTGTGATGATGTGAAACATTATTTAACTGAAATGACATGGAGTGATGAGCCAATCACAGCTTCTGTTTCCTAGAATCTTTAAAGTCTTCCATGTCGGTGGTTTTCCTGGTGTTCGTCGACCGTCACACCGCCGCCCCCCCCCCCCCCCCCCCCCCCCCCCCGCCCCGCCCCGGTTCTGGTCGGTCTGCTGCGAGCTCCTTCCATACATCCACGTCGGTGTTCTGCTGTTTGGGCTCCTTCCTGCTTTGCTTAATCCAACTTTCAAAGCGGCACCTCTTCACATTACGCTTCACGCTTCCTCCTCCTCCTCTCCTCTCCTCCTCCTCCTCCTTCTCCTCTCCCTCCTCCTCCTCCTCCTCTCCTCCTCCTCCTCCTCCTCCTCCTCCCTGTTTCCCGCTCTTCATCTCATTTATATGTATATGCATTGAGCGCTTTACAGCAAAGCCTCACTTGTAAATCAAAGGCCGGATGGAGCTGGCAGACGTCCCGTCATCCCCGTCCCGCTGCTGGAGCATCACAGCTTAACTGATGCACTGAATCATCTCTGTGTCTGATTGGCTGTGGAGAGATTTCACCTCCGTACGAATGTTTGTGTTTATAACTGAAAGAATGCATTTATGTTTCTCGATGAAGATATTTTGAATCATTCTGCAGAGGCTGTCTCTCTCTCTCTCTCTCTCTTTTCTTCACTGCTCCTCTTCCTCCCTTCCTGTCCGGACCTGTCCTCTACAGAGATAGTAAACCAGTTGAATGCCCTGAGCTGCTTTCATGGGGATGATGATGATGATCCTGATGATGAAGGTGTTCACAAGCAAACGAGCAAAGCAAAAGCTAAGCCTCCTGCTTCTGCCCAAGGTCTTCTTCTGACTTTCTTTCCCTCTTTTGTTTCATTGACTTGTGAACATCCTGTGACCCCCCCCCCCCCCTCTTTATTTGGTGGACCCCCCCCCAGCACCCCTTTTACGTTGGTTTCATCCCAAACTCCCCGTGTTGATGGATGTTGTGCTGTTGTTGGACTTGGTGGAGACCCACCTCCATGTTTTCATCTATCATGATCTCCCTCTTTTTTTTTTTTTTTGTTTACTGCAACTGGAAGTGAACTAAACTCCTAATAAACCTGTTTCTCCTGCAAACAAACTTTATTCTGTAGAGAACCAGGAATCATCTAGCTTCATGTTACACATCCACTCTTCCTCTGGTACCGGGCTGACCTGCATATCTTGTTGGCGTTACTGTAATCCGGTACCCTAGTCCTAGCCTAGTCCACGTCTGTCCAGTACTGGGTGAAGGTCAGGAGACCGATGCGGTCCACATCCCGGTACCAGAGCTGTTTGTGGCCCAGTGGTTGGGGACCCCAGATTTAGTTAGAACAGTCCAAAAACGACGAGTTGGAGACACCTAGAACTTCTGATGGGGAGGGTTCCTCAACCAAACATCAATCTGAGACGACCGGGGAATGAAAATGATGATATGTTACCAGAGCAAGATCACATCGAGCTGCTGATAACAAAATGATCTGGAGGGCCGGATAGAACCACCCAGAGGGCCGGATCCGGCCCCCGAGCCTCGACTTTGACACGTGGCTTTATTTGATTAGATAAATCAGATTGTTTTCTCATGTAAATATTTAAGATTATTGATCCTGTCTTCTGCTGGATCTGATTCACATTTGCTCATAAATCTTCTGCAGATGTCTCTGATAACTCTATGTTCTAACTCTATCAGAGGATCAATGTGTTCTGAAACATCTGCATCTACATGTCTACATGAAGACATCAGATCTTTGGATATTTTTAAGTTTCTAGTTAAAATCCATCCAATCATCTTCTGAACCCACTGAATCCCTTCTGGTTCCAACCCAGCTAGTGAAGTCCACCCTAACCAGGTGACCAGTTTATCACCTGGACACCCAGGAGCAGTTAACCCGTGAAACATGTCATTGAGCTGTGGGAGGAAGCAGGAGAACATGCTAACGTCACACAGAGAGATCCCAGCTGGGATTTGAACCAGAGTCTTCTAGTGCTGACCACTACACCGGCGTACGGCCTGTTAGTGTGTGATATTCAAACAGGCATCAGAACATCGATCCAACATTTATATTTCTGTTTAGATTCTCTTATAACTGAACATGATGATGAAAACGTTCATCTGTCGTCAGAGATGATCATTAAGATCCAGAAGAACATTCCTGATCTTCTGATGAACATCAGTGTGGAGTGACTGTTCAGAGATCTAAAAGTGTAGACGAGTATTTACATGTACAAACTACACACTATGTTTATATTTAATACTAAAAGGAGAACATGGATGACGGCACATCAACATCACAATGATAGAAAAGTTAGACCTGGAGATGTTTGAAAAAGTTCTTTAACAGAAATCTAAAAATATCCAAAGATTAAGATGTGGACAGTAGATGTGCAGGAGATCCAACAGAGAAACTCAGACATCTACAGTAGATTTACATCAATGATCAATAATACTCATCATATGTTTGCTGGAAGAAACTGACCAATTGGCTTGTTTACAATGAGCAAGGCATGATGGGAGAGCAGAAAATCCAACAACTGCACCCCATCCTGCAACGGTGTCCCGGACAAGCCCCCAGCTTTAGTTCCAGCTTTACAATGAAGTAATAAAGGTCGTGACCTGAAAGAGGACATGAAGTCATGACCGTGCAAAGAGGAAGCGCGTTGCTCCGCCCACCAGCAGGCAGAAGGTCGCACGGCCAGACCTCATGAACTCCTCACTCTCTTTTTTGTTCGACTCTCGGCACAAACATTCAAGTCTATTGAGACTCGCCCGCAGTTTGATGAAGATAAAGTGGATAGGTCCTATACAGCCGCCGTCTCCATAGCAACGCCACGCTCCCACAGTAACACGCACATTTTCCCAGAATGCCGAGGTAGCAGAGTTTTTGGGTAGCTGGGGAACAGAGGGGTTTATGTAGAGGTTTGCTCTCACAGTTCACTCCTGGTGCAGGTTTTGTGACCGTCTCCTCGTCCCGTTTGAGACGTGATCTCCCCCCTAAAAGTGATTTAAACTTCATTTTTGTCCTGGGACTGTTTGGAAACAGAACTGATCAACAAGCTGAACTTCCTGGAGGACGAGGATCGCGACGGCGCTCCCGCCATGAGCGGCAACCCGTTTGACGAGGCGGACGACGACCTTCAGACCAACCACCTCAACCCGTTTGGTGACCCTGATGAGGAAGGTATGAGCGTGTTCCTCAAACTCCAGGACGACCGTCGGGCTGCACCGGGGGTCCCAAACCAGAACTGTTGGCTTCTCTCACGGGGGGGGGGGGCGGTTTGTTTGTAGACCAACAGAAAAGTAACAATCGCAGCTTAAAGGTAAACATTTATGGTTTTCCAGAATTTTAAAAAACAAGAAAAGTTGCATCACCTCTGATAATGCAAGAGTGAATGCTTTTAGCTGAAAGTAGTTGCTAAAAATGGTGACATAATCGACTTTAATTGATGAAGAGATTTGCTGAAAAAGCAAAATATTACATTTGCTCACAGATTAACTATGAAAGAGCACTGAAGGTGAAATCAATTGCAGTAAAACTGCCTAAAAATCTCTAATCCATGCCAATTTGGTAAGAAATATTCAGAGTATTGTTTAAATGTCAGATAAACTCCAAATTAGCCCAAAAAACCTTAAAAGATGTTTATATTAATAAACTTAGCTTGCTGCATAAATACTAGCTAGACTCTAAAGAATCCTAAAATTCTTCACTAAACTGGTCAAAAACTTTAGCCTGTTGCTAAAATAGAAGCTAAACTGCAAATTAGCCGATAAAAATCTCAGCTAATAACAAACATGCTAAAACATTAGCATGTTGCTAAAACACAGTAATTATAATATAGTAATTATGTAGTTTATAGTATTTTTCAAAAAATATTAGCTAAATTCCAATTTTTTAAAAATTACTATAAAAGATGAAAATGTAACGCATGAAAATATTTAAAAACTTGTTGCTAATCTACTTAAAAATATCAAAACTTCCTGATTCTTTTCTTACGAGGAATATTTTCATCAATATTTCAAAAGTTTATGAATAAAAACTACAAGCAGGAATTCTGAACGTTTTGATAGGAAGATTGCTGAAATGTGAATGCTTACTAAGCATTCAAACAGTTTAACACCTGCGGCGCCGCCTGTGACGCTTAAACCCAAAATCTTTAAGGTCACCTTCCAACCACGTTAGATTAAAGAACATCCCCTCTGGAACTCCGGTGGTTAACCGACAGTCTCCCATCATAGATCAGGGAGGATAGAAAGTCACGTCTGGATCAGCTGATCGTCTGTTCTAGCGTAATGTGGAGGAGGGCCGGATCCGGCCCGCGGGCCGTAGCTTGGAGACTCCTGGTTAGAAGCTGATTCAACTGTAGTTATTTTAAATGCGACATTTTTCTCCTGGGACGGTGTTTAAAGGAACAGACGATAACATACGGGATAACATACGTGATCACATATGTGATAACATACGTGATAACATACATGATAACATATGTGATAACATATGTGATAACATACGTGATAACATATGTGATAATATACGTGATAACATACATGATCACATACGTGATAACATACGTGATAACATACGTGATAACATATGTGATAACATATGTGATAACATACGTGATAACATATGTGATAATATACGTGATAACATACATGATCACATACGTGATAACATACGTGATCACATACGTGATCACATACGTGATCACATAGGTGATAACATACGTGATCACATACGTGATAACATACGTGATCACATACGTGATCACATACGTGTAGACGTGTTGCAGTGACTCAGAGCTCTGGGGAGTCAGTTCTTCAGTGAAGTCTGCCGTCACGCTGCGTCTCTGTGCTGAAAGCTTTGACAGCTGCAGTGTCAGTGTGTTGCTGATGAAGCCTGTCCCCCCGCCTGCATCCATTAGAGCCCCCCGCTCAGCAGAGGCCCCCCCCGGATTCCTCGCACCAGCACGACTCCTCCAATCCGTTCAGCGATCCGGACGAAGCCGACGGGCCGTCCGGGAACCCGTTCGACGAGCCCGACCCGGACGCGGAGCTCCGGCCGGACCCGGAACCCCCCAAGCCCAAACCCAGGAAGGGGGTGCGGCCTGTGGACATGAGCAAGTACCTGTACGCCGACACGTCCCACGCCGAGGAGGACGAGCTCGACGAGTAAGACCACACACGCTTATGGTTGATTATTTTTATTTGTGAGCCTCGTCAGTGAGCGTGAGCGCCCCCCAGAGGCCCCGCCCCCCAGAGGCCCCGCCCCCAGCAGGCGGAGTGACGGCCTCTTTCAACAGGAACAAGGCCTCTGTTGTTTCCCTGCATTCTTCCTCCGTGTCCCCGTCCCTCTTTACCCCCACCTGTCAACATGTTGCCCCTGACTTTCCCTCTTTGCCCCCCCCCCCGTTTCTTCACTAATGAATTTAGAGTAAAGAGGTTTCAATCAGACTCCACTAAACCACAGATTAAATTAAACAGTGCAGTAATCACACATGTGATCCGTGTGACTCCGCCTCCCTGCTCTCTCAGGTGTTCCTGAGTCTGGAGCAGAGCTTTCATACCTGTAACCCCCACAGCTCCTTCAGAATAAGAGCGTTCCTCCAGAACCCGTCTTCACATTTGTTTGCAGTTCTTCTGTTACACAAACACACACACGTCTCTGTGGAGCAGAAAACAAGAACACAACGTTAGATCTGAAGAATTAAGACATCATTCTATCCTAACATTAATGTGGAAGAAAGAAAACTTTGATCGGATATTTAGAAAAATATGAATTTGACCTTAAACCGTTAAAACCAACAAACACTTCCAACCTGCACGTGTGTGTTGGTGTGTTTCTGTTTGTGTTTTCGTGTTTGCGTGTTTCTGTTTCCGTGTTTGTGTGTTTGTGCATTTGTGTGTTTCTGTATTTGTGTGTTTGTGTGTTTCCATGTTTGTGTGTTTCTGTTTCCATGTTTGTGTGTTTCTGTATTTGTGTGTTTGTGTGTTTCCATGTTTGTGTGTTTCCGTGTTTGTGTGTTTCTGTTTCCGTGTTTGTGTGTTTCTGTATTTGTGTGTTTCCGTGTTTGTGTGTTTCTGTTTCCATGTTTGCATGTTTGTGCATTTGCGTGTTTGTGTGTTTGTGTGTCCGTGTTTGTGTGTTTGCGTGTCCGTGTTTGTGTGTCCGTGTTTGTGTGTTTCTGTTTCCGTGTTTGTGTGTTTGTGTGTCCGTGTTTGTGTGTTTCCGTGTTTGTATGTTTCTGTTTCCATGTTTGCATGTTTGTGCATTTGCGTGTTTGTGTGTTTGTGTGTCCGTGTTTGTGTGTTTGCGTGTCCGTGTTTGTGTGTTTCTGTTTCCGTGTTTGTGTGTCCGTGTTTGTGTGTTTGCGTGTCCGTGTTTGCGTGTCCGTGTTTGTGTGTTTCTGTTTCCGTGTTTGTGTGTCCGTGTTTGTGTGTTTGCGTGTCCGTGTTTGTGTGTCCGTGTTTGTGTGTTTCTGTTTCCATGTTTGTGTGTTTGTGTGTCCATGTTGTGTGTTTGTGTGTTTGCGTGTCCGTGTTTGCGTGTCCGTGTTTGTGTGTTTGCGTGTCCGTGTTTGTGTGTCCGTGTTTGTGTGTCCGTGTTTGTGTGTCCGTGTTTGTGTTTTTGCGTGTCCGTGTTTGTGTGTCCGTGTGTTTCTGTTTCCGTGTTTGTGTGTCCGTGTTTGTGTGTTTCCGTGTTTGTGTGTTTGTGCATTTGCGTGTTTGTGTGTTTGCGTGTCCGTGTTTGTGTGTCCGTGTTTGTGTGTTTGCGTGTCCGTGTTTGTGTGTCCGTGTGTTTCTGTTTCCGTGTTTGTGTGTCCGTGTTTGTCTGTTTCCATGTTTGCATGTTTGTGCATTTGCGTGTTTGTGTGTTTGTGTGTCCGTGTTTGTGTGTTTGCGTGTCCGTGTTTGTGTGTCCGTGTTTGTGTGTTTCTGTTTCCGTGTTTGTGTGTCCGTGTTTGTGTGTTTCCGTGTTTGTATGTTTCTGTTTCCATGTTTGCATGTTTGTGCATTT
Source organism: Oryzias javanicus (assembly GCA_003999625.1). Taxonomy (NCBI): domain Eukaryota; kingdom Metazoa; phylum Chordata; class Actinopteri; order Beloniformes; family Adrianichthyidae; genus Oryzias; species Oryzias javanicus. Next base: position 9,862,253 of record CM012451.1, on the reverse strand, counting down.
GCGTGTTTGTGTGTTTGTGTGTCCGTGTTTGTGTGTTTGCGTGTCCGTGTTTGTGTGTTTCTGTTTCCGTGTTTGTGTGTCCGTGTTTGTGTGTTTGCGTGTCCGTGTTTGTGTGTCCGTGTTTGTGTGTTTCTGTTTCCGTGTTTGTGTGTTTGTGTGTCCGTGTTGTGTGTTTGTGTGTTTGCGTGTCCGTGTTTGTGTGTTTCTGTTTCCGTGTTTGTGTGTCCGTGTTTGTGTGTTTGCGTGTCCGTGTTTGTGTGTCCGTGTTTGTGTGTTTCTGTTTCCATGTTTGTGTGTTTGTTTGTTTTGTGTCCATGTTGTGTGTTTGTGTGTTTGCGTGTCCGTGTTTGCGTGTCCGTGTTTGTGTGTTTGCGTGTCCGTGTTTGTGTGTCCGTGTTTGTGTGTCCGTGTTTGTGTTTTTGCGTGTCCGTGTTTGTGTGTCCGTGTGTTTCTGTTTCCGTGTTTGTGTGTCCGTGTTTGTGTGTTTCCGTGTTTGTGTGTTTGCGTGTCCGTGTTTGTGTGTCCGTGTTTGTGTGTTTCTGTTTCCATGTTTGTGTGTTTGCGTGTTCGTGTTTGCGTGTCCGTGTTGTGTGTCGTGTTTGCGTGTCCGTGTTTGTGTGTCCGTGTTTGTGTGTTTCTGTTTCCATGTTTGTGTGTTTGTGTGTCCATGTTTGTGTGTTTGCGTGTTCGTGTTTGCGTGTCCGTGTTTGTGTGTCCGTGTTTGCGTGTCCGTGTTTGTGTGTCCGTGTTTGTGTGTTTCTGTTTCCATGTTTGTGTGTTTGCGTGTCCGTGTTTGTGTGTTTGTGTGTCCGTGTTTGTGTGTTTCTGTTTCCGTGTTTGCGTGTCCGTGTTTGTGTGTCCGTGTTTGCGTGTCCGTGTTTGTGTGTCCGTGTTTGTGTGTTTCTGTTTCCATGTTTGTGTGTTTGCGTGTTCGTGTTTGTGTGTCCGTGTTTGTGTGTCCGTGTTTGCGTGTCCGTGTTTGTGTGTCCGTGTTTGTGTGTCCGTGTTTGTGTGTTTGCGTGTCCGTGTTTGTGTGTCCGTGTTTGCGTGTCCGTGTTTGTGTGTTTGCGTGTCCGTGTTTGTGTGTCCGTGTTTGCGTGTCCGTGTTTGTGTGTCCGTGTTTGTGTGTTTGCGTGTCCGTGTTTGTGTGTCCGTGTTTGCGTGTCCGTGTTTGTGTGTCCGTGTTTGTGTGTTTCTGTTTCCATGTTTGTGTGTTTGTGTGTCCATGTTTGTGTGTTTGCGTGTCCGTGTTTGTGTGTTTCTGTTTCCATGTTTCCGTGTTTGTGTGTTTGTGTGTCCGTGTTTGTGTGTTTGTGTGTCCGTGTTTGTGTGTTTGTGTGTCCGTGTCTGCGTACCCGCCGCCCGTCTGTCGTTACTCCTCCTCTGCTGTGAGGATATGAGGTCACGCCGCTCTGACCTCGGTGCACCTGCACCGTGACCTCACCTGGTTGTGTTACTCTACACCGTTGTTTCTGTTCTTCTGTCCAATTAATGTGTTTTTGTTAGAAAGTGATGATTCTCCTCCGTTTGTTCTGGACCGGTGAACCCAGAAGTCTTCAGGAGTTCTGATTGTTTTAACCTGATGAGAAAGTGTTTATTCTGTTCCACTGACGGGAACCGAGGGTCTCCAACGAGAACGTTTGTTTTTCTGAAAACGTTTTCTGTTCAACAGTCAGATGAAACTATCCAGATTCTATAGAACATTTAAAGAATCATTTCTGAAAACAACAATAATAACAAACAACAACGTGTCAGACAAAACCAAGAACCACAGTGTGGAGGTGAAGCGGTTCTGAACCAATCAGAGCGGTTCTGAGGCGGTTCTGTGGTCGGTGGAACCTCATTTTCCAGATGTTTTCCTAAAATCCTGAACATTAAAGTTTGTCTCAGATGTTCTTGTGAAGTTCCTAACAAGAACCCATCCCGCTCCTCTAGATCCAACCCGTTTTACGAGCCGAAGCCCTCCGACCCGGCGGCCCCCCCCGCCGCTGCTGCAGGCTCCAGCAGCCAGAAGAGAATGGCCCCCGCGCCCCCCCCCAGCACCGGGCCCGGCGCCGCTTCCACGCCGGTTAAGCCCGGCTCCGGCCCGGACAGGGAGAGAGCCCCGCCGACCGGGCCGGGCCCGGTGGCAGCAGTGATGGGGAGGGAGCTGGCCTCCTCCTCCCCCAAGGTAAGCTGTCGTCAAGGCAACAGGTCGGCAGGTCACGTGACTCTTTGAGAGACGGAGGTGGAACTGGTGGTCAGACGTACAGAAGGTTCTGGAGGAGGGGACGTGGTACCAGGCCCAGTACGTGAACTGGAACCGGGTCAGGGTACGGCGCCGCTTTAAGGTCTGGAGGTCGGCGATCTGTGGTTTAACGGGAACAACCTCACGTTAGAAACCGATGAGCGGGGGACACTCGGACACCAACATCAACCCGGGAACGAGAAGGTTCTGGACCCGGACCGATCCAGAGGATCCAGCCGTGTCACTAAAAACATGAAGCTCTGCTGCTCGCAGCTTCACGTCCTGAGAGCGACTGCAGCTCCTGTCATGTGATGAACCGTCATCAACGGGACGAAGACCCCCCCGGCAGACAGAACTCTGGAGGTTCTGGAGGTTCTGGAGGTTCCGGGTCTTCCTGATGAAGCTTTGAAGCTTCTTTTCTTCATAAATCTGCTGGATTTTCAGCCTTTGTTGTTTGAAGATCCAGAGGAGTCTGCAGCGGAGGCGGGGCCTAAAGTCACATGACGTTCATCTCAGCGGCTCATTAGAATATAAACTTTTTCTTGGGGGGGGGTCAGTATTTTTAGGGAAGTTCCTTATGGGTGTAATTAAACGGCTGACGGTCACACGCTCAGGCAGGAGTCGGACCATTGATGGGGAATGATTGGCTGGGGGGGGGGGGGATGGGGGGGGCTTAAACACAGGAGGCTTAACCACAGCAGAGCGATCACAAGGGGTTGTTGACCCCCCGTACAGTCACTTCCAGCCCCCCCCCCCCCGTGAAGCCGACTGTTTTAGTGATGCTGGCCGTCCATGTAATTATGGCGCGGCGCCTTTATCGGCCGGCGGCAGTCTGCTGTAACCGTGGGTGACGGGCCTCCGCCACTTTAATTACCCAGAGCCACTGGCCTGTGGTGGGCCCAACTTAACCAAGAGGTGCCCCCCACTCCACAGCTGGGGGGGGGGGGTGTAGTGAAAGGTGGAGGACAACAAACCAGCAGGAAGGCTGCAGAGACAGATATGATGTCTGCGGCGAGCGGGGAGGGGCCTGCGGCGTTTGTTTATACGTACGGCAGATTTCTCATTCTGGACGGGCGCCGCGACACACGAGCGCCGCAGACGACACGCGGGCGTGCGATGACCTTTGAATGTATGAAGTCAGGGCGGATTAAGAGGAGACATCCCCACCATGAGAGGCCGGCGCGAGCGGCGTGCGCGGCGTGGCGGACGTGCGCCGCCTTTCAATGCAGACTCATATCTGAGGCCCCGGGCGCCGCGCTGAAGATATGCTGAGCTGGTTATGACCTTCCTCCGAACCCGCCAACACGCTCGGTGCGCGGCGTCCTGAAGGAGGCGGCTCGTCTGCGTGTGTGTGTGACAGAACGCATGAACGACACCCGCTGGGACGTCCCGCTCAGGGCTCCGGGGGGGGGAGTCTTCCAGAGTGTTCTGGATCTCCTGCCGGACCTCTTCTTCTAGTCCGAACCTCCTCAGCTCCTCCTGAGCTTCACCTCCTCACCCCCCCATGAAGCTCATTTATGCCACCCCTCCCTGTGAGGGTCACAGGATGTAACCCTCCAGCAAACAGGAAGTACCCTCTGGCTCCAAGAAGCCAAAATAGCAAAGAGAAATCCACATCGGTTACTCCGTCGTTCTGTTTTAATTATTCGAGTCACGAGCTGGCCAATCAGACGGCTCGATAAAAGCAGGTGGTCTGACGTTCAGAACATTTGAGGGGCAGACCTCCAACAAGCGTGCTTCTGATTGGTGAGAGTGGTTTCCATGGAAACAAGGACTCAGACTGAATTGGACCAATCACTGCTTACTGAAGCCGTCTGGCTCCAACGTCGTTTTCACAGAAAATGGCGACTAAATTAAGTAAATCTGGTTGGATCCTGAAGCAAGACATTTTCCATGGGTGACATCACACTCACTTGGTCCAGTTCCTATATACAGCGAATGGAGATGTTGTCACGCTCAATTGGTCCGCTTCTCATATACAGTCTATGGGGGTGCCGTCACCCTAACTTGGTCCACTTCATATATACAGTCTATGGTGGGTTGTCACCCTCACTTGGTCCTGTTCTCATATACAGTGAATGGAGATGTTGTCACGCTCCGTTGGTCCGGTTCTCATATACAGTCTATGGGGGTGTTGGCACACTCACTTGGTCCAGTTCTCAATGTATATAGTCAATGGTGGGTGTCGTCACCCTAACTTGGTCCACTCCATATATACAGTCTATGCGGGGATCGTCACACTCTTTGGTCCAGTTCTCATATATATAGTCAAAGGTCATAGGTGGGTGTCGCCACACTCACCTAGTCCAGTTCTCATATACAGTCTATGAGGGTGATGGCACACTTGCTTGGTCCAGTTCTCATATATATAGTCAGTGGTGGGTGTCGTCACCTTCACCTGGTCCACTTCATATATACAGTCTATGCGGGGGTCGTCACACTCACTTGTTCCAGTTCTCATATACAGTCTTTGGGGGGGCTGGTCGTCACCCTCACTTGGTCCAGTTGTCATTCGTCACCCTCACTTGGTCCAGTTCTCATATATATAGTCAATGGTGGGTGTCGCCACACTCATTTGTTCCAGTTCTCATATACAGTCTTTGGGGGGGCTGGTTGTCACCCTCACTTGGTCCAGGTCTCATATACAGTCTATGGTGGGTCGTCACCCTCACTTGGTCCAGGTCTCATATACAGTCTATGGTGGGTCGTCACCCTCACTTGGTCCAGTTCTCATATACAGTCTTTGGGGGGGCTGGTCGTCACCCTCACTTGGTCCAGTTCTCATATACAGTCTTTGGGGGGGCTGGTCTTCACCCTCACTTGGTCCAGTTCTCATATACAGTCTATGGTGGGTCGTCACCCTCACTTGGTCCAGTTGTCATATACAGTCTATGGTGGGTCGTCACCCTCACTTGGTCCAGTTCTCATATACAGTCTATGGTGGGTGTCGTCACCCTAACTTGGTCCACTTCATATATACAGTCTATGGTGGGTTGTCACCCTCACTTGTTCCAGTTCTCATATACAGTCTTTGGGGGGGCTGGTCGTCACCCTCACTTGGTCCAGTTCTCATATACAGTCGATGCTTTAGACTCTTGTTCCAGATCTTCTGTGGATCTCACAGAACAGATCACTCACACTAGAGGAGGGGCTCATTCCTCAGTGAGGGTCCCACATGTTTCCAGAGTCGTGACGGTCCTGATGAAGGCCGCATGAGCGATCGTCTGCTAACAGCAGATTCTGAGGCTCCAAACTCGAACCGCGTCGGACCTCCTCCAGGTCCCTGTTCTGATAAAACCAGGCTCGGACGGCCCCCCAGCAGCTGGCCCCCAACCCCAAACTCTGTGAAAGATGTTCTCTCCTAGCTTTAATTTTCTGTAAATGTGATCCTTCTCAGCGTGGCGTTAACTCCGCCCCCCACGCCAGCCTGTGGAGAATCGTTCCATCTATTGAACATATGGCGTTCGCCCACTTATTCTATACACAGCTATTACACTTACCGTTGATTTAAATAGATTTAATTTGAGGATCGGTTCCGGCTGAACCTCTCAGGTGATGAACAAACACATTTCCTCTTCTGTCTGTTTTAAACATTCTCAACTCCTTGAATGTTTCTTTGAGGCTTTGCTTCTCCAAACTTCTCAGCAGTGACACTCGAGTCACTCTGACAGTCTGTCTGTCTGGGAGCTATAGATCCTCAAATGTGTCAAGCCTGAAGTTTGGCATGTGTGAAGGAGGATGAAAATGTCTGCGGATTAATGTAAATGAACAGGGAGTTCCTGTTGGGCGGCTGCGAGCGGATTCAGTCCATCTCTTCTCCCCGGAGCTGATTTCTGCCCCCCCCCTCCTTTGTTTCATACCGCTCTACACCGAGATGCTCTGATCTCTGGATTTTCATCAGGTTTCCGCTTCATGAATTATTTGCCTCATTTTCATATAAGGAAAAGTTGGGAGCTGTTATTCAGCCAAAGTTTGAGCAAGAACTTCTGAACTGGTCTTTTATTTACTTCCTCTTGAATCTTTCATTCAGTGGATTCGACAAACATCTGTAAATATTTGAGTTTACAGACATTCAGGAGTCTTCCATCAGCTGCTTCAACCTTTCAGAATGTTCTGGAGGTCCGACAGGATCTTCTGCTTCTTCTCACTTGTTTTAAAAACATGGACCTGTTTGTTTGAGCTGCAGACACAGCTGCACTCGGGAACTATCTGGTGGTTTAACACTCTACCACGAGGTCACTGAGCTCCTGATATATTTGATTATATATTTATGATCATTGAAAAGCAATGAAGAAACTTTAAATAACCCAACAATCTTTTATCTCTTTTAGGTTTTAATGAATCATATGTTTTAATTTGTCCTCAAGCGTTTTCTCTCATCAATACTTGCTTTGTTGAACTTTTCTCATTTTTTATCCTTCTTTTCAATCTTCTTACTTTTAAAACATTTAATTCAGATAAATTCTCATTTCTGAAAGGCGAGTTTGTTTGTTTAACACGTTTCATGTTCAGAGACTGTTCAAAGTTCTTTACATAAAACATTAAAATAAATAGTAAAAGTTTGATCATTAAATGAAATTTAAAGAAAAAGATTTGAATTTAAAGCAAGCATAGATAAACAAAGTTGTGAGTAAATACTAATCAGAAGCAGCTGAGAACAGGTGAGTCTGAAGTCTGTTCCAGATCTGTGGAGCATAGAAGCTGAATGCAGCTTCTCCATGTTTAGTTCTGACTCTAGGAACTGATAAAAGACTGGATCCAGATGAGCGGAGAGTTCTGGCTGGTTCACATGCGTGTCTAGGTTTTTTTTTTGCTCGTATCACCAGATATGATTCGGTTTTTTTGAAAAATGTGGATTTTCTTGATCTAACTTCTAATAAACTCTAAATCTCTGACAGTTAATATCAGGTTAATAATCTTCACTTGTTGAGGTAATAAATCTGATTATGGATCATCTGTCTGCATGCAGCATTTATAAAACATGTTTTAGTCCGTTTTCTCTTGTTAACAATGTTGAAAGGTTCAGGTTAAATAAAGTTTTGCAGACGATTAGCCCCCCCCACCTCTTCAGTTTAGACAAATTGAAATTAGAATAAATTAACATGATTTAATTGAGTTCGCGGAAGGCTGCGATATTTCTTAATTAGCTTGTCGGAGGTTGGTGGCGGCGGAGGATCCCCCGCGTGCGGCCAGCCATTTCCGAGGTTACGGCCACAGACGGGAGCGCCGAGACGATGTTATCCTGACCAAAGTCATTCTTTGATAACTTTGCATCTGGATGAAAACTGGGTCAGAAGAGAACAAAGCTGGTTTGATTTTTGGATTCTAGATGATGGAGAAACTCAGGATTTAAAAATCTTTCTTCAGAAAACGATCAGTTAATATTTACATAAACATTGTTTTCTTTGAGTTGAGTTTTTATTACAGTTTGTGGACGTTTGAGATCTGATTGGATCTAACCTGACCCGTGGATTCTTCTTATGAATGTTAAGCCTAAGGTCTACCTGGGAACCTTCTGGAGGGTCTCAGACGCTCATCGCTCTCCAAACATTGACATGAGCATCATGGCTGCATGTTTTCGGGTTTGGCTCCGTGGTTTAATCCGCTCAGAGATCTTCGGGTCGCCTTTCCTCACTTCCATCAGAAACTCTGCAGACTCTCTGACCGGTCTGGGCCGCGCTCGCCTCTGCAGAAGCTTTGTAATATTAGTAGAATAATCCTTGAGAGAAGTAAAGCTAAATCATTACCTCTCAATATCGTCCCCTGACCCCCCCCCACACCTTGTTGACTGGCAGTCATTGGATCTTGTGGGAGAGCGGGAACACCGCTGCAGGGCGTCTCTGTCATCAGGAATCGGAGACGGCGGCTCCTGAACGTCCAGCTGCAGAGTTCTGGTTCAGATGCTGGAGCGCTCCTCATGCCCCGCCCCTCCACACAGCTGACGGGGGTAAAAAGGCCTTCCGCTGAGTGCCTCTTGTAATCTGCCGTTGGTAAGTCCTCTTTAGTTTTATCTGGCGGGGATTACCTCCGGAGCGGGAACGGGAGCGCAGAGGAGGAGATGCAGAGGAGGAGGAGATCCAGAGGAGCAGGCAAACAGAAAACCATGAAGATGGAATGAAATGAAAGCAAATCTGGGTGTAATCTCTGAGAGAAGGAGCGCTGCCTCTGAGTTGAAGTTTACCTCCGCGCTCCTTCAGAGGATCGACTAATCCCCCGTGATTGATGTCCGCCATGAGCGGCTCTATGGCAGACTAATAGGGCTTATGAGGATGACCAGAAAGTCTTTTGTGGGTCCGGGCCCGAGAGCATGCGGGAATGAAGCGGACCTTTTTGTCTCCTGTGTCCCAGCGTCCAGCCGCCGCAGAGGCCGTGGGTTTGAATGACACGGCCGTGGCAGAGGGGGTAACCCTATCTTAATCTGGTTTTAATCCGGCCCGCTCCTGCAGGTGTGTGTGGGCCTAAACCAGACCGAGCAGGTCTGGGGGAGAGGTTGGAGAGGCTCTCCAAAACCCTCTGGACCTCCAGTGTTTTGGAGACCCCCCACATTCTAGTCGTTCCAGACCCCCCACCCTCCAGACTCTGGAATTTAATTGAATTAAAGCGACCGTCCTCCATGAATGCTGAGAGCGTGCCAGCAGCTCTGTACTTAGACGACCCTTTAAGACTCTTCAGACGGGTGGAGCCGACATGTTCAGTCTGGAGATGGAGAGGAAGCAGAGATGAAGATGCTGAGAGAGACCAGGATGGATCAGGAGTGAGTCCATCAGAGGAACGGACAGTACTGAGACTGAGAAGGTTCAGACATGTCCAGAGAGAGAGAAGGTTCAGACACGTCCTGAGAGAGAGAAGGTTCAGACATGACCAGAGACTGAGAAGGTTCAGACATGACCAGAGACTGAGAAGGTTCAGACATGACCAGAGAGTGAGAAGGTTCAGACATGACCAGAGAGTGAGAAGGTTCAGACATGTCCAGAGAGGGAGAAGGTTCAGACATGTCCAGAGACTGAGAAGGTTCAGACATGACCAGAGAGGGAGAAGGTTCAGACATGTCCAGAGACTGAGAAGGTTCAGACATGACCAGAGAGAGAGAAGGTTCAGACATGACCAGAGAGTGAGAAGGTTCAGACATGTCCAGAGAGTGAGAAGGTTCAGACATGTCCAGAGACTGAGAAGGTTCAGACATGACCAGAGAGAGAGAAGGTTCAGACATGACCAGAGAGTGAGAAGGTTCAGACATGACCAGAGAGTGAGAAGGTTCAGACATGTCCAGAGAGGGAGAAGGTTCAGACATGTCCAGAGACTGAGAAGGTTCAGACATGACCAGAGAGGGAGAAGGTTCAGACATGTCCAGAGAGTGAGAAGGTTCAGACATGACCAGAGAGGGAGAAGGTTCAGACATGACCAGAGAGGGAGAAGGTTCAGACACGTCCAGAGACTGAGAAGGTTCAGACATGACCAGAGACTGAGAAGGTTCAGACATGTCCAGAGAGAGAGAAGGTTCAGACATGTCCAGAGAGAGAGAAGGTTCAGACATGACCAGAGAGGGAGAAGGTTCAGACACGTCCAGAGAGGGAGAAGGTTCAGACACGTCCAGAGACTGAGAAGGTTCAGACATGTCCAGAGAGTGAGAAGGCTCAGACATGACCAGAGAGGGAGAAGGTTCAGACACGTCCAGAGACTGAGAAGGTTCAGACATGACCAGAGACTGAGAAGGTTCAGACATGTCCAGAGACTGAGAAGGTTCAGACACGTCCAGAGAGAGAGAAGGTTCAGACATGTTCAGAGAGTGAGAAGGTTCAGACATGACCAGAGAGTGAGAAGGTTCAGACATGTCCAGAGAGTGAGAAGGTTCAGACATGTCCAGAGAGTGAGAAGGTTCAGACATGTCCAGAGAGGGAGAAGGTTCAGACACCTCCAGAGAGGGAGAAGGTTCAGACACGTCCAGAGACTGAGAAGGTTCAGACATGTCCAGAGACTGAGAAGGTTCAGACACGTCCAGAGACTGAGAAGGTTCAGACACGTCCAGAGACTGAGAAGGTTCAGACACGTCCAGAGAGTGAGAAGGTTCAGACACGTCCAGAGAGTGAGAAGGCTCAGACATGACCAGAGAGGGAGAAGGTTCAGACACGTCCAGAGACTGAGAAGGTTCAGACATGACCAGAGACTGAGAAGGTTCAGACATGTCCAGAGACTGAGAAGGTTCAGACACGTCCAGAGAGTGAGAAGGTTCAGACATGACCAGAGACTGAGAAGGTTCAGACACGTCCAGAGAGGGAGAAGGTTCAGACATGACCAGAGACTGAGAAGGTTCAGACATGACCATAGAGTGAGAAGGTTCCGACATGACCAGAGACTGAGAAGGTTCAGACATGTCCAGAGAGTGAGAAGGTTCAGACATGACCAGAGAGTGAGAAGGTTCAGACACGTCCAGAGAGTGAGAAGGTTCAGACATGACCAGAGACTGAGAAGGTTCAGACACGTCCAGAGAGGGAGAAGGTTCAGACATGACCATAGACTGAGAAGGTTCAGACATGACCAGAGAGTGAGAAGGTTCAGACATGACCAGAGAGTGAGAAGGTTCAGACATGTCCAGAGAGTGAGAAGGTTCAGACATGACCAGAGAGTGAGAAGGTTCAGACATGACCAGAGAGTGAGAAGGTTCAGACATGACCAGAGAGTGAGAAGGTTCCGACATGTCCAGAGAGTGAGAAGGTTCAGACATGACCAGAGAGTGAGAAGGTTCAGACACGTCCAGAGAGTGAGAAGGTTCAGACATGACCAGAGAGTGAGAAGGTTCCGACATGTCCAGAGAGTGAGAAGGTTCAGACATGACCAGAGAGTGAGAAGGTTCAGACACGTCCAGAGAGTGAGAAGGTTCAGACATGACCAGAGAGTGAGAAGGTTCAGACACGACCAGAGAGAGAGAAGGTTCAGACATGACTAGAGAGAGAGAAGGTTCAGACATGACCAGAGACTGAGAAGGTTCAGACACGTCCAGAGAGTGAGAAGGTTCAGACATGTCCAGAGACTGAGAATGTTCAGACACGTCCAGAGAGTGAGAAGGTTCAGACATGACCAGAGAGAGAGAAGGTTCAGACATGACCACAGACTGAGAAGGTTCAGACACGTCCAGAGAGTGAGAAGGTTCAGACATGACCAGAGACTGAGAAGGTTCAGACATGACCAGAGAGAGAGAAGGTTCAGACATGACCACAGACTGAGAAGGTTCAGACACGTCCAGAGAGTGAGAAGGTTCAGACATGTCCAGAGAGTGAGAAGGTTCAGACATGACCAGAGACTGAGAAGGTTCAGACATGACCAGAGAGAGAGAAGGTTCAGACATGTTCAGAGAGTGAGAAGGTTCAGACATGTTCAGAGAGTGAGAAGGTTCAGACACGTCCAGAGACTGAGAAGGTTCAGACACGTCCAGAGACTGAGAAGGTTCAGACACGTCCAGAGACTGAGAAGGTTCAGACACGTCCAGAGACTGAGAAGGCTCAGACATGTACAGAGACTGAGAAGGTTCAGACATGTCCAGAGAGTGAGAAGGTTCAGACATGTCCAGAGACTGAGAAGGTTCAGACATGACCAGAGAGGGAGAAGGTTCAGACATGTCCAGAGAGTGAGAAGGTTCAGACATGACCAGAGAGGGAGAAGGTTCAGACATGACCAGAGAGTGAGAAGGTTCAGACATGACCAGAGAGGGAGAAGGTTCAGACACGTCCAGAGACTGAGAAGGTTCAGACATGACCAGAGACTGAGAAGGTTCAGACATGACCAGAGAGGGAGAAGGTTCAGACACGTCCAGAGAGTGAGAAGGTTCAGACATGTCCAGAGAGTGAGAAGGTTCAGACATGACCAGAGAGAGAGAAGGTTCAGACACGTCCAGAGAGGGAGAAGGTTCAGACACGTCCAGAGACTGAGAAGGTTCAGACATGTCCAGAGACTGAGAAGGTTCAGACACGTCCAGAGACTGAGAAGGTTCAGACACGTCCAGAGAGTGAGAAGGCTCAGACATGACCAGAGAGGGAGAAGGTTCAGACACGTCCAGAGACTGAGAAGGTTCAGACATGACCAGAGACTGAGAAGGTTCAGACATGTCCAGAGACTGAGAAGGTTCAGACACGTCCAGAGAGAGAGAAGGTTCAGACATGTTCAGAGAGTGAGAAGGTTCAGACATGACCAGAGAGTGAGAAGGTTCAGACATGTCCAGAGAGTGAGAAGGTTCAGACATGTCCAGAGAGTGAGAAGGTTCAGACATGACCAGAGAGAGAGAAGGTTCAGACACGTCCAGAGAGGGAGAAGGTTCAGACACGTCCAGAGACTGAGAAGGTTCAGACATGTCCAGAGACTGAGAAGGTTCAGACACGTCCAGAGACTGAGAAGGTTCAGACACGTCCAGAGAGTGAGAAGGCTCAGACATGACCAGAGAGGGAGAAGGTTCAGACACGTCCAGAGACTGAGAAGGTTCAGACATGACCAGAGACTGAGAAGGTTCAGACATGTCCAGAGACTGAGAAGGTTCAGACACGTCCAGAGAGTGAGAAGGTTCAGACATGACCAGAGACTGAGAAGGTTTAGACACGTCCAGAGAGGGAGAAGGTTCAGACATGACCAGAGACTGAGAAGGTTCAGACATGACCATAGAGTGAGAAGGTTCAGACATGACCAGAGACTGAGAAGGTTCAGACATGTCCAGAGAGTGAGAAGGTTCAGACATGACCAGAGAGTGAGAAGGTTCAGACACGTCCAGAGAGTGAGAAGGTTCAGACATGACCAGAGACTGAGAAGGTTCAGACACGTCCAGAGAGGGAGAAGGTTCAGACATGACCATAGACTGAGAAGGTTCAGACATGACCAGAGAGTGAGAAGGTTCAGACATGACCAGAGAGTGAGAAGGTTCAGACATGTCCAGAGAGTGAGAAGGTTCAGACATGACCAGAGAGTGAGAAGGTTCAGACATGACCAGAGAGTGAGAAGGTTCAGACATGACCAGAGAGTGAGAAGGTTCCGACATGTCCAGAGAGTGAGAAGGTTCAGACATGTCCAGAGAGAGAGAAGGTTCAGACATGACCAGAGAGTGAGAAGGTTCAGACATGACTAGAGAGAGAGAAGGTTCAGACATGACCAGAGACTGAGAAGGTTCAGACACGTCCAGAGAGTGAGAAGGTTCAGACATGTCCAGAGACTGAGAATGTTCAGACACGTCCAGAGAGTGAGAAGGTTCAGACATGACCAGAGAGAGAGAAGGTTCAGACATGACCACAGACTGAGAAGGTTCAGACACGTCCAGAGAGTGAGAAGGTTCAGACATGACCAGAGACTGAGAAGGTTCAGACATGACCAGAGAGAGAGAAGGTTCAGACATGACCACAGACTGAGAAGGTTCAGACACGTCCAGAGAGTGAGAAGGTTCAGACATGTCCAGAGAGTGAGAAGGTTCAGACATGACCAGAGACTGAGAAGGTTCAGACATGACCAGAGAGAGAGAAGGTTCAGACATGTTCAGAGAGTGAGAAGGTTCAGACATGTTCAGAGAGTGAGAAGGTTCAGACACGTCCAGAGAGTGAGAAGGTTCAGACACGTCCAGAGACTGAGAAGGTTCAGACACGTCCAGAGACTGAGAAGGTTCAGACACGTCCAGAGACTGAGAAGGCTCAGACATGTACAGAGACTGAGAAGGTTCAGACATGACCAGAGAGTGAGAAGGTTCAGACATGACCAGAGAGTGAGAAGGTTCAGACATGTCCAGAGAGTGAGAAGGTTCAGACATGACCAGAGAGTGAGAAGGTTCAGACATGACCAGAGAGTGAGAAGGTTCAGACATGACCAGAGAGTGAGAAGGTTCCGACATGTCCAGAGAGTGAGAAGGTTCAGACACGTCCAGAGAGTGAGAAGGTTCAGACATGACCAGAGAGTGAGAAGGTTCAGACACGACCAGAGAGAGAGAAGGTTCAGACATGACTAGAGAGAGAGAAGGTTCAGACATGTCCAGAGACTGAGAAGGTTCAGACACGTCCAGAGAGTGAGAAGGTTCAGACATGTCCAGAGACTGAGAATGTTCAGACACGTCCAGAGAGTGAGAAGGTTCAGACATGACCAGAGAGAGAGAAGGTTCAGACATGACCACAGACTGAGAAGGTTCAGACACGTCCAGAGAGTGAGAAGGTTCAGACACGTCCAGAGAGTGAGAAGGTTCAGACATGACCAGAGAGAGAGAAGGTTCAGACATGACCACAGACTGAGAAGGTTCAGACACGTCCAGAGAGTGAGAAGGTTCAGACATGTCCAGAGAGTGAGAAGGTTCAGACATGACCAGAGACTGAGAAGGTTCAGACATGTTCAGAGAGGGAGAAGGTTCAGACACGTCCAGAGACTGAGAAGGTTCAGACACGTCCAGAGACTGAGAAGGCTCAGACATGTACAGAGACTGAGAAGGTTCAGACACGTCCAGAGACTGAGAAGGCTCAGACATGTACAGAGACTGAGAAGGTTCAGACATGACCAGAGAGTGAGAAGGTTCAGACATGACCAGAGAGAGAGAAGGTTCAGACATGTCCAGAGACTGAGAAGGTTCAGACATGACCAGAGACTGAGAAGGTTCAGACACGTCCAGAGAGTGAGAAGGTTCAGACATGTCCAGAGACTGAGAAGGTTCAGACACGTCCAGAGACTGAGAAGGTTCAGACATGACCAGAGAGGGAGAAGGTTCAGACATGTCCAGAGACTGAGAAGGTTCAGACATGTCCAGAGAGGGAGAAGGTTCAGACATGTCCAGAGAGTGAGAAGGTTCAGACATGACCAGAGAGAGAGAAGGTTCAGACACGTCCAGAGAGGGAGAAGGTTCAGACACGTCCAGAGACTGAGAAGGTTCAGACATGTCCAGAGACTGAGAAGGTTCAGACACGTCCAGAGACTGAGAAGGTTCAGACACGTCCAGAGAGTGAGAAGGCTCAGACATGACCAGAGAGGGAGAAGGTTCAGACACGTCCAGAGACTGAGAAGGTTCAGACATGACCAGAGACTGAGAAGGTTCAGACACGTCCAGAGAGTGAGAAGGTTCAGACATGACCAGAGACTGAGAAGGTTCAGACACGTCCAGAGAGGGAGAAGGTTCAGACATGACCAGAGACTGAGAAGGTTCAGACATGACCATAGAGTGAGAAGGTTCAGACATGACCAGAGACTGAGAAGGTTCAGACATGTCCAGAGAGTGAGAAGGTTCAGACATGACCAGAGAGTGAGAAGGTTCAGACACGTCCAGAGAGTGAGAAGGTTCAGACATGACCAGAGACTGAGAAGGTTCAGACACGTCCAGAGAGGGAGAAGGTTCAGACATGACCATAGACTGAGAAGGTTCAGACATGACCAGAGAGTGAGAAGGTTCAGACATGACCAGAGAGTGAGAAGGTTCAGACATGACCAGAGAGTGAGAAGGTTCAGACATGACCAGAGAGTGAGAAGGTTCAGACATGACCAGAGACTGAGAAGGTTCAGACACGTCCAGAGAGTGAGAAGGTTCAGACATGTCCAGAGACTGAGAATGTTCAGACACGTCCAGAGAGTGAGAAGGTTCAGACATGACAGAGAGAGAGAAGGTTCAGACATGACCACAGACTGAGAAGGTTCAGACACGTCCAGAGAGTGAGAAGGTTCAGACATGACCAGAGACTGAGAAGGTTCAGACATGACCAGAGAGAGAGAAGGTTCAGACATGACCACAGACTGAGAAGGTTCAGACACGTCCAGAGAGTGAGAAGGTTCAGACATGTCCAGAGAGTGAGAAGGTTCAGACATGACCAGAGACTGAGAAGGTTCAGACATGACCAGAGAGAGAGAAGGTTCAGACATGTTCAGAGAGTGAGAAGGTTCAGACATGTTCAGAGAGTGAGAAGGTTCAGACACGTCCAGAGAGTGAGAAGGTTCAGACACGTCCAGAGACTGAGAAGGTTCAGACACGTCCAGAGACTGAGAAGGTTCAGACACGTCCAGAGACTGAGAAGGCTCAGACATGTACAGAGACTGAGAAGGTTCAGACATGACCAGAGAGTGAGAAGGTTCAGACATGACCAGAGAGTGAGAAGGTTCAGACATGTCCAGAGAGTGAGAAGGTTCAGACATGACCAGAGAGTGAGAAGGTTCAGACATGACCAGAGAGTGAGAAGGTTCAGACATGACCAGAGAGTGAGAAGGTTCCGACATGTCCAGAGAGTGAGAAGGTTCAGACACGTCCAGAGAGTGAGAAGGTTCAGACATGACCAGAGAGTGAGAAGGTTCAGACACGACCAGAGAGAGAGAAGGTTCAGACATGACTAGAGAGAGAGAAGGTTCAGACATGACCAGAGACTGAGAAGGTTCAGACACGTCCAGAGAGTGAGAAGGTTCAGACATGTCCAGAGACTGAGAATGTTCAGACACGTCCAGAGAGTGAGAAGGTTCAGACATGACCAGAGAGAGAGAAGGTTCAGACATGACCACCGACTGAGAAGGTTCAGACACGTCCAGAGAGTGAGAAGGTTCAGACACGTCCAGAGAGTGAGAAGGTTCAGACATGACCAGAGAGAGAGAAGGTTCAGACATGACCACAGACTGAGAAGGTTCAGACACGTCCAGAGAGTGAGAAGGTTCAGACATGTCCAGAGAGTGAGAAGGTTCAGACATGACCAGAGACTGAGAAGGTTCAGACATGACCAGAGAGTGAGAAGGTTCAGACATGTTCAGAGAGGGAGAAGGTTCAGACACGTCCAGAGACTGAGAAGGTTCAGACACGTCCAGAGACTGAGAAGGCTCAGACATGTACAGAGACTGAGAAGGTTCAGACACGTCCAGAGACTGAGAAGGCTCAGACATGTACAGAGACTGAGAAGGTTCAGACATGACCAGAGAGTGAGAAGGTTCAGACATGACCAGAGAGAGAGAAGGTTCAGACATGTCCAGAGACTGAGAAGGTTCAGACATGACCAGAGACTGAGAAGGTTCAGACACGTCCAGAGAGTGAGAAGGTTCAGACATGTCCAGAGACTGAGAAGGTTCAGACACGTCCAGAGACTGAGAAGGTTCAGACATGACCAGAGAGGGAGAAGGTTCAGACATGTCCAGAGACTGAGAAGGTTCAGACATGTCCAGAGAGTGAGAAGGTTCAGACATGACCAGAGAGGGAGAAGGTTCAGACATGTCCAGAGAGGGAGAAGGTTCAGACATGACCAGAGACTGAGAAGGTTCAGACATGACCAGAGAGAGAGAAGGTTCAGACATGTTCAGAGAGAGAGAAGGTTCAGACATGACCAGAGAGAGAGAAGGTTCAGACATGTCCAGAGAGAGAGAAGGTTCAGACATGACCAGAGAGAGAGAAGGTTCAGACATGACCAGAGAGAGAGAAGGTTCAGACATGTCCAGAGAGAGAGAAGGTTCAGACATGACCAGAGAGAGAGAAGGTTCAGACACGTTCAGAGAGTGAGAAGGTTCAGACATGTCCAGAGAGGGAGAAGGTTCAGACATGACCAGAGAGAGAGAAGGTTCAGACATGTTCAGAGAGAGAGAAGGTTCAGACATGACCAGAGAGAGAGAAGGTTCAGACATGACCAGAGAGAGAGAAGGTTCAGACATGTCCAGAGAGTGAGAAGACTGAGGAAAGAAGTCTAGAGGAAGACCAAAGAGGAGGTTCATGATGGAGGGATGAAGACGTGAAGTCTGCAACCTGCGACTCCTTCACTCCACTCACCAAAGGAAACTGACAGTATAACCAGAGGAAATGTCGTTTCTGTCTCGTGTTGTTTAGGAATACATTTACTTCACCTGAAATTTCCTGTTTGGAACAGGAAGTCTTTTATTTTGAAAGGAAAAGTCATATGAGCTTCTATTAAAAGTAAAAAAAACAACTTTGAGAAAATTCCAGTTTATCTTAATATTTATGTATTTATTTGCACCTAAAAATGAATATAATTAATTTGAATGAATAGAATTCATATTTATTAAAAAAGAAGAATTGAATGATGCAAAATAGTTTAAAATTTTCATATATGGGTAAAAAAAAAATAAGTTTTTTGGCTCCTATTAGGTTCTGATCGGTACTGAACCGGCCCAAATGGCTGTTTCACTGTTGAGGGATGCAGAAGGAGGAAGCTGATTGGCTGTGGCGACTCCTGAAGGAACAACCTCTCCCTTCTCTGGACTATCCTGACTCCTCAGTTGTTTACAGAAGCAGCGTTGCATTGACATGCAGCCCTTCACAGTAAAAGAGAGACGGTACGTCAAAGAACGAGTCATTTTAGTGTCTCCAGCAACATCTCGAGTTAAAGCCTCAAGTCTGGTTCATTTTAAGGTTTCAAACGCATCAACATGCATGTCAGTCTCAAACTGAAATACATCCATTAGCACACAGCTCTGTTGTTCTGGAGTCCAAACAGTGACAGGAACGATGTAAGGTTGATGGTTCAAGTCCCGGCGCGTTGGCCTCTCTTATAAAACCACCGAGGTGCCCTTGAGCAAAGGCTTTTGCTGGTCGTTTGATGCTCTCGTTTAGAGTTCACACTGGACAAGCAGGGATGGGCTTCTTCTTCTTCTTGTTTTTTTTTTCTGTATTTTCTAACTCATCTCCACCACCAACAGTTGGAAGAAGTTTGGTGTAAAATCTGCAGATCTTGTGAACTGGAAGTGAACCGTAAACGTTGGATTGATGGTTAGCTTCCTAGCGACGCTACACGTGGATTACTATCATGTCAGGAGAGTGGCTCTGGTTCATCTGCATTTGAAAACCAAATGCTGACCTTTCATTGTGTCTGGGTTCATCACATAAAGCAGCTACACCAAATCCCGGCCCAGGGGCCGCATGCGGCCCCTTAAACTATTTATTCTGGAATAAATTATTCTGGTAAAGATGTTTTATTTCCCCAGTAATTCTGGTGTCTATTCGTAGATGGAACATCAGAAATACATCGACCTGGTACGATCCTGGAAACACAAATCCCAGTTTTAAAATAAAACCTCTAAAAACAAACATGAATGTTTTTCTCTGATGAGGTGAATCACCAGAACACTTCTGGTTCGGCCCTCTGTCAAACTATTTGTAACAAATCATGTTCTTGGAAGTGATCTCTGACTTCTAGCAGGACGGTGCGACCGGCTGTGCAGCCTCTGATTGGCTGATCCACCTGATCCAGGTGACCCACAGATCTCCATCTTCCATGTGAACCCCCCCCCCCTTCAGGATGTGTGCATTGTTGCATTCTGATCAGGAGTCAAAGGGGCGGCGCTGTAATTATCTTCCTGTTAATTGGCTGTGCTATCACGCCTCTCATCGCGGCGGCGCCCCCGCTGCGCCGGACGATGGCCGCTCTCACGTCCATCCTCTCTACCTGCATAATTCCTGGAGTGTCCTCCGTAATGAGCTTTCCCTGCCAGGCCTGAGATGAACCGATACGAGTTGCTATCAGCGCGGAGCTGAAGACTTCCTCCGTCTTCATCGTCAGGCGCTCTTCCTGTTTCCTGCAGTTCTTAAAGCCTGATCTTCCTCCAGCAGAGATCCGACTCCTGCGCCGTCTGGGTGGAGGCCACGTCTCCACGTCGGCTTGCTCCTCTCCTCGCTGCAGCGCCGCCAAAGCTCATTTGCAGAGGCGTGAGGATGGGTAATGCCGCCGCTGTTTCCATGACAAGCTAAAGCCTGCGCTTACAACACATTATGCCGCCGCCTTACACGCGCGGCGAGCAGACGTGCTGCAGGCTGCCGCGCTCGCTCTTTGTCTCCTTCAGAATGTTATTCCTCCACCAGCAGCTTTTATTCCCGTTTCAAAGCCTCGCCTTTCCTCTTCTGTGGAGCCGTGTGGGTTTTTTTTGGATGAGCTGGCCCCGCTTGGAACCAGGATTTCCTGGAAGAGGGAGCAGCTTTTCCTGGTTGTTGCGTTTTACATCTCTGCAGCCAAGCGCCTGAAGGCACCTGCAGCGTTTGAGTGGAAGTTTACAATCAGAGCGTGCTCCAAAGTCTGGCTGGGTCTCCGGCCTGAAGACACGGAAAATATTTATTCAGAATCCGCTCATTTAGAGTAAAACTTTGATTTATTTTGGCTCCAGCCCCATGCTGTGCTGTGTGTTTGCTCCATTATAACATCTATCGTGGATTCTACCTGCTTCCTCATACCTGCAGCTTCTGATCAGAGCTGGCCTCAAACTCGGATCTCAGTCCACATTTCTACAGATCCGTCTGTGGACTTCCTCCCTGACAGCGGGGTGAACTACTCCTCCCCCAGTGGGAGGGGCTTATTCCTGACCTGCTGAGGGTGGTTCCGGCCTTGCTCATTTCTATAGCAAAGATTACCACATCATCTGCAAACAGTAGAGATGGGACGGTCAACTCTCAAAGTCAGACAGGACCGTCCGGCTCGTGGTGTAAGAAAATATCGTTCTAGTAAAATATCGCGATACTTCTTTTGGAAATACTTTAAAAATGCTGCCATGATGATATTTGATTAATTATAATCAAACATGGTTCAACGATTAGTTTTCCTCCTAAACCTCCAACCACTAGTTTTAAACTCAACAAAACAGCCAGATACTGTTTAAAATGCAAATGTTTAAAAACGTACAGGTGAGACAGTTAAAGTCCTAAATGTTCTGATCTATAAATAAAATTTATTTTACCATTTTATTTATGTGAAAAATGTATTCATATTCAGATCAAGTTTTTCTAAGTCAAATTAAAAAAACAAAAGTGAAATATTGCCTCGGGTCCTTTCTCGGGACAAATACGCCTCGTTTTGTGATACGTGTCACTTCGCCAGATTCTTGCAGAAACACGTCCCTACGCCCAGCCCTGGAATCCCCCTATATCCCTTAAAAATCTTTATTTTAACCGGCGACCTTAACAGTTACAGGTCTTCCTGTTTTAAACTTCTGAAGACTTTTGGTCCAGGATAAATCTGCAGCAGCTCCCTCTCTACTCCGGGCTTCCCTTCTTTATGCTGCGCTCACACCAGATGTGATTGACGAGTTTCAATGTTAAGTTAATGTACAGATGCGATCAACCAATCAGAGAGCGCTTTGAGCTGGTGATGATTTCAGTGTCTGCAGCCTGAGGCTCCGGATCCACATGAGGTTCTTCTGTCCTTCCATTCTGGATCTTCACCTTTAAGAACAATTTGAATAAATATTAAATTAGTTAAGCACATATTTGAATCTATACTGCACAGTAGCATCTATTTATAACTGCTGCAACAGGACGAACTTATTCTGTGTTTTATTTTGAAAGGGACTTGTGCATGCTGGTGTCGACAGTAAAGAAGTTAAAGTTTAAAAAAAAATAAATAAACATTGCACATTTCTGTCAGCTACTTTTGATAAAGAAATGACTTGATGAGTACAGAAACTAGAATAAAGTGGATTTTTTAACAGATTTAGCAGGATTTGGCGGACCTCGCTGGGTTTTGGTTTGTATTGGACCCAAAAGCTCTTTTGGTGCTGAAGGCTGCAGAACCTGCTCTACATCAAAGGGTAGAGTAACAGATTGCATATGGCGGCTCAATGCAATGATTTTCATCCTGAACTTTCATTCATTTTTCTAACCTGCTGCACCTGCAGGGTTACCGGAGACTGTCCCGGTTCCTGTCCCGGTTCCTGTCCCGGTTCCTGTCCCAGTGACTGTCCCAGTGACTGTCCCGGTGACTGTCCCGGTGACTGTCCCGGTTCCTGTCCCGGTTCCTGTCCCGGTTCCTGTCCCGGTTCCTGTCCCGGTTCCTGTCCCGGTTCCTGTCCCGGAGACTGTCTCGGAGACTGTCCCGGAGACTGTCTCGGAGACTGTCTCGGAGACTGTCCCGGTTACTGTCCCGGTTCCTGTCCCGGTTCCTGTCCCGGAGACTGTCTCGGAGACTGTCCCGGAGACTGTCTCGGAGACTGTCCCGGTTACTGTCCCGGTTCCTGTCCCGGAGACTGTCCCGGAGACTGTCTCGGAGACTGTCCCGGAGACTGTCTCGGAGACTGTCCCGGAGACTGTCTCGGAGACTGTCCCGGAGACTGTCTCGGAGACTGTCTCGGAGACTGTCCCGGAGACTGTCCCGGAGACTGTCTCGGAGACTGTCCCGGAGACTGTCCCGGAGACTGTCCCGGTTACTGTCCCGGTTCCTGTCCCGGTTTCTGTCCCGGTTCCTGTTCCGGAGACTGTCTCGGAGACTGTCCCGGTTCCTGTCCCGGTTCCTGTCCCGGTGACTGTCCCGGTTCCTGTCCCGGAGACTGTCCCGGAGACTGTCCCGGAGACTGTCCCGGAGACTGTCCCGGTTACTGTCCCGGTTACTGTCCCGGTTACTGTCCCGGTTACTGTCCCGGTTTCTGTCCCGGTTTCTGTCCCGGTTCCTGTCCCGGAGACTGTCCCGGAGACTGTCCCGGAGACTGTCCCGGAGACTGTCTCGGAGACTGTCCCGGAGACTGTCTCGGAGACTGTCCCGGAGACTGTCCCGGTTACTGTCCCGGTTCCTGTCCCGGTTCCTGTCCCGGAGACTGTCTCGGAGACTGTCCCGGAGACTGTCTCGGAGACTGTCCCGGTTACTGTCTCGGAGACTGTCCCGGTTACTGTCCCGGTTACTGTCCCGGTGACTGTCCCGGTGACTGTCCCGGTTCCTGTCCCGGTTCCTGTCCCGGTTCCTGTCCCGGTTCCTGTCCCGGTTTCTGTCCCGGTTCCTGTTCCGAGACTGTCTCGGAGACTGTCCTGGAGACTGTCCCGGTTCCTGTCCCGGTTCCTGTCCCAGTGACTGTCCCGGTTCCTGTCCCGGTTCCTGTCCTGGAGACTGTCCCGGTTCCTGTCCCGGTTACTGTCCGGAGACTGTCCCGGTTACTGTTGGGCGAGGGCGGTATCCACCTGGACAGGTGGCCGGCCCGTCACACGTCGAGCGATCATGTCTACCACCACGTGCAGTGAAGTTCACGCACCAGAAGAGACTCTGAATGATCTGGTGAACCCAGTGATGCGGTTCCCAGCGTTTTTGGGAGGGCAGTCTGAAGCTTCTCCACGTCCACAAACGTGATGAGGATGAGCAAAGCTCCAGATCCCTGAAGATCTCGGAGATCTGGTCTGGACTCCACATCCTGTTTGTGTTTCTTTAGACTCGCTGGACTTCAAAATAAGAGCGTTCTAGCTCCTCCCACACAGTGCAGCTCCCTCACATTTCCACTCACCCTCCCTCCCTCCTGGGGGGGGCTCCTCAGTACCATCTCACCTTTGTATGTTAATGTGGGTTATTTTTCACACTACATTTGCTCCCGTCTCCTGTTCCCTCCTTTTGCCCCCCCCACGCTCTTGTTTCCTTTTTGTTTCATGCACTCCACATTCCCATTTACATAATTGAACTTTTGATTGGACGCCGCTCCATCGTGTCCGCCGTGGTGAAATCAGAAACATAATTTCACGGGTTTGATGACGCGAGGAGACGTCCTCCTCTGCTCTCCGTGTTCTGCTAATGTGGGACACGGGAATCGGATTAAACCAATTACTTGTTTTGACTGCATGCACAATTAAATAACCCAACATCTGGGTAGTTGGAGACCGACCAATCAGACGACTTCTCCATCAAGGGGTGTTTAGCTGTGTCCTGGTAAATGTGAGCAGAAGGAAAAATCTGCAGTTTACATCAAGGAGCAGCACGTGTGCACACTGCAGGCGTGAAGGAAACATCTGCAGAAGATCTTCAGACGTGCTGCTAAAGTCCTGCTAAAGTTCTGCAGGCGTTCTGCAGACGTTCTGCTAAAGTCCTGCTAAAGTCCTGCAGACGTTCTGCATTTGTTCTGCATTTGTTCTGCAGACATTCTGCTAAAGTTCTGCAGACGTTCTGCAGACGTTCTGCAGACGTTCTGCAGACGTTCTGCTAAAGTCCTGCAGACGTTCTGCAGACGTTCTGCAGACGTTCTGCTAAAGTCCTGCAGACGTTCTGCTAAAGTTCTGCATTTGTTCTGCAGACGTTCTGCAGACGTTCTGCTAAAGTTCTGCAGGCGTTCTGCATTTGTTCTGCAGACGTTCTGCTAAAGTTCTGCAGGCGTTCTGCAGACGTTCTGCAGACGTTCTGCTAAAGTTCTGCAGGCGTTCTGCAGACGTTCTGCTAAAGTCCTGCAGACGTTCTGCAGACGTTCTGCAGACGTTCTGCTAAAGTCCTGCAGACGTTCTGCTAAAGTTCTGCATTTGTTCTGCAGACGTTCTGCAGACGTTCTGCTAAAGTTCTGCAGGCGTTCTGCATTTGTTCTGCAGACGTTCTGCAGACGTTCTGCTAAAGTTCTGCAGGCGTTCTGCATTTGTTCTGCAGACGTTCTGCTAAAGTTCTGCAGGCGTTCTGCAGACGTTCTGCTAAAGTCCTGCTAAAGTCCTGCAGACGTTCTGCATTTGTTCTGCATTTGTTCTGCATTTGTTCTGCAGACATTCTGCTAAAGTTCTGCAGACGTTCTGCAGACGTTCTGCAGACGTTCTGCAGACGTTCTGCTAAAGTCCTGCAGACGTTCTGCAGACGTTCTGCAGATGTTCTGCTAAAGTCCTGCAGACGTTCTGCTAAAGTCCTGCAGACGTTCTGCAGACGTTCTGCAGACGTTCTGCTAAAGTCCTGCAGACGTTCTGCAGACGTTCTGCAGACGTTCTGCAGACGTTCTGCAGACGTTCTGCAGACGTTCTGCTAAAGTTCTGCAGACGTTCTGCAGACGTTCTGCAGACGTTCTGCAGACGTTCTGCAGACGTTCTGCTAAAGTCCTGCAGACGTTCTGCAGACGTTCTGCAGACGTTCTGCAGACGTTCTGCTAAAGTCCTGCAGACGTTCTGCAGACGTTCTGCTAAAGTCCTGCAGACGTTCTGCAGACGTTCTGCTAAAGTCCTGCAGACGTTCTGCAGACGTTCTGCAGACGTTCTGCTGACGTTCTGCAGACGTTCTGCTAAAGTCTGCAGACGTTCTGCAGACGTTCTGCAGACGTTCTGCTGACGTTCTGCAGACGTTCTGCTAAAGTCCTGCAGACGTTCTGCAGACGTTCTGCAGACGTTCTGCAGACGTTCTGCTAAAGTTCAGCAGACGTTCTGCTAAAGTCCTGCAGACGTTCTGCAGACGTTCTGCAGACGTTCTGCTGACGTTCTGCAGACGTTCTGCTAAAGTCCTGCAGACGTTCTGCAGACGTTCTGCAGACGTTCTGCTAAAGTCCTGCAGACGTTCCGCAGACGTTCTGCAGACGTTCTGCAGGCGTTCTGCAGACGTTCTGCAGACGTTCTGCACGTCTTCCAGCTGCTGTCATGTAAAATGCTCGTCTGTCTGTCCGTGTGCTGCATGGGATTTCTTTCCCTCCTCTTTTTTTTTTTGCTCCAGGCTCTCTTGAGCGGATTACAAGTTTTAAAGAGTCTGAGATTCAGCACCTCCTCAAATCTGACACTGACACCACTTTGAAGCCTCCGCAGTGTGATTGGAGACACATGGAAGCCCCTCTGTCTGCTCAGAGCCGTGGGTTCATGTCATCGGGTCGAGGCCCGTTAAGTTCCCATCCGAGCGTCTCGCCCCACAGCGACAGACCCAGCTGCCACTCAGACAAACTCTCTCTTCTCCAGAACTTCTCAGCGGTCAGAATGTCCTCCACCTCTGGGGGGTTAATGACTGCTTACCTTTCACTCCTCATGTTAACCAATAGGGAGGCTTTCCCAGCAGCTTCATGCTTCTTAAGAAAAGTTCAGAAGAACATTTCCATTGAAGGTGATAAACCTTTACAGAGTCTGTGTTTAGTCTTTATTTATTGATGTCTTTAAAATTGTTCTTTTGTTCCCAGATATTTTTCCAGATTTGGTTTTAACTTGTTTTGTTTACATTTCTAGCTTTTTTTCTCTTTTATAAATATTTAACCAGATAAGAAACTAAATGTAACTTCAGAATAAAAGGTAGTCTTTAGAGACAGTAACAATACATTTACACTAAAATAAAGGACATTAAACGAGGAGATTTAGTTTCCTCTGATGGTTCTTTTGGTTTGAAACTCTCCTGAACTAAAAACCTCTGGTCCTCTTAAGAATGAAGATCTCTGTTCACTTGCAGATGAACTCTGGTGTGATTCACTTCAGTGTGAAAGCAATCAGACCAAAAAGCAGTGAATGAAGTGAAGATGTTTTCAATCATCTGCAGGGTAACGGAGGTTTACTGAGGAGACGTAGAAACTATTTTAAACGTTATTCTGCTGGAATGAAGTTCTTCTTTTAATGGAGTTTTTAAACTTTTTTAACCGTTACATTACATTGGCTGAATGCATGGAGGGGCGTGTCTGATGCTTTAAAGCATAAAGTGATTCTGTTTCTCTTATTTTCATATAAACTCAGTCACATTTTTCTGCATTCTTGGTATCAAAACGTTCAGCTCGTTTAGGGCTTTTATTTTTGGCTTTCATAAATTTCACATATTTAGCAGTTTGTGTGATTTTTCAGCTCCATTGAAATGAATAGGAATTTTTTTCTAATTTATGCAATCATAAACATTCAGCGTGTTCTGTAATTCACACTCGTTCTTTTGCTATTGTTGAATTTCACAGCATTATTGAAAACAGAATTTCATGTAATTTTTAAACGATTTTACACAATTTTATCTTTTTTTTTTCTTCTTTTTACATAAGATTCATCTCATTTTTTGTGCACTTTTAATCTTAATCAATATTAATATCAAAACATTCAGCATGTTACAGACATTAACACTGCTCTGGTTTAAATTAAGAATTCAGGTAATATTCTAACATCATGCTAACATTTTTGGCTAATTTGGAATCCTATCAGGTTTTTAAGCTAAATCTGAGTTAAGATAGTATTTCAGCAATCTGCTAGCTTTTTTGGCTAATATTACATCAACTAGGGATTTTTCAGATAATTAGTAATTAAGCTAGTATTTTAGCAACGTGTTAGTTTTTTTGTTTTGCTATTTTAGCATAAACTGAGGTTTCTAAGGATAATTTTAAGATAAGATAGTATCTTGTCAATGTGCTAGCTGTTTTGGCGATTTTAGCATACATTGAGGATTTGTAAGATAATTAGAAGTTAAGCTAGTATTTTAGCAACATATGTGTGTGTGTATAGTGCAGAGGTCACTAACCTTTTTGAACCTGAGGGCTACTTCATGGGTACTTAGTTATACGAAGGTCTACCATTTTGAAATAACAAATTTTGTTTAGATATAGTTATTTATACATTATTAATAATGAAAAACAATACTCCTCTTTGCAAAGATATGGATTTCTCACTATAATTATCAACAATGACAACAAGCTAGGAAAGAAATATCAATGTTCAGGACTTAATTAATCTCAGTAAATGTTACATTTTCAGATTTCATGGGAAAAAATGTCCCATTTTCCCTGTTGTACCATGTTAATCAATTATATAATGTTAAAGAAAAATCAACTTCCACATTTTTAAACAAATCGTGTCACATTTTGAACTAAAGACCAAATCTGCAGCATTTTCAACAAAATGAATGATCTTTGAACTGGAATAGGTCAGAGGTCACCTAAACTTATCTAAAGTTCATGTATCATCAACATATTTGTGCAATAAATGTAATAAAAAAGAAATATCAACAGAATTTAATTTTAGATGCAGCTCACAGGTGTGTTAGTTTTAGAAGAGACCTGAGGGCTCCTTGTGGGGGCCTTGAGGGCTACCTGGTGCCCGCGGGCACCACGTTGGTGACCCCTGGTATAGTGTATACACACACACACACACACACACATATATATACACTATACACATATATTGGCCAATTTGGGATTTTTGGACTCTTATTTGGAGGTAAGCTAACATTTTAAGCAAATGCTCACTTTTTTTTTTTCTAAGTTTGGCATTTACTGAAGTTTTTGGGCTAATTCCGTGTTAGAAATAGCTTTAGCATTTTCAGCAAAAAGCTTCTTCATATTCAGCATTCATCTAGCATTCTCACAGGTAATATAACTTTTCTAATTATAATTATTTTCAGTTTTCATTTATATTTGATCTCTCCCTCATGTGGGAATCTCTAAGGTTTCTTCGTTTTTCCTGATTCAGGTTTTTTGGGAGTTTTTCCTTACCGAGAGGGAGGGTCTAAGAGCAGGATAACCAGTTTATTTAGTCTGTTTAGTCTTTAGTGATCTTTCTTGTTCATGACTATTTTTTTTTGCAACTGTAAAATTACCTGCATGAAGCCCAATGAGGCAAAATTCTTTGTGATTTTGGGCTATAGAAATAAAATTGAATTGAATTGAATTGAATATTTATTATTTAAAATGCACTACAAGAGGACTGCACTCCATGCGATTCTGTTGAGTTCTTGAATTATTTCTTCTTCTTTCTGTCCTGGAAGCGCGGTGAAGACAACGGCGCCTCTGAGCGAGCAGCTTTTGGATCTGCAGGTTCTGCTGGTTCGGTCCGCTCCAGATTCTCCTGTGAATCCAGATTTGTCATTCGAGCATCACAGAAGCATCACTGTTCCTTTTGTCTCGGATCAACCGACAGCTCAGACTTCCAGCAAACGTTCCGAAAGCGTTTTCGGCGTCGCCCCGATGCACTTTTCCATTTTCTGTCATTTTTTTCCTCATCCTTCAGCTGTAATTCTGGATCTGAACTCACCTTTCATCCGCTCAAATTCCCATTTCAGACGGGAGAAAACCCGCGTGCTTCCATTACCAGGTCTCCTCCTATCTTCTCATTCAGGTGCTATAGTGAGCTTAACCCCCCCACGCCCCTCCGCTCTCTCATCCCTCTCTTCCCGTTTTTTCTGCTTTTCTTTACCCCGTCAGATGTATGTTGTTGACACGGAGGCATCAGGAATAATGGGATCTCTTGTCGGTGGCTTGTATTTTCAGCCGGCCTGTTAGGCTCGTGTATAATAGCAGGCGAGGAGGAGGAGGAGGAGGAAGAGGCGCTGATAGTAATGAAGGTTGCCTTTTCATTTTTTAATATGGACTGTTTGTGGGCCGAGGCTGTGCTCCCCGCTAATCCCACCCCGGAGCTGCGCCGGCTGCACGGCTGTGTCGCACACACACCGGCGGTGACATTCACACTCTGATAACACACACACACACACACACACCTGCCTTTAAGCCAGACACTTTGATAAGTCGGGGTGCGTTTGTGCGCCCCGTGGAAATTTCGCTTGTTTCTCGGGGAAAGCTGCTGCTGCTGCTAAAGGTGATATGTTCTTGTTTAATATTTCATTTGTTTGACTGACTGACTGCATGTATTTGTTTGTTTATCAGGGTAATAACACAGACTGGGAGGCTTTTTTTTGCTCTTGGTGTGTTCCTCAGGCGTGTTTCTACATGCAGGTGTCATTGTTCAGGCGTGTGCGTCTGCAGTGACGGCGTGCGCGCTGCGTCTAATTGCTTTAATAGCACCTGGTCTTTAATCCTGGGTAATTAGAGCGCTCAAATTAGACAGCTACTTCCAGCCGTCACTTGAAAGAGCAGAAAGAAGCGGCCCGCAGGAAGACTCGTTCCTCCTCAAGCCGGCTCCGTGTGTTTCTGCCGGTTTAGCGGAGAAAATGTCAGATTTAAAGAAACCTCTCCGACGTCGGGGACCTTTTGTTTTCGCCGCTCTCCCTCTCCGTCCTCGCCTCCGAGAGGCACGGACTTAACGGGAAGCGTCCTAAAACGTGTCTGAAGAAACCTCCGGCAAAGGTTAAGGCCCTCTTTTAAAGATGAGCCGGAAATGTCAAGTGTCGGCCCCCCCGGCCCCTCGCCGCTGCCGCGGGGACTCGCACGAGTGCTCGCATTCTGCGGCCCAAAGGTCAGGAGCTGATGCTGGAGATGTCCCCCAGACCGTCGCCGGCCCCCGCGCCGGCTCCAGGCTCTTCCCTCCACGTGTCTGAACACCTTTAAAGCTCCTCTGGAGGTGAACTGAACGTCTCATCGCTCCGTTTGGATTGATGCCATTAAAGCCCATCCTTCAAAAGTTTTTAATTTTCATGTCAAACATGGTCTCTTTGCCTCCCGCCGCCCCATCCAGCCGTTCTTTAAGCTGTCATATGTTCTTCAGAAGGATTAATCAAGCTCAAGCTCCCTCATTCCGTAATTCTTCCTCTCCAATTTCCACCAACAAATGGGTCTTCATCTCCTCCCGACTGTCATTATTTCCTCTGCTGCAGTAGCAGCCGGCGGCCAACAGAGGGGGCCGGTTGGCCGTGTGAGGGGCGGCGGTGAGAGTCACCTAAACCAGGTGAACTGGTTAAGCTGCAGAAGAGGGTTTGAATCCATTAGGTTTAGTTAAATCTTACTGGAGGTTCTGGAGTCAAAAGGATCAATAATTGTTGTAAGACTTTGATGATTTTTGATCAGAGTTTCATTAAATCAGAGACACTTTCCCTTAAATGACAATCTGGGACCGTACGTCCCACATTCTGCTGTCCGGACATGAGTGCACGCTCATTTCTAAATGTCCATGTATGATTCATGTAAGAACGATCTTCATGTTTGACTGAAGCTCACCGTGGACTCAAAACCCTCTCCTCCATCTGTCCTGCAGCTCAGCCCCGTCCCGAGCCCGGTTCTGGGAGGGAAGCCCAACGCCAGCCAGTCCCTGCTGGCCTGGTGCCGCGAGGTCACCAAGAACTACCGGGGGGTGAAGATCACCAACTTCACCACCTCCTGGAGGAACGGCCTGGCCTTCTGCGCCCTCCTGCACCATTTCAGACCCGACCTGCTGTAAGCGTCCCGCAGCATCACTTCACATTCAGAAACAGAATCAGGGTTTTGCTTTAGTCCAGTTTCTGTTATTTACAGGATTTTTTTTTTTTTTTAATCAAGAATTTCTTCCAACAAATATAAAAAAGTTACACTTTAGCTCCAATATTGGGTTTGCTAAAGCCGTTAATGGAGTTTTGACCAAATATTAAACTAGGTTCCATTTTTAATTTTGATTTCATTTATTTCTCAGGAAAACTGCACATTTAGAATTATGGACGTCCCGATCCGATCACGTGATCGGATCGGGACGTCCATAATCTAAAGCCAGAATGAACCCAGCAGCTTTTTCATCTGTTGTAACTGGACAGATGTTAAAACTGTCAACATGAAAAGCTAAAAACAATGAAAACATTTTATTTATGTGCTATCAATTCTCAGAAAAGAATCAATTTAACAAAAAAAAAAAACGTAAAATATCTTAAATTAGGCGGTCCTAAATTTTAGCATCAATGAGGATCTGATTTATCCACCAGGATCCTTCAAGGTGACAGAGTTTAAGTTGTTGTTTTACTGAGGTTTACTAGGTCCAGAGTTCTGTTCTCTTTATGGTGACGATGCTCTACTTTACTCTCAAACTCTATTAGAGTTCTACTCTGATCATATTTAATCTAATGTCAAATTGTTACCAGTTGCTTTGTTAAATGATGTCGTCTATAGTATTAAGAAAAATAAAACTGGATTTCTAGACATAGTTTCTGCAGAGCGGCCGGAGTTCATTAGATATTCACCTCTTGAGTTGTGAGCAACCCCGCCCCTCTTCCCCTCACTATTACGGCGTATTTTCTACTTCACAAATAATCTTTTATCTAACAGCATTTTTCATCTGCTCCTGATTCCTCGAGATTTAAATAAAGAAATGCAGATTTTAACGTAATTCTCTTTAGATATTTCTCCCATCATGAGAAAAACAGTTTTCTTTTCAGCTCCTAAAATATTCACAAAAAATGTTTTTTATATTTTCACTTTAAAAACATTCTTAATATTTTGATATCATTGAACGGCGGAGCAGAACAGACTCAATCCAACACTGCGAGAAAATAAGACTCTGATTTGATTCATCGATTAAATCTACTAGAAAGTGACTTTATTCTGAAAGCAGCTCTTCTGTTCAGTCTTTTTCTAATGTTAAACTCTGCAGATGTTAATAACTGATCCAGTTCAGTTATTAAAACTGCAGAAACAGGCAGATTAAATTAAATACATTTAAAACTAAATGAACACGTTCCTATAATTGTACTTTATCTAATCTATGCATCAGATGATTTCTGACATTTGATGTCATTTCCTGTTTTGGTTCTGTGTGCGTTCACACTGAAGTGAACTGCGCCAGAGTCCGTTTGTCTCCATCATGGTTTCTGGGCAGAAGGTGAGCTCGGGTCACGTGTTGCTGATCACCTGACATCCCGTGCAT
The DNA here is from genome assembly GCA_003999625.1 of Oryzias javanicus. Classification (NCBI taxonomy): domain Eukaryota; kingdom Metazoa; phylum Chordata; class Actinopteri; order Beloniformes; family Adrianichthyidae; genus Oryzias; species Oryzias javanicus. Next base: position 9,829,932 of record CM012451.1, on the reverse strand, counting down.
CACCTGTGAGCGCGCCCGCCGTTCTGCCGCCCGTCTCTCCGTTCTGCGGCGGACGGAAGCGTTTTGGCGTCTCCGTCTCTCCGTTCTGCGGCGGATGGAAGCGTTTTGGCGTCTCCGTCTCTCCGTTCTGCGGCGGATGGAAGCGTTTGGCGTCTCCGTCTCTCCGTTCTGCGGCGGATGGAAGCGTTTTGGCGTCTCCGTCTCTCCGTTCTGCGGCGGATGGAAGCGTTCTGGCGCCCGTCTCTCCGTTCTGCGGCGGACGGAAGCGTTTTGGCGTCCCCGTCTCTCCGTTCTGCGGCGGACGGAAGCGTTTTGGCGTCTCCGTCTCTCCGTTCTGCGGCGGATGGAAGCGTTTTGGCGTCTCCGTCTCTCCGTTCTGCGGCGGATGGAAGCGTTTTGGCGTCTCCGTCTCTCCGTTCTGCGGCGGATGGAAGCGTTTTGGCGTCTCCGTCTCTCCGTTCTGCGGCGGACGGAAGCGTTCTGGCGCCCGTCTCTCCGTTCTGCGGCGGATGGAAGCGTTCTGGCGCCCGTCTCTCCGTTCTGCGGCGGATGGAAGCGTTTTGGCGTCTCCGTCTCTCCGTTCTGCGGCGGATGGAAGCGTTTTGGCGTCTCCGTCTCTCCGTTCTGCGGCGGACGGAAGCGTTTTGGCGTCTCCGTCTCTCCGTTCTGCGGCGGACGGAAGCGTTTTGGCGTCTCCGTCTCTCCGTTCTGCGGCGGACGGAAGCGTTTTGGCGTCTCTCATTCAGACGTGGAGTTTCCCGCCCACGCTAATCTGGTTGTTCACGCCTTCACGTTGTTTTAAGTCCTTAAACAGGACGAGCGGCTGAGCGGGTGTCTGTCGGCCCCCCTCGGCCCCCCTCGGCCCTCCTCTGTGATTCCGACATCTCTTCCACCCTATTAGTTCTGTTGATTGCTCTGCTCTGAAATTGCATGTTACACGTCTAACACCATTACATGTGACGCATATTTAAACACGGCTCCTCTCCGCCTCTTCCAGAGACTACAAGTCGCTGGGTCCTCAGGATATTAAAGAAAACAACAAAAAGGTAAGAGGCGGCCCCCGCTGGGCCCTTCTCGCCACTTACCCCCCCCCACCCCCCGCCCTCCGCGGCTCCATTTGGCCTTATTTTAGAGACCTGCCTGTAATCCCAGGATGTTTGTGTGTTTTTACTGATGGTGGGGGGGGGGGGGGGACCAGGTAAAAGGTTGAACACGCGCGCGCACACACGCGTACACACACGTGCACGTGCACGTGCAGAACGACAGTGTTGTGTATCCGTGTGAACCGTCAGGTTCTGCAGGGCTTTCATTACATTTCAAATGAAGACAAACATTCATCTTTAGACTGAAATAAAACAGAAACAAACATGAATTCAGATTGTTTTAGAGTAGAGGAGTTAATGTTTAACTGTCTGCTTCACCAGATAGTGAAGCACATTTAAAAATGGATGTTTTTAAGTCTATTTTTATGATTAAAATCAAATATTTATGACAGCATCAGTAAAAAATGCTGTAATCTTGATTCAAAATATTTTAAAACAGAAAATGTGTCATTTTTATTTTAAACAGTGACTTTAGTTCTCATTTTACTGACAAATGCAATAATAGGTTTAGTTTAGTTTAGTTTATTAATTTATCGGGACAGTGTACAAATACATTGAGCTTAGAAAGCAAAGATGTTTGCACCAGATTGTAGCTTACTAGCTAATTTCCATCTGTAGTCCTAGTACAAAATACATCATATCTAAACATTATAAACATATTAACCATTTTAAGACATTTTAAAAGAAATCCAATGTAAAACAAGTTATCAAGGATAAAAGAACAAACACAATATAAAATACAATATGAAATCTAAAATATTTTATAAAACTAAAACTACTGCAATATAAAATACATACACCAATTTATAAAAACAACATATAAAAATAAACATATTTCCAGTTAAAAATAGGATAAAACAATTAAAACAATTACAGCAACGGTCTTGCACTCTGACATCCATCTATTAATGTGTGCAAGATTGCTGCTCCAGCATCCATTTCTTGGCAGTTTGTGAAAAACTGTAAAACTCTCAGGTTGATGTTCATCAATGCAGAAATGCTGAAATCATGCAGAGTTTTAAAACGGTCGTCCGTTTCATCTCCACACGAATGATATCTGGATGTTGAACGGGTCACGTCTGCCCCCCCCCAGGTCGTAGTTTCTCCCCCCGGGTTGAAAGCTTTAGAACAGGGGTGTCAAACTCAATCACACAAGGGGCCAAAATCCACAACACACCGTATGTCCCGGGCCGAACAGGATAAACATTTAATGAACACTTTAAAACTACAGTTATAAAACTTTAAATCTGTAATATTTTAACACAATTTTAATCTAGATAAATAGCATTACCTGTGGTAATGCTAGTGTGAATGCTGTTAGCTGGATTTGGTGAAGATGCTGAAAATGATAGCTAAAAACGCTGAAGCTGATTATTAGTTAAAATATGAGCTAATTAACCTAAATAACAACAAAAAAATAATTACTGAGGTTAGCCAAAACAGCTAACGTGTAGTTGAAATAATAGCTAAACACAAAATCAGTCCAAAAAGTCTTAGTAGATGCTAAAATAGTCCAAAAATCTAGCAAAATGCCTATTTTCAAAACTTTAAAACTGTAACTTTTCAACATAATTATGAATAATAAAGGCAGGAATATTATTCCAGAATAAATCAACTTAAACCATAAATAACTTTCAGTATTTTACTATCCATAAAAATATATTTTGTCAAAATTATACAAGTTAGAAATGAGCGCGAGATAACATCGGGTCATTGACAATAATAAAATAAAATACTCTGGAGGGCCGGATAGAATTACCCGGAGGGCCGGATCCGGCCCCCGGGCCTTGACTTTGACACGTGTGCTTTAGAAAGAAAACAGTATTCTGCTCTTTTCATCACATTTAATTCTTCTTTTTGTCACGTTTTCTCCTCACAGCTTTTGTTTTAGTTGTAGTTTCTTCAGGTGAAATTAAAAGCTTTTAAAGACCATTTTAAGGTCACGCATGTCAAAAATCAGGATTAATTTCTTATCAAATTTCCCATTTTATGATAAAACTGCAGCTCTTGTTTGTGGTTGTAATCGGTGGTATTTCTGCGTAACGATTGGTTCTCAGGACGTTTATTTACATCATTTCACCAAAATAAAAATATAATGTTCAAGAAGATAGATAGATACTTTGTTACAGACTCAAGGTCCATTTACCACAAAGACACAACAGATAAAAGACTTAAAAGGAATAAAATAAATGTACATATGTATATATAATAAAAATGTAAAAAAATACATAAAAACATAAAAAGAAATAAAAACAATTAAAAACTAAAAAGCTCAAAAAACAATTACAGACATAAAAATCAAAAACCTAAAAAATTTCCAAATGTTAAAAGAGGCGGCCATACCAAAACCTCCAGATTGGGGACCGGTATTTAAAAGTGCTGTATTTCACATATAGGTGAGGGTTAAGATGATCTGGTTATTTGACATGTTGAGACGAGAAATAAAACCATAGATAAAACCTCTCAACAAAGCTTTAAGAGTATTAACTCTTGCACCAAGAAATGTGAGGAAGTTTCAGAATATGATTTTTAAGTCTCAGATATCAAAAGTCAAGAGTTTTTCTGGGATTATTTCTAAATTCATAAATTGAAATAGCCTTTCTGGAATCTGTTTTTAAGTTTACTCGATGGTTCTAAATGTAATTGGGTTTAAATCCAGTTATTATTCAAATTTTACAAAAAAGATTTTTTCAGAAGTGGTCAAATCAAACACATTCAGAAGTTTTCTTGTTTGTCAAACGCAAAAGAATGTAGAAGAGTGAAAACTAGATGACATTAGTTTGCAGAAATGATCCTCCAGGTCTTTTATTGAAATCATTTCTTCCAGCAGGATTCTGCCGTTTTCCTTCCACCGGGACAGAAACTGCAGCTCCGTGGAGTCTCGCGTGTTATCGCCCCCCCCCCTCCGTGCACGCTCCCTCCCTCTCCGTGCGCTGCAGTCTGCTCCCCTCATGCGGGCCGTGCACACAGACGCCCTCTCTTTGGCCCGAGGGTTACACAGAAGGATACGCGTCAGGTTTCCTGCAGCTTGATTTCCTCTGCTCAGACACTCTCGCGCGGGCCGATAACCTCTGGTGGCCCTGTTAGGCATGAATGCTGCCTTGTTGACAATAACCAGAGTGGAAGGAAAGGCGCAGACCCAATCCCATATCTGCTAACTGCCCTCACCTTCCTCCAGGTGCTCAAGTAGCCCTGAAGAAATTGGTCAGATATAAGTAATATGAGAATATGCAGCTGAAGGTGATAGCTGCTGAATGGCTGCAGCTGTAGTAAACGCTGCCACCAGCTCGTCTGCAGAGATCTGCTGCTGATGTGCAGCAGGCCGAGCGGGGACGATAATCCGGGCTCCGCTTCACATTCTGTGTCTGAAAAACGCCCCATCGTCCTGCTGTCAGGTGAAAACAAGCCGGCATCAGAGCTTTAACGTCTGTTCCGTTTAACGTGGTCAGGCTTCAATAAGCTCGTTGCATCCTGCTGCTGCTGAGATGCACCTTCTCAACACGTCCTGCTGTTCTGCTCACCTGGCAGGTGTTTGAGACGGAGGAGGGCAGCAGGCTGGGTCGCATTGGAGGTTCAAACAGTTGGGCTGGCTTTGTTTCATTCTTCTACTGCTGGGTTTTGTTCTTTTAGTTAATTCTCCATGATTTATTATATGTTTGGCCGATGTTCTAATTCCTTTTTGTTTGGACCCGGCCGCTAAATATTTCGTTATTTTTAAATCGCTCATTTCAGGACATAAACTGTTAATTTTATTCCTCCTGCTGTCCGGTTTTTGTTTTTGCCCCTTTTGTATCCCCCCCCCCCTAAACCTGAGCCAGGTTTACCCATAAGGGGACGTAACAAAGCTCTAGATCACGTGTGTCAAAGTCGAGGCCCGGGGGCCGGATCCGGCCCTCCAGATGATTTTATTTTATTGTTATTAATGACCCGATGTTATCTTGCTTTTACTTCTAACTTGTATAATTTTAACAAAATATATTTTTATGGAGAATAAAATATTTGTTTAAGGTTTAAGTTGATTTATTCTGGAATAATATTTGTATTATTCAGAATTATGTTAAAAAGTTACAGTTTTAAAGTTTAAAATTAGCATTCTGCAGCTTTTTGGATTATTTTTTTATTTACTAAAATTCTTTAGGGCAATTTTGGAGTTTAGCTCATATTTTAGCTACATGCTAGCTGTTTTGGCTAACCTAAGTTTAAATTTTTTTTAAGCTAATGAAGCATTTATCTCATATCGAAGCTGTCTTTCAGCTTCAGCTGTTTCAGCTTTTAGCTTTAGCATTTTTAGCTATTAATTTCAGCATCTCCAGTGGCCAAATTCAGCTTCCAGCATTCATGCTAGCATTAGCACAGGTAATGCTAGAAATCTAGATCATATTTATGTTAATAAGTTACAGTTCTAAGTTTCAAAATGTCGTTTTAGAGAGTTTGATAAATGTTTATCCTGTTGGATCTCAGGTGTGTTCTGGGTTTTGGCCCCCGATTGAGTTTGACACCCCAGATGTAAACAACCCCCCCCCCATACGTTTAATAAACTATAAAACATATTCTATTTCAGGATGGAGACCCTCAGACCATCAGGCCTCCATAGACCCTATAGGTTTATCAGACGTGGAAATGTATAGAAACAACGACTATCTCTGCTTTTCACGGCTGCTTGATGGACCCCCCCCCCACACACACACACACACACACACACACAGCGTCTGTCTGAAGGATGATTGGAGCCAGCTCGGTCTGAATTATGACAGATAAGGATAATCAATATGAGGGGGTGTAGTTAGGAAAAAAGGCAGAAAGTGAATATTTGGAGGATTTGAGCCTCAGAGACGGACGCCATCACAGACGGACGCCATCGCAGACGCACGCCATCGCAGACGCTTCACACCAGTCCGCTCTGCATGTTTGGATGCTTCATTCTGTCTTTTCTACATTTGTGTTTCTGTGTGTGATTGTGTGAGTGTGAGTGCATGTAATGAGGCCAAGGAGAAGTAATTTGTCATGCCATCTGATAGTGCAGCAGCGAGCACGGGGCTGAATCGCCCTGAGGGGCTGGGCTGACGGGAGGAGGTGCTGATGATTGACAACGATAGATAGCTGTCAGTCAGTGGGGGGGGTGCAGGGAGCAGCAGCCCGGGGCAGGCGGAGGTGACATTTAGTCCAGACACAGAGCCAGGTAGATGGAAGGCGTCACGGTTTTTGAGGCTTCTGTTCTGTCGGTGCAGAAAAATGTCAGGCGGAGTTCATGCAGTTCAGACTCACCGCCGGTTCATTGATCGACCGATGGAGGGGAGGGGAGGGGTCCGGAGTGTTTGATTAATACAAATGGTGATAATGAGGCCTAACTTCAAAACCATAAAGCCTCCGTGGTATTTAAGGAAACGGCGTTCCCTCTTTTAAATGAACCTGCAGCAGGATTCTAGATGTTTGAAAGCTAGAAAACTTCTCACTAGCTTCACTTTTCTCAGACAGACGTGAACATTTTCACTCTTTTCTGTCATTATCCCTACGGATGGTGTCAGAGCTGCCATAAATGTGCTCATCATCAGCAGGAACAGAGCAGGTTGTTCTTTGTAAAGAAATGTTTCTGGTACTCCAGCCGTCATAAACGGGCAGACGGCTGCTTCCACCTGCAGCAGGTTTATCAGTTCAGACAGGAACTCACAGGTCTAGAGATGTCAGAGTCCAGGTGAGGGTCAGGGCAGGCAGCAGGTCATCAGAACCAGAAGATCAGATCCAGATAAAAACGCTCAGGATGCAGGCAGGGTGGCACAAACAATACTTCACAGTCAGGCGCTCTGTGGTTCCAACCCACCGCTCTCCTTGGTTTGTTTACGTTAAACGTGGGGTCATCTGGACCCCAGAGAGAGGAAGGGTTGGTATCATGTGAGTGATTGACAGATTGGAGTCAAGTGAGCAGCATCCAGGAACTGTGTGCAAGGGTTGCTGGGAGATGTAGTGCAGGCAGTACACCGGAGAGCGCTGACTGTCTCCACCTCAGACTTACATGTTCCAGGACCCAGTGTCTTCAGAAAAGTCCTTAGCAACAGCTGCTAGCATCGTTAGCTCCTGTCGTTTCACAGTGTCTTCAGAAAAGTCCTTAGCAACAGCTGCTAGCGTCGTTAGCTCCTGTCGTTTCACAGTGTCTTCAGAAAAGTCCTTAGCAACAGCTGCTAGCGTCGTTAGCTCCTGTCGTTTCACAGTGTCTTCAGAAAAGTCCTTAGCAACAGTTGCTAGCGTCGTTAGCTCCTGTCGTTTCACAGTGTCTTCAGAAAAGCCCTTAGCAACAGCTGCTAGCGTCGTTAGCTCCTGTCGTTTCACAGTGTCTTCAGAAAAGCCCTTAGCAACAGCTGCTAGCGTCGTTAGCTCCTGTCGTTTTACAGTGTCTTCAGAAAAGCCCTTAGCAACAGCTGCTAGCGTCGTTAGCTCCTGTCGTTTCACAGTGTCTTCAGAAAAGTCCTTAGCAACAGTTGCTAGCATCATTAGCTCCTGTCGTTTCACAGTGTCTTCAGAAAAGCCCTTAGCAACAGTTGCTAGCGTCGTTAGCTCCTGTCGTTTCACAGTGTCTTCAGCAAAGCCCTTAGCAACAGTTGCTAGCGTCGTTAGCTCCTGTCGTTTTACAGTGTCTTCAGAAAAGCCCTTAGCAACAGTTGCTAGCGTCGTTAGCTCCTGTCGTTTCACAGTGTCTTCAGAAAAGCCCTTAGCAACAGTTGCTAGCGTCGTTAGCTCCTGTCGTTTCACAGTGTCTTCAGAAAAGTCCTTAGCAACAGTTGCTAGCGTCGTTAGCTCCTGTCGTTTTACAGTGTCTTCAGAAAAGTCCTTAGCAACAGTTGCTAGCGTCGTTAGCTCCTGTCGTTTCACAGTGTCTTCAGAAAAGTCCTTAGCAACAGTTGCTAGCGTCGTTAGCTCCTGTCGTTTCACAGTGTCTTCAGAAAAGTCCTTAGCAACGGTTGCTAGCGTCGTTAGCTCCTGTCGTTTCACAGTGTCTTCAGAAAAGTCCTTAGCAACAGTTGCTAGCATCATTAGCTCCTGTTGTTTCACAGTGTCTTCAGAAAAGCCCTTAGCAACAGTTGCTAGCGTCGTTAGCTCCTGTCGTTTTACAGTGTCTTCAGAAAAGCCCTTAGCAACAGTTGCTAGCGTCGTTAGCTCCTGTCGTTTCACAGTGTCTTCAGAAAAGCCCTTAGCAACAGTTGCTAGCGTCGTTAGCTCCTGTCGTTTCACAGTGTCTTCAGAAAAGTCCTTAGCAACAGTTGCTAGCGTCGTTAGCTCCTGTCGTTTTACAGTGTCTTCAGAAAAGTCCTTAGCAACAGTTGCTAGCGTCGTTAGCTCCTGTCGTTTCACAGTGTCTTCAGAAAAGTCCTTAGCAACAGTTGCTAGCGTCGTTAGCTCCTGTAGTTTCACAGTGTCTTCAGAAAAGTCCTTAGCAACGGTTGCTAGCGTCGTTAGCTCCTGTCGTTTCACAGTGTCTTCAGAAAAGTCCTTAGCAACGGTTGCTAGCGTCGTTAGCTCCTGTCGTTTCACAGTGTCTTCAGAAAAGCCCTTAGCAACAGCTGCTAGCGTCGTTAGCTCCTGTCGTTTCACAGAGTCATCATAAAAGTCCTTAGCAACAGTTGCTAGCGTCGTTAGCTCCTGTCGTTTCACAGTGTCTTCAGAAAAGCCCTTAGCAACAGCTGCTAGCGTCGTTAGCTCCTGTCGTTTCACAGAGTCATCATAAAAGTCCTTAGCAACAGTTGCTAGCATCGTTAGCTTCTGTCGTTTCACAGTGTCATCAGAAAAGTCCTTAGCAACAGTTGCTAGCGTCGTTAGCTCCTGTCGTTTCACAGTGTCTTCAGAAAAGTCCTTAGCAACAGTTGCTAGCATCATTAGCTCCTGTCGTTTCACAGTGTCTTCAGAAAAGCCCTTAGCAACAGTTGCTAGCGTCGTTAGCTCCTGTCGTTTCACAGTGTCTTCAGAAAAGCCCTTAGCAACAGTTGCTAGCGTCGTTAGCTCCTGTCGTTTCACAGTGTCTTCAGAAAAGTCCTTAGCAACAGTTGCTAGCGTCGTTAGCTCCTGTCGTTTTACAGTGTCTTCAGAAAAGTCCTTAGCAACAGTTGCTAGCGTCGTTAGCTCCTGTCGTTTCACAGTGTCTTCAGAAAAGTCCTTAGCAACAGTTGCTAGCGTCGTTAGCTCCTGTCGTTTCACAGTGTCTTCAGAAAAGTCCTTAGCAACGGTTGCTAGCGTCGTTAGCTCCTGTCGTTTCACAGTGTCTTCAGAAAAGTCCTTAGCAACGGTTGCTAGCGTCGTTAGCTCCTGTCGTTTCACAGTGTCTTCAGAAAAGCCCTTAGCAACAGCTGCTAGCGTCGTTAGCTCCTGTCGTTTCACAGAGTCATCATAAAAGTCCTTAGCAACAGTTGCTAGCGTCGTTAGCTCCTGTCGTTTCACAGTGTCTTCAGAAAAGCCCTTAGCAACAGCTGCTAGCGTCGTTAGCTCCTGTCGTTTCACAGAGTCATCATAAAAGTCCTTAGCAACAGTTGCTAGCATCGTTAGCTTCTGTCGTTTCACAGTGTCATCAGAAAAGTCCTTAGCAACAGTTGCTAGCGTCGTTAGCTCCTGTCGTTTCAGTGTCTTCAGAAAAGCCCTTAGCAACAGTTGCTAGCGTCGTTAGCTCCTGTCGTTTCACAGTGTCTTCAGAAAAGCCCTTAGCAACAGTTGCTAGCGTCGTTAGCTCTTGTCGTTTCACAGTGTCTTCAGAAAAGTCCTTAGCAACAGTTGCTAGCGTCGTTAGCTCCTGTCATTTCTCAGTGTCTTCAGAAAAGCTGTTAGCAACAGTTGCTAGCGTCGTTAGCTCCTGTCGTTTCACAGTGTCTTCAGAAAAGCCCTTAGCAACAGTTGCTAGCGTCGTTAGCTCCTGTCGTTTCACAGTGTCTTCAGAAAAGCCCTTAGCAACAGTTGCTAGCGTCGTTAGCTTCTGTCATTTCTCAGGACACACTGAAGATATTGCTTTATTGATATACAGACATGAACAAATGTTCATTTAACTTGTTCATTAGACATAGACAATGACATAAAGACATAAATAGAGCACCTAAAAACATATTTTTGGCACTAACGGAAGCATATTCGGCCCAGCCTCAGCTAGACTCCGCCTTCATTTCAAGGTAAATTCGGTCTGAGACTCCTGACTTGGATGGTAACCTTCTGTCCTGTTGATGCATCATCAATACTTCTGATCGGTTAGTCGATCTTCAGACTGTATTCCCCAGCTTTACGGTAACTCCACCTTGGTTCCATCATTACCTCCAGCATGGCAGGTGGGCGAGCTCTGATGATGTCATCACGACCATTCATCATCAGGGCAGAACTTTATCTAACAGACTTTTGGGATTTTCATACTAATCATGTATTTCCTGCTGATGTTCTCCGGCATCTCAAATCTAAACCCAATAAACAGAAAACAATCATTTATGAGGTTAAATTTCCTTATAAAGTGTCAGATTCTATATGACAGTAAAAACCAACTAGAAACTTCAGATGAACATCAGCGATTCTTCTGCGTCTTCAGACTTGTCAGAGCGATATCAGCATTGATTAGTGGGAGCTGACAGAAGTCCTGGAAGGAGCACGAGCTGCAGGGAGACCCTGAAGACCCGGCAGCACCAGACCAGCATGGACTCTGAAACAAAGCCGGCTGGAGAGCCTCCCCGTCCGCCTCCTCCTGCTTCCACTTTCCTCTTTCTCCTGTTCTTTCTTTTCTGTCCCTTTTGAGCAGAAAGTTGTCGCTCCCTTTCACAGCCCGGTGAGAGCGGAACAATGCCGCACACCGCTGGCCTGAATACGCATTAGAAACCCAATCAGGCCCTCTTATTCCTCATATTCCTTTTTCTTCTTCTTTCACACGCTTCCTGACAGAGAGGAGGGGGCCTTAAAGGAGCTGATGTAAAGGCAAACTCCTGTGTTCTCCGTTCTTTCTTCTCTTTTGTCGCTCCTGCGCTAATAGATTACCCATACCTTTTTCTTTTTCTTTCCACCTCAGCAAATTGTTAAATCCTCGTTCTTTCTTCATAAAACTGGGTCAGAAGAAAGGAGTCGGACTGAACGTGGAGGAGCAGTTCTGGACTTAATGAACCGCCTTTCCCCTCCGCTCTCATGTTACAGAAACTGATGGAGCCAGAAGTACGTTTATGCACAGGAGCACTGTCGATTCTGTCGAGAAGGTTTCAGGATCAATGATGAGGGAAAATGTCGGACACAGTGACGCGTCTCTCTGCTTCCTGTCCCGAGCAGGAACATCTACCCCGTCCTGATTTTGGTTTTTCTCATATGAATCGCACTCAAAGGTCTCAGATCAACAAACACATTTAAATATCAATCAGAGACGACCCAAGGAAATGCAAATGTCATTTCAAAATCATAATTTAACAAGAAGAGAAAATTACAATCCTATCTGAGTAATTGCACCCCCGTTAAGTCACAAAATAACTGCGACTAAGTTGGGACAGATGAGGTCAGTTTCACTAGACAAACCTCATTACCATCATACTCATTCAATCCAGAAACCACTCCAATAGAATCTGTCAGAGAAAGTGAAGGAAGCTGCAAGATCTCAAGAACCGACGCATCATTTCATCATTTCATCATTTCATCATTTCATCATTTCATGATCCAAGAAATTCCAGAAGAATAATCCTTCAGTCTGGAAAAAGTTCCAAAATCATTTCCAGAGTTTTGGGACTCCAGTGAACCTCTGTCAGAGCTGATCCACACATGGAGGAAAACCTTCCCAGGAGTGGTCAACCGACTCAAGTAACTCGAGGAGCGTGACCACGACCCATCCAGGAGGTCATAAAACTACAGTGGTCAACGTCTAAGAACTGCAGAGCGTTCATGACTCGAGAAAAACGCTTCCATGGAGAGTTCTCCTGTCAGAAACGACTCGTCTCACTATCCTGATGATCCTCAAGACTTCTGAAGGAACTTTCTGTGGACCGAAGAGTCAAAACTGGAAGTTTTTGGAGGGAATGCAGCCTGTAGACACACTGAAACATGGTGGTGGCAGTGTGATGATGTGGGGCTGCCTCTGGACCTGGATAAGTCCGTTCATGATTCGTGTGTTTGTGATGGATCCCACAACCACATGGTATCATAAACAACCACATTTCTTTAGTTTAATATGGTTTCAACTCATTAAAAACACGTTTAGTTCAGTTTGTCTTTATATTCATCCATCGTGAGTCTCAAACTCAAATGATTCATTTGTTACTGGAGTTTGAGGGACGTGGGAACAAATCATTTGCAAGAGAAAAGATGTCTAATCAGGAAGAAGGAAACCATAGACAAGATCTCTGGAGCAGAAGTCGCACTTTTGGGATAGTCTGACGTTTAAACGCTCAGAGTTACAATTAAATACAAGAATACGAATCTTTTGAAGAAAAATATCAAAGTTTAAAAGGAAAACAATCTGATTCTCTTCCATGTTTGTTGATGACTCTTCTTCTTCTTCTGTCTGTAGTAAACACTTCTGCTCAGATGCAGCGCCCTCCAGTGGTTGTTAGAGGAAACAACTGCTAAAGGAGAACTGCTGTTTACTGGAAAATAAATAATATATGTACTAATTTCTGTAAAAAATGAAAAATCACATGTAAGTTCCACCCCTGGCTAAACTATCAGAAATAACAATTTATACTCCAGAAAACACAGTAATTATAATTCATCACAATGTTTGACTTGGTAAATTTTATACCACAATATGCAGCTTTTGAACAGAAACAGAAACAAAGAGAAATGTTTAAATTTATAGTGTTAACGCAGAAGTTTAATGCGAGTTTAAAACACTTTTATTGACCCTTTTTGCTGTCATTCTGCGGCTCTGATCAGCAAATTCACAGAGAAAAAACAGTTAGTTTATTCACATTCAAACACATAAGATAGTTCTGAAAAGGATTTAAAATATCATTTTGAAAGGGTTTCCTAAAGTTTAGCTGCAGTTAAAGTTTCCACTTCCAGCTACAGATCGACTCTGACGACATTCAGAATCTATTGAATATTTATTTATTTAGTACGTGATTATTTTATAATAATTCCCGGCAAAGTGTGCATTATTGGAGATTAATGTATACTGTGGAGGAGTCAGAAGATTTCTGCTTTGCAGAGTGTAATTAGTGTTAATAAATACACACTTTAATTTATTTATTTATTTTTTTAAATGAATCCCATATGTTAGCGCGTTAGCGTTGACCGCCATAATAAAAACCTTCTCAGCCGCAGCTTGGATGATGGAATGGAACTGAAGCTGAATCAGGTTCTGGATCCAAACTGGATCTGAATCCGACTGCAGACAGAACCATCAGAACATCCGGGATGAGACACGATGGAGTCATGGATGAAAGGAGAGCGGCTTCAGTGATTCTGGGAGGACTCAGACTCTGACAGCAGATCTGCTGAAACAAACGGCTCTGAACAAGCTGGAATTAGATCAACACTATCAAGCGGGCCAGATACAAGCCGTGATACCTGCGAGGAGGCCGTGTGTGCATGCGTGTGCGTGTGTGTGTGTTCTTAATCTATTTATTTACCTGTCATTGGCAGCGATAATGGTTTTCATCCCCTCTCTCTGTCTCAGTCTATCTTGTGATGGGGGATTGGCTCCCGTGTCTCGCTTGATAATCACACCTGTATTTTCTCATCAAACTCTAATCAGACCAATTACACGCGTGACAGAGAGCGCGGGCGTGTTGATGTGGCGGTGGGGGGGCGATAAGGACACACACTTTGGGATTAAGCGCTCTGTCTCGGGGTATCTGCGCCTCTTATCGGGGACAGCCATTCCTGACATGATCTGTCAGCAGTCATGCCAAACTAACTGGAGTGCAGAACACGCCTGGATCACGCATGCAGCCGCAGAGCAGCCGGCGCCACGGGAGGTCCAAACTCCCTCCGTTCTGATGCAACTTGAAGAAGAGACGCTTTTAACCTTCGTTTGTGCAGCAGCTCTCAGTCCAGTTCCTGTGGTGATGATGAGGATTTTAGCCCAAATTCTGTCGTTTTCTAGGACCTAGTTTCTGCAGAGCGGCAGGAGTCGGAGGCGAGACTGCACAGACGTTCGGCTTTCTCTAATTTACATACACAGGAATGGGGCTGGTCGATATAGGATATTTAAATAATCATGATATAGTTTCACTCATATCAGGCGATAACGATAAATATCGCGATACAAACCAAGTAATTATATTTGTCAAATTTGAACACTGCGGCTCAAAAGAAAATGTGTGATCATCAGCAGGTTGTTTCATACTTTAAGCATAACAGATGCTCTGAAGGACCATGATGCACCTGTACTTTACTGATGTCTAGGGCTGCCACAAACGATTATTTTAATAGTCGACTAATCACCGATTATTTTTTCCGATTAGTCGACTAATCTGTTCATGGCCAAAGTGGATGTAAAGATGCTGAAGTTGATAACCAGCTAAAATATTAGTTAAATGCCAAATTTACCAAAAAATAAATAGAGCCAAAGTTAGCCTAAATAGCTAGCAGGCTGCCAAAATATTAGCTAAACTCCAAATGAGCCTTAAAAAAAAAGGAAAAATACTATATTAGCCAAAACAGCTAGCATATAGCTGAAATATAAGCTAAACTCAAAAGTTGCCTGAAAAACGTAAAAAAGCCAAAGTTAGCCGGAATAGCTAGCATGCTGCTGAAATATTAGCTAAACTCCAAAATAGCCTAAAAAACCTTAATAAATGCCAAAATATTCCAAAAAGCTAGCAGAATGTCATTATAACTTTCAACTTTACTACAATCTGACTTCATACAATATAAAGTAACGACTAATCGACTATTAAATTAGTCGTCGATTATTTTAATAGTCGATTAGTCGTCGATTAGTCGACTAATCGTGGCAGCCCTACTGATGTCTTAGAAAAAAATATTACAAACTAAACGAAAAATGATATAAAAAGGGTTAAAGTTTAAACAGGAACAGAAATGAGTTTCCTTTTCTCCCTGACCAGCTCACTGCTGATTGGCTGAACACACCTGGTTTAGGTAGTCACCATCCAACAGTCAGGGCTGAGGCTCTTGAGGTCTAGATTTGGCCCCATCTGTCCTAATAGTTATTCTAAAAGTATAAATAATACCACATATGAAAGGGGCCGTGACTGGAGCCCTGAGGAACTCCATATCCTTAAGACGGTCAGAGCTGGTGAGAGTTCTGTCCGCACACAGATGTCAGGACGTTTAAAGATCCGTCTGGTTTGTTCTGGTTTCAGGCGTACGACGGCTTCGCCAGCCTGGGGATCTCTCGCCTCCTGGAGCCGTCGGACATGGTGCTGCTCGCCATCCCGGACAAGCTGACGGTGATGACGTACCTGTACCAGATCCGGGCCCACTTCTCGGGCGAGGAGCTCAACGTGGTGCAGATCGAGGCCAACAGCAGCCGCAGCACCTACAAGGTGGGCGACTTTGAGACCGACACCAACGCCTCCGTGGGCCAGGACAAGTTCTACGCCGAGCTGAACGACGTCCAGAGCCGGCAGGCGGAGCCGCGGCCCGCCGCTCCCGATGAGAGCGCCGAGGCCGGCGGGGCGGAGCGCGAGCCTCAGGAGGGCGTCCACCCGACGACGGAGCCCCCGCAGCCCCCGTCTCCTGTCCCATCACAGATGACGGGACCACCACCCCCCACGACAAACCCCACCAACCTGCCGGCCGCTGAGGACCGAGGGCTGCTGCTCAAGGCCAAGACGTTAGACCTGAGCGACATCAGGCCGGAGAAGGAGGCGGAGCCAACAGAGGAGGCGGGGCAAGACGGACGGGAGGCGGACGTGGAACCGGCCCCCTCAGCCAGGAGAGGAGCGTCTTCCTCACCCCCCCACCAGAAACTGGGCTTCTCCTACAACAGAGACGCCGACCTGATCAAGAAGAAGAGAGCCAGCCTCCGCCACTCCGAGTCAGAACCCGCCGAACCCAGAACCTCTCCGGTCAACCATGCAGACGCCAGACAGGTAAACGGGACACACCTGGACCCCTCACCGCATCTAGACAAACACACGTCCTGGGTGTAGATTTAAGGATTTAATTATGATAAAGCAAAAAATCTTTCTACCTGTGGAGGTCATTGGTCCACGTCTTGTTGTGACATGGGTGGCTCCGCCTACATCTTCTCCTTATTGTTAACAAACACTTCAAACACTCCCTGTTCGGATCAAACACTTCCTGTTTGAATCTAACACTTCCTGTTTAGATCAAACACTTCCTGTTTGGATCAAACACTTCCTGTTTGAATCTAACACTTCCTGTTCAGGTCACACACTTCCTGTTCGGATCAAACACTTCCTGTTTGGATCACACACTTCCTGTTTGGATCAAACACTTCCTGTTTGAATCTAACACTTCCTGTTCAGGTCACACACTTCCTGTTCGGATCAAACACTTCCTGTTTGGATCACACACTTCCTGTTTGGATCACACACTTCCTGTTTGGATCACACACTTCCTGTTTGGATCAAACACTTCCTGTTTGGATCACACACTTCCTGTTTGAATCAAACACTTCCTGTTTGAATCAAACACTTCCTGTTTGAATCAAACACTTCCTGTTTGGATCAAACACTTCCTGTTTGGATCAAACACTTCCTGTTTGGATCAAACACTTCCTGTTTGGATCAAACACTTCCTGTTTGGATCAAACACTTCCTGTTCAGGTCACACACTTCCTGTTTGGATCACACACTTCCTGTTTGGATCACACACTTCCTGTTTGGATCACACACTTCCTGTTTGGATCAAACACTTCCTGTTTGGATCAAACACTTCCTGTTTGGATCACACACTTCCTGTTCAGGTCACACACTTCCTGTTTGGATCACACACTTCCTGTTTGGATCACACACTTCCTGTTTGGATCACACACTTCCTGTTTGGATCAAACACTTCCTGTTCGGATCAAACACTTCCTGTTCGGATCAAACACTTCCTGTTCAGGTCACACACTTCCTGTTTGGATCACACACTTCCTGTTTGGATCACACACTTCCTGTTTGGATCACACACTTCCTGTTTGGATCAAACACTTCCTGTTTGGATCAAACACTTCCTGTTTGGATCAAACACTTCCTGTTTGAATCAAACACTTCCTGTTTGAATCAAACACTTCCTGTTTGAATCTAACACTTCCTGTTTGGATCAAACACTTCCTGTTCAGATCAAACACTTCCTGTTTGAATCAAACACTTCCTGTTTGAATCTAACACTTCCTGTTTGGATCAAACACTTCCTGTTCAGATCAAACACTTCCTGTTCGGATCAAACACTTCCTGTTCAGGTCACACGCTTCCTGTTCAGATCAAACACTTCCTGTTCAGATCAAACACTTCCTGTTTGGATCAAACACTTCCTGTTTGGATCAAACACTTCCTGTTTGGATCAAACACTTCCTGTTTGGATCACACACTTCCTGTTTGGATCAGACACTTCCTGTTTGAATCAAACACTTCCTGTTTGGATCAGACACTTCCTGTTTGGATCAAACACTTCCTGTTTGGATCAAACACTTCCTGTTTGGATCAAACACTTCCTGTTTGGATCACACACTTCCTGTTTGGATCAAACACTTCCTGTTTGAATCTAACACTTCCTGTTTGGATTAAACACTTCCTGTTCGGATCAAACACTTCCTGTTTGGATCAAACACTTCCTGTTTGAATCTAACACTTCCTGTTCAGATCAAACACTTCCCGTTCAGATCAAACACTTCCCGTTCAGATCAAACACTTCCTGTTTAGATCAAACACTTTCTGTTTGGATCAAACACTTCCTGTTTGGATCACACACTTCCTGTTCGTATCGAAGACTTCCTGTTCGGATCAAACACTTCCTGTTTAGATCAAACACTTCCTGTTTGGATCAAACACTTCCTGTTTGGATCAAACACTTCCTGCTTGGATCAAACACTTCCTGTTCGGATCACACACCTTCTGTTTGAATCAAACACTTCCTGTTTGGATCAAACACTTCCTGTTTGGATCAAACACTTCCTGTTCGGATCGCACACTTCCTGTTTGGATCAAACACTTCCTGTTTGAATCACACACTTCCTGTTTGGATCACACACTTCCTGTTTGGATCAAACACTTCCTGTTCAGATCAAACACTTCCTGTTCAGATCAAACACTTCCTGTTTGAATCAAACACTTCCTGTTTGGATTCATATCGTTCACATCAGCTCAGGTTTTTGTTCCTCAGAGACCAAATCATTTATTTATTTCATTGTGATGATTTTCAGGTTACAGTACGGGGGGTGGGGGCTCTTTTCCCCCCCAGGTATGTTGTTCTGCAGAAGCTGCTTATGTTGCAGATTTATTCCTGCAGCTTAATGCCGTCATTAGGATTCTGGGGGCGGGAGTCTGCAGGCTTCTGCCTCCCCACGCTTCTATCCTGGCTGCTCGGCTCTGATTGAAGCTCTCCGTCATGAGACGGAGGACGTCCCCCCCCCCCCCCCCCCCCCACCCCCAGCCTCCGGCGCTCTCTAAGCTCCGCTCCTCGGAAATGACCGCTCCCGTCCCGGCTGAGATGTTGTCGTCGGCGTGTCGTCCGGGCGGCGCCGGCGTGAACCCCTGCTTTGACATTTCATTACACTTTCCATTATGGTTTCCATCCCTGCAGTTGATGACAGTCGGCGCCGTGAGCGCTCAGGCATGGAGGGGCGCGTCTCGCACACACCTGTGCGCAGCCGCACGTGCACGGACGCCGGCCGCCCGCCCTGCTTAACCCCAGATTACTGGTTCTTGTTTACGAGCAGAAAGGTCACGGGATCGGGGGGGCGGGTTTGACACCCCGTTTTTGATCTGCTCTTATCTGGTTAGTGGATTCAGCCCCGCGTGGACGGATAACACGCCTCAGAATTCTTCAACCGCTTTAATTTGTTCTGAGCATTTCCAGGCTCTGCACCGGACGGGACGGGCTCCACCGACGCTCGTCCTGACCTTCTCTGACCGAAACCTCTCTGACGTGTCTGTGCGTTCCCCTGCAGGAGCCGCCGCCCGCCGCCGCCGCCGCCAGTCCTGCAGAGAAGGTGAGTGGAGGCTGCAGCTGAGGACGCGCGCCTCCGGACCGGCGTCCCGGCTGACGGCGGGTTTTGTTTCCACGCACAGAGAGCGCTGTCCCGTCAGGAGGAGCTGAAGGAGAGGGCCCGCCTCCTGCTGGAGCAGGCGCGCCGAGACGCCGCCATCAAAGCGGGGAGCAAGAACGCCCCCGCCGCCGCCGCCGTCAGGTCCAGCTCCGTCTCTGACGTAAGTGACCTGCGACGGGCCAGTGGCTCCTCCCCCAACGCATCCACGGCGTTTCATGACGAGAGAAGTTCAACCGGAGCGTTTAGTTGGACTCTGTTTTCTTCACCTGTTTGGTTCTAAATCAACCAATAAAAAAATCAGATTAATCGAAATATTGACTTTTGAACAAAAACAGACCAAACAAACGTTCATTTTTAGACTTGTCGAGCGTTAACTCTGAGGTGTAAAGTGTCAACGGTAAAATAATCAGAACTCTGAAGAACCGAACCTGCAGACCGAAAAAATAAAAAAGTTCAGTTGCTCTAAAAACAGGGGTGGGCAAACTACGGCCCGGGGGCCACATGCGGCCCCTTAAGCTACTTAATGTGGCCCTCCAAATTAAAATACACTCAATAAAAAATCCTAATTATTGTTTTATTGTGTGAATGCATTCACACTATTGTTTTTCACCTATTTACGTTTTCTTCCGTACGTTTTTTGACACGTAAAAACTCAAGCACACACTCAAGCGCAATTTCAGGAATCTTGGTATCAAAACGCAAATTTTACGGTTTTCGCGATTTCGCGCAATTTTTAGCCCATGTTAAGTCAATGGGGAAATTTTTCAAATCGTTATAAAACTTTATGCACTTTTGCAACTTATGCAATATTGGTGTCAAAATGTTCAGCTCGTTAAGGACATTACTGCTTGTCTTTTTGGTTTTCGCAAATTTTACGGTTTTTGCGATTTTGCGCAATTTATGCTAATTTTTAGCCCTATGTTAAGTCAATGGGAACATTTTTCAAATCGTTATAAAAATTTCTGCACTTATGCTTTTTCGGCTAATTTGGCAACTTTTGAGGTTTTTTTGGGCTAATTTGGAGGTAAGCTAACATATTAGCAACGTGTTAGCATTTTTGGCTAATTTGGCAACTTTTCAGGTTTTTTGTGCAGATTTTAAGCAAAAATCTTCAGCATTTTCCGCAATCACATTCAGCAAAATGCATTCACACATGCATTATCGGAGGTAATGCACTTTTCTAGTTTTCATTGTATTTCTGGTTTCTTCCCATGAATAATGATGTTTCTCTGACGTTCATGTGTGTTCCTTTCTGAGTCAGAAGGTGATCTTTCGGATTATTCCTACACCACATAAATGCAGCATTTCTTTGAGTTCACATTTTCCTCTGAAGAACATCAACCCATTGGATCACCCAAAAGAGAACAAAAATCTAAATTTAAAATTAAAACTCCCAAATTTTCTGTTTTTAAATTAATATATGTGAATTTGAATCCAAATTAAAGCATGTTTTTCTCTAAATTCCATATTATTTTTTTAGTTTATGAGGTTGATTACCCAATCTCTCCTTCCATCTGCTCCTTGTCCGGCCCTTATGCCAAATTTTAGAACCCTATGTGGCCCACGGGTCAAAACAATTGCCCACCCCTGCTCTAAATCCAACTTTATTGATCTTCTGGACAAAAACAAGCAGTAAGAGAAGAACGTTACTCAGAACTGAAGCTTCATTTAATCGACCAGCATTTATATCACTTCCTTCACTGCTGCAGTCGAGGCTCAGCGACATGTTGTCGTGTCACCGTGACAACCTGCCGGATCAAACAGGCCGCTTGTTGTGAAAGAGCAATCTGAAATGGAAAATAACTCGATTAAAGAACTAAAATTGAATATTATTTATTGTGTATAGGTGGGAGCATACCAACAGGGTTTGGGAGGAGCGTTTCTTCATGAGGGGTTCATAAATATTAACTGTGTTTTTGGATTAATCATGTGCGTTAGCGCGTTAAATGTTCACAGTCCTAATATAAATTCATGAGTTTTTCTCTCTTCTTGTCTCAGAAGAAAGAGAGGGCAGGTAACATTCACACTATAAAAGAGTGAAGCTGAGTTTGTATTTAATCTAATCGAGTTTTATTTGAATAGAACTTTTCCAAAACTCGTGTCAATAAAGTGTTTTAAATAAAAACATAATCAAGCTGGAAAAAACAAAGAACAATTGCTAATAGAAAAATGTGAAGAATCCATACAGATCAGAAATGTTTTGATAAAGATTGTTTTTGTGATGGGCGTGGCTAAAGTCTCCCAGCTCCGCCCTGTTCTGATCATCCACTTACAGACAAATCGATCCAGGAACGTCTTGGTTTTCCTCGTCTGAGCTGGAATCTGGATCAGATCTGTCCTCTGGATCAGATCTGTCCTCTGGATCAGATCTGTCCGGCTGGATCAGATCTGTCCGGCTGGATCAGATCTGTCCTCTGGATCAGATCTGTCCTCTGGATCAGATCTGTCCTCTGGATCAGATCTGTCCGGCTGGATCAGATCTGTCCGGCTGGATCAGATCTGTCCTCTGGATCAGATCTGTCCTCTGGATCAGATCTGTCCGGCTGGATCAGATCTGTCCGGCTGGATCAGATCTGTCCGGCTGGATCAGATCTGTCTTCTGGATCAGATCTGTCCGGCTGGATCAAATCTGTCCGGCTGGATCAGATCCGTCATCTGGATCAGATCTGTCCTCTGGATCAGATCCGTCCTCTGGATCAGATCCGTCCTCTGGATCAGATCCGTCCTCTGGATCAAATCTGTCCTCTGGATCAGATCTGTCCTCTGGATCAGATCTGTCCGGCTGGATCAGATCCGTCCTCTGGATCAAATCTGTCCTCTGGATCAGATCTGTCCTCTGGATCAAATCTGTCCGGCTGGATCAGATCTGTCCTCTGGATCAAATCTGTCCTCTGGATCAGATCTGTCCTCTGGATCAGATCTGTCCGGCTGGATCAGATCCGTCCTCTGGATCAAATCTGTCCTCTGGATCAGATCTGTCCTCTGGATCAAATCTGTCCGGCTGGATCAGATCCGTCCTCTGGATCAAATCTGTCCTCTGGATCAGATCTGTCCTCTGGATCAGATCTGTCCGGCTGGATCAGATCTGTCCTCTGGATCAGATCTGTCCTCTGGATCAGATCCGTCCTCTGGATAGAAACAAAATCGCTCCTCATTTTTGTTGCACTGCTGATGTTAGCTTGTGAGGGGCTGTAAGCTAGTGGGAGGGAGGGGGAGGGACCAGTAGTCCCGCCCACAACTCAGAGGTGAATCTCTGCAGAAACATATTATAAACATCATCATGATGAAACGTGACGGGAGTGGAGCTTTGAACAACAGAATTCATTTACATTCATCACTTTTCATTTCCATCTGTGGTCAACATGGTGTTTGTTGCATCTTCATCACAGTAAAGGTAAAAGTTACTATATTTTCTATACACCCCCCCACCCCCCATCGTGTTTCCCCCCTCCCTGCACTAACTCTGAACGGTTTCCCGCCTCGTCCTCTTCCTCCAACACCCGCCAGCCTGAGACGGACTGAAGTTCTGCTGGAACTCTCTCCTCGGTCGGCGTTTCCGTGACGCCCCCCCCGCCGCCGCCGCCTGTCCTGCCCTCCACGGGCCGCGCACCGAGGAAAGCCCGCACAAAACCAGCTGTCAGCAGAGTACATCCCCGGTGAAAGGAGGTGAAGAATCGCGGCGCTGAAGCTAACTAAACTGGAAATGACTCTGGGCTGAACCAGCACGCTCCACTGCACATAATATGCTGCGGGGGGGGGGGCTGATGAACCGGGAACTTCCACGAGAAAGCGGCGTGGTCAAATCTGCCGCCTCCAAACATTTCAGAGGGAGTGAAGGGGTGGAAGAAGAAAATAAGGTCTTGTGAGAATCCTGACGACAAGGATTTGAGAGAAAATGAAATAAATACCTTTTGGTAATGAAATATCTAAAAAGCAGCAGCCGCCGGAATCCTGAAAGAGGAGCGCCGCCCGGCCGCGGGACGAACCATTTCAGAGTAATCTGTGCAAATAAATGAGGACCTTCCAAGGACCGCCGCATCAACGCCTTCAGAGGACCGCCGCAAATGAAAGCGGGTTTCAAGGCTGCCGCCGCGCAGGCGGAGACGGCCTCTCCGTCCCTCGCCAAGATGGCCGACTTCACTCAGATTAGCTCCTTCAAGTAGCCGCGCCCCCCCCCCAGATTTCTTCACTTAATTCAAGGACAATTGGTTAATATCCCCTTCAAACATCCAGGCGTGAGCGTGGGGGGGGGGGGGGGGGGTGATTTGTTTACACTTTTTAATAGAAATCATTGATCAGTGGCAGTGGGCCGGCCTCCAGGCCAACGCGCTGATTATTCTTATCCATTCAGATTAGATTAGCTGATGTCTTGTTCTGATGAGCTGGTGTGTGCGCACGTGTGTGTGTGCACGTGTGAGTGTCTGCACAGACACTAGCCCCGCCCACCCACCGCTCCATTTGTCTAAGTAGCAGCTTTAGTATCAACAAACCATCATGTAATTCAATTAAAGCCCGCCTCTTTCTTCAGGGGGAAGTGGCTAATTTGAAAGATGGGAGGGGCCAGTTTTAGGGGTGTGAGGGGGGGGTCTTAATGCATTAATTGAGATTCTGAACCTGCTGGTTTATCTTGTGGAAGTCATTGGAACCACCTGAACATAAAGGCAGAAGTTCCTGAACTCTACGTCCGTATGAGGAGACGGGAGACAGAATGTGTGCACGTGTGTGTGCACGTGTACATGTGTGTGCACGTGTGTGTCTGTGTATCTTTGTGCACGTGTGAGCAGTGTATGCATTTGTACAGATGTATGTGCATGTTTCTGGGTGTGCACGTGCAGATGTGTGTGTCTGCTAGTGTGTAGGTTTGTGGTGCGTGCGTGCGTGCGTGCGTGCGACCTCTGCCCCCTCCTGTCATCTTCAGTGGCGTCCCACGGTGACGCCTGCTTTCATCTTCTGTTGATCAACTCTTTTCCCGCTCTTTCCTCCTCTGTTTAAAAGTCTTGGGACTGTCTTCTCCTTGATGTGTTTCTGATCTGTTAGCTCCGCCCCCAGAGCTGCTCTTCACTCCTCATTGGCCGGCTGTTCTCGTCACAGTTGTTCCTCTCTGCAGAAGCATCAGGTTTTTGCGTTTGCGATGCTCTTTCCCGCTCTTTTTGTGTTTGGCATGTGTGTGGGGGTGCATTTGTGTGTGTGTCATGTGTGTGTCTACATGCGTGTGTGTGTCTACATGCGTGTGTGTGTCTACATGCGTGTGCGTGTCTGTCCGCTTCAGGTCTCCTCATCTATTAGCAGATGAAACTGTAATTTCACAGCGGCCTGGCCAGGCTAATTATCAGGATTCACACCAGGATTGGGATGAGTGTGCACGCACACACACAGTCACGTGCACGGTGAGCACACAGCAGTTCCGTGCACTTGCACGCACATGCCTCAGTGTTTTCCATGTAGCAGCGTTCTCTGCTCACTGACTCGTTCTGATTCCTATAATTGGGTCCTGTTTGATTCCCCCCCCCCCTCCAGACTTCCTGCTGGTGTGACCTGTAGGTGTTGTCCCCCCTCCCATCCTGAACGCACTCTTTATTTTACCACTAAAATACATCTTCAGGGGGGAGGGGGGCAACGGATTTTTGTTGAGTTTTCTGATCACAGAGACGTTCCTCTGGACGTTCTTCTGAACTTTTCTCTGGATGTTCCTCTTTACGTTCCTCTGGATGTTCTTCTGGACGTTCTTCTGGACGTTCTTCTGGATGTTCTTCCGGGCGTTCCTCTGGACGTTCCTCTGGATGTTCCTCTTTACGTTCCTTCAGACGTTCTTCTGGATGTTCTTCCGGGCGTTCCTCTGGACGTTTTCACTGTTTTTTCTTCTCATTTTAGTCTTTAGTCATTTTAGTTTGGATGTCCATCATAGAACAAATTCAGGGGAATGCTGCATTCATGTGGTGTTGGAATAATTGGAAAAATGAATGTTTGACTTGTAAATCAAATACGTGTATCAAAAAAAAAACAAATCTTCAAACATACATGAATGGAGAAGAACTTCCTGTGCAGGAACGAAGGTCCATTTATCTTTCCCTCTTCTTCCCTCCTCTTCCTCATTCTCTCTCTCTTCCTCCCTCCTCTTCCTCGTTCTCTCTCTTCCTCCCTCATTCCTCCCTCCTCTTCCTCGTTCCCTCTCTCTTCCTCCCTTCTATTCCTCCCTCCTCTTCCTCCCTCTCTCTTCCTCCCTCCTCTTCCTCGTTCCCTCTCTCTCTTCCTCCCTCCTCTTCCTCGTTCCCTCCCTCCTCTTCCTCGTTCCCTCTCTCTTCCTCCCTCCTCTTCCTCGTTCTCTCTCTCTTCCTCCCTCCTCTTCCTCATTCTCCATCCTGTGACGGGATGTCTTGTGGCTGAATTGGCAGAGGTGGAGATCAGAGGCGGGCTCTGCAGTGCGTGTGCACGTGGGCGTGCACGTGTTGAGCAGCAGGTGACATCAGCAGAGCTGATCAGGCCGTCCCAGAGGAAGTTCCCGCTCTGCACGCCGTCCTGAAAGTTTCTTTGTTTTTAAAGAGACAAACATAAAATGTTGTGAAACTTGTTGTTTTCCTCCAACAACACTCTTATCGTCGTCTTTGTTTTCATTCTGTTTTAATTGAGCTTCAAAGGAAGACACTCACTGAACTTTTACTTTGAAATCTTGTTTTGCTTCTTTTGTTCCTGAACTGATAAAGGCGGGAAAACGAAGTTTCCTTTTTACGGCCGTCTAAAGCGTCAGACGTGCGTTCTGGGGATTACAGAGAGAAAGCAGCAGAATAAACAAACACATGAAGACATGATCAGAACTGCTTCACCTGTTCTCAGGTATGTCCACAGCAGCAACACTGAACATGCAAATGTAAAAATGATCAACGGATGGTAAGAAAACTGAACTGAACAGTTATCTAATCTATTCAGATCATGTATGAAGCTGTAATCCAGTTCAATCCACATCTTTCCATTTAATCCAGATTATCTGCATGAAGTCCTCAGAGTTCAGAGACTCGCGTTTTATTCTGAAAATCCTCCCATTTACACCAGCACCACGTCCTAAAACTCTCATAAACCTCAGAGGTGATAATCTCTGGATCTGCTTTAGTCTGATGATGGTCCGTGCTCTTCATCATCATCATCATCATCATGCAGACAGATGGTCATAACAGATTTGTTCCTGGATTATTATAATAGTTCAACCGGAGATCCTAAAACGACCGAATGTTTAGTGGGATTTTGGGAAAGATTGTTTCTAGAGAGGATCAGACGACTTCATCTGTGGAGAAGAAGATCAAGATGATCTGTTAGTGATCTGTCGTTTTCTAGGACATAGTTCCTGCAGAGCGGCATTAGAAACTGACCTCTGGGTTGAAGGTGAGACTGCTGGCACGGTATCCCATCATCCATCTGTTTCCACGCTCTCCCTCTAGCTTACAGCCCTCACACAGTGATCAATGTGGTTTCTATCCAGTCCGGTTCTGATCCAGATTCCAGCTCAGACCAGGAAAACAAAGATGTTCATGGATCCGTTTGTCTGCAGTTGGATGCATCAGAAAGGGGCGGAGCAGAGAGACTCTGGCCCCACCTATTGTGTCTTTGACATCACAAATCCGTCGTTATCCAACAGGATCTCTTCTTCTTCTCCTGATTCACAACAATTTAAAGAAATCAATTCACAGAAATGCAGTTTTGAGTTAAAATCTTTATAAATGTCCTCCGTCATCAGAAAAATGTTGGTAGATCGTGTTAAAAACACCAGAAACATCTTTAAAGCCCCATGAACATTTTTTAATTTAAAAAAACATTCCAGGTAGTGTTTTAATGAGTATTATGAAGTTTTTGACCAAAATCCAACAATCTAAATGTCTAATATGTTTATGGATTTGCTAACTGGTACTGTAGTTTATTCCTTTTATCAACATTTCATTTTTGATCCCTATATTTTCTGAAATATTCTCATCTTTTATTGTCCATTTGTAACTATTTCTATAAGTAACTATTTCTATAAGTAACTATTCCTATAAGTAACTATTTCTATAAGTAACTATTTCTATAAGTAACTATTCCTATAAGTAACTATTCCTATAAGTAACTATTTCCATAAGTAACTATTTCTATAAGTAACTATTTCTATAAGTAACTATTTTTATAAGTAACTATTTCTATAAGTAACTATTCCTATAAGTAACTATTTCTATAAGTAACTATTCCCATAAGTAACTATTCCCAACTATTTGTAAGTAACTATTTCTATTAAGTAACTATTCCTATTAGAGTAACATACTATTTCGTATAAGTAACTATTATAAGTAACTATTCCTAATAGATAAGTATTATTTTTATAAGTAACTATTCCCATAAGAGTAACTATTCCCATAAGTAACTATTTTCTAAGTATACTATGCTAATAAGTAAACTATTTTCTATAAGTAACTTCTATAAGTAACTATTTATATAAGTAAGTATTCTTATAAGTAACTATTTCTATAAGTAACTATATTCTAATATGGAGTAACTTTTTATAAGTAAGTATTTCTATAAGTAACTATTCCTATAAGTAACTATTCCTATAAGTAACTATTCCTATAAGAAACTATTTCTATAAGTAACTATTCCTATAAGTAACTATCCCATAAGTAACTATTCCCATAAGTAACTATTCTATATAAGTAACTATTCCTATAAGTAACTATTTCTATAAGTAACTTTCTATAAGTAACTATTCCTATAAGTAACTATTCTTATAAGTAACTATTTCTATAAGTAACTATTTCTATAAGTAACTATTCCTATAAGTAACTATTCCTATAACTATTTCTATAAGTAACTATTTCTATAATACAGTCGTCTGATCCATGCTGATCCCCCCCCCCTCCTAATCTCTGCTCTGTCGCAGTGAAGAGGCTCACCTGCTCTGATCCTCTCACCTGCTCACCTGTCCTGGTGTCAGACTCACCTGCAGATCACAAACGTGCACGCCGTGCGCTCCAGCCCGTCCTGACATCTCAGATTCATATTTCCGCGCAGTAACGGCTCGCGGACCCCTATCATGCGCACACACCCGTCGCATCATAATTAGGCCGTGTCCTGCCGCTTTGATAGGCGTGTACAGTGGCTCTCCTTTAATTCTTTATCAAATGCATTGATCGCCGTGGGCCCGGCGTGCCCATTGATCCGCGCGCGGCGTCTGGAGCCGGCCGATAAGCTGCACACTCGTCTCCGCGCCGCTTTCTTCCCATCTTCACCTACATTTCTGCAGAAAAGGGTTTATCCTGAACGTCTGTGCTTCCAGCAGAAGATTCCAGAAGCGCTCTGTGATTTCTCCTCATTAAATGCGATCGGTTCTGATGGGAGTCCGCGGGTTTGATTCCGTTACATCCTGTAGTTCTGTTTTGGCTCTCATGTGTGTCCTGATAGAGACCTGAAGCCCCTCCCCTCTGATTATCCCATCATGACAAATGTCTGGATCATTCCGGCTTGTCTGGAAGGTTGGCAGACTCCTTGGATTGTGCGCACACGCGTGTTTGCGTGTGTTTGTGTGGCACCTCTGCGCCCGTGCCAGCTCTCTGTACATGACCGCTGGTGCGTGCCCTCCCACCCTCTTTCTTCTGCCCAGAAAAGAGCAACCGAGGCGACAGCCGTCTCCAGAGCGGTGAGGCCTCCTCCGCCGCCGCCACCGCCGCCGGCGGCGAGGCAGGCCTCCGTCTCCGCCTCCCGCTCAAGCGTTCAGCCTCTCCTGCAGCTCCCAGCGGTCTCTGGAACAGACAGAAGCTGATTGTTCAGAAGAGAAAAGTCTGTCTTTCATCCCAGCCGTGACCATGTCCTCACGGGATGGGGGGGTTCTGGTCATCTTTGTAGTCTAATGGCATTTAAAGTCTCCCTCCAATGACAATCCAGTTAGAGTTTCTATCATGTCTGTGTCTCATCTATCTCCTGAAAGAGAACAAATGTCATCAGAAATCATTTATTCCTCCTTTAAATCAACGACAGACTCTGATCTTCATCAATCATCTTCTCTCTGCTGCACTAAACCCTCATCAGTTCAGGTTCTGGAGAAGAGAAGATGCTGTCTTCACATTGACTGCAGTCAAATGAGCCGCCGTTCACATTTCTGAATCGATTTAAATTTAATCGATCAGTAATCGATTCACTAAAGATATAAATCGATTTAGCACATAAAGCTTACGTCCGCTAGCTTGATGCTAACGCTCAGTTGACCAAAAAAAACCATTCTGACTAAATCTTTATTTACATCTTTATTTACTTACATGCATCATTTTACAAACTCTTTTAAATTAACTGTTTATGGTCTAAAACTTTGTTTTTTCTCTCATGCTGTCGTCTTCTTCTTGAAATCGTGATCGCCCCCTAGTGTCCAAACTGAAACATCCTCCAGGAGAAGCAGAACAATGTTTCCATGTTAATGATCTGAACATTTATGTTAGAACTTCTGCTTTAGAGAATCCATGGAACTCTGGATGATAATAACAATCTCAGGATTTCACTGATACATTTACAGTCTGAATTGGATCAGATTAATATGAATATATTCAAATTAAATAATAGATTTTTAATGTATTTTAAACAAATGTGTATAAATTTGTAAACTTAAAACTGAATTGAAGAATCAAAAGAATCGGAAAAAATCTGAATCAAATCGATTCTGAAATTATAACTGATCCCATATTTGGATGTTAGCTTTCATTATTCTCTGCTCTGAGAAACCAATGATTGAATGGATTGATCACAGCAACGTCAAGAAACATTGGAGAAAGAATCAGGATTCTGGAGGAGGTTCTGTCCATGAAGATCTACACTTCCTCGTCCCAGCTGATCAGATGGGGAGATCAGGGGCGGAGCACCAAAAGCCACGCCCCCTCAGAGGAGATTTAGGAAACAGAGGCATGTCAGAGCAACATGAAAAATATATTTTTAAGACATTTAGATTGTGGGGTTTTGGGTAAAAACTTCATCATCATAATTAAAACTCACCACGAACATTCTTTTTAAATAAATAAATGTTCATGGGGGCTTTAAGTAAACATCGTGTGAGATTTATGTCCACTAACGGGCTTTTGACTCTCTGGTTTTTAGTCACAGATTCTGTTACAACTACATCTACATTTAAAGGTTTCGAGTCCCACTCGATCCTCCTCTGATCTGTTTCTGAATCATTACTGGTGGAATTTCATTGCAGTAATGCAGGTTTAGTGTAAATGAGGACATAGTTTCTGCAGAGCAGCAGGAGTTCATTAGAAATTCACGTCTAGGCGACCCCGCCCCTCTTCCCTCGGACCCACCCAGAGCATTCTCTACATCACAACGAGGATCTTCTTCAAACAATGTTTTTCTTCTCCGCTCAGGAACGCAGTTTAATCTAAACTTATGTCCTGCATCAGAAACATGTTCAAACCGGAGTTCCGTGGAGGGGAGTTCTGTCATTCAGGTCAAAGTTCATCCGAGTTCTGATCGGCCTCGAGGCCTGAAGCGTGTGTTTGGCTTGATGACTTTGATCTGAGAAGTTGTTAAACCTTCCAGGCCAGCGTGGCGTCAGGCTTGCGTTTTAGCGTGATCCGGCCCCTCTCTGGCCCCCGCTCTGCTGCTGATGGAGGGCGGCAGCAGCCAGACGCCTTCCCTCCATCCTGATAATCCTAGCCTCTGGACAGGCAAAGTCAATTTCCCGTTTGCTGTCCCCAAACTGAGGAGCGACAATAAAGCGGTGGATGTTTTGGATGGCGCCGGCGCTGAGCTTTATGTTTATGTATACAGATACAAGCTGCGGCTGTTTCCATATCTGCAAAGGCCAGATTTGGTATCAGGAGCAGCTCTTAGCCAGGAGGCCAGCAGTTACAGTGTCATTACATTACTGGGTAGGGGGGGGGGGAGTAACAGGATGAATGCAAAGGAAGAAAAGAAATAATAAGTTGTAGATTGAGACTCAAACGAGTTCTGCTGCTCCAGGAACACCCCCCCCCCCCCACCCCTCCACCCCCCTAAAGTTTGTTTGAAGAGTTTCTTCAGATATTTACACATCAGGACACTAACGTGAGTTTATTTTGTTAATTACATCATAATGAGTCCTGAACCAACAGATAACCAACCAAACTACAGTCTAACCTCAGTCTGGGATTTCAACCTCTGACCTGGTAACAGAATCAACTCCTGGAGCCTCATCTCATGAAGACCCACGGAGGTTTAAAGTCTCACTCTGATCGTCTTCTGATCTGATCCCGCTAGAATTTTGTTGATACAAATATTTTTAACCAAACTCCTATGTAGCTTTCTAGACATAGTTCCTGCAGAGCGGCAGGAGTTCTGATCCAGGTTTAGTCCTGATCTGATCCAGGTTTAGTCCTGATCTGATCCAGGTTCTGTCCTGATCCGATCCAGGATTAGTCCTGATCTGATCCAGGTTCTGTCCTGATCCGATCCAGGATTAGTCCTGATCCGATCCAGGTTTAATCCTGATCCGATCCAGGTTTAGTCCTGATCCGATCCTGGTTTGGTCCTGATCTGATCCAGGTTCTGTCCTGATCCGATCCAGGATTAGTCCTGATCCGATCCAGGATTAGTCCTGATCTGATCCAGGTTCTGTCCTGATCTGATCCGGGTTCTGTCCTGATCCGATCCAGGATTAGTCCTGATCCGATCCAGGTTTAATCCTGATCCGATCCAGGTTTAGTCCTGATCCGATCCTGGTTTGGTCCTGATCTGATCCAGGTTCTGTCCTGATCCGATCCAGGATTAGTCCTGATGTGATCCAGGTTTAGTCTTGATCCGATCCAGGTTTAGTCCTGATCTGATCCAGGTTTAGATCTGGCTTGATCCCCGTTTGATCCTGATCTGATCCAGGTTTGAGCCTGATCTGATCCAGGTTTGATCCTGATCTGATCCAGGTTTAGATCTGGCTTGATCCCCGTTTGATCCTGATCTGATCCAGGTTTGATCCTGATCTGATCCAGGTTTAATCCTGATCTGATCCAGGTTTAATCCTGATCTGATCCAGGTTTAATCCTGATCTGATCCAGGTTTGATCCTGATCTGATCCAGGTTTGATCCTGATCTGATCCCTGTTTGATCCTGATCTGATCCTAGTCTTCCTTCACCTATCCTCTGAATCTGGCAGCTGTTTAAACTCTCCAGGATTTGTGTTTCGGATCAAACCAGAACGAGTTCAGTTGCAGATGAACTCTGGTGTGAACGCAGACAGACTTTCTGGACTGAAGAGAAGCAAAGTTCTGTCTCAGAGTCTCTGAGGTCCATCCTGGATCTGCTGTCTGAGCCTAAGCTGGCTCCTCCTCTTCCTCCTCTTCCTCCTCCTCTTCCTCCTCTTCCTCCTCTTCCTCCTTATCTCTCCTGCCGTCTCTCCTCCCCCTCCCTCTCTATTTATCTCCCTCCCCGTGGACGTCCCCTCCGGGCGCGCTCACACACACGTGCACGCTCTCAGGGTGCATGAGCTTGCTGTCATTTACCCCATTGCCCCCCCCTACAAACAAACAATTGACATGGAAATGGAGAGATGTTGCTCATTAGCGACCGCCGCTTGTTTTGTTAATGGCTTCAATAAAACCTGGTCTCAATATGGAGCAGGCTGATTAACGGGAGCCCACGGGGGGGGGGGGGCTGTCAGAATGCAGCCCCCCCGCCCCCGGGTCATGGGGGGGTCTGTTTGTTTGAAGCATCCGTCCTTCTTTTTAACATATTCAGACTTTCTGCTGGTGGAGCTGCAGTTCAGGAACATCTCAACAGAGACAGGCTCCGCCCCCTCACACTCGCTCACTGCTATTGGTTCAGATCACTAAAGAAACATTTGTGCTAGTTCCCAGCATGCTCTCTGTTCACGCTCAGTCATCATTAAGGTTCTGTCAATGAACGCCGCCGTTCCTGCTGGCTCTGGGAGCGTGCGCACGTGAGCGTGCACGTGTGTTATCAGCCAGATCTCATTGGATGGACCTGAAAATGGCATTTCTGCCATTCGTCTGATGCTGACGGCTCAATACTGCGGCGGCGGCTGCAGAAGATAACCACGGACGCTCGCTCGCCGTGTTGACTGGAAACAACTCGGGATTTCACTGAAGACTCGGTTCCAGTCCGGTGACACGCAGAACCGTCTCTGCAGACGAGCCGGTGGACACGATGTGATGATGAAGAGGCTGAACAATCATAACGTTCATTATTTATGAATTTGTTTGGGGATTTAAGAAAATATTGACGAGTTAAACCCAAAAAACATCTTTAGTCAGAAGTTTATAAAAGTTTTAACCGTTTTTGGTCTGAAAATCAGATCCAGACGTTTCACAAAAGCAATAAAAGGTTTGATTCTTTGTTTTTTAAACACATTTAATCATCTATTTATGTTATATGAAATATCAAGAATGTAAGACGTGTTCTTCATCCTCCTGTTCTGTATGTTCTAACAGAAAAAGAACAAAATAAACAAATAAAAAAGAGCAAAATGAATTACGGATGCATTAGTTTATTTATTTTAGTTACATAAAAGAGGTAAGAAGAAAATTTAAATATGAGAAAAACTGTCTATATAAAAAACAAATCTCTGAAACCCAGTAAATTATTCAAACTATAAAAGTATAAAAGCATTAAAATATAGTTTTTAGAAATATACAGTGTAAAAGTTTTACATTTAAAACTAAATGAAACTTTATTTGAACAAAAACACTAAACTTAACTTTTATTTAAGCTAAAAGGAATAAAGAAGTGTTTGGAATCTAAATTAATTTATTGACAAAGTTTGAAAATTAAAAAAGATAAATAATAAAATAATTTGTATTATACTTTTGAATGTTGTGGCACATAAAGATTAAAGTTTAAGAGCAGAAAGTTTGTTTTTGGTTTTCCTATCGTTTTTTAAATCTCTGCGTTTCCACGACTCTGAGTCCTCAGAACATGAAGATGTTTCAGCATCACCGTTTGGTGTGAGCTCCAGCTCAGCGGTCCTGTGGTAGAGTGTCCGCCCTGAGACTGGAAGGTAGTGAGTTCAAATCCTGGGGGAGTCAAACCAAAGACCCGGTGCCTCCCTGTGGGACACTCTGCATTCAGGGGTTGGGTTGGGGGGTCAAACTATTAAATGATTCCTGTGTCTGCAGCTCACCCCTCCCCCGGGGGAGGGGTCAAATGTGGAGAACACATTTAGGTGCGTGGACAGATGGGACTTTAACTTTTAGCTCCTCCCCCTCTGGCGTGTTTCTGGCTCAGTCGGACCTCTTCCTCTCTGCAGGAGCGGGACGCGGAGCGGCGGCGGCAGCTGCGAGAGCGCGCCCGCCAGCTGATCGCCGAGGCCCGGTCCGGAGTCAAGATGTCCGACATGAGCCTGCTGGACGCGGCCCGGGGCAGCAGAGGAGCGGCTGCAGGTAAGGACACACCTGAGCGCCGTGGTTCTCTGTTCGATGACAGACCGGATCATCATGACCAGCACAGCCTCACCTGTGTGACACGACCTCGGTTCTGTCCTGTTTTCATTCTGTTTGCACACAGTAGACATCTGCAAAGAAGAGATTCATGTTGCTATGGAAACCACAAAATGTTTAACCAACCGTTTTTACAGCTTAGAATGAAAGTTTTACAACAAGAAAATGAAAAAGTAAAAACAGATTAGATGTAAACAGTTTCTGTCAAAGTCGAGGCCCGGGGGCCGGATCCGGCCCTCCAGATCATTTTATTTTATTGTTATTAATGACCCGATGTTATCTTGATCATTTCTAACTTGTATAATTTTGACCAAATATATTTTTATGGAGAGTAAAATATTGAAAGTTAATTAAGGTTTAAATTGATTTATTCTGAAATAATATTCCTGACTTTTTATTATTCAGAATTATGTTAAAAAGTTACAGTTTTAAAAAATGGCATTCTGCTAGTTTTTTGGACTATTTTGGTATTTACTAAGATTTTTTGGCTAATTTGGAGTTTAGCTAATATTTCAGCTACATGCTAGCTGTTTTAGCTAATTTAAACTTTTTTTGTTTTTTTAGGTTATTTTGAAGTTTAACAAAATTTTCAGCTAAACACTAGCGGTTTTGGCTAACCTAAGTCTTTTTTAGACTGATTTGGCATTTAGCTAATATTTTAGCTAGCTATTAGCTTAATTGTTTTCAGCTGTCAGCTGTTAAGAAGTTATGGTTTTAAAGTGTTAAAAGTGTAGTGTTGATTGAATGTTAATCCCGTTCGGCCCGTGACCTCAGGTGTGTTTTGGGTTTTGACCCCTGAGTTGAGTGATTGAGTTCAACTCTCCTGTCTTAGAGGAACATCATAGACCTTACATCGAGATGGCGTCCGTCAGTTCCAAAGGTTTGAACCGGATCAGCTGTTGTTGACTGACACCCCCCCCGCCTCACACCTGAACTCGTCTGTCAGAAGCTCACGAGTTTCCCTCAAACCGAGCTCCTCGTTCTAATGACTCCTCTCCATCCTGATGAGAACCTCTGGATTATTGGGATGTTGGGCCTGTCCAGCTCCGTTTTGCTGGTTTCCCCCAAAAGCTGGTTCTACCGCTGGGAGTCGAACTCCAGCAGGAGGTTTTGATTCCAGACCTGCTGCCCGAGAGGTCCAGCAGATCTGTTCTGGCTTTATTTGCTCCTTCAGCTTTTCTGATAATTGTTGATCTTATTAAAGTGGA
The DNA here is from genome assembly GCA_003999625.1 of Oryzias javanicus. NCBI lineage: Eukaryota > Metazoa > Chordata > Actinopteri > Beloniformes > Adrianichthyidae > Oryzias > Oryzias javanicus. The sequence goes on along the minus strand of CM012451.1, from coordinate 9,794,087 downwards.
GTCAGAGGGAGGGCGAGCGACCGGAGGAGAGAGAGACGCCGCGATACACGAGGCTGCCGAGCAGAACGGCTAATCCCCCCCCCCCCCAGCACCGCTCACAGTTCTCTAAATGCAGCTCGGGCCGGGCCCCCCCCCCCCCCCCCCCCCGCCCGCAAACAAACTTTCCCAACTCCATCGCCGCGGCCGCTCCTTAATTAGGCCCCGACCAGCCACGCAGGACGGCGCTTGCTAGCACGCTCCACGTCGCAGCTAGCAAATTAGAGGAGAGAGATGGGGAGAGCGGTGTGATTTCCCCCCTCTCCGCCCGTCTTTGTTTTTCCGTTGAAGTCATAAAGAGCAGGGAGGGAGCTCGCCACGTCTGACACTGTTTACTGATTGTTTTCTTCTAATCCGTGCTGGTTATCCATGCAGCGAGAGCCGTTTGAGTTTCTCCTAACACGCTTCTGTTTGCTTCCTAATGTGGAGCCGGCATTGTTTCTGCCGAACCCCTCAGGAGACTTAATGGAAAACGCGCTTTCATGTTTCGCAGCTTTTTGTTCGTCTTACTTCTTTTATCCGGAATAGAGAGGCGGGCGGCGGAGCGGCCAATGAGAGGGAAGGAAACAGAAACGCGCTCCGGACTCTGTTATTGTTGAGACTTCAGACCCCCAACAACAACATTATTCTGCTGCTTTCTCATCAGAATGAGAAGGTTTACCACAAATTCACAAGATCTGACAGGAATCACACTCAAAGTTTTCGTAAATCTCTCCATGGCGAGTTCCCTTCAGGACGGCGTCCGTCTCAAACACGTTCACCAACGTTTGCGAACCTCTTTGAGCGGACAGGAAGGAAGCTGGTCACATGACACGAGCACGTGACCACTGTGGGTGGAGCACTGGGCTCCTTTCACATGACGTCACACATCAGTCTAAAGCGGGGTGGGCAAACTACGGCCCGGGGGCCACATGCGGCCCCTTAAGCTATTTAATCTGGCCTCCAAATTAAATACATTGAATCAAAAATCCAAATTATTGTTTTGTTTTCATTGTATTTCTGGTTTCTTCTGTTGTTTCTCTGACGTTCATGTGTGTTCCTTTCTGAGTCAGATGGTGATCTTTCGGATTATTCCTACACCACATAAATGCAGCATTTCTTTGAGTTCACAATTTCCTCTGAAGAACATCAACCCATTGGATCACCCAAAAGAGAACAAAAATCAAAATTTAGAAATAAAACTCCCAAATTTCTGTTTTTAATGAATATATGTTAATTTGGAATCCAATTAAAGCGTGTTTTTCTCTAAATTCCATATTATTTTTTTAGTTTATGAGGTTGATTACCAAATCTCTCCTTCCATCTGCTCCTTGTCCGGCCCTTATGCCAAATTTTAGAACCCTTTGTGGCCCACGAGTCTAAACAATTGCCCACCCCTGGTCTAAAGCCATTTATGTAAATAATTGTAACGGATGTCCAATATTTATGTCATAAATGTGTACCTGGTTGATTAGTTTCCCCATGAGATCAAATGTCAGCGTTCCTCCTGCACGATGCTCCACCGCTGCTTCATCCTGTGGACAACGTTAAACCAGGCGGGGATTATTCTCATTTATAGTCTTTAAAAAGACCGTTCAGCAGGACATTTATTAAATAAATGTAAAGAAGGTTTTAGGGTTTCCATTTAATATCTATATAAACGTTCAGCTCGTGAACACGTGGTCGACGATGTGTGACATCATCATGAAAGAGTCTATTGGCCGTTCTGCTTTTAATGTCGAAGCTTTCTCTGAATAACTGTCTGGTTGATCTTCTCTTATTCCTCCACGTTTACGTGAATCAGCTGATTCTGACGTGAAGAAACGCCGCTTTTTATCTGGAGAACAGAATCAGCTGATTTACGCCCAGAATCCCGCCTCTACTGCACTAAGCTGCTTTTCTCTGCCTCACAATCGCCTCTAATGACCTTAAAGACCAAATATCTTTAAGGTTTCACCACCAAACCTTCTGTGGAGGTTGAAGATGTTTCTCTGGATGTAACCTGAACCTGAAGCTGCAATATGAGTTAGAAAGCAGATCTACGAGGCTTCGCAGGTCTGAAGGAGACCCGGGTCTGAGTGGTAAAATGATGCTAGCATAAGGGCTAACGTATTAAGCTAACGGTCCAGAATGAAAGACGGATTCCAAATCCATCTCCAGGACGGAGTTCTCTGGATCCGACCTCTGTTGTCTATCTCTCGAGTCCTCTGGAAAGCTGTTAGCCAGTAGATTTCTGGGAAAACAGCTAAGCTAACGCTAGCATGCTAGAGACCAGCTGTTACAGAAGCAAAGATGGGCGGGGCTTTTGTCCTGGAGCTCCTGATGATGTGAAACTTGAGAAACGTCGTGGGACAACTGGAACAGCTCGTTTCAACCTGTAGGGGGCAGCACACAGACCCCTTTAAAGAGCTGAACGGTTGAAGACTTTCAGTAGTAAACGGCGAATAAATGCTGGAAGTGAAGGGTGAAGCAGACCGACAGGCCCCGCCCACCCGTGACCTTCATGTTGGTGTTAGGTCATCGTGGAGAACGGCGAGGACTGACGCCATTTCCTGCATCATTTGTTGTTTTTTCTGTCATTTTTGTTGTTTGTGTCCAGAAACTAACCCTGCTCTGACTCCTCCCTCCTTGTTGCACCTTAACCTCTTCTGACTCCTCCCTCCTTGTTGCACCTGTAACCTCTTCTGACTCCTCCCTCCTTGTTGCACCTGTAACCTCCTCCTCCTCTCCGTCCTTTCCTCTAACATCCTCAGACGTTGTGGACAGTGGGCGGAGTCATGACGAGGATGAGGAGGGTGGGGCTTTGGAGGATCAGGTCATCGTCGATGGCGATGCTCCCGCCGCCGCCGCCGTCTCTTCTGCTTCGGTTACTAACCCGCCGCCCCCGGAGGCCCCCCCGGCCGCCTGCAGCCCGCCGGAGCTTACTAACCCCGCCTCTGCGCTGAGCACTCTGGGTAAAAGCACCTGCTGCGGCGTGCTGCGTCCTCCTGTTGTTCCGACTCCTCCATCGTGTTTCACGCTCTTCATCCACTTCCTGTCGGTAAACTCGGACACGGATATCTTCAAAACCGTTTCCTCCAATCTTCCTCAAACGGCGTCTTTGTTTGGTCGTTAATTAATTCTGCAGACGAGGAAACAAATATGAGACGTGTTCCTTTGATGTGTCTTATCGAGTCACTTTTCTACGTTTGGGCGCCGTTTTCTGTTTATTGGCGCCGTTTTCCTGTGGACATCAAACCGGGTTCCTCTGGAACCGTCAGGTTCTGGTCTGCAGGATGGAGTCCGTTTGAATGCCAAAGTTCAAGAGGGAGGGGGGGGGGCACATGAAACGGCCGGCCTCCCCTCTTTCATCCTCCACAGCGCGGGGGGGCGGGGCCAGCAGTCGGTCCTGTAAAATAAAGCAGAGGGGGGAGGCGGGAATCGAGGGGGAAACGGTCAGTGGGAGGGGTCAGGGGGACGAGTCAGGGGGACGAGTCAGGAGGACGAGTCAGGGGGACGAGTCAGGGGGACGAGTCAGGGGACGAGTCAGGAGGACGAGTCGGGGGACGAGTCGGGGACGAGTCAGGAGGACGAGTCAGGAGGACAAGTCAGGAGGACGAGTCAGGAGGACGAATCAGGAGGACGGGTGAGGGGGACGAGTCAGGAATACAGGTCAGGGGACGAGTCAGGGGGACGAGTCAGGGGGACGAGTCAGGGGGACGAGTCAGGGGGACGAGTCAGGAGGACGAGTCAGGGAGACGAGTCAGGAGGACGCCTCATGGGACGAGTCAGGGGGACGAGTCAGGAGGACGAGTCAGGAGGACGAGTCAGGGGGACGAGTCAGGGGGACGGGTCAGGGGGACGGGTAAGGGGGACGAGTCAGGGGGACGGGTCAGGGGGACGAGTCAGGGGGACGAGTCGGGGGGACGAGTCGGGGAGACGAGTCAGGGGGACGAGTCGGGGACGAGTCAGGGAGACGAGTCGGGGGGACGAGTCGGGGGGACGAGTCGGGGGGTCAAGTCGGGGGGACGAGTCGGGGGGACGAGTCATGGGGACGAGTCAAGGGGACGTGTCAGGGGGACGGGTCAGGGGGACGGGTCAGGAGGACGAGTCAGGAGGACATGTCAGGGGGACGAGTCAGGGGGACGAGTCGGGGACGAGTCAGGGGGTCGAGTCAGGGGACGGGTCAGGGGGACGGGTCAGGAGGACGAGTCAGGGAGATGAGTCGGGGACGAGTCAGGGAGATGAGTCGGGGACGAGTCAGGGGGACGAGTCAGGAGGACGAGTCAGGGGGGACGGGTCAGGGGGACGAGTCAGGGGGACGAGTCGGGGGGACGAGTCAGGGGGACGAGTCAGGGACGAGTCAGGGGACGAGTCAGGGGGGACGAGTCAGGAGGACGAGTCAGGGGGACGAGTCAGGGAGACGAGTCAGAGGGACGAGTCAGGGAGACGAGACAGAGGGGGACGAGTCAGAGGGACGAGTCAGGGAGACGAGTCAGGGGGACGAGTCAGAGGGACGAGTCAGAGGGACAAGTCAGGGAGACGAGTCAGGGAGACGAGTCAGGGGGACGAGTCAGAGGGACAAGTCAGGGAGACGAGTCAGGGGGACGAGTCAGGGGGACGTGTAAATAAAGTTACAGTATAGTACCAATAATAAACAAAATGATGACTTTAGGATTTTTATAATATAAAATTTAATTAATAACATTTTATTTATTTTTTATTCTATTTTAATTAATGAATTTAATCAAATAAAATATAAAATGTATCTTTCTTGTTTTATGGAAGTTGATTAAGATATTTGTATGAGTTACACCTCAGATCAGACTAGAGTACTTGCTAGTAATCAGATTACTTAGTGAAGAAAAAAACTAACCAGGATTCCTCAGTAGCGGCGAGCGAAGACAGAAGATCTCGGCGCCGAGTCCCCGTTCGGCGGACAGACGGAGACGAGTGGCGTAAAGAGAATCAAACCGTTTTCCGTGGATGTCGACTTCTCACCTGACAGATTTACAAACAGAGATCTGTGCAGACGTGACGCATCCGGCTGTGTTTTCTGGATAATCACGTATTTATTTATAGAAAAGTTTGAAATCGCGTTTATTTGGTACAATCGCGTTTATTTGGACGCCGCAGCAGAAAAGCGAGCGAGTAGAAAGAACCGCCAGGAGCGCCAGCACTCCACCAAACCAGACACTCTTCACCGCTGCGACCTCTGCGAGAGAGATTGCCTCTCTCGCAGAGGTCTCTACAGCCACAGACGACGCTGCTCCAGCCGGGTAGCCAATCAGGATTAGGACACTACACCCATGGTCATCCCTGACCGACGGAGGCCTATATGGTACAAAAACACGACCTGGATCTGATTCTTGTGAGGATCAGATTTTATTCTTTTAAAATCGGAACAAATTAATCATTTTCTGGTCTAAACCGCATCTGTTTACTCACCTGTCCAACATGGCATCGCTCTTTATGTATCTTGGATAGGGCTGCCACGATTAGTCGACTAATCGACGACTAATCGACTATTAAAATAATCGACGACTAATTTAATAGTCGATTAGTCGTTACTTTATATTGTATGAAGTCAGATTGTAGTAAAGTTGAAAGTTATAATAGCATTCTGCAGCTTTTTGGAATATTTTGGCATTTATTAAGGTTTTTTAGGCTATTTTGGAGTTTAGCTAATATTTCAGCAGCATGCTAGCTATTTCGGCTAACTTTAGCTTTTTTACATTTTTTAGGCAACTTTTGAGTTTAGCTTATATTTCAGCTATATGCTAGCTGTTTTGGCTAATATAGTATATTTCCATTTTTTTAGGCTAATTTTGAGTTTAGCTAATATTTAAACAGCATGCTAGCTATTTTGGTTAACTTTGGCTCTTTTTATTTTTTAGCTAATTTGGCATTTAACTAATATTTTAGCTGGTTATCAACTTCAGCTTCTCTACATCCACTTTGGCCATGAACAGATTAGTCGACTAATCAGAAAAAATAATCGGTGATTAGTCGACTATTAAAATAATCGTTTGTGGCAGCCCTAATCTTGGACAATGCTAACAGGCTAGCGTAGCATCTCCCTGGTAAGTGCATCATGATTGGTCAGGATGATGTTCTGTCGTACGGCGTCCTCTGCTGCACACACACGGATGTCCACACTAACTAAACTCTCATTTCTAACATTGACGGGTCATTGCATGGTGGGGGGGTGGGGGTGGGCGGGGGTCGACACACCCACTTCCTCCTCGCTCACTTTCACGTGTTGCGTCTGTGTTGACTGTAACAGAGAAACGTTTCACTGACGGGTCACCTGTTCCCCGTACAGGTTTGACCCTTTCTGACCCACAGGTCAGGAAAACACCTGAAGGGCAGGAAGTGGGCGGGGCTTCTTGTTTATGTTTTACTGCCTGTGTAAACTAAGAGCAGCTCCTTCATCTAAACGCTCTTCAGCTCATCATGTTCAGCTTTCTGAGAGTTATTCTTCACTTTCATCCGTCGTGAGTTCTCCTCATCAGGAGCTGCTCGCCTGAAGTCATGGAGAGTTCTAGCTGAAAGTTCTGAGCCGGTCGGTCCAAACACTGCGTTGCTCCAGGCAGGTACAGGTGTAACATTTGACGTGACGTCCTAACAGACACGCCTCCAAATCACACCAGTAAAAGGAGGCTGCACGCCACAGATGAGATTATAATGAAAGAAACAGAAAAGATTCTATGTTTGAGTTTCAGGAGTTTAAGTCTAGGAATAGTTTTTAATTGACATAATAATAAACACAATGATAGAAATGACTCGATCTCTGCAGTTTCGTCCTCTTCATCGTTCGTCAGTGAGTCTGTTCTTCATCGTTCGTCTTCATCCTCCTCTTCCTCTGCAGGAACCAACAGCAGAAACGTGGACTTGAAGCTGAAGAAGCTGGTGGAGGTGACCCCCAGAGGAGCGGCTTCTCCCACCTCTCCCTCCTCCTCCTCCTCCTCTCTTCTCCCCCTCCGCCTCGTCTTCCTCCCCTCTCAGCCCAGCAGAAGCACCAGAGGTAACAACAGCACGCTCAGAGCTTCTCCTCCGCCGTCACGCCAGCCCTCGTCTCGCCGCAGGTCGCTGCGTGACCTTTACCCGCCGTCACGTGACACATGTGAACATCTGCTGATGCAGATCATCCACAGACGATGACTGTAACAGTCGACTCATCAGGTGGTGGATGTGGAGCAAACGTTGTAGCTTTACAGTTTCTGGTGTTAAAACAAGATGAAATTAAATGAGATCAACATCAGAAACACAGAACTATTGTTTCATTACAGATACAGTTTTGGTCTCACTAGTCGCGTTTCCATTAACTCTGAAATTTCGAAAAACGGAATTTTGATGTTAAATTCTCCTAATGGAAACACCACAATTTTGAAAAAACTCGCCTTTTTCGAAATAAAGTTTTTGCGCTTAGAGGAGGTGGTATTTGGGCCGTATGGAAACAGTAGTTTTTCGAAAAACTGTAATGGAAACACTTTTTTCGAAACAAACGAGTCACGTGACCATTAACCGGATATGACGTTTCGGACAGGAAGCAGGAAAAGCTTTTTCACAGCAACTGGCTGCCTTGGGCGCCGCACAGCGGGCGCCACGAGAGGTCCCGCAGCGTCGCACAGCTCATCAAAAGTTGAGCGTGTCATGCGAAAATGCTGAATCCACAGCTCTTCGGTGAATTCTTCAACAAAAATGTTTGACTCTACGTCGCTCCCACGTATAAGGAGCCTGCCGCTCCGAGGCTCGGATCAGACGTAGACGTCTTCTCTGAATGGAAGGATGAGAGCTAGCGCCGTGGCAGAAATGTGAATGAATCTACTGCACATCAAAATAGTGTTTATATCCGTCGCCATGTTTTTTTTAATGACTTATCGCGGGAATTACTTCGAGTTTTTCGCATAATCATGGTTTAATGGAAACGCTGTTTTTTCGAAACAGTGTTTTATCGAAATTCTAGATATTTCGATAAAGTTTTGCGCAAAAGTGTAATGGAAACACAGCTACTGACTTTACTAAACTCTGACTCCACATAATATAAAGTAACGAGTAATTGACTATTAAATTAGTGGTCGATCAGTCGATTGATCGTGGCGGCCCGGCTCTGTTCACACTTCTGTCTTCAGGCAGAAGATGCAGAACAATCAAATCAAAGACAAATTGATTAAAAACAGTTTTTATCTCATTTTTAAATGCTACCAGGAGGTGAGTTCTCTGTTTGTGTCTGTATGGATGTTGGTGCTTGAATTTATCCATTCAGTTTTGTATTTTATTTATTTACTCACATAGAGGACTGCGCTCATTATAATAATGACGATAAAGTCGTTCATTCATTGGAAGGGAAGGTGGGACTTCCTGTTTGGCTGTCAGGTGAGGTGACCACGCCCCCTCCCGCATGTTATTGCGACGTTCATGTTCTACGTGGAATTCCTCCTCGGGATGGGAACGTTTTTCCCATCCGGAGCTCCGAATCCGGCTGTCCCACGACGCCGTCCGTCTCTCAAACACGAGACAGGAAGTTAATCCCGCCCATCTGCTGACATCCAATTACCTTTGATTGTTTCTCTGTTTGGACGCAAACATCTGAATTATTCATAGGTTGTCTGAAGGCCTCAGATTAACGTCTGCTCTGATGGTTGAAGACTTTCCGCAGCGTCCCGCTCCAGCTTCCGTTTCCTCTGACGGAGTTAAGTGGCTGCAGAGGCTGACAGCCTAATCGAGCGACCCGAGTGCGGCGGGCTAATTGCTGACTTTGTTTTTGAGAGTCAATAATCTGAAGCCGCTCTACCCCCCCCCTCGCTCGTGGCACACCCCGCCGGACTATCTCGCCGCCTGCGCCCGCCGTGGAGGCCGTTTGTCCTAATTGTCGACTTTATTACACGTTTGTTGGTCTCATTAGCATTGCCGCCGCGTCAGTCTTAACCGGAGCCGGCTCGGCGGTGATGCTTCCGTAATGAAGCCGGAACGCCGCGGCGTTCCCAACACTTTGAAAACAATAGCGTTTGTGGCGTTTTGCATAATCTGAATATATTTTCTGGCTGGAGGTTCTGCTGGAAGTCGAGTTAATTGCCTCCTTTTTGTCTCTCTCACCACCGAACAAATGAACGCGTTTCCAAACGAGCCACCGTGAGGTGAACGCCTCGACTTGCAGCAGGTCTGACTCCAGATGAAGCTCATTAAAGTCTCTCCTCGTGTCGTCCCGTCAGCCGGAGGTTTCTCTGGTAAAACTGCAGCAAATTAAGTTCAAATGTAGTCTTGAAATAAAGAGGAAGACGGATGAGCAGAAAGTAGAGGCTCTCTGTTCATCAGGCCAGGGGCGACGCCCCATCGGGCAAAGGTAGGCGATTGCCTAGGCCACCAACACTCTGGGGTCCTGTCTAAAATAAATGTTGTGTTTTTATAATTCAAACCACTGACACGCATGAGGCCAGAAGAAGACCCTCCCAGAGACCGCCTCAGAGTTTGAGAGAATCAGAAAAGACGATGTGACACGAGGAGCAGCTAATGCTAGCATGTGGTGTGCAGGAAGAGTCCATCCTCTAAGGCGGGGGTCTGCAACCTGCGGCTCCAGAGCCACATCTGGCTCTTCTATCCCTCCATTGTGGCTCTCTGGTTAAAGAAAAATACAAATCTTTTGCTTTAAAAAAGTAACTAAAGCACCGTTTTAAGAAAAATAACTTAAAACTTTGCTAGTTCAGTAGCCATAGTAGTTCCATTATTGAGAACTAAACATTTTGATAAATTTCAGTGTTTCAAATGTGCCTCACGGTTAAAAAACATACAGTTAATTAGCTCTGTTTTAATTTTAGAAAGTTAGATTTATGAATTTCTGGTTAAGAAGCACCATGAATGTTTAAAGAAAAATTCATTTTCATAGCATTACACGACCTACCACTAGATTTCCTCCATCGAGATGATCCCATGTGACACAGGAAGTCTTTTATTTTGAAAGGGGATCTTGTCAAGCTCTGTGAAAAGTTATAAACTGTTTCAAATTTGTGGGAAATAAATCTGTTTTCTCTAAAAGTTTTTTATATTTATGCCAAAAAAATAATAGTTTATTTATATTTCTCATTCAAATAACAATAACGTAAATACAAAGTCTTATTTTTGTAAAGGAGTGGCTCTTACTGGGTGGTGGTCAGTGAGAAATCGACCTAAATGGCTCTTTAATTGTAAAAGGTTGCCAACCCCTGCTCTAAGGTGAAGGTCAGTGGGGGGGGTCCCTGTAACCACAGGTTACAAACCTCCGCATGGGTAAACACACCTGGTCCAGGTAACCAGCAGCAAACTGCAGTCCTAAATACTCCAGAGAACCAGATGAAACGATGATCACAGAAACCAGGTGGTAAATGGATCAGCCAATCAGAAGCTGAGCAGAGAAAACCAAGTACCCCTGGCTGCAGCCTGTAGAACGGGTCGTGCCTCAATGTGGGCGGAGTTAAACATTTAACTCCGCCCACATTGAGGGACGCCCACTGAATGCGATTCTTCTTCGTCACCGCAATTCGTTAGTAATATTAGGGTTAGGAGAACAGGCGTTCGGATAGGGTTAGGTCCCTCAATGTGGGCGGAGTTAAACGTTTAACTCCGCCCACATTGAAGGACGCCCCGTTCTGCAGGCTGCAGCCAGGGGCTTCTCGAGAAAACAGCACAAATCCTGTGACCTTCATCCTGACCTTCTGCTTCTGCCGGGCAGGAGAACGCAGAGGACCTGCGCGGGGAGCGTCTGCGCAGAGCCACAGAGAGGCTGCGCAGCCCGGTCGTCTTCAACGCAGACTCTGCAGTCAGGAAGACGCAGCTGAAGTCCTTCAGCCAGTTTGTGGAGAACAGACCGGGTAAGGTCAACACGGCAGCAGCTGACGTTCGGAGCGCTGTGTGTTAACGTGTGGTCATGTGACCGCAGAGGTGAAGAGGCAGAAGTCTGTTCCTGAAGACCTGAGGAGGATGGAGGAGGACCGGGGTTCACCGGCAGAGCTGGACCTCCACAGGCTGATCGAAGACGAGGTTCGGCCCACTTTCATGTCTCTGTTTCTGATCAGATCTTCAGGAATCTAACCCTCCATCAGGACAGGAAGTGCAGCACAGAGAGTGTTGATTTTCACAATAAGAGCACAATCTGACTCATCAGATGATCCTCCTTTCATGGACTTTTTGTTCTTTTTTCTTTAACCTTTATTTAACCAGAGCGGATCTTATTCAGATTTAAAACCAAATCATACAACAGATGTTAAACAGTTATAAGAGTTAAAATGTTGATTAACATTTCATTTTAATGATTTAGTTCAAACCTGTTTGCTCTGCAGAAGCTGTCTCAAGTTCTCATTTAGATTTAAAAGCTTTTAGTTTCAAGTCCTTTTGCAGCCAATCAGGAAACAGTTCTGTCCAACTAGAATAAATTCATTTAATGGAAACAACAATTTAGAAAAAACTCACATTTATTGAAAAAAAAAAAGGTTTTGCGTTTGGATGTTTGTGAGACGTATTGATATAAACGTATTTTACAAAAACATTTTTTAAATGATCATCACAGGCTGAGTGTGTTATGTGGAATTATTGGAAGTCTATCTGTAGAATCACCAGCCACCATTTCCCAGAATTCCTCTGCCACACAGCTCGCCGCTCCACATCCCTGTGCGCTCGTACGAGTGTTCTCACGCTCCTGTGACCTCACCTGTAAAACCGGCTCCGCCCCCTCGTGGAGGACTGTGTTCTCCTGCGCGCCCGTGTGAAACTCAACTATGAAGGAAAAAACAAACCTAGAAATTCCCGCGCATCGTTCGTTTATTAAAACAAAAAGAAAAGAAAAGGAGCGCTTTATTTATCCATTTCTAAACTACTGTAGTAAAACAAATAATTTTTAATGTTCTTCTAAAAAAATAGAAAAAGAAGCAGACACAAAACGAACGTTTAGGAAAAGTGTTCAGGTGGATATTTCTGCTGTTTTATATGTAAAACATGAAATGAGATAAAGATTGTTTCATACCTTTAAAGTGACGGCGGCGTTTTTGATGTGGTATCTCCAGGCTTCCGGACTTCATTATACTGTCACTGTAATGGCGGGAGAAATAAACTGTGGTTGACTTGAAGAGAACCGAACTTGTCCGTTCTGAGTCCAAACTTGTGTTCTGAGTAGAAGAAACAGGAAGAAACTGAAAAGATCAAATGATTAAGGAATAGTTTTAAAAAAGTTTAAAAGAATTCAAATGAACTTTGGTGCCCCCCCCCCCCCCCATTTTCATAGTTGTGAAAGTTGATCAAACTAATGTTTCCATGGAGACGACATGGAGGGGGGGGGGGGGTGACTGCCTTCTCCTGGCCTGTTTGACACCCCCCCCTCCCCTTCACCTCTGTCCCCCCCCTCTCCCGGACCACAGAGACTCCAGTATTGATCTAACTGGCTGCCGTGTTAATTATAATGTAGATATCAGGAGCCGCCTGCGCGTGCACGTCTGCACGTGCACGTCCTCCTGCACATGCATGTCCCGCAGCGTTTCGATGTGGCGTGCGCGTCTGCAGAGCCTCCTGCCCTCGACCCGCCCCCACGTGCACGCGCCCCGTCCGGCGCGCCGGCCCCCGGGGTTAATGGGTGTTCAACCTTTCCATTATCCCGATCAGCCAAGAATTACCTGCTGAATGATGTTTGCATTAATATAATATATATGGTAATTTCCCTGCTCTTAATTACGGCTGGGCCCGGCGCGGCGGGGGAGGGGGCTGATCATGTGTAAAATTGATTTGCCAAGGAAAAATATGGTGATAGAGCGAGAGCGCGCAGGGGGGGGGGGGTACACACGCGTGTGCGCAGCCACACAGACGCAGCGGAAAGAGTTGAAGGAAAAGTGCTGGCCTGGGTGGAAAGCGGGAAAAAAAACTTTCCCGCTCACTAGTTCTCCTTCCTATTAAAAAAAGAAAAAAAAAGCATCAGCAATAAACGGCAGACACTTTTGGGAGGCTTCCTCGGCTGCAGATTTAATAAACATTTTCCTGAGAGTCCCTGAAGAATAGCAAACAGCTGAGAGACAGAGGTGAAGAGGGGTCAGCCGGCCCGTGTGTGCACGTGGGCGTGCACGGCGGAAAAGCTGCAGGAAGCAGTTTGACGAATTACACAAGTTTCATCTGCAAGATGGAATTTAAATGTCGACACATTTGATGCAACTTTTAAAGTGTTTATCTGCAGATTCTCTAATAAAAAACATTTTTACAGTTTTTATGAATGTATTTGCTGCTTCTAGAAGATGCTAACTGTGATCTATAGCAGCGGTCTGCAACCTTCAACAGTTCCTAACTGATTAAAAAACCTAATTAAAGCTTTAAACTTTTATTTGACCCTCGAAGAATATTATATTCTGCTTTGTATTCTTTGCTGTGATATTTTTTATATAAAATGTGAATTATATTTATTTTTTGGATTCAATAAAAGCAGAAAAAATGACAAAAAAAATTAGTATTTTCTCAAAAAATAAAATAGTAATTTACTTTTGACAGAAAGTCCTTTCAAAATAAAAGACTTCCTGTGCCAAACAAGGTCACTCCAGTGCAGCAAAGCTTTAAAACAAAGCAAGACAAAAATGTCACTTTCTTCTTTTACAATTTATCTTTTTTCCCACTACTAGTAAACAGAAACATGAATTTGTTGCTTTAAGATCTATAAAAATATTTATATATTATTTTTTTTTAGCCTTGCAGTAAAATAAACAAAGAAATCAGAATAACGTTTTACCAAAGTTTAATTTATCTAGAATGTGTGAATTCTAGAGGAAAAATGAACATCAGTCATAAATGTATAAACTTAAATAATCAATATTAAATCAATGTCTATAATTGTCCCTGATTTAAAAAAAATATGATTTTTGAGGCTAAAAGAGATTTCTGTTTCAGCCCCTAATTTATATATTTAATCTTTTTTTATATAATTTATCATTTATTTTTTGGATTTTTTTTATTAACGTTTTATTTGACTTTTTTTAATGTATTTAGGGTTTATAAAATGTTTTGCTTTTTATGATATTTTTCTGCTCAACATTTTCCCAAAGAATTACTTTAAATTTGAGACTTCTTGTGTAATTTTATTCTTAAAAAAAAAAAAACACATTTGTAAGAAATGTGTAGATAAAAAAATCTACCAGAAATCTTCAGGTGCAAACATGTAATTTTGATTTTTCTATTTTTCAAAGCAATAGTTCAGAATGAAAAAATGAATTTAATTTGATAAAACTCCTCATATTTTCCTGAAATGTTTTGTTTAAATGTAGAAGCAAAAAATGAAGTTTGTTTTTTAAATGGTGAAGGGTTTGTTTTAACTTCATCTATGATTCTCCCTGCACCATTAAATCCTTTAGCATCAAAACCCTTGAATTCATTCTGGTTATCAGGCGTCGAGCTTCACTCTGAAAGCTGGACTCTGCAGCCGTTCACTGTCCCGTCTTTAGCTTCTCGGGTTCTCCTGAAGCTTCCGTGTTCCTGCAGGTTCACGTTAAAGCGACGAAGCGTTTTCAGCGCAGCAACAGTTGCTCCGTCTGGAGGATTCCTGCAGTTTCAAGTCATTTTCGTCTCTGTTTCATTTCTTCTCCACTTTTTCCCGCTTCCGCCTCTTTGTGTTCATCCCTCCATCCTCTGCTCCCGCGTTTAACGCCGTCTCCGCGCTCCTCCTCCCCGACAGAAGGCGTTCAAAGACACCAGCCAGTACGTGGTCGGCGAGCTGTCGGCGCTGGAGAGCGAGCAGAGGCACATCGACGCGCGAGCGGCGCGCGTGGAGAAGAGGCTGCGCTATCTCATGGACACAGGTACCCCCAGCCCAATTACACTGGAAAAACTGTTTTGGCAAATTGAGCGTGCGCACACACGTGCACACTCCCGTGCACACTTGTGTGTTTCCGTGAGAGAATCTTTGAAGCCCCCCCTCCCTCCCTCCCCCCCTTCCCGCCTCTCGCTTGAATGTTGCTCAACGTAGCGCTGGGTGGATATGAAAGGAGGGGAATTGGGGGGAGGAGGGGGTGTGTCTCGGGGATGGGAGAAGAAGGGAGACCTCTCTGGGCCGGGGCGATAAGGGAACCCTTCATGGGGGAAACGATAACTGGGTGCGATAGCCGAATACGCCGCTGCAGCCGTTTGCCAGCCGCGGCCCCCGTCAGCCAGCCAGCACACTATTGAGCGGGGCGCTCAGCCGTGCACGGCTGCAGCCCCCGCACCCCCCCTCCACTACAGATCTGGCCTTCATTGATATGCTGTGGAGGGGGGGGTGGGGGGGGGACACACAACATGCAACACACACTTCAGTATTCACACTCTGACATTCATGTTTACACACTCACTAATGTTAACAAACTCAACCGTTCACACACTCAAATATTTACACACGTGTTCACACTCACAGAGTGCATTTCTAAATGTGTACACTAGAGCTGCCGCCATCAGTCCATTACCGTGTTTTCTGGAGTACAAGTTAGTATTTTTTTATAGTTTAGCCAGGGGTGCGACTTATACTCGGGAGCGACTTATTTATGATTTTTAACCATAAATAAGTTCATATCTTTGATATTTTCCAGTAAACGCCGGTTCTCTTTTAGCAGTTGTTTCCTCTAACAACCACTGGAGGGCGCTGCATCTGAGTAGAAGTGTTTACTACAGACAGCAGAAGAAGAAGAAGAGTCGTCAACAAACATGGAAGAGAATCAGATTTTTCTTTTAAACTTTGATGTTTTTCTTAAACACATCAAAAGATTCATTGATTGATTGATTGATTGATTCTTAGTTCATCTAAAATATCTCAAATGTTACAGGATTCTCCCAAAGTGCGACTTATACTCCAGAACGACTTGTATATGGTTCTCTCCTTCATGATTGGACAGTTTTTGCTCTTGCGACTTATACTCTGGATAATACGGTCGTCACGACTACGCTGACATTTAAAATAGTCGACGACTACTTTAATCATTGATTAATCGTTTGTTTTTCTGGTGCTGCATCGTCTTTGACACACATGATCAGTAGTGATGTCACGGGACGACTGTGAAAGGAAACCCCGTGTCCTGCAAAGAACAAATGAACAAAAAAAACGAAAACTTAAACATAAAATGAGACTGCTGTCTGACCAAAACTACCTAAAACAAACAAAGCTGCAAACGAAGACTACCAAGGTCCAACCCCAAACTAAAATAACAAAACCCAGCAGTGGAAGACTGCTGAGGACAACGACAGTCTGGAATGCTATACAGTCAGAGTGAAGCTGAACGTTCAGCTCCACAAAATGCTCTTTAGTTCTGTTTGAGTCAGAGTTAAGACTTCTTTGTTTCAGATTCCGACTTCATTTGATCCAAGTTTATTTGAATTAATTCCAGAAACAAATAAAGGAAAGAAGCTGCAGGATTCATTAATGGTTAATAAACTATTGTTTTTATTTGTAGTTTAGAGCTGAATCACTTCAAGTGAAACTCTGATGATGGTTAAGATGATGTTTACATCCTGTCTGGATGAGTCGACTGTTGAGATAATCGTTTGTTGTCATTCATACAGTCTTCACACCGATCAGAGCTAGCTTGTGCTAGCTAGCACGTCTCGTCTGGTGGATTTGGCTCATGTTGAATATGAAAATGTCATTTTATCCTGCAGGCCACACTTTGGACATGCCTGCTCTACACACAAACACGCAGTCTGTTGACATAGAAATGTTCAGACATGTAGAACACACACACACAAACGTTCTCTCAGCTGTTCTTCATGCCGCTCATGTTTACTCGTGGATTCGGCGCCGCTTCAGTGTTGTTGACCTGCAGGCTCCGAGTCGACGCCGCACTCGTCTCTGACAGCCGCAGGGAGACGATCACGTTAGCAAACATTCCTCCTCCGTCTGATTTTCCTCCCAAAATCCTGGAAGGACGAAGATGGGAATGTTTAGAAATGCAAACTCAGGTGGGGGGATCACAGCCCACTCCCCCCCCATTCAGATGCTGATCTGGAGGTTATCTTAATGCTGTTTGTCCCCCCCCCCGTCCAAACATATACCATTGTGTGGGTCTGAAGGGCCCCTCCTTCTCCTCCTTCAGCCGCCGTTAAAGCGGCCGGCCAGCAAGACGCCGGCTTATCCACCGCCAGGCGCCTTCAGCCAGAAATGGTTCTCTTTCATAAAGGTCCCCCTGAAAATAGACGGGGGGGGCATGTGAGCAGATATAGCACCTAGAACTCCACCTTTACTGGGTTTTACTCTCATGTTCACCTGATCTACCCCCCCCCCTCTGCTGTTTATTTAGGGGCTCAAGCCAGTTAAAAAGATCATTTGTTGTCAGGATTTATCAGATAAAACGTCTTTAGAAACGGTCAGAATCTGACACGGATCAGTTTATGTTTACTGAGGCGACTAGAGAGACTGCAGAGCATCAGCATCTTCTCTGTCTGCAGGTCTGCCAGCTCTGACTGCTAACCAGCACGTTCAGCTGCGATCAAATGTGATGGCTAAACCAAACAGACTAAACTGGTCATCTCTGTCCTTAGACCCTCGATCACGGTAAAGAAAAACTCCTGATTCAGGAAAAAGAAGAAAACTCAAAGATGTCCACATGAAGGAGAGATTTAACAGAACTGTTGAAGACGATTTAGCTTATCTAACTCTACAACTACGTAGAGTCCACGTCTACAACGAGCCGGAGGCGTGGTCCACGTTTAAAACGAGCCAGAGGCGTGGTCCACGTTTAAAACGAGCCGGAGGCGTGGTCCACGTCTAAAACGAGCCGGAGGCGTGGTCCACGTCTAAAACGAGCCGGAGGCGAGGTCCACGTCTACAACGAGCCAGAGGCGTGGTCCACGTCAAAAACGAGCCGGAGGCGTGGTCCACGTCTAAAACGAGCCGGAGGCGAGGTCCACGTCTACAACGAGCCAGAGGCGTGGTCCACGTCTAAAACGAGCCGGAGGCGTGGTCTACGTCTAAAACAAGCCAGAGGCGTGGTCTACGTCTAAAACGAGCCGGAGGCGTGGTCCACGTCTAAAACGAGCCGGAGGCGTGGTCCACGTCTAAAACGAGCCGGAGGCGTGGTCCACGTCTAAAATGAGCCGGAGGCGTGGTCCACGTCTAAAACGAGCCGGAGGCGTGGTCCACGTCTAAAACGAGCCGGAGGCGTGGTCCACGTCTAAAGCGAGCCAGAGGCGTGGTCCACGTCTAAAACGAGTCGGAGGCGTGGTCCACGTCTAAAACGAGCCGGAGGCGTGGTCTACGTCTAAAACGAGCCAGAGGCGTGGTCCACGTCTAAAACGAGCCGGAGGCGTGGTCTACGTCTAAAACGAGCCAGAGGCGTGGTCCACGTCTAAAACGAGCCGGAGGCGAGGTCCACGTCTAAAACGAGCCAGAGGCGTGGTCCACGTCTAAAACGAGCTAGAGGCGTGGTCCACGTCTAAAACGAGCCGGAGGCGTGGTCCACGTCTAAAACGAGCCAGAGGCGAGGTCCACGTCTAAAACGAGCCAGAGGCGTGGTCCACGTCTAAAACGAGCCGGAGGCGTGGTCCACGTCTAAAACGAGCCGGAGGCGTGGTCCACGTCTAAACGAGCCGGAGGCGTGGTCCACGTCTAAAACGAGTCGGAGACGTGGTCCACGTCTAAAACGAGCCGGAGGCGTGGTCTACGTCTAAAACGAGCCGGAGGCGTGGTCCACGTCTAAAACGAGCCGGAGGCGTGGTCCACGTCTAAAACGAGCCGGAGGCGTGGTCCACGTCTAAAACAAGCCAGAGGCGTGGTCTACGTCTAAAACGAGCCGGAGGCGTGGTCCACGTCTAAAACGAGCCGGAGGCGTGGTCCACGTCTAAAACGAGCCGGAGGCGTGGTCCACGTCTAAAGCGAGCCAGAGGCGTGGTCCACGTCTAAAACGAGTCGGAGGCGTGGTCCACGTCTAAAACGAGTTCTACGTCTAAAACGAGCCAGAGGCGTGTCCACGTCTAAAACGAGCCGGAGGCGTCACGTCTCGTCCACGTCTAAAAACGGAGGCGGAGGCGTGGTCCACGTCTAAAACGAGCCGGAGGCGTGGTCTACGTCTAAAAACGAGCCAGAGCGTGGTCCACGTCTAAAACGAACGCCCGGAGGCGTGGTCCACGTCTAAAACGACGAGCGGACGAGCGAGGTCCACGTCTAAAAACGAGCCACGACGAGCAGAGGCGTGGTCCACGTCAAAAACGACGTCCACGAGAGCGTGGGTCCACGTCTAAAAACGAGCCAGAGGCGTGGTCCACGTCTAAAACGAGCCGGAGGCGTGGTCCACGTCTAAAACGAGCCGGAGGCGTGGTCCACGTCTAAGACGAGTCGGAGACGTGTCCACGTCCACGTCCACGTCTAAAACGAGCGAGAGGCTGGTCTACGTCTAAAACGAACGAGCCGGAGCGTGGTCCACGTCTAAAACGAGCCGGAGGCGTGGTCCACGTCTAAAACGAGCCGGACGGCCGAGGTCCACGTCTAAAACGAGCCAGAGGCGTGGTCCACGTCTAAACGAGCCAGAGGCGTGTCTACGTCTAAAACGAGGTCCACGCAAGAGGCGTGGTCCACGTCTTAAAACGAGCCGGAGCGTGGTCCACGTCTAAAACGAGCCGGAGGCGTGGTCCACGTCTAAAACGAAGCCGGAGGCGTGGTCTACGTCTAAAACGAGCCGGAGGTGTGTCCACGTCTAAAACGAGCCGGAAGCGTGGTCCACGTCTAAAACGAGCCGGAGGCGTGGTCCACGTCTAAAACGAGCCTCCCGTTCTTCCTCCCGGCCTGATTTCTTCACTAAAATGCGATGACTATCCTGGGATGAATCCTCTCCATCGGATTATTTTGTTGTCATGTTTCCTGCCTGTGATTGAGAAACATCACACCCTCTTTTGTGATTCTTTTTGTAATGTTTGGGCCTTCCTCCGTGTGTCACGTCCTACGTCACACGACGGCGGTCCAGTGGTCCGGACCAATCACAGTCTTACATGTCATCGAGTCGTAATGGTCGTACTGAACTCGTACTGAACTCGTGCGGGACCGTCACCAGCGGACCGTTTTCAAGTTCCTGGACGAGTCTTCTGTCTTGACCCGATTCTGTTTTCTTTATCTGTAGAAGTTCAAACTCTAAAGTAAATCCTGACACGGATGCATTTCTGCAGAAACATCATGAAACATCAACTAGGATCCATCTTTGTCGTTCTGAGGTTTAAGGGCGGTCATGTGACCTCTGCGGCGCTCCTCCGGCAGCAGCAGGACGCTCCGCTCCTGTTTTCCAGTTTGTTTCTGTGGTTTGTGTTGGAGCTGAAACCCATCTGCTGCTTTTCTGGTAAATCACTTTTGTTTCCCCCCGCCCCGCCCCGCCCCCGCCCCCCCGTTCAGGCTCAGTGCTGCTTTCAGCAGCGTTTTCTATTAGGCGGCGGCCCTCCCCAGATGAGTCAAAGTAATTGGGGTGGTTAATTTATTTACTCAGAGGCAGTTCACAGCACATTAAATAATAGAGATAATTGAACAAGAATTGTCAAGTGTCTTCTGATATCAGACACATTACAGGAGGGAGAGTGCATAAAACTCCTTCCTCTGCCCCCATTGTTTATGGTAATTAAGTACACAGATTTATTCCTTGGTTGCCTTCCAAGCTTATGGCGGGCGCCATTGTTGTCTTCTATTAATATGTAATCAGTAAATAGTTTAATTTTCTAATCTGCGGTTGGAGAATTCACTTTCTAACAACTCTTAATTACTGCTGGGCTCTAATGAGTCTCACAGTGCTGCTGCAGCCAGCCAATCAGAGGCCGGAGCTGCGTCGGGGGGCAGTTTGAATTCCTGTGGTGCCCCCCATGACTAATGAACTTGTTATTGTTGCAGCACTGGGCAGACTGTCCTTCACAAACGCAGTTTATAACTCTGTTACAGTCACCTCTGGTGGTTCAGATCAGGTTTGTTCTGCAACGCAGCTTTTTGGATAATAAACCCCTTTGTGTGGATAAAACCTATTATCTGTTACGTTTTACTGCATCATCATCATCATCATCATCATCCTGCAAGAGCAACAT
Source organism: Oryzias javanicus (assembly GCA_003999625.1). Classification (NCBI taxonomy): domain Eukaryota; kingdom Metazoa; phylum Chordata; class Actinopteri; order Beloniformes; family Adrianichthyidae; genus Oryzias; species Oryzias javanicus. Next base: position 9,773,084 of record CM012451.1, on the reverse strand, counting down.
GGAAAAGAGCTCCGACCAGGAGAAGAAAACCTCTAGAAAGAAATCAAACTCAAGAAGAAATATAATAAAACTTCATTTAGAAACAGAAGTTTCATAATCAAAGAGGGAAAAATTATCTGAAAAATCAGCTGATATAGAAGTTTTCAAAACTGAATGTTTGTTTTTTTGATAATTCAGCTCAAGTGATTTTTATTTTTTAAACGTTTATTTTGATGACAGTGACAGAAATTAGAGTAATAACTGGAATTAACTCATTTTCTACACAGAATCAGATCAAAATGAGGATCTAAAATCTAAAAATATAATTTCTTCTCAGAACATAAATCTGAATTCTCTTTACAAAATCATAACAGTGTATGTCAGTCTAACATTTATGAGCTTAATAAAAACATCCTGATAATTGAACCATAAATTATCATTTTTAACCAGTCTTAAATCTTTCTTTACAATAACAAAACTTTATTTCTCCAAAGAGAGAAATTCACTTAGAAGCAGTTCTCCTGTGTATGAGATTAAACAACAAACACAGTGAAAACAACTCAGTCAGAAACGTCTTTACAGAAAGTCTATATATATATATATATTATATATATATATATATATATATATATATATATATATATATATGTGTGTATATATATATTCTCTGGATCCGTCCAACAGACCGGCGGCACCGCCGCTTGCTTTGGTTTATGCAGGGAGAGGCGATGTGGATATTACCATTACTTTACATTATGATTACTTTATATTATGATATATATGATATAGTTTTTTTTTTTGTTTTAATTTTGTCTTCATTTCGGGCGATAACAATATTTAATACAATATAAATCAAAAAACAATTTTGGTCAAATGTTAATGCTCTGTGGTTCAAAATGGAGACGATAGTTTTGTGATATTGGGCTGTATAAATAAAATATAAATAAAATGATTCATGACAGATGCACTGAACATGATGCAACTACATTTTGAAATGACTAAAAAAAGATATTTACTTATAGAATGAAAATTATACACAAAGACTTTCAAGTTTCAAGTGGACAGAAGAAAAATAAACCAGTAAACTTTGATCATTTCCATTTATAAGCTAAACATTCATTCTACAAATACATTCTGAAACATGTCATCATAACTCTACACAGAAATACCTTAGGCGTTTGACTTTTAAACTTTTTCTCAATGTTTTTTTTATTATTGAATTGCCTAAAAGTAATTCATAATTAGAATGAAGATGTTCTGTAAACTGAAGTTCAGATCAGTTGAGAGAACGAGGAGAGATTCACCAGATTTTCTATTTCTGACTCTAAATGATTATATTTATATGAAATCATAACAAAGAACAGCCTGAAAGCATGAAGTCCAGCCGGTTCTGACCGGATCCAGATTTTCTGCTGCTTCATCAGACGAAACTAAACGTTACACGGAAATGATTAGAGGAAGTGACCGTGGGGGCGTGGCCGTAGGGGTGTGGTTTCTCATGAGCGTTTGTTTACGTTTCATGTAGATGAAGGAAGTGGAGAGAGCCAAGATGATTAACCAAAAGTAGAGCTAATAAACATAATTAGATACAAACGTTTATTTGCCCTGTGGAAACTAAATCTCTAACATTTACTCGTCACAGAGGAGGAAATGCTTCAAAATAAAAGTCTATTCTGATGGACTCATTCCTGTGTTCTATCGTGATATCTATCGATATCGTTTCTTCATCCAGCCCTACGATGTTACCAGAGATGATGTCATTTCCTGGTTGTTCTCTTCTTAATACCCAGAATGAAAGAGTGTGGATTTTATTCTGTTAGATAAACCTGCATCCATCCTTAAAACAGTTTAGATAAATCTGAATCTAAAGATCTGTTATTCTGGAGGATGGTCTTCCTGTTATGATGACCTCAAACTGAAGTGATGTCATCCGGCGTGCACGCCTCTCCCAGAACTCATCAAACCCTCATTGAGATTCAGCTGCAGGTCTCAGAAAATCCTGCAGCTTCTGTTTGATCCCCGCCGGCTGGCCGCCCGCTACCTGGACCTGCTCCTATTTACACAGGCTTCAGATCACTGTATAAGCTGCAACAATGGACGCAATTATCCCAATAATGCCACTTAGCTCGGCGCCGCCGCCGCCCCTCACCTACCGCGCCCCCGATGGCAGATAAACCTGCAGAGAACGGAGAGAATGAGTTTGGCCGTCCCAGATTAACATATGCTTAAGAACGGAAGATAAGATTGACACGAGCGCTTTAATCTGCCTTTGTGTCTGCCGGCGGATGAGAGGAGAATTCCTGATGCTCCTCCTTCATGCAGCCTATCGGCCGGAGGATCTGAGCCAGGACGTCCCGCCTGTCGGAAAACCTCCGTACTGCCCAGATTATTCGATCTTTATCCAGAGCAGTTTGGGATCCGAGCGGAGCTGCAATAAAGAGGAAATATTACAGAGCAGCGAGGACCAGAAACGAGTCTGAAAGACTCGTCTGAAAGACTCGTCTGAAAGACTCGTCTGAAAGAGTCGTCCGAAAGACTCGTCCGAAAGACAAGTCTGAAAGACTCGTCTGAAGGACTCGTCTGAAAGACTCGTCTGAAAGACAAGTCTGAAAGACTCGTCTGAAGGACTCGTCTGAAAGACTCGTCTGAAAGACAAGTCTGAAAGACTCGTCTGAAGGACTCGGCTGAAAGACTCGTCTGAAAGAGTTGTCTGAAAGACTCGTCTGAAAGAGTCGTCTGAAAGAGTCGTCTGAAAGAGTCGTCTGAAAGAGTCGTCTGAAAGACTCGTCTGAAAGAAACGTCTGAAAGACTCCTCTGAAGGACTCGTCTGAAAGACTCGTCTGAAAGAGTCGTCTGAAGACTCGTCTGAAAGACTCGTCTGAAGGACTCGTCTGAAAGACTCATCTGAAAGAGACGTCTGAAAGACTCGTCTGAAAGACTCGTCTGAAAGACTCGTCTGAAAGACTCGTCTGAAAGAGACGTCTGAAAGACTCGTCTGAAAGACTCGTCGGAAAGAGTCGTCTGAAAGACTCGTCTGAAAGTCTCGTCTGAAAGACTCGTCGGAAAGACTCGTCGGAAAGAGTCGTCTGAAAGACTCGTCTGAAAGAGACGTCTGAAAGACTCGTCTGAAAGACTCGTCGGAAAGAGTCGTCTGAAAGACTCGTCTGAAAGTCTCGTCTGAAAGACTCGTCGGAAAGAGTCGTCTGAAAGACTCGTCTGAAAGACTCGTCTGAAAGACTCGTCTGAAAGACTCGTCTGAAAGACTCGTCTTCAGTGTTGTGTTTCTAACAAACACAATAAGATGACAGTTGTTGGAACGTTTGTCAGATCAGAAGACAAAGACTCCATCTGAGCTCTGGGACTAGAAACTCTCCTCCACTGCAGTCAGAGTAAAGACTGAGGCCGACGGCGACCCCGCCGTGACCTCACCATGACCCCACCGTGACCCCGCCGTGACCTCACCATGACCCCACCGTGACCCCGCCGCAGCTCATTCCTGTTCATAACAAACTCTCAGCTGAAGTTTCGTCCTGGTGCAACACTAAGATTCCAGTTAAAACTGTCGTTAAAGTATTCAACCAAAGAGAACGGATGAAAGAGAAACATGAAGCCTGCAGGCGTTTAAGCTAAAACATGTTCTTGTTTTCAGCTTTTTTAATCAAAAATGTCAGAAAGTTATCAATAACGACAAATCTGAGCAAGTAATCTGAGTACTGTATTTTCCGGAGTATAAATTGCAAGAGCTAAAAGTGTCTAATCAAGAGGAAGGAAAGCATCTCAAAGTTTCACTTTTGGGATCAAAGTCTGACGTTCCAGAAGAAATCCTCCAAAATCCTCCAATCACAGCGGAGATGAAAAGTACAGAAATACAAGAATCTCAAGAGAAACATCAAAGTTTAAGAGGAAAACAATCTGATTCTCTTCCATGTTTGTTGACGACTCTTCTTCTGCTGCTGTCTGTAGTAAACACTTTTGCTCAGATGCAGCGCCCTCCAGTGGTTGTTAGAGGAAACAACTGCTAAAGGAGAACCGGCGTTTACTGGAAAATATCAAAGATACGAGTCTGTTTGTGTCTTTAAAAACACTCACACACACACATCTTTGTTTTAGCTGAGCTCTGCTGCATGTTCAGGTGGAGGAAGCTGCTGGAGCTTCGTGCAGCTTCACTTTCTGATCTGATCTGATCTGATCTGAACCTACAGTGGTAACTCTGCTCAGATTACATCCCCACCAGTGAGTGAACAGATGAGCTGGAAGGCACATAAACACACTCTCCCGCCGCTGATGCTTCAACCAGTCTGGGAGGACAGAAGCTGCAAAGATCTACTGAACACAGAGTGGAGCCAGCACACTTTACTCTCTGACCACCAGGGGGTCTGCTTTCACACTTTGGGAATCGAACCTGCAGCCCTCGTGTGGCTCCATCAGCGGATGCTGAAGCGAGCGCCACGCTTCTGTTTCCTCTGTGGACCACAGGCGCCAGCATCAGTGCTGTTGTACTGCTGGCTCCGCCCACATTAGCAGATCTAGATCAATCTTCAAGCATAATCAGATCTTTATTTACATTCTATCATTCAAATTTTCTGTTGAAGGTTGAACGAGAGAAAAAAGTGAAAATGTTCATGTGTGTCTGAGAGAGAGTTTGATTGATTTGGTTTATTTTGGCTGCAGTTTGGTGACTCCCCTCGTCCCAACCGGGACGGCGTGAAGCCCCCCCCCCCGCGTTTCTGCTCTTTCTCGTGGTAACGGACGCGGCGGCTCCGGTCAGAGCCGGTTAATGATGCAGGTTCAGTCAGTAATTACAGCATTCACGTGTTAACACGGGCGCTTGGCGTGCTGCTGTTGACATGCCCCCCCCCACGCACACTCCTCACTGGTTCCTATTGTAATGAGCACTCCAGGCTACAACTGCCAGCAGCTGTTTGTCCCCATTCATTTCCATTTAAATGTCTGTTTAAACACAGCAGCTCTGCATCTGCCGCCGATGGGGGCGGAGCCTCAGACGCTCCGCCGCTGTGAAACGACCAGAACGTTCCTGTCAGGAACAGCAGAGGTTAAATCAGCTGATAATGTGTCCATCATGAGACAACCAGGCGACGTCCCCGTGTGTAACGGGACACGCTTGTTCCAACACCTCGCCCTGGGGGGGTCTGAGCCCCCCCCGCCTCTAATGGGACCCGCAGAGCCACTTATGCTAAAGGCTGCAGCTGCCTGTTAACCAGGCGGGGGCGGGGGGGGGGGGGTTCCTCTCATTCATTCATCTGTAAACTGAAAACACGACGACACCAAACTTTAAAACGATCAGGAATTCCCTCAGAATGCAGCTGGTGACTCCGCCCCTCCACATCCAGCTCATTGAAGCTCATTGGTTTAGCAGCCGTTCCTCATTCTCAGAGATGTATTCACACGACTGAGATGGAGAAGTTTCTAACATTTGATGAAACCAAAAGACTCGGACGGGATCCTTCAGCTGCATGCTGACGCTCTCCTGAAGTGATCCAGTAGATCCTGATCCACTGGATCCTGATCCAGTGGATCCTGATCCAGTAGATCCTGATCCAGTGGATCCTGATCCAGTGGATCCTGATCCAGTGGATCCTGATCCATTGGATCCTGATCCAGTGGATCCTGATCCAGTGGATCCTGATCCAGTAGATACTGATCCAGTAGATCCTGATCCAGTAGATACTGATCCAGTGGATCCTGATCCAGTAGGTCCTGATCCAGTAGATCCTGATCCAGTAGATACTGATCCAGTAGATCCTGATCCAGTGGATCTTGATCCAGTAGGTCCTGATCCAGTGGATCCTGATCCAGTGGATCCTGATCCAGTGGATCCTGATCCAGTAGGTCCTGATCCAGTGGATCCTGATCCAGTGGATGCTGATCCAGTGGATCCTGATCCAGTGGATCTTGATCCAGTGGATCCTGATCCAGTGGATCCTGATCCAGTAGATCCTGATCCAGTGGATCCTGATCCAGTGGATCTCCGTGGTTAAAAGGTTTAATGAGCGACAGAAGTTTGTGCTTTTAGACTGTTATGCTTAAAAAAGAAGATTTGAAAGAGTTTTAATGATGTTAAGAAGCTCATGTGATGTTTTAACGATTTGACATTAGATGAAGACGTCATTTTAAGACCTGGTCTCATTGAGACAGGTGAGGGTTACAGACGAACCGTCGGTGATTTAAGCCTCGAATCCTCTGAGCGATCCAGAACGGAGCGGTCCGGTCCGGTCCAGTACAGTAAGGAGTACTGCAATGCAGTCCGGTCTGGACCGGTATCATACGGTCCAGGTAATCCTGCCGAGCGTTCAGCCTCACTTCCACGCCACATGCGTGTTGTAGACCGCTAGCGTGTCGATTAGGAAACAAGAACGGAGGTCATCCAGCAGGAAGCAGCGTTCCACGCAGACCGACCAATGATCATGTGATCACAAGAGTTAATGTCGTCATCACTTTCTGCCAATCAGCAGGTGGTGACAGTGACTCCGCCCAACTGTTCTGTTCTAGTTTTAATGGAGCTAAAACTGATGAGGGCGAGGTACAGAACCGATTAATGGGTCCATTTAACAGTGGAAACACTCAGAAATCCAGACCGGACCAGACCGAACTGGACCAGACCAGCCTCCTGAGAACTGTCAGGATGGCTCCTTTCAGTTTCTGGGGTCTCCCTCTGTTTGGGGGGGTGAGGTTTCAAACTGCTGGGGGGGGCTCAGGTCTGAACAGCATATTTTACATCATCCTCATAAATGGTACTGTTGACCCCCCCCCCGGGTTTGTTGAGCTAAATCCTGCAGATAATGGCCTCTGTGTCAAAGCCTGAAGGTAGCGGGGGGGTGCAGGGTGTTTGTGGGGGGGTCCTCTGGGGTTTTGCACCACTTGCTTTCTGCTGGGTGGCCCCCGCCCGTCAGAGGGGGCAAACGGACGGAAAGGAGAGAAAAGCGTTTAATGCGGCGCATTGAGAAGAAGAGGCTCTTAATACCTTCAAAGAGCCATTCATTCACTCTGACACGTGCACACGCACGTGCACACGCACGTGCACGGCCCCCTTTGTCATCTTTCAGCTGTTTTAACACCCCCCCCCACATGAATTATTAGATTGTTGATGGAGAAAATTTCCTGTAAGATTCAGGGGGCGGTGACTGTGGGGGGGGGGCTGATAAGAACTGATGGGGGGTTAACAAGCTACACGCTCAGGTCATCGGGGGGGGGGGGGGGGGGTGTCCAGCTTCTGAAACATCAAACCAGAATCCAGCAGGAAAACCTGAAAGAAGAAGTTTTTCTGTTCATGAATCTGAAGATGAACTTTAATAATATCAATATCAGCTGATATTCATTTAAAATCTGGTTTTAATAATAAATGATTTGATTTTCTAAGTATTAAATAGCATAAACACCGGGGGGGGGACTAAACTGTCCGTTTGAGGCTCAGTTTGTCCTGCAGAGACTCTTCTCCTGCAACAGCATTTCTTCTCTTTTAGTTACATTTCTAACTTTCATTCTCGTTACTCCGTGAAAAAAAGTTTTATCAAACAAACAAAACAACAAGAAGCAAGAACTTCCTTATGAGTAAAAACTTTATCCAACATCAGAAGCTGGGATCACTGGGATCAAGGGGATCTCTGGGATCAATGGGATCAATGGGATCACTGGGATCAATGGGATCACTGGGATCTCTGGGATCACTGGGATCACGCTTAAGGCCAGAATGGATTCATGGATGAAGATGGACGGTTCACAGATGGACCACAGAGATGCTGTTTGTCACTGATTCACTTCAGGAACCAAAACCTAAAAATCTGTTATTCTGGATCATTTAACAACAAATCCTGAAAATCTTTCTAAAAAAGTTCTAAAACGTATTTTCTGGTAACTTTTAAAAAGTTTCCAGACTGAAATTAAATGTAAACTCTGGAGCTAAAGTGAATTTGTTTTTTCAGAACTTTTCTCAGGAATTGAACTTCTTTAAAGTCGAGAAACTTGAGCGACACTTTATTTTGAAGGGTTGTTAACTTCCAGTGACAGTAGTGAGAGCATTGGACTTATTTGATCCAATCCAACATTATTCAACAGAAGCTTCATTCCAGTTGTTTCTACTGCGCTCTACTGTATTAATAAACATCATGATCAACAATATTCATACTTAATTTTTGGAAGATAATCACGAGTGTCCGACCCCCCCCCCCCCCCACACACACACACACACACACTGTGATGGTGGTTATAATGGATGCACAGAAGTGACACCCTCCTGATCTGCTGTCATGGGGGGGTCATTGTTTCCATGAAGCGCAAAGCCGACTCTTTCAAAATAAAAGCACAAAAAGACTCCAAGTAGTACCTTGGCATGAGGTCTACAGCTAATGGGGGGGGGGGTCTCACCTCCATAATGGAAGAGAGCCCCCCCCCCACCGTAGAAAGGAGCTGCTGCAGATCAGGCCGTGATTGGACGACGGCTTTCTGCCTTTTGTCATGAGATGATGAACGGGGACCCCCCCTCTGCCGCTCCGTGCTGGGGGGCCGTGGTGATGTGGTGTATGCTAAAGGGGTCCTTAATGAAATCTTTCAGAGGACATCAGCAGGTGACACCCCCCCTCCAAGTCTGGCATTTCAGCCAAAAAACAGAAGCAGCTCCTGTGTTCTCAATTCATAATGACCCCCCCATTATTAATTACCTGAAGTGCTCCGATCCTTCAGAAGGAGACCCCCCCACCCCCCCCATTGAAACACCACAAGCTCGCCCAAACATTCAGAACATTCAGCGTTGAAGATCATCTTCCAGCCAACAGCTGATGATTGGGGGGGGGGGCATGAACTGAAGGGGGGGGTCTGAAATAAAAGAAAAAAGGTTCTAAAAATGAAAGACTGCTTCAGAATGATTCAGGTTCAGATCAGTTCAGATCAATCCAGATCAGTTCAGACCAGTTCAGATCAGTTCAGACCGGTTCCGGTTCAGATCAGTTCAGACCGGTTCAGATCAGTTCAGACCAGTTCAGACCGGTTCCGGTTCAGATCAGTTCAGATCAGTTCAGATCAGTTCAGACCGGTTCAGATCAGTTCAGACCGGTTCAGATCAGTTCAGATCAGTTCAGACCGGTTCAGACCAGTTCAGATCAGTTCAGACCGGTTCAGACCGGTTCAGACCAGTTCAGATCAGTTCAGATCAGTTCAGATCAGTTCAGACCGGTTCAGACCAGTTCAGATCAGTTCAGACCAGTTCAGACCGGTTCAGATCAGTTCAGACCGGTTCAGATCAGTTCAGACCAGTTCAGACCGGTTCAGATCAGTTCAGACCGGTTCAGATCGGTTCAGACCAGTTCAGACCGGTTCCGGTTCAGATCAGTTCAGATCAGTTCAGACCGGTTCAGATCAGTTCAGATCAGTTCAGACCAGTTCAGACCGGTTCAGATCAGTTCAGATCAGTTCAGATCAGTTCAGACCGGTTCAAACCGGTTCAGACCGGTTCCGGTTCAGACCGGTTTTCAGATCAGTTCAGACCGGTTCAGATCAGTTCAGATCGGTTCAGATCAGTTCAGATCAGTTCAGACCGGTTCAGACCAGATTTTACATTTTTCAGATCCTGCAGATGGATCAGGATCCTGTTCATGCTGTGCATGTGGTCCGTGCACGCTCCTTGCTGTAGCCTGACTGTTCCTTACACGTCACGTGCACGCTCCGTGCATTGCAGCATGGGCGTGGTCAGGGAGGAGCCAGTACTCACAACTTACTAACCATTAGATTCTGGCGTACGGACGCTGCACCACAGCATCATCCTTACCAATGACCTCACACCACAATGGTACGTTCCATCTTCATGGTGATGGTACGATCCTCAAAGCAGCTGCAGACACACCTGAGCTCACCTGAAGATGCTGATATGGGTCACCCCCCCCACAGGTACATGTGACCCCCCCACCCCCTCCACCCCCCACCCCACCCCCGTCCTCTCCTTATAGACGTGTCAGATTAGATCAGCAGTTATTACTGTAGATGACAGAACTCTAGAGAGGAAAGCAGACAGTTCTGGTTCTGGTTCTGTTGACAGTCACTTCACTGAGCCCGCTGCAGGATGTTTCAGATTAACCCTGAATATTCCTATGGCCCTTGAATGCAGCACCGACTGGGATCTTGATCTTCTGTCTGGTTCTGACTGTCTTCTGTTCTCCACCGCGGTTCTACTGGGCACACGTCTTTGTGCACGCGTGTGCGACACGTCTTTGTGCACGCGTGTGCGACACGTCGTTGTGCACGCGTGCGTGTGAAACCTGATCAGATGGTCGTCCTGGAACAGGTGACTCCGTTCCACCTCCAGCCTCCGCTGATGCCATCACGCGTGTAACACGGATGTTAATGACGACTCCTCGCCCTTTGATGTCCTGATCAAACACGTGTCCGCGCCAGGTCCGCCGCCTCAGCCCGCCAGAGTTTGGCCCGGTCCCGCTTCGTGTGGCGCCGCGTCAGGCGAGCAGCACGACCCAGAATGCAACCTGCCAGATGCTTTGATCCAAGACGGCCCCCCCGAGAGCCAGCATGGATCCGAGGCTGCATCCACCAGCGCGGCGCCGCCTGCCAGCCGCGGCCGCCGGTCATCGTGAAACGCCGCCTTCAGCAGACGCCGTCCGTTGATTCTGGAGCGTGGACATGATGACTGTGGAGAAGAAAAAACATTTGTTTCCATTGGAGCAGAGAAGCAGACGTCCTCTTGATCCCGGTCTGAGGACTCGGATCCGGAGGATCCAGAATCCTGGATTCACCTGTGCTACCTGTCATTGTTTCCTTTCACTGGCGGTTCAGAAGTTTACAAACACGTGTTCATGTGTTCATGTGTTCACGTTCTGCAGCTCATTCAGCTTTTAGGAACTGAATCCCACATTTCATGTCCAGGTCTCCATGAAATCTTTCTCAGCTGGTGGTTCAAACAAATGGATTCAAATCTCCGGGTTTTTGGTCCCTTTAAGAGTCGGGTGGGGGTCAGAGCGGATTGACAGTGAGGTTATCTTGAGGGAACGTCGTCGCTCTGCAGGTTCAAAGGGATGCCAGAATCCAAACAGAACTTTCTGAGGAGGAGTTTTGGAGCTCATGGTCCAGACCGAAGGGGACCCGTGTCTGAGAGGTCAAGAGCTAATAAAGGCTAACGTGTTAAGCTAACAATCACAAATCCATCAACAGGACGGAGTTCTCTGGATTCAGTTGAACTAAACCACAGCGGTCCGACTCCCAAGTCTACTGGAAGGTTGTGTTAGCCAGTAGATTCATGACAACCGAAGGCAAAACGGCTACAAGCTATGCTAACGCTAGCATGACGACCAACCGTTGAGGTGCATTCACAGCAAAACCGATTTTGCGGCACAGCCAAAATTGAAACATCTGAAGTTTGACAGGTCGCCGCGTCGCATCAGCCAATCAGGAACTCAGCTTTGGTCATGTGACGTTGTCAGTGACTGGATCAGCAGGTGGAGAACTAATCCAACGTTTGGTCCTGGACTGACATCCTTTGTCTTAACTCTTTTTCTTTTTACAGGCCTCATCCAGACATTAAAAAAAGGAAAAACGTCTGATTGTATTTCTCCTTCTGGTTAATACGAGACAGAGCCTTCGAGCTCGGCCACAGAGACACAGGAACACAGTGACAGCGGCTGTCATACAGACAGACGGCGAAATCTTTGAATAATGATCATATAAACTCCAACATGGAGAAAATGATGATCACGATGGTAATCATGTAGCTCCTCCCACATGCGGCCGCGGCATCAAGAATTAAACAAGTTTATTTTAATTAGTCACTAGAAAAATTGCATTACCTGCGATAATGCTTGTGTGAATGCAATTTGCGGAATGTGTTTGTTGAAGATGCTAAAGATTTTTGTTAAGAATTAGCCAAAAAAAAACTAATAAGGTGCCAATTAGCCATAAAAGCTAAACATTGCTAATACGTTAGCTTAACTCCTAATTAGCCCAAAAAAACCTCAAAAGTTTCCAAATTAGCCAAAATGTTAACAGTTGCTAATATGTTAGTTTGACTTCAAATTAGCACAAAAAACCTCACAAGTTGCCAAATTGGCCAAAAAAGCTAACACGTTGCTAATAAGTTAGCTTAACTCCAATTAGCCCAAAAAACTCAAAAGTTGCCAAATTATCCAAAAATGCTAAAATGTTACTAAAATGCATAGTTTTTAAAGGATTTGAAAAATTCCCATTCTTTTCAATAAGGCTAGTAATTAGCATAATTTGCGTAAAAACGCAAATTTTGCGAAAACCAAAAATACTAGCCATAATGTCTTCCACGAGCTGAACACTTTGATACCAATATTGCGCAAGTGTAAAAAGTGCACAAAGTTTTATAACGATTTTAAAAATGTCCAATAATTGTCAATGAGGCTAGTAAACTAGCATAGATTGCGTTAAAATCGTTAAGTGTACGAATTTCTAAAGTACAAGCATGAAATGCCTAACAAGCTGAACGTATTATACCACTGTTGCAAAGTTGTAAAAGTGCATAAAGTTTCTAAAGGATTTGAAAAATTCACATTCATTTCCAATGAGGCCTAGTAATTAGCTCAATTTGCGTAAAAAACGTAAATTTTGAGAATACCAAAAATAGAAGCATGAATGTACTAAATTTGCGGAACGTTTTGACACCAATATTGGATAAGTTGAAAAACTGCACAAAGTTTTATAACGATTTGAAAAATTTCCCCATTGACTTAACATGGGCTAAAAATTGCGCAAAATCGCGAAAAACGTAAAATTTGCAAAAACCAAAAATACAAGCAGTAATGTCCTTAACGAGAAAAACGTTTTGATATCAAGATTGCTGAAATTGCATGAAGTGTGCTTGAGTTTTTACGTGTCAAAAAACGTACAGAAGAAAATGTAAATAGGTGAAAAACAATAGTTTGAATGTAATGAATGTATTCACACAATTAGAGTTCATGTGGTGATTGGCTACTCTTTAACTCCTCAACACCTGATTCGTCGGCGCTGACGCTTGAACACAAAATCACAATAAACACGATCAAAACGGCCGTCTCGCCGCTTTTCTCCTTCAGAATCCACCAGAATGACGGTGTCAGCGTGATCTCCGTCTGAGATGCGATTCTTCTGCTTCTTCACAGGAAACAACAAGGAGGAGGAGGAGGCCATGATGCAGGAGTGGTTCATGCTGGTCAACAAGAAGAACGCTCTGATCCGGAGGCAGAACCAGCTCTCTCTGCTGTACGTCCCTCAAACCCGCTGACGGGGGCGCCGTTCTCACCGTGAATCAGCATAGAGCTGAGCCGGGGGGGGGGGGGTCTGCGTGAACGACTCCATTCTGCCATTGATTTACATGTGAAGGACATGAAATCAATAGAGCCGCCGCCGCCGCTCTCTGTGGTCAGCTGCCACAGGTGAACACTCACGTGCGCGCTCTCTGCTTCATTTCAAAGTGGAGCAGAGATTGCAGTATTCATAATCACATTATATCGTGGGGGGGGGGGGGCTAAAGTGGCCAATTGACAGAAGGGCTGATTATGAGGCTCTTTGTGCGGGAACGGCGCCGGTGAAGGACGAATTCTATTAAGGGACAAATGAGCTGCTGGAAGAGGGAAGAATTCAATTTGACCTCCCGTGCACGCTCGCACTCCCGTGCACACAGTATCAGATGGGGCAGTAGATTAATGCGCGGCGGGGGGGAGTGTGGGGATCGATGTTTATGGCGCCTTCCTTTAAGTGCTTAATGATTCTCTCATTAACATATTGATGAAGTTTGTTCTGCCGCCGCAGGGAGAAGGAGCACGATCTGGAGCGCCGCTTCGAGCTGCTGAACCGGGAGCTGCGCGCCATGCTGGCCATCGAGGGTGAGACGCGCGCACGTGCACGCACACGTGCACGGAGGCTGCCTCCCGACATTCCCGGAAACGCCGTTTCGGATTAGAATTCTGCTCCCGATGCGGATTAAGATGCAGGATTTCAGCCTCTGATACCGGATCAATGCGGCGCCGCCGCTCGTTAGGACGGACGCCATTGTGTCGTCGGGGGGGGGGGGGGACAGTTTAATCCCTTTCGACGGCGTCCCCTTTGAAAAAATGAACCTTTTGCCAGTCGATGCTAATTGATTTTACTTTTCGACATTGACCCCCCCCCTCCTTGGACAGCCATTGTCATTCCTCCTGATAAGCTACCTGCTCCATAATAAATCAATTGTAATTAGCCGGAATGGGGGGTGGTGGGGGGTGCGCAGCCAATCAGAGCTCTTCATGTTTGGCTGTAATGTGTTGTTCATGCAGCCGACTAACTTATCAGCTCCCTGAGGGGGGGCACTTAACATCCACAGCCCCCCCCCCTGCTGAGCATGCACGTGTGTGTGCGTGCACGTGTGAGCGAGCAGGTGTGCAGCCCTTATTTGGTGCTTGGGCAGGTCTATTGAGCCGGCAGGTAATTGCTGATTTGGTTGGTCAGCCAGTGACACAGACAGACAGAAGAAGCCCCGCCCCCCCCATACCTGCAGGCTTTCAGACACACCTGTCCATCTGCGGCCTCTCATCCGCCTGCAGTCACACACTGATGGCGCCTGAACAGAGTCCTGTTCAGAGGGAAGAGGGGCAGAAAGGCTGCGGTCTGCCCCCCCACCCCAAATGGAGACTCCATGACACCCCCCCACCCCCCTCTTCCTCCCTGTTGGTGATGAAGCTTCATCTCTGATGCTGCTGCACCGAGACTTCACCGGAAGAGTCGAACGCAAGCTGAGGACACTCGAGGAGTTTGGGTCCAGATCTGGTTCTGATCTGGTCCAGATCTGGTTCTGATCTGGTCCAGATCTGGTTCTGATCTGGTCCTGATCTGGTTCTGATCTGGACCAGATCTGGTCCAGATCAGGTTCTGATCTGGTTCTGATCTGGTTGTGATCTGGTTCTGACCTGGTTCTGATCTGGTTCTGATCAGGTTCAGATCTGGTCCAGATCTGGTTCTGACCTGGTTCTGATCAGGTTCTGATCTGGTTCTGATCTGGTTCTGATCAGGTTCTGATTTGGTTCTGATCTGGTTGTGATCTGGTTCTGACCTGGTTCTGATCTGGTTCTGATCAGGTTCAGATCTGGTCCAGATCTGGTTCTGACCTGGTTCTGATCAGGTTCTGATCTGGTTCTGATCTGGTTCTGATCAGGTTCTGATTTGGTTCTGATCTGGTCCAGATCTGGTTCTGATCTGGTCCAGATCTGGTTCTGATCTGGTCCAGATCTGGACCATTTCTGGTTCTGATCTGGTTCTGATCTGGTTCTGATGCTCCTCCTGGTTCAGCAGGTGTGAAAGTTCACCTCAAACGGCCGACTTGAGCAGAAGATCGAGTAGAGGAGGAGCTGATCTGCTGATCTGGTTTCCATGACGATGCACTTCAAAGCATCAGGTGGAAGTTTACAACAGCAGGATGGAAATGAATCGGGGGGGGGAGTGGGGGGGTGCTGATGTCATCGCTCAGTGACGCCGCGTTGGTTTGATGCCAGCTGGGAGAACGGCGCCGTCTGTAACGCCGCTGAGTGGATGCTCCCTGCCCTCTGGATCTGCTCACACAGTGACACCCACGTGCACGCTCCCCAGCCTGAGCGGCCCGTCCGTGCACGCTCCCCAGCCTGAGCGGCCCGTCCGTGCACGCTCCCCAGCCTGAGCGGCCCGTCCGTGCACGGCTGCGTTTGAACGCCCTCTCGGCGCCCAAAAGGGATTTCTGCATAGACGAGGCGGAGTTTCCTGTTCTATGAGAAGCTTTTCTATGTTTCAGATCAATATGTAATCCTATGCAGGAGCTTATCCCATCACACAAACACGCGTCGGCCGCTGCACCACAGACACGATTGATTCGGACGCTACAATCCAATCACACGGAAACTTGTGACGACGCCTCAGACTCTTTCAGATGACGTGATCCGACGATAACAGGAAGCAGCTGATGCGGAGGCGGGCCGGATCCGGCCCGCGGGCCGCGGGTTGGGAGCTCTGGTCTAAAGGAAACTTCCAGAACTTTCTGCTCTCCTTTAAGCTCCTCCTAACGTTCCTGAAGCTGCGTTCTCGCCGCCGTCGGCAGCAGGCGTCACGTTTCTGTGACCATTTTCAGGCTCTACATACAAACAGCCAGAGACAGATTTGACCAATCAGGGACTCTGATTTGGTAGTCAGGTATGGATGACCTCTATGACCTCTACAGGGTTCATTTAAAATCAGATTAAAGTAAATGAAAACCAGATTGTAAATGTTTTTAAAAAAATCTGAATTTGGAAAAAAAAAAACTGAAAAGGAAATTTTAAATTAAAAAAATATATATTTAAACTTGGAAAAAAATATTAGATTTGGGGAAAAAATTTGTAAATTTGAAAAAAAAAAAATTCTAAATTTGAAAAGATAATTGTAAATTTAAAACTTTAAAATATTGAAATTTTAAAATGTCGACTTTCGAATAAAAGAAAAACTACAACTGTCTCACTGGTTACCAGGACATGATTTCCCATGATTCCCAGGGATGATGGTGTCCGTTTCTGTCTGCCCCCCCCTCCCCCCCCGCGCTCTGATGTAACTAACGTTTATTATAATAAACATAAACTGGATTTATTTTCTATGGAGGTTTGAACTTTGAGGGTTTGAACAACAGAGAACCGTGTGAGAATGAGCAGTGAGGAGTTCCTTATCCTCTCCTGGTAGCCAATGAGCTTGAAGCTCCGCCCCCACGTAAAGGATAGGATCAGCTCGGCGGCGAAACTGAAATGAAACCAAATTGAAGCCGAACAGACGGAACAGTCATAAAAACAAACAGTTTTAATCTTAACTTTTTCATTTATTCCAGTTTTACATTTACAATTATTTGTTTCAAATGTTCTACATCTTTCAAATTGAAAATATTGTTTAATTTTGTTTTCAAAAGTTCCTTTGTTTTAAATTTTGAATAAAAATCTGGTTTTTGATCCAAACGTCGATCGTCGTCTGTCACTGAAATAAAAACCGTCACCACCAAGTCTGTCGTCATCAGAACAGAGCTGGAGCGGACCCACCAGATCAGAACTGCCCCCCCCACCCCCACCCCCCCCCCCTCCCCATAGACGTCAGACACGGTAAACAGGTAAAAGTAGAAGCCCCTCCCCCCTCGTGGATGAAATCTGCGTTCAGGAACTTGGTGCTCAACAGGTACTGATCACTGTTAGCTGGTCTGCAGAAGCCCCTCCCACCAGATGGTCACTCTTCATCTGTCCATCCTCTTCCTCAGTGTCTGTGTGATGAAGAACATGGGGGGGTTTCCCCTCTGCTGGACTTCAGCCAGAATCAGTTTGGAGGAACCGGGGGAGGGGGGGGGGGTTCAAACTCAGTGTGGAAGTGAGGTGTTGGGGGGGGGGGGGATTTGAACCAGCGCATTCTTGTGCTGCTGCTGCACACTCACATGGTTACCGTCCGCCTGCTGAGCCTCATCTGAGATGGTCACTCTGTCCCCAGTCTGCTGGTGGAGGGGGCGGGGCTTGTGTGGGAGGAGCCTGTGAGAGGCTGTTTGTCCCTGCGTCTCTGGTTACTGCCCCCCCCCAGCCACGTCTCTCATCGGCTTTTTATTGTTTACCTTCCTAATGAGGGAGGCGGGGCTCTGTGACATGTGATTGACAGCCCCCCCCCCTCCCCCCCCCCATGGAGGAAGAGTTAGGAAGTCCTGCCACCAAAACCAGCCATTGTTACGGGGGGGGGCGTTCAAAGGATGGAGACAACCAATGAGGGGGGGGGGGGGGGATTTTTGGCTGCTGATATTTTACTTTTATTTTAAAAAAAAATTAAAGAGAAGTGGGGGGGCTGCCTTCATGATTTCACTGTGAAATTTTCGTTTTCATTTAAGCTCAAATCCTTTTGGGGGGGGGGGATATTTGAGCCCCAGGGGAAGTGGGGCTCTCCTGGGTCCCCCCCCCCCCCTTCCTCCTCCTCCAGGGGGAGGCAGAGGGATTTGGATCAGGGTCCCACCTGGACCCTGTGGGGCCCCTTCCTGGAAAAACCCTGGAAAGCTGAGAGGCTCCGGCTCACCTGTTGTTTGTTTGTTTGTTTATTTATCGGGGGGGGGGGCAGCATCTGTTTTTGTTGTTAGTGACTTGAAGCTGTTGCGTCTCCTCAGACTGGCAGAAGACGGAGGCGCAGAAGAGGCGGGAGCAGCTGCTGCTGGACGAACTGGTCATTCTGGTCAACAAACGGGACGCGCTGGTGCGGGACCTGGACGCTCAGGAGAAGCAGTGAGTCTCTCTTTTGGGGGGTGATCAGCGGCAGGTGAAACTCCACAGGTACCGCGGCGGCGTCCCCCGCCTTGCCCCGCCCCTCCCAGCGTGACGCGTGACCTTTGCCGTCCGCAGGGCCGAGGAGGAGGACGAGCACCTGGAGCGGACGCTGGAGCAGAACAAAGGCAAGATGGCCAAGAAAGAGGAGAAGTGCGTCCTGCAGTGAGCGCCGGACACGTCCAGGTGTCGGGCGCCGGATCCAGACTAGCGTCTGATCGTCCTCGCCGCGGCGGCGTGATGCTGAGGTACAGCGCGGCAGAGACTTTTTCCAGCTGCTTTTCTCACTTTGTACTTGTAAGATACCTGCATCCGTATGTTCATAAACCTTTACTATTGCCTTTTGTAATGTGTGGCTGAAAGCAGTTTACCAAAACAGAGATAGGCTCCGCCCCCGACCCTCCCAGAATCCCGTTCATGTCGGATTTTATTTATTGCCTTTTGCTGCTTGTGCGTGCGTGTCCACGTGTCCGCCTCGCTCCACTTGGGTTTGTATTTATTGTACTGGAGGACGGCGTGCTTCACCTGTCTGTAGCTCCACACCTGTCCTCATGTGAACATTTATCTGATTATTTATTCCAATGTCATAATCCAAGTCTGCAACAATAAAGTCCTGATCCTTTCATACTCCAGAGGCGCCTGAGCCCGTCTGTCCCGTCACACTCCAGCTTCATTCTCTACTTTTTAAGCTTTTATCTTTTTTTTTATTTTCTAAACTTGCAGAATTCCTTCGTGGCGCATTTTTCCAGATGATTATTCCCGCCTTTTTGAAGTGAATCCTTCTCCTGTGCGCGCGCAGACGCAGCTCTTTCCATTAAAAAAAAAAAAAAAAAAAAACTCTTCATACTTTAAAATAAAAGCAGGGCGCGCGGGCATCAGACGGAGCGGGACAGTTCAAAGGAAAGGAGGCGCGCGCCCTGACCCTCCGCTGCGGCGCGCGGGCGGCGTCCGTCCACGGTGACGCTGCAGAATCCGTTCTGACAGCCGAAGTCCTCCCGGCCTTTCTGAGCGCGGAGCGCGCGGGTCCGACTCCTGTTTGGAACCGCGCGCGCGCGCGAGGCGGTCCGTTTCATCTGCCACAAAGTCAAAGTTTGCAGCTTTTAAATAAAAATCTCTGAAAGTGTCGACAGGAATCCAGACGCGCTCCTCTCCCCGTTCCTGCTTCCCTCTAATGATCCCGAAGAGGAAAAGTGGGAAAAGCGGGACGAAAGCTGCGCGAACGCGGCCGCGCGGCTGCGGATCCTCACATGAATGGATTATCTCCCGCGCTTTGATGTCTGCCGGCCTCACCTGTCAGGTGCCGCTCGGCCCGCATGTGCGCGCGCCGCCCGCCCGCCCGCGCGGCTCCGACCAACTCCGCGTTTTCTGCATGGCGGTTTTAATAAGCGGCGACCGCATCCCCGCAGATCCCCGCACCAATCCCGCCGCCGCGGCAGCTTTCCCCTCCTCTCCTCCTAATCCCGGCTTTAGCAGCTCAGCGCTCGGAAAAATCCAACCGCGGCGGGATTAGACAAAATACTCTGATTACAAAAGCCCGCCGCAACTTGATCACTTGTTCGGTTTATCTGCGGCGCTCACATCAGAGGCGGGAAAGCCAAAAATGTCAGAAAAGCGCGTGTCTTTAGTCGCGAGGGCAGGTTTGATGAATGGCCTTTTTGCATAATTTAACGCGGGGGGAGGGGGGGGGATCTGTGAGAATTTAAAATAAAAAAGCTGCGCGTGTTTGACCTCTCCTCACGCATGCTTTCACGCACGCGCGCAGGTCCGTTCAGGTGTTTTATCTGACTGAATCCCCGCAGGCCTCACGCGCGTCCTCGTGCGGCGCGGCTCCTTTTAACTAAATGTGTCATTTCCTCCAAATATTCATTTAAAAAAGTTTCTTAAATTTAAAGAGAAAAAAAAACCGTTTTCTCTTCATCAGTTTGATCTAAACATTTTAAAGTTAAATTAAAGTAAAATGCGCAGGAGCGCGCGCGCGTTTCCTTTTTCCTGGAGGTCTTTCCTCTTGGACTTCACGCGCACGCGCCTCAAATGTAATTCTAAATGAGGATTAAACATCATTAATATTCATGGATGCGCGCGCGCGCGCGTGGATGGGTGTAAAACTTCCAAACGGAAAAGTTCAACTTTTGTTTTCAACCATTTCAGAGGAAAATGAGAAAATAAAACTGAACGTTTTCAGGAAAATCCTCTAAAATTATCTCTGAAAACGAAGTTTTCAGAATCAAGTTTTAGTTTAAAAAAAAAAAAAAAGAAAAGACCAAACAGAATTTTCGCGGCGTTTCTACACTCGAATCTTCGGGTTGAACCTGAAGGATCTCCGGCCCGGTTCTCCTCTCCTGCGGGTCGGAACCGGTTCCGTTCAGCTCGCTCGGCCTCTGAAGCGTTTCCATGTTTCTGAGCTTCTTCAGGTCTCGGGATCTGCAGGAGGGGGAGGGGGGGGTCAGTGGGCCGCTCCCGCGCGCTGATTGGTCGCCGCCTCCGTCCTTCCGCCGCCGCCGCGCCGTGATTGGCTGCGGGAGGCGGACCCGCAGGTGACGGTGCGCTCATAGAGGCGCGGGGCGGAGAGAAGGTGATCAATCTCCATCCGTCCACATCACAAATCACCTTCGCGGTGTGACGGACACGAGCCCGAAGCGCCGCGCCGGATGAGACGGCCGGACCCGCGGCCGCACACCGCACGCGCCGCCGCCGAGCTGCAGACCTGCCCGCCCGCCCGCGCGCGCGCCTGCCTGCCTTCCCGTGATGCCGCTCGCTCCGCGCGCCGGTGTGTGATCCCGGACCTCGGCCCGCCGCTGGATAACTTTAGCGGCTCCAACTGACGGAGGCTCGGAGCGGAGAAGGAGCGGAACCAGGTAAACAAACAAACAAACAAACAAGTTGTTGTTCTTTCCTCCCTGAACTTTGACCTCGTTTTCTGAGAAGTTCTACTTTTTGTTGTTTATTTCCTGAACATTTCGCGCGCTGAAGTTCCTCGTGAGGAGATTTCTCCTTCCCGCGTCTTCTTCTTCTTCTTCTTCTTCGGAGGAAATTGTCCATGAAAGCGGCGGATAATTGTTGAGGCGTGTTCGGGTGTTTGTTAATGTCTGCGGCTGATGAGGACCCTCCAGGAGCGGCCTCCCTCCCCCCGGAGGCTCATCTGAATTCTAATGGGCTTCATTTACCCCCGCGGCTCGCTGCGGCCTGGAGCGGCTGCGGGGCCGTTGCGGGAGCCGCTCCGCGCTTTGTTTCATTTAAAAAAAACTACATTTAAATCTGAATCCTGACTTCCGGCTGTGTGACAACGAAATCAAACTTTACTTAGATTTTCAGTTAAATAAACGTGAAAGTTTTCGACTTTTAAAACCCGCGAATTTATAACACTTTTATAAAATCGTAGAAATCTGTTTTTTTTTTATAATGAAGAAAATAAATTCCCCATAAGTTAGTTTATGGTAAAATGTAACAATAATGGTTGAAATGGAAGGTTGGATGTCCGGACGGACTCTGAACGCAGCTCTGAACTGCGGGGTTTTAACCGTAAATCATCCAGATATTCTCCATAATTTACATTTGGTTTGTGTTTTCTTTTTTGGTTTTTTTTTAAAGCAAAAACATCGACAATAAATGAGTTTAATTTAATGAGCCTGAATAAAAAAATCTGAAATAACGCGGCTTTAACGTAAAACTTTTTAAAGTCAAAAATAAATACTGTAAATATATAAATAAGAAATTTTTAATTTTAGGTAAAATACAATTAGTTTTCAAAGTTATTTATTGTATAAATTTAAATAGGTTTATGTAAATAGTTTAGCAGCTTTAACTGAAATGACGAAATAATATAAAAACGTGTTAATTATTTTAATGTTAAAATGTAAATGCGGATTTGTAATTTCTTTCTCGGAGCAATTATTTTGAAATTCTTCAAATTAAAACTCTTTTACTTAAATTAAGGCGCCGCCCCCCCCCCCCCCCTCCCGTTCGTTCTTTTATTTTTTTATTTTTCTCCGCTGTAAATCAAAAATAGAATAATCGCGTTTAATCGCCGATCATAACCTGTAATCCCGTCATCGTTCGCTTTAATCTGGAGGTCTCGCTGTGCTCTTCCGGTTCCGCAGAGACCCGGACCGGTCCCCGCGCCTCGTCAAGCTGCAGCATCGGGGGAAACCGAACCACTGGCCTGAGCTGGGGGGAGCAGTGACCGCCTGTAGCATGATGTCCTACCTCAAACAGCCCCCCTACGGCGTCAACGGCCTGGGGCTGAGCGGCGCGGCCATGGACCTGCTGCACCCGTCCGTGGGATACCCAGGTACGCATGCGCGCGGGCGGGAGGTCCGCTCACCTGAGGACAGCAGGCCGCGTGCAGGGAGAGAAGGAATCCACCGGAACCGAACGGCGAGCAGTTCGCGCCGTTAGCTTCATGTTTACCAACTTTCCCGCGAGGCTTTTTTATTTTATTTTTAAATATATAAATATGTATTTATTAACGGAGCGCGCGTGCGCGGCTGTGTGTCCCGCAGCGACGCCCCGGAAGCAGCGGCGGGAGCGGACCACCTTCACCCGCTCGCAGCTGGACGTCCTGGAGGCCCTGTTCGCCAAAACCCGGTACCCGGACATCTTCATGCGGGAGGAGGTGGCGCTGAAGATCAACCTGCCGGAGTCCCGGGTGCAGGTGAGCCCCCCCCCGCCCGCCGGAGAGGCGGCAAGAACACCGGAAACGGAAATAAAAAAACTAGCAATGTACCCAGAAACAACAAAAACTGTAGCAGCAAAAATAGTGTTTAAAAATGTTTAAATTATTTTATTAATGTAGTACTATTATACAATATATATATATATTTTTTTTTAATGTTGTCTAATTTCGTGACGTCACGCTCCCGTAAACACTCAACTCCTGCTAGCTAGCATGCTACTCCGAGCGTGTTTGTTTGACATTTCCAGGATAATTGAATGAAGTGACTGAAAGTGAGGCTTTCTCCGCTAATGTCAGATTAATCCTCTGATTGGCTCCTCTCTGAAGGGCCGGAACGGCTCCTCCAATGATAAACGCCTAAATGAAGGCTGTAATTAATAGGCGGGCCTGCTGGTGATGATGATGATGATGATGATGATGCCTTCAAGTGCTCCTGTCTGTTTCCTTCACTGATGACCTCCCGCTTCTCTATACAGATTAACATATTTTTTCATAATAAAGTTCTGGAGGTTTTATTCTGAAAGAGCTGAGGGGAAACTGAGTAATTTTCTGAATGTGTGTGAAACAAAACGCTCGCCACGATCTCGCCCTCTCGGCGCTCTACAGTTACCCCACTGTGTGGTGAAACTCGATCGCTGCCGTCTCCAGGACTGAAACTGGACCCGGGCCGGGCCGGGCCGAGGGGCCTGTGGAAATCAACCTGATGGATAATAACCTTCAATTTTCCGCCGCCTTGTCCTCCCTCGCCGGCGTGGGAGTTTGGCGGTTCGGTCGCTAACCCCCGCCTGGCGTTTCTGCCCGCAGGTGTGGTTCAAGAACCGGAGGGCCAAGTGTCGCCAGCAGCAGCAGAGCGGCAGCGCCGCCAAAGCCCGGCCGCCCAAGAAGAAGTCGTCCCCGGCGCGCGAGAGCACCGGCTCGGAGAGCAGCGGCCAGTTCACGCCCCCCGCCGCGTCCAGCACCGGCTCCTCCTCCTCCTCCTCGTCGTCCACCAACCACGCGGGCCCGGCCGCCCTGAGCAGCGCCTCTACCTCCATCGGCACCGTGTCCTCCATCTGGAGCCCGGCCATCTCCCCCGGCAACGCCCCGGCCCCCGCCGCGGCCCCGCTCCCCGAGCCCGGACCCCCCTCCAACGCCTCCTGCATGCAGCGCTCCATGACGGGCTCGGCCGCCGCCGCCACCTCCTACCCCATGTCCTACAACCAGACGCCGGGCTACGGCCAGAGCTACCCCGCCCCCTCCAGCTCCTACTTCAGCGGCGTGGACTGCGGCTCCTACCTGACCCCCATGCACTCCCACCACCACCCCCACCAGCTCAGCCCCATGACGGCCTCGTCCATGTCGGCCCACCCGCACCACCACATCGGCCAGTCGTCGGGGCACCCCCACCACCACCACCACCAGGCGTACGGGGGGGCGGGGCTGGCCTTCAACTCGTCCGACTGCCTGGATTACAAAGAGCAGAGCGCGGCGTCCTCGTGGAAGCTCAACTTTAACGCCACGGACTGCTTGGACTACAAAGACCAGGCCTCCTGGAGGTTCCAGGTCTTGTGATTTGCCCCGACCCGCCCCCCCCTGCCTGCTCCCCCTTCTTTTACTGCCCCCCCCAGCCTGTTGCTTGTTTTTTAAAGATAAAAGAGTTTATGAACCCAACCCGGACTGAAGCGGGCCGGATCCTCTGGAGCGCCTCCGGGTCAGACGGTTCTGATGAGGAGCGGCTTTTCAAAGAGGCGGAGCTTAAACTGATTTTTGGTTCTTTTTTTTAAACATCTGAAGGTCAGCCAAAGCCTCGGAGCAGCTCTCTGGACGGAGGAATATTTGCCCTCCGGCTCGGCCGGCGCGCTCACAGGAACTGCCCCGGGGTGGTGAGGGGGGGCTTTTACCTCCAACCCCAACAAATCCTGTACAGCTTTTCTTTTTTTGTTTTTTTTTCTGGAATGGGTTCTTTAGGATGCCAGAGGTTCTAGTCAGCTCCAGGAGCAGCTGAATGTGTAAATATGTATTTGGGTCAGTTCCAGTGACCATGTTCAGTTGCTGTTTATTTCACTTCCCTACATTTGAAATTGTTTATTACCGTTTTTGGAGGAAATTAAAAAAAAAAAAGATGTATGTAAATCTCCACAAATATTCCAAAGACGATTCGGCCGTTCAAACTTGAGCTTTTAACCCTTTTATTGAAGAGAGTTTTGGTGATTCCCAGGATCCGGTCAGACCTGAACGCAGCACTTGGCTCCATGTTGAAGTCGGTTTGATGACCGTGAGATGTTGAATGTATCTTAAGGCGCCCGCCCTCCATCATGTTCATCCAATAAAGTCAAGTCAAACGTGGATTCTCTGAGTCTGAGTTCCCGCGCGGCGCGCCTCTTTCATCTGCGTGTTCCGCGGGAAATGACAAATCCACGCGGCTGTTTCCTCCATCTGAAGGAGTCACTTTGTTGATTCGTTTTCTCTAATTATAGCGCGCGGGGGGGGGGGGGGTGCAAATGAAATGGCTGCGTGAGCGCGTGCAGGCCCCGCATTTCCATGTGAGCGCGCGCCTGCTAATCCTCCGCCTTCAGCGGCGGGGAGGCGGGCTCCGGTTTGCGCGCCGTTTCTGCGGCCGAGCCGCGAGACATTTGATCGAGGCGTAATTGAAAGGCGCGCTGTAATGGCGCGATAATTACCGCGGCGCCGCGAGCCGCTTTCCCCCAAATAACCTGCAGGAATTCCAGCGCCTCTGATGCGGTAATTACGTGGGTGGGGCCAGGTTAGGGGGTCACGTGTAAGTGTGTGTGTTTCATGCGCTCGCGGGCACAAACGCATTAAATGGAGGAGGCATATTCACCCCCCGCTCGCGCGCGTGCGTCCGTGCGCGCGGAGAAGAGGAAACCCAAATTAAAGCTTCGTTTATGCAGACATTTTCACCCCCCCCCCCCTTCTTTTAAACAAATTAGAAACGTGTTTGTGTTGAAAATCCTCGCGCGCGGCGTTAATCCCGGCGCGCGCGCTTAATCCAAACAGAAAGGTGACAAACGCGCGCGGGTTCGATTTATGCATTTAAATTAATTTCATGATTTTTTTTTTTTTTTTTCTTCGTTTGTAGTGAAATAATTTGTAGGTCTAGAGAAACGGAGGCCTCGCGCGGACAAAAGTCCCCGCGGACAGAAACGCAAACATTTGCGGCCGGCCTCGCGCGCTTGTTTGCGGTGTTTTTCCCTCTTCCCTTCAGCGGGGAGGGGGGGTCTGTGCGGGGGTGGGGGCCGCGGAGCTTCAGTAGACGTTTTATTTAAAGACGGAAAGTTAATCCGAGGCCCGAACGGACAAAAGGCGGATTAAAAACCGGGTGAGAAAGTTGAGGCCCGCGGGAGTTTCTCTCTGCTCCGCAGAAGAGGCGCGCGCGCACGAGCGCGAGCGCTGCTTTATTTAAAGAAAAGATCCATTTAACATAGAACTCGAATCTTCTCTGAAGCGCGCGCTCCTGATTTTCAACTTTAAACATTTTGATCTTGAAAAAAAAAAAAAAAAAAAAAAAAACCATTAGAAATAAAAATAAAAAGGATTTGAAACGATTTTAAAATTTAAATGTCAAAATTAAAATAACGAAAAAAAAACTTTAGGGGAAATTAATGAAAGATATCTTATTATTATTCTTGCCATCTAAAAATGCAATTTAAAAATGATCATATTTATATTTTATTACACTTTTAAATAAAAATAGTTTTTTTTTTCAACTGCAAAAGCCCAAATAAATGTTTAACAGATGATTAAAAATCACCAGTAAAAGTTTGATGAAGACTCCTGCAGGTTTTCTGCCATGAGTGATGAAGAGAATCCAAACCTTCAGAACATTTAGTAAAAACACAAACGGCTGCAGGCAGAGAAGCGTTCGGATCTGAGCCTTCCTCTCTGTTCAATAACCGGATCGATTGAGCCGCGGTGTCGCCCGCTGCCACCGGTTTGACCTCCTGACCTCTGGTCTGCGGCGTGAAGGCGTGGGACTGAGGCTGAACTGGAGGCCGTCGACGTTTTGATCACATTTTGTCCAGGAAATGAACTGGAACAGGCGGACTGAAGCTTTTTTTCTTTTTTTTTGCATGAGTGCTTGTGATTTGGATCTGGGGGAGGGAGATAAAAGGCAGGAACCGGAGTGATCCTCACAGGCCTCCGTACCTCAGCACTGTTTGAGAAAAGGAGATGTGGCGATAGCGGCCGACATGCTGGGACTGTTTCCTCACAGGACAAGAAAGAACGACTAAATGCTGGGCTGTGATTGGCTGAGGCCTCGGCGTCCCGGGACGTTCTCGGGCCGGTTTGAGCAGAGGGGGCTCCAGGAGAGGATTATATTAAACTGGGAGGTTAACTTTGGGTCAACCGCTCAGTGAAACGCTGCAGTCCGGCCTCTGGCTCCAGTTTCTTCTTCGTCTTCAGTTTTGTGAGCACGGCGCCGGTTCCTCGTCAGGCTGCAGGTTGGGATCCCAGACGCCGCTCCAGGACACCCCGTCCCTCTGCAGAGCTCGGCTTAACGCTGCGTTTTCGTCAGCGGGGTGAAATTACAGGAGAGCGACGACGACCCGATCCTGCAGAGAAGCGGGAGGTTCGGTTTCTCTCCTAAAGCTGCAAACGGAGCATTTTCTGCCGCTCGGCTTCACCGCCATCACTGCAGGTCACGACTCCTCTGACCGGGAGGGAGAACGTCAACCATCCAAATGTAAAGTCCGTTAAGCTGCAGGGAGGTTCAAATCCTCTTCAAAATGTAAACGTTCAGCTGAAAGACGAGTCCGCTTCCAAACAACTCATGACTTCACTCTTCCATCCGTGAAAAACCACAGATCCGGCGTTCCCGTCGGCTCTGAATGGATGGAAGACGACAGTCGGACAGACAAAGTCTCAGTGGATCTCAGGAACCTCCTGGTTTGGTTTCTGCTCCGTCTCCATTCCTCCACAGAATCCCCAGAGGGAATTCCTCCTGCCTTTCAGAAAATCCGACTCCCAGAGATCCGAGTTCAGAGTCGGGCGCTGGATTTCACCACAAAAAGGATTCCTGATCTTAAGATCACATCAGTGTTAGCTCCTCACTTCTGGATTCTGATTGTTTTTAGGAAATAAAAGATCTTTTTCTTAAAAGTCCTTTTAAATAGAAAACAAGAATCAGACATAAAAAATGTTGGAGTTTCTCCAATTTACTGTTAAAGTTTAGGACAAATAAAATTCACATTCCTGAGACCCACGCGTGTCTTTTGAGCTTTTTTTGTGAGTTTGTTTGTGTTTTTCTGAGGCTCTGTTGTCATGACAACCAGCAGAAAATATCAAACCTTTTCTTCAAGATCAACTAATATATAATATTTCAGAAAATGTGTTTCTTCCGGGTTTCAGCCGTCATTCAGTTTGGATCTGAGGGAACTTTCTTGGCTTTAATATTTATTTTCTACCACCGTTTAGAGGAATTATCATTTCAACTCTGAGTGTGTTCACTTTTAATTGTTTGCAGCGTTTTAGGAATTCTCATTTACTGCACAGAACATCCAGTTTTAGTTGTTTTGTGTCTTTAAAAGAATCTCTAAAACTCAATTAGACATAAAGATTTGTGAACGTTGTCACTGTAACATTAATCACTTCTGTTAATTCAACAGTTGAATAGTATTGATTCAGTACAAATGTGTTTAGTTTGAAACATTTCTCTGTAAAAAACTATTGATTTATAATTAATCGACTCTTATTTAAGCAGGATAATCAATTCAAAATGACAAACCTTTTTTGAGAGGAAGTCCTGGTAAAAAAACAACATAATATTGAGATGATAAAATATTTGAAACACAAAAAAATTAAAACAATACATCAAAATCTAAAATCTATAGAGTTCTAAAAAATCTGAGGAATTACAAGAAAAAAAAAAAGAAAAAAAAAAAAACAGATGTAAAGAAATGATGCAAATGATCCCAGAAACGATCTTGAACGTAACAAAAGATCTTCAGTTTGGATGAAGTTAAAAGCTTAAAGCTTTCATTGAATATAGACCACAATGCATTGTGTTTCAACAGTTTTTTTCACGTGAAAAAAAGTATTTTAATTTTTATAAACCATCCAAGTTTCTAATAATGATCGTAAAATGTTTGTTCTATTTTGGAGAATCAGTGAAACTTAAAAGAAGTGGTACGCATGACGTCTGAACTGCTTTACAGATCTAGTTAAAAGTGAGTACACCCCTTACATTTCTGCAGATATTTATTCACATCTTTTTCATGGGACAACACTGTCAAAATTAATTTTTGCCAAAATTAAAAGTAGTCAGCGTCCATCTTGTATAACAGCGTAAAGTTGTTTTTCTGCTAAATGAATCATAATAGAGGCATTAAATAGCCATAAAACTGGTAGTAAAAGTGAAGGGTGTACTCACTTCTGTGAGATACTGTATATATATATATATATATATATATATATATATATATATATGATTTGTCTAAAAAGTATCCTATCATTGCATTGTGATAATTTGTTTAGCTAATTTTAATCTTCTTTAATCCAGTTTGAAACAAATCCTTCATGTTAGCATTCCGCTAGCCGCTATAGCTGCTGTTGCTCATGTTAGCTTGTTGATCAGTTCAGATCAGATCAGATTGAGTTCATGGAGGCATAACTGTACTTTGGTGCTACTATAGCTTTTAGGCTAATTCAGCCCAGATTAGCATTAGCATCATAGGACCTTATTTTGGTAATATTAGCATCCTGTTAGCTTCTAAAATGATTAAGCTAACTCTTTTAGCTAACTTAGCCTGTTATAAAACATGCTACATGATTGAACTGATTCCACTGATGTTAGTAAGATAAAGATTTTGATCCATCAGAGATCAGGCGTGTACAGTGGTGTAGCGGTTAGCACTCTCACCTCACTGGAAGAAGTTTCTGGTTCGAGTCCCGGCTGGTTCCTGTCTGTACGTGTTACCTGGACACTCATTCCTGTACAGTCCATAAAAACGCTTCAAGGGGTTTGATGATTCTGGATTGTTCTTTAGGCGTGTGGTCGTGTGATTGGCTGACGATCTGTCAGGTGAACTCTGAGTATCTGAGTCCAGCGACCATCAGCAGGTACAGAGATGAATGTGTTAAGAGATTATCATGTCATATATAACATGACTTTTTTAAATTGTTGCTTTGACTTCATTCTCTCTGAGTTTGTTCACACAGGACAGTTTGTGTTTCTCTTTATTCATTTAACTCTAATGTTTAACAGGAAAAGGTTTTATTTAAAAGTTTTAATGTCTTAATGTTTGGACCAACTAAAGAAAGAAAAACTCCACAAATGTAATGCAATACTTTAGTAATCTGTTACTGCCGCTGGTGAGAAACAGGTTCAACCTGTAAAAAAAACAAAAGTGATCCACAGAAAAACAAAGATTCAGGTTAAAGGAAACGTTCCACTTTTACAGATAAAATAAAGAAAATGGAATTTAAAAGATGATGATGTCATCCTCTCCTTTATTCCTGTTGGCTGCAGATAATTCATGCGGTCACGGAAGCATTTCCTGCACATATTGTAAAGGTTGAAGACTAAATGTTGTTGGACGCACAGATGAACCAGAACAATAACTCTGAGTGACCAGAAGTTTTTACTGGATACATTCTAACATTGACATTAAAACAATCTTTGAAACCTTTCTTCCTCTTGTAACTGGTAGAACCGCTCTCTGCTGCCCCCTACCTGCTGGGTGAAGTAGAGACTCACCTGGAGTCTGTCACCTGTCTGCAGCCACACGCTCACTCCTGCATGGATACAGTTTCCATTTAATCCAGTTTGACTCAACTTTATTTTAAAAAACCTCAAATTACAATGAAGGTCGCCTCATTACAGGAAAAAAGAAAATCTTTAAACAGAAACGCTGGAATACTTTAAATTTAAAATTAAAAGAATGTTTTCATGAAACTTGTCCAAAGACTTTTATTTTGGTGAAATCTGTCAAAAAGCTTCAGGAAGGTAAACGAAGTCCAAAAGTCAGGATCAATACTTTTGGATTATAGAAGCCTCCAAAGCAGGGGTCACCAACGTGGTGCCCGCGGGCACCAGGTAGCCCTCAAGGCCCCCACAAGGTGCCCTCAGGTCTCTTCTAAAATTAACACACTTGTGAGCAACATCTAAAATTAAATTCTGTTGATATTTTTTTTATTACACTTGCATTTACTTAGATTTAAAAATCTAAATGTATTACAAATATGTTGATGATACATGAACTTTAGATAAGTTTAGGTGACCTCTGACCTATTCCAGTTCAAAGATCATTCATTTTGTTGAAAATGCTGCAGATTTGGTCTTTAGTTCAAAATGTGACACGATTTGTTTAAAAATATGTAAGTTGATTTTTCTTTAACATTATATAATTGATTAACATGGTACAACAGGGAAAATGGGACATTTTTCCCATGAAATCTGAAAATGTAACATTTACTGAGATGAATAAAGTCCTGAATATTGATATTTCTTTCCTAGCTTGTTGTCATTGTTGATAATTATAGTGAGAAATCTGTGTCTTTGCAAAGAGGAGTATCATTATTCATTATTAATAATGTTAAACTAACTATAACTAAACAAAATTTGTTATTTCAAAATGGTAGCCCTTTGTATAACGAAGTACCTATGAAGTATCCCTCAGGTTCAAAAAGGTTAGTGACCCCTGCTCCAAAGAATGAAATCAGACTTTTGTGTTCACATTTTTGAGCATCAATCCTCCGATTACCGTCACACACGCTTCAGGGAAGCTTCCAATCAGCTGTTTCAGTGAAGTCTGCAACACTTTGATCCCAGATGGAGGTGGATCCTCCTCTGGCGGATCCTCCTCCAGCGGATCCTCCTTTGGCTGATCATCTACCAGCTGATCCTCATGTGATCAGGACTGCAGCTGGATCCTGAGATACATCAGAATTATTTCTGGAACTTTGACAGTTTGGTTTCTCCAGATTGGATTTCTTGAATGTGAACGTATGAAAAGGCTCAGGATGATAATCCATCTAAGCTTTACAGATCAATAATCAACCCATAGAAATATACATAGATTCAGCACATAAGTCTGCTAGCGTCATGCTAACGTATCATGGGATTTTCCATAGGACGGCTAATGCTAACGCTCAGTCGACCTAAACATTCATTCTGAATTTTTAAAACTCTTCTTTTCAAATGTGTAAATTTAAGATGAAATTTAACAGAAAGGATCAAAAGAAAAAAAATCTGAATTGAATTTGGTGATTTGAGCTTTAGAAGATCAGACTGAGCTCAGACGGAGTCTTTTATTTAATTCACTGAACCAGAGAAACACCAGAGAGAGTCTGCAGATGGAATTGATCGGATTGGATTTGGAGTCAAACTTCAGGGGAACTGAAACCTTGAAGATGTTCTCAGAACTTTCCTCTCACCCCGGAGCCTCCTGAAGGAGCTCCTCTGAACGTTTGGACCAAAGGTTTGGTTGAACTTCAGCGTCTCCAGCGGGTGAGGACGTCTCAGGTCTGAAGCTCGGCGTCTGCGGAGCAGCTGGTTAATGACGAGCGCTGCAGGCCGGACTCATCTCCAAATGTTAACAAGGCCGTTCGGCGCCGCGCGCGGCCCGTTAATGCCACTAATAAGCCTCATCCCGGCCGGCGAGGAGCGCCGGTGCCGGAGAGAGCTGCCGGCGCTTTTAAATGAAGCGTTTGTGCTTCACAAAGCAGCATAATTGCTGAAAGGGCGAGCGAGGCGGCGCCGCGTCTCTCTCTCCGCTTGGTGCTGTTGGGTTCTGAGGGAGCGCGTCCCGGCTCCGACCGAGGCCGAGCGTCGGCAGAGGACGCCGTCCCGGTTTGGAAATGATGAACGTGTCAAGAGAAGCCACTTATCTGGAGCCGTGTCTGCTGAGACCGGATCATGAGCGGCGAGCGCGGCGCGGCGGGCGCGGCGCGGCGCGGCGAGCGCGGCGCGGCGAGCGCGGCGCGGCGAGCGCGCGGCGTTTGCATAAGAGAAGCATTAGTATCAGTCTGAATGTAATTCCTTTCAGCCGTCCTCTCGCAGAGGATCGACTGCCCCCAAACACACAATGATGTTTTTTAAAGCTATCAAAACAACAACAAGCATAAAAAAAGAGCGGGAAAGCATCCGCGCTGATCTGCTGTCCGTTTCCAGCGCCGCCGCCGCCGCTTCTTGTATATTTGTGGTGGAAATCCTCTTAGAATGCAAAGTAAATAGATTAGGATACAGTCAGGGATTAGGGCTCGTGCGGCGCTGTCAGATTAGTCGGTGAGCGTCGACAGCTCTGACACGGCCATGGCTGCTGTTCAGGAAAGGGGCTCCGCTCGCTCGCCCGCCCGCCCGCTCGCTCACTCGCTGCTTTAAAGTCGCTGGCTGCCTCCCGTTCATGAATAAAAGCGTAATCTCGGCCAGCGTGCACGCTCACGCCGTGCACGTGCGTGCAGCCTCCAATAGCAGCATAATAGAAATCAGGCTGATTAATGGCAGGTCGGCGGCGTTCCCGTCGGCGGCGGAACGGCGCCGCTCAGTTCAGCCGTCATGGAGCTGAATCCACATCCTGAACGCCTCAGATAAACGCTGACAGGTGAGAGAAACAGTTTGATCGCTATTCACACCTGAGCCGGTGCAGAGGAGGCCGCTCGGATCCGTTTGGACAGAAATATCCATCCTAAACCATTCCTAAATCCACCACTCGGAGCGTTCCGGGATCTTCCTGAAACACAAAGATTCAGATGAAACAAACTCCTCCACGGATGACGGAGGAATGAACTCTCAATGTTCACAGTTTTTTGATCTCGTCATTTCCCGCCACACACTGACCACCTCTCACAGCACGCTAGCGTACGCACAGCCAGCAATAATGTCTATTTAGAAATGAATCATTTAAAGCAGGGGTGTCAAACTCAATCACACAAGGGGCCAGAATCCAAAACACACCTTAGGTCGCGGGCCGAACAGAATAAACATTTATTGAATATTTAACTAAATTTTTTAAACTTTAAACCGTAACTTTTAATATAATTATAAACTAGATATATAGCATTGCCTGCGGATGCAAGTGTGAATGCGGTAAGATGAATTTGGCCGCTGAAAATGTTAGTGCTGATAGACTGAAAGATTCTAAATTGATAGCTAAAAACACTGAAGCTGATAGCCTGCTAAAATATTAGCTAAATGCCAAATTAACCTAAAAAACAAAAAAAAAAACATAGTTTAAGCCAAAGCAGCTAGCATGTAGCTTAAAAAATAGCAAAACTTCAAAATAGCTTTTAAAAACAGAAAAATAGCCTAAATTAGCCAAAACAGCAGCGTGTAAATATTAGCCTACTTCAAAAACATCCTAAAAAAACATTTCAAAAAGCTCTAATTACCCAGAAATATAGAAAATATTAGCTAAACACCAAAATGGACAAAAAAAACTAAAAAAAAAAATGCCTAAATTTAGCCAGAACAGCTAGCATGTAGCTGAATTTTTAGCTAAACACCAAAACAGCCAAAAAATCTTAGTAAATGCCAAATAGAATAGAATAGAATAGCAATACTTTATTCATCCAGGTTGGAAATTAGGTTGTTGCAGCATCAGGCATATACAGACAAAAAAGCAAATATTAACAAAAAATAAGGAAAATAATGTGCAATAAAAACAAAGTAAATTGTGCAAATTTTAATGTGCAGAATATAATAATAGGGAGTGTGCAAATTGATGTGGGGTAGTAGGGATGAACAAAGTAAAAAAGTCCGTTGGTGTGTTATCTGTTACAGATGGATGAGGAGTTATACAATCGTATTGCATGTGGCAGAAATGATTTTCTGTAGCGGTCCCTGGAACAGCGGAGTTGTCTGAGCCTTTTGGAGAAGGTGCTCCGTTGTTTGTCCAGAACTGGGTGGAGAGGATGGTCTGGGTTATCCATGATGGATAGCAGCTTGTTGAGGGTCCTCCTCTCCACCACAGCTTCAAAGGTGTCATGCTTGCAGCCGATGATGGAGCCAGCCTTTCTTATCAGTTTGTTCAGCCTGTTGGTGTCCCCTGCAGTGATGCTGCAATAGTCCAAAAACGTGGCAGAATGCCAATTTTTAAAACTTCAAAATGTAACTTTTTAACATAACCATGAATAATAAAAAGGCAGGAATATTATTCCAGAATAAATCAACTTAAACCTTAAATAACTTTCTATATTTTCCTCTCCATAAAAATATCTTTTGTCAAAAGTTAGAAATAAGCGCAAGATAACATTGGGCCATTAATAACAATAAAATAAAATGATCTGGAGGGCCGGATATAATTACCTGGAGGGCCGGATCCGGCCCCCGGGCCTTGATTTTGACACATGTGATTTAGAGCAACAGACGATCAGGGTTCCACGCCGCGCATTAATCTCTGATAATGCGCACTTTATCAGGCGTTATCCCTTACGTAACATAGTCACAAAGCAAATACACGTTCAGTCCATCTCTAGTCTATTCTTTTCAATAAAACTATTTCAAATGTTGTCATGGTAACACCCCGACACCTCGCTGAGCCTCGTGACATAAATGCTGATAAAGCATCAGTTCAGAGAGAAGTTAGAAGAAGTCTTCACAAACAGAACACTGCATCCACGTCCAGCAGCCAATCAGAGTCCAGTATTCATCTGATGTTGTCAACATCTGTGTTTTCTTCTGCAGTTCTGATCATCTCATCACAACTCCTGCCGCTCTGTAGGAACTATGTCCCAGAGAACCACGATGGTGATGCAGTTTGGACTCCACAGGAAGTCACTTTCACTTGAGTTGTGTCAGTCCAAACTGCTGCTGTTTCAGCACCAGAACCCGACCCGCTCCCCTGATCCACTTACGTTTTCATCATCTTCTTGGCGTCCAACACTTCCTGCAGAACACAGCAGAGAGCAAAATGTTACCGTGGAAACGTCCAAACCCCGCCCCCGCAGAAGAGGACGGCAGCTGAACGTTCTGACAGGTTCTGACAGGTTCTGAATGTTCTGATGAACAGGTTCTCTGAACATGACCTGACACCTGGGTTCTGAACGTTCTGACAGGTTCTGACAGGTTGTCCTGACAGGTTCTGAACGTTCTGACTGACAGGTTCTGAACATTCTGACAGGTTCTGAACATCCTGACAGGTTCTGAACATCTGACAGGTCTGACAGGTTCTGAACATTCTGACAGGTTCTGAACATCCTGACAGGTTCTGAACGTTCTGACAGTCGTTCTGACAGGTTCTGAATGTTCTGACACCTGACAGTTCTGACATCCTGACAGGTTTACATTCTGACAGGAATTCTGGAGATATCCTGAAGTTCTGACAGGTTCTGACTTCGTTCTGACAGTCTGACAGAGGTTCTGACAGTTCTGACAGGTTCTGACATACCTGAACATGACAGGTTTCTGACAGGTTAATTGACAGGTTCTGAACAGAAAGATCTTGAACGTCCTGACAGGTTCTGACAGGTTCTGACAGGTTCTAAACATCCTGACAGGTTCTGACAGGTTCTGACAGGTTCTAAACATCCTGACAGGTTCTGACAGGTTCTGACTGGTTCTGAACATCCTGACAGATCCTGCGCTCGCTCAGGACGTGGAGCACGCCGCCTTTCCCGGTTTACACCAATGAGAAGCGTTGTCAGTGGCGGCGATCGGCGGCGCTCTGAGCTGGGCTTAATGAGGTCGTGATTGACGTTAAAACCTCGCCGTGCCTTCCACAGACGTGTCAGACGCTGATGTAAATTCCTCTGTAGCCTGCAGTCTGGATTAATGAACACAGAAGCTCTGTTCTCTGACTGTTAGAGAACAGGAAGTACAGAGGACGGAACAGGAAGTAACCACTGATCATAGAACATCACTCTCTAGTGATGGATCGTCCGCCTCACTGGACTCTTCCTGCTTCTTCTGTCCTGTCACAGCTGGTTCTGGACGTGCTCCTCCCCGCCTCCAGAATCATGTCTGTTTCAGTTCATTCATCGTTTCTTTCACATGAACAGAACAGGACTTGGTTCGGTTGTCATGGCGACCCTTCTGTGGGGGTGAGGTCTCTGTGAGCTGTGAGGATTTTGTTCAGATTCAGAGGATCTAAAATGATCACTTGATGGATTAGAATCCGACCTTTCAGATTCAGATCAATAAGATCATCGAGTTCCTGGAAGACCTCATGAGTTTCTACAGACCATGTTTGGTTGAAGGCTGGAGCTCCAGCAGACTCACCTGATGGCCTCAGAGTCCTGAGCAGCTCTGGGCTGATGGGTACGGGGACGCCGTCTGACAGCGACCTCCTCTGATTGGTTCTTCCAGCAATGCTGATGAAGAAAGAGAGGGAACAGGAAGAGCAGATGAGACCTGAGATGGACTGGACACCTGTAGAGGTGATGTCACATCTGTGGCCAACAGTTACTGGGATAGGCTCCAGCAACCCAGATACAAAAAATCAGTTTAGAGGACGGATGGATGGATGATGGATGATGGATGATGGATGGATGGATGGATGATGGATGATGGATGGATGGATGGATGGATGGATGGATGGATGGATGGATGGATGGATGGATGGATGGATGATGGATGGATGGATGGATGGATGGATGGATGGAGGATGGATGGATGATGGATGGATGATGGATGGATGGATGGATGATGGATGGATGATGGATGGATGATAGATGGATGGATGGATGATGGATGGATGATGGATGGATGATAGATGATGGATGGATGGATGGATGGATGATGGATGGATGGATGGATGGATGGATGGATGGATGGATGGATGGATGGATGGATGGATGGATGGATGGAGGATGGATGGGGAATGGATGGATGATGGATGGATGGATGGATGATGGATGGATGATGGATGGATGATAGATGATGGATGGATGGATGATGGATGGATGGATGGATGGATGGATGGATGGATGGATGATGGATGGATGGATGATGGATGGATGGATGATGGATGGATGATGGATGGATGATGGATGGATGGATGATAGATGGATGATGGATGGATGGATGGAGGATGGATGGATGGATGATGATGGATGGATGATGGATGGATGGATGGATGATGGATGGATGATGGATATGGATGGATGATGGATGGATGATGGATGGATGGATGGATGATGGATGGATGATGGATGGATGATGGATGGATGATGGATGGATGGATGGATGATGGATGGATGATGGATGGATGGATGATGGATGGATGATGGATGGATGATGGATGATGGATGGATGGATGATGGATGGATGATGTGGATGATGGATGGATGATGGATGGATGGATGGATGATGGATGGATGATGGATGGATGGATGATGGATGGATGATGGATGGATGGATGATGGATGATGAATGGATGGATGATGGATGGATGATAGATGGATGGATGGATGATGGATGGATGGATGATGGATGAATGATGGATGGATGGATGATGGATGGATGATGGATGATGGATGGATGGATGGATGATGGATGGATGATGGATGATGGATGATGGATGGATGGATGATAGATGGATGGATGGATGGATGGATGGAGGATGGATGGATGATGGATGGATGATGGATGGATGGATGATGGATGGATGATGGATGGATGATGGATGATGGATGGATGGATGATAGATGGATGGATGGATGGATGGATGGATGGAGGATGGATGGATGATGGATGGATGATGGATGGATGGATGGATGATAGATGGATGGATGGATGATAGATGGATGAGGTTCAAATAGGGCTGGGCGACAAAACGATAATTATTGATATCGCGATAGAACATTTTTTCGATAGAAGAATGAGTCCATCGCGATAGACTTTTATTTTGAAGGGTCCGCAAATAACACTTGCTAGCGAACAGTTTCTCCTATTTGAGGAGTAAAAGTTAGAGAGTTAGTCTCCACAGGGCGAGTAAGTGTTTGTATCTAATTATTGTTTTTATTAGCTCTCATTTTGGTCATTTTTTGGACTCCACTCCGCGTCCTTCGTCTGCATGAAAGGTAAACAAACGCGCACGAGCCGACTTCTCCCAGCAACCCCCGCTGCAGCTGCGGACCTCGCGTCCCGCGAGCTTATTACAATCATTGTCTGTCCAAGCCGAATGCATTTGGGGTCATATTATTACTTTACACTGTATTAGTTTTAGCAAGCGTCAGATTTGATGCTTGTAGGTCATCAGAAAGTCTGTTGCTGAGTGTGGGAGGAGCTTCTGTCCAAAACTTTTCTGGAACTCTTCGTGAAGAACGCGGATACCGAGAGATTGATTTATTTTGAAGAGCTGAATAAAAACATCGGTACACATCTCTGTGTCGGAGTTCAGGAGACCTTCCAGCGAGGAGCGGCCGCTGTTGCACTCCTGCACCCAGCTGGCAAGAGCCGACAGGGAAAGGTATGGCAAGCCGTTTGGGTCAAAAATCACCAGAAAATACGCGGGTATGGCAGTGCGTCACCTGGACATGTGCTATGGTTAATAATACTTAATTGACATATTTAAATGTTGCCTCAGTTAGTTTCAATACAACAATTTATACCAAAAATAATGAAAGTTTAATTTCAAAATTGCAGTTTAATTTGGTGTGATAGCATATGAAGCATTCCTTTCTCTCTCCAGACATGTACATGTAATCAGAAAATACATGTTTTGTTTATGTTCAAAGCTCAAAATGTGTGAGTAAATGCTTTTAAGTACTTTTTTTAAACATATATTTTTAACTTTTTCAAAAAAGTAATTTTAGACTTTTATCTTCTTTTTTCTTGTTGTTTTTTTTTACTTGTTACTGATCCGAAAAATGATCCGAACCGTGACCTTAAAGTCGTGACACGATCCAAGCCGTGTGTTTTGTGATCCGTTACACCCCTATTAAATACAACAAAAATAATTTGTAGTACATTAATACATTTTTATTATATGAACCCTGAAAACATTAGAATTTATTTGTAGACTTAATGCTTTGTTTTTTTAATGGAACTGAAGAAACAGTTTAGTAGTCTAATATAAATAAATATAGTCAAATATAGTTATTTGGTTTATATCGTGATAAATATCGTTATCGCGCAATATGTAAAAAGCTATATCGTGATATAAAAAATCCCATATCGCTCTAGGTTCAAACATGCTCTTGAACATTTGATCTTCATTTTCCGTCTAAACAGAAACAAACTCAAAGGTTCAAATAATTTCCAGTTCTGACGGTTTCTGCCTCCATGTTCTCTTTCAGTAAAGCCCTCCCCACACCATCACACTCCCACCTCCATGTCCGTCTCTTTTTGAGGGTCGATCTTATCAGGATGTGTGTCCAGAGGTTTCAGGAAGATGCGTTTGTTCGTATGGCGTCTGACGGCGCCACAAACGTCTCCGTTAGCGACTGAAACTCGCCGTCCTCCAAACTCCGCCCACAGAGGAGGCCGTGGTGAGGAGGAGGCCGGCTGCCATCAGAGGTTGGGACGCGTCCCAAACTTCCGTCTCCTCTCTCCTGCTCAGCGCAGATTTGGATTTGGAGGATGCAGGAATCTGCGAGGAGCCCCCGGACCGCCATTGTGCTCGCCTCCCCGTCCGTCTGCGCTCTCCAAACGGGAAAACGCCCGCGCTATAATGCCTCCGCGGCTCGTCGCGGCTAAGCCGCCATTGGCGTCACACGAGGAACAATGACCCCCCATCAGAGACCAGATTATGGAGATGATGAAATCAGAAGCTGGAGCTTTGTCTCGTCCTCTGCAGCTTCTTCTTCTTATCCCGCGCCGGCGCCGCAGAGGAAGAGCCGGGCCGGTCCGGTCGGGTCGGGCCGGCCTTTCTGCTGCCAGATCTCCCTCTTTGGCGCTCGCTCGCCCCTCCTCGTGCTGGCCGGTTGGGGGGGGGGGGGGGGGGGGGGGGGGGGGGGGGCATCGATGTTACAGGATGAGGAGGGGCGCCGATGAAGACGATGAAGACGATGAAGACGATGTTTGGGGAGCGACTGGAACCCCTCCACCCTCCACCCCCACCCCACGATGAAAGCCTGGGATCCAACAGGTCTCCTAGCCTCAGAAACTCGGCCCGGTTCTCCAGAACTGAAGTGGTTCTGACATTTGTTCTGATGATGTTGGATCGGTTCAGGAGACGATGGAACCGTCACTGCAGCTGCGGATCAGAACAGGACTAAAGACCAGATCAAAACCTGGATCACACCAGATCAAAACCTGGATCAGACCAGATCTAAACCTGGATCAGACCAGATCAAACCTGGATCAGACCAGATCTAAACCTGGATCAGACCAGATAAAACCTAGATCAGACCAGATTTAAACCTGGATCAGACCAGATCAAAACCTGGATCAGACCAGATCTAAACCTGGATCAGACCAGATCAAAACCTGGATCAGACCAGATCTAAACCTGGATCAGACCAGATCTAAACCTGGATCAGACCAGATCAAACCTGGATCAGACCAGATCTAAACCTGGATCAGACCAGATAAAACCTAGATCAGACCAGATTTAAACCTGGATCAGACCAGATCAAAACGTGGATCAGACCAGATCAAATCCTGGATCAGACCAGATCTAAACCTGGATCAGACCAGATCTAAACCTGGATCAGACCAGATCTGAACCTGGATCAGACCAGATCTAAACCTGGATTAAATCAGGAGTTTTGCTGAATTCTCATAAATGAAAGGGTAGTTCTGCTCCTTCTGATGGAACAGAACCAGCAGCTGCAGAACCAGCAGCTGTAGAACCAGCAGCTGTAGAACCAGCAGCTGCAGAACCAGCAGCTGCAGAACCAGCAGCTGCAGAACCAGCAGCTGCAGAACCAGCAGCTGCAGAACCTGCAGCTGCAGAACCTGCAGCTGCTGGTTCTGCAGCTGCAGGCCGAGCTCAGCTCCTCTCTGGATGAAGTGAACGTTCTCTGCAGTTTGTCTCAGAGCTCAGAGCTGGAATGTAGAGCAGTTCAGCTCCAGCAGAAGGTTTGGATCTCTACGGATGAGATCTCCACTGGATCACCTGCTGTCTCGACTCCTGAATAGAAGACTTAGAAAATCAATCTAGGCTTAATAGATCAATAATCGATTCATAAAAGTACAGATCGGTTTTACGCATAAAGCTAATCTCCCATAGTACAGCTAATGCTAACGCTAGGTTGACCTACACATACATTCTGACTAAATGAACATCTTTGTATGAATTTTATATTTTTAAAGTAACTATTTATAGTCTAAAACATTGATTTTTTTCTCATTCTTTCTTCTGGAATAAGGTGTAATGCTATAGTGCTATCGCCACCTAGTGGCTGAACTGAAACGTCCTCCAGGAGAAGCAGAACAACTGTTAGAGTTTCTGAATGATATTAATAATCTTATCATTATTTCACTGATCCGTGTTACAGTATGTGAGCTGGATCAGATGAATATTATTAAACAAAGTTGAATTGAGTGGATCGGAGAATAAAACATTCATCAGAATAGAATGGATCCAGGCTGATGCCGGCCCCCCCTCCCCACAGTCAGGCGGGGAGTGAACTCACGGTGGTTTGGATGACGCCCCGGCGGCGGTCCGGTTCCTTCCTGCTCGCCCGTCTCTGGAAGCAGACGGGGCGGTTCTGCCTCTCAGGACGTCGTCTGAAACCCAAAACAAACCAGGAGGACGAGATTATTAAAACATTTACCGAAACACAGAAAAACTCTCCTGTGTTCAGAAGAAACCTGTCAAAAACACGTTTGATCCCACGCAGAATTCCTATTTAAGGAAAACCGCTGTGTTCCCAGCAGGACAAACATCCGTTCAGGAGGATCTGAATCGGTTTCTTTTTTTTTGGTGAAGCTTCAAGAAGTTTAGCAGAAACTGATCTGAGGTTTCTCTCCGTCCAACGCCTCCCGAGCGCCGGAGTGAGTTTCCTCTCGATGACATTTCTGAATTGAGACGAGAAGTCAAACAGAAACAGCGACGCTCACAAAGCAGCCGGCAGTCGATAAGGACGGGAGACAAAGGAGCAGCGGAGCTAACAGGCTTTCAGCGCTCCACAAAGAAGCAGAGAGGAGGAGGAGAAGAGGATCTGCAGATAAAGCTCTGGTTTCTGAAAGGCCCTGCAGTCACATGAGTCTTTGTGGGGGGGGACAACCGTCAGCCAGAGTTGGCTTCTCCCTCTGGCACTCCAGCGGCAGAAAGAGATAGAGAGGCGGAGGAAGAGGCCTTCCCTCGCACTCGCTCTGCCTCTCACGGCGCCGTATCAATCCCGATCAGCACACTTGTCGGTCTGACAGCTAGAAGCGATTCCAGCGCCGCCGTGAAAGCAGCATTTCTAAGATCTGTGTTCTCTATTGTGCGTTTGTGTCGGCGCTCGTACCCGTTTACAATGGAGGCACGTCAACGTGAGACAGAAGCGGGCTGGCCGCGTCCCAACGCCACCGAAAGAACCCGACCATCCCGGCGACGGGAGCGGCGGTGTGCTCGTCAGAGCTGCTTCTTTCAGATGTAAATCACATCTTTCATCTGCGCTGCCCCCCCCAGGGAAGCAAACTCGGGTCTGTCTCCTGTCTGACCGCTCAGGTAAATCCAGGTGTTAGTCCGCCCCGGGTTTAAACC
This sequence comes from Oryzias javanicus, assembly GCA_003999625.1. NCBI lineage: Eukaryota > Metazoa > Chordata > Actinopteri > Beloniformes > Adrianichthyidae > Oryzias > Oryzias javanicus. The sequence goes on along the minus strand of CM012451.1, from coordinate 9,729,660 downwards.
AAAACAAGAAGACATGACACTAGAAGCTGCAGTTTGTCGGCTCCTGAACTGAAACTCATCAGAATAATCATTCTAGCTCACATCTTTTTTTTTTTTAAATTTTTTACATCTTCTTGAAAATCCACTTTTTTAAGTTATAAACTGACCAATCAGAAGCCTCAGTAAAAGCATGTGATGAATGTTTGATTGACAGACTCTCCCGGGCTGTTTTCAGTGGGAGGGGTGTGGCCTTCAGACAAGCTCACTCCTGATTGGTGACAGTAATTGCCATAGAATCAATAGAAACCAATCACTGTCAAATGGCTCCAACATGGCGGAAAATAGTGACTGGATTTCCATGAATCCAGTTATATATATATATATATATATATATATATATATATATATATATATACAAACAGTCAGTGGGTGGGGAGAGCAAACCGGGACAACAAGCCCCTCCCACTTTAGGCTTGATTATCACTGTACAGAATCCAACGGGTGACATCACAGAGGTGACATCACAGAGGTGACATCACAGAGGTGACATCACAGAGGTGACATCACAGAGATGACATCACAGAGGTGACATCACAGAGGTGACATCACAGAGGTGACATCACAGAGGTGACATCACAGAGGTGACATCACAGAGGTGACATCACAGAGGTGACATCACAGAGGTGACATCACAGAGATGACATCACAGAGGTGACATCACAGAGGTGACATCACAGAGGTGACATCACAGAGGTGACATCACAGAGGTGACATCACAGAGGTGACATCACAGATCATCCGAGTTCAGTCTGCTCTGTCCAAACATCAAACTCTGCATTTTCCAGACCATCCTCATAGATAATATTATTGACCTTTGACCTAAATCTGTCAATAATCCACATGGTGATCAACAATTAAGAGATTAATGTAATCCTAAGGATTAACCATGAATCTGTATGACTGTCATGGATGAACAGGAAGTAACTCCAGAAGAACGCAGAATGTATTTTAATGTTCTGACCTTCTGTGGAGTTTTTGCCTCCATTAAGGTCTTAAATCTGAGGTTATATTAGAGCTGTGATCTACACTTCATTTTAATGGCATTAAATCTATTTACATTATTATATCAATCACTATAGTTCTTTATATTTAAATAAAGTTTTATTCATTATGTTATTTGTTTCTTTTGCTCATTTCTATTGACATTATATTCTTAATATTTGACAGTGTTTATATTTTAATTCTCTTTCATGTGTATTTTTGTTGTTGATTGACTTTATTTTTCAGTGACACATTTATCACCTGCAGAGAAACTACAGATGAACTCTGGTGCTTCAGCAGAGAAACTTCATGTTCTGCAGAGTCGGAGTCAAATAAACGGATATAAAATAAATCTCAAGGATCCACTTAAAACCATGATCCATTTAACATGCAGGAAGAACAAATTCTCCTTAAATCTTCAGACTTCTGTTCTGCAGAGAGTTTTATTGTTTGAAGAGTCTCTGCTCTCAATGCTTTGGATTTTACTGTCATTTTCTTGGTATTTCTTGGAACAGACATGATTCATTTATGTGAGCCAAAAGTTTACATGATTTATAATGTAATGCAATTAAATAAAAAAGACAAACTTCTAACCCCACAGGAAGTTCATTGACCCAAAATCTTTATAAAAATTTGCACTCAGGTTTAAAAAGTACAGTTTGAAAAAAATCCTATTTGTGACGTAGAGAATAAGATGGACGTGGTCATAAGCTCCGCCCCTTTCTGATGCATCCACCTGCATCTCCATGTTCATGGATCTTCATCCATATCTCTCTTACTGCAATATTGTTTGGGCAAGCACTTGTCCTGTTTATCTGAACAAATGTTTACTCTTACAAACGTTATTTGTTCGTTTGGCCACAAATTCTGCTTATGATGCACCCAGTGACCCACTTTTAATCTCAAGGTATTAGACGGGGATTTGCTTTTGTTTAAATGAAAATAGTAATAATAATAAATGTTTGCCAACTGAATTTTCATACAAATCAATTTGACCTGGAGTTGTTTTATATATACATATATATATATATATATATATATATATATATATATATATATATATATAGTCTTTTCATGAGTGTAAATAAATCACATCAAATAAAAGCCTGAAATGGTTTAAAGTGATTGTTATGCTAAACGATTCTACCTCTATAATGTCAAGTAAAAAAAGTTTAAAAAAGGAATTTTTCAAAATAAGACAAAAAAAGCAAATGGTTTTGTTTGGAGTAAAAGAGGATTAAGCTATTTTAAAATAATCTTTTGTCTGTTTACATAATCATTCGGTGCTGCATCTTTATCATGGGATTTATTGATCTGTATTGGAATAGTCTAAATGATTGATCCGAGTTCAGAAGCAGAAAATAAGAAGTTATGAGAGGAAAATGACAACTAAAAAGTGAAGTAAAGCAGAGCAGAGCGGGAGTTCATCAGTTTGATTCCTTACATTCTATTTTCAGGCGATTCATCATTTTCTTGTGTCATGAACTCTATGCAAAACAACAAAAGTGTTTATTTATGTTGTAGATCAGGGGTGTCAAACTCGATTGCACAAGGGGCCAGAATCCAAAACACACCTTATGTCGCGGGCCGAACAGGATAAACATTTATTGAATATTAAAACTAAATTTTTAAAACTTTAAAACCGTAACTTTTAAATATAATTATGAACTAGATATATAGCATTGCCTGCAGTAATGCTAGTGTGAATGCGTAAGCTGAATTTGGCAGCTGAAAATGTTAGTGCTGATAGCTGAAGATGCTAAAATTGATAGCTACAAACTCTAAAGCTGATAGCCTGCTAAAATATTAGCTAAATGCCAAATTAGCCTAAAAAACTAAAAAAAAAAAAAAAAAAAAAGTTTAGCCAAAACAGCTAGCGTGTAAATATTAGCCTAACTCCAAAACAGCCTAAAAAAACATTTCAAAAAGCTCTAATTACCCAGAACAAATAGTAAATATTAGCTAAACACCAAAATGGACAAAAAAACTTAAACAAAAAAGCCTAAATTAGCCAGAACAGCTAGCATGTAGCTGAATTTTTAGCTAAACACCAAAACAGCCAAAAAATCTTAGTAAATGCCAAAATAGTCCAAAAAAGGTGGTGGAATGCCAATTTTTAAAACTTTAAAACTGTAACTTTTTAACATAACTATGAATAATAAAAAGGCAGGAATATTATTCAACTTAAACCTTAAATAACTTTCTATATTTTCCTCTCCATAAAAATATCTTTTGTTAGAAATAAGCACAAGATAACATCGGGCCATTAATAACAATAAAATAAAATGTTCTGGAGGGCCGGATATAATTACCTGGAGGGCCAGATCCGGCCCCCGGGCCTTGACTTTGACACATGTGTTTTAGAGGAATAACTGAACGATTTACTAATGTGTGTGTTAGCACAGTCATGTTTTTCAAAAATGAGACAAACTACAAATATACAAATACGTTATTAAATTAATGTATATCGTAATACATAAACATTAATTAAAAAAAAAAATTAAACATACGTTCATAGATAAAAAATAAATTGGTGAGATTACAAAAACTTAACAGCCTCTTGCTTGGTTTTGTTCACTGTCATTTTTTTCACCCCACCGTCCCCGCGCCAACCGTCCCCGCACGCCGCGCCGACCGTTTTTTTTTTTTATTTCCTGTTTCTTCCATAACATCCTCAACATAGATGTAACCATGGCAACAATAACAACACACTGTTGTTGACCTGAAAGCTGCGGCTCTGGAGCCACATGCGGCTCTCTGGTTCAGGAAAAATAAAATGTTTGTATATGTATAAAGTAACTACTTTAAAGTCAGGTAAGTCCAACTTTCTTCAGTTAAAGTACAGAACAAATCGTTCCAATAATAATCCTTGAAGCGTTGCTGTTTTTATGCAAGTTTACCAAAGTTCTACTGAAACATTTGGAGACATTTTTGAGTTCCGTGTAAAGTCCATCAATTGGAGGTCAGTGAGCACAGCCAGAGTTAAAGACCATTGGATCAAAGACGAGTTTTCTATTTTTCAAATATGTTAGCGTTTAAGTCGATTAAACGGTCTGAAAAATCTGGAGAGGGTCACTTATAATTATCTCTGATTCAATTTGAACTCGTTACATTTACACATTTCTGGGTGAGATGCATCAAAAACAGTCAAATAAACTTTTTGTAGTATTTAAATACAGACATGACACTCTCTACTTCAGGGGTGGGCAAACTACGGCCCCGGGGCCACATGCGGCCCCTTAAGCTACTTAATCTGGCCCTCCAAATTAAAATACATTGAATCAAAAATCCTAATTATTGTTTTATTTTCATTGTATTTCTGGTTTCTTCCCATGAATGATGTTGTTTCTCTGACGTTCGTGTGTGTTCCTTTCTGAGTCAGATGGTGATCTTTTGGATTATTCCTACACCACATAAATGCAGCATTTCTTTGAGTTCACATTTTCCTCTGAAGAACATCAACCCATTGGATCACCCAAAAGAGAACAAAAATCTAAATTTAGAAATTAAAATTCCCAAATTTTCTGTTTTTAAATTAATATATGTGAATTTGAATCCAAATTAAAGCATGTTTTTCCCTAGATTCCACATTATTTTTTTAGTTTATGAGGTTGATTACCCAATCTCTCCTTCCATCTGCTCCTTGTCCGGCCCTTATGCCAAATTTTAGAACCCTTTGTGGCCCACGAGTCAAAACAATTGCCCACCCCTGTTCTAAATCTATCATCCTGCATGGGACAAGGTGTCTTTTATTTTGAAAGGAAGTCACGTGAACTTCTGTCAAGTTATAAACTACTTCCTATTTTCTCTTTATGTTTTTAATGACAATAATAAATAACCATAATATTAACAGTGATATAAATCCGAGTCAGGCTTTAGAAATGCAGCGGTTGGATCTTCAGGTGCTGCAGAGCGCTGGTCCAGCTGTTCCAGGTGTATCTTCTGACCCATCCCATGTTTGACATATATTTATAAAGAATCACATTTCTATTGTTTATATGATGATTTCTGCTTTGATTGCTTGAAATAAATCATGTCTTGTTGGTCATTGAAGATTGTTTAAAGTTCAAATCATCTGCTGCAGAGAAAAGTTGTTTTAATAAGATTGTCTGATGTTTGATGCAGAAGCTGCTTGATGTCCAGATAAAGTAGAAGGAAGTTGAGAGTTTTCTGTCTCTATTTTTCCTCTCCTGCCGTCCCATCGCTGGCGGCGTTCCCGTCCAAGGATAGGACGAGCTGCAGGTGATGCAGGGAAACCATGGAGGACGTAATTAAGGAGCTTATGAGCAGCTGAGATGACTCACATTAGGAATAAAAAGGAGGAAAATACAAACAGCCTCACAGTTACACAAACACAGACTCACACAGACTCCGCCCGCGGCGCTGACCTTATACAGTCAAGTTAAACAGCTCTCCGGCCTCATTTGCTGCTCTGTGAACACAAACAGCCTTCTGGTGCTTTTTAAACACCAATGAAGGTCTCGTTCGACGTGTTCATCCAGAATGTTTTCTGCCCCTGCAGCCTTTGTGTGTCCGTGTGGACTTGATCCCCTCTGGTATGTGCTCTCGGGGGCGTTTGTCAAAGGGCAGCGGCTCCGGCTGAGAACCACGGAGCCGGGCCTCGCCGTGGAGGAAAACCCGACTCAGAGGTAAAACTGATGCTTCTGACGTCCGTGCAGGTCCGTGTGTGTGGTTGCTTCCTTACCGGCGCCGGCCGCAGCCCGGATTTCATTAGCCTTCCTCTTGGCCGCGTCGGCGAGCGCCACCTCACCCTTATCGCCGGCGACATAATGGAGGTCCTTTGAAGGAAATGCAAGAAAGAAAGAAACGTGAAAGTTAATCTAAAATGAATCTGGGCTCAGATGACAATAGCAGGTTTTTTTTTTTTTTTTTTTGGGGGGGGGGGGTGTTTGGCAGGAGGGAGAAACAGATGAAATGAGAGGAAAAAAACGGCGTTTGAAGACCGACATCAGAGAGGATGTGCAGGTCTGGATGAAATGCCGGTTCCTCAAAAAACTTTGAAATCAGCCTTTTTGCTCCTGCACACGTGCACACACACGTGCACACACGCGTGGAGGCCCGGTTTGAACCCTGGAGGATGTTATCTGCCACATTTCAAAAGTGGAGCAGCCGCTCACCTTTCAGCCGGCGGTTTTCCGTCTTCAGTCCAGCTGGGAATAATATCCCATCAGCCGGAGACAATATTAGGAGCAGCGGGAACTCTGAAGACGACGCCACGCGGCTGAAAGATCGGCTGATTCAAAGCTAATCCTCACAAAACAGCAACATTACAAGAGCACAGAAGTGCGTCTTTGTTGCTGCTGAGCTGTTTGTCAACACGAGCGGAGCAAACAAACGGGAGCGGTCGGAGTCGGAGCAGATTAAAGCTCGGAAGAAGCAGCCGGAGAAAAGAACAGCTGGAAGGAAGGATTGCTGCTGCTTTCCTCCAGAACTAAAGATTTCTGCTTTTCAGACGTGTTTTCTCTGGAAGTTACTCACTTATTTATCACTGAATTTGATTTAAATAAAGAAAAAACTCAACTTTCCTCAGGAAGTTTAAATCAGTAAATAACACACCGAATGAAGCCCAATCAGGCAGATTTTCTTTGTGATATTGGGCTTTATAAATAAAATAGAATTGAATAAGAGAGAAGAACTGTTTCTGAAGAAACATCTCTAATAGATCAGATTGGTGGATTTATTTATTCTCTTATTTAACAAACTCTTATTTTGGCGGTCTCTTAATGATTTTCAACCGAATCACCATTTTCACCTTAATCCTCTCAACACCTGCTGCTCTCTGAACACCAGCCCCCCCCGACCACCACCAGCAGGTCGTCACATCGTGACATCACAAAGGAGGAACCGCCCCCACCAGGAAGCAAGCTCCGCCCCCAGGCTAACACACTCCCACTTTCATTTTATATTCAAAATATATGAATTCTTTTTTACTAAAGTTGCTTGTCGGCTGTAGGATGATGTCATGAACCCACAAGGAGAGAGAGGCGGAGCCTCAGAGATTGAAGTAATTTACTTCCTGGTAGGAAAAGAATTGATGAAAATAACTCATATTTCATTTAAAAATGTTCTTTAACCTCAATTTGTATGTATTTAGTTATTTATTTATATGTGATAAATGATCATCTATGTCAGGGGTGTCAAACTCAATCGCACAAGGGGCCAAAATCCAAAACACACCTTAAGTCGCGGGCCGAACAGGATAAAACTTTAAAACCTTAAGTTCTGAGAGTTGAAGATGCTGAAATTGATATCTGAAAATACGGAAGCTGATAGCCAGGTAACATTATAGCTAAATACCAAATTAACTCAAAAAACTAAAGAAAAAAATAGCTAATCTTCAAAATAGCCTAAAAAACTGAAAAAAGCCTAAATTAGCCAAAATATCTAGTATGTAATATTAGTCTCACACCAAAACAGCCTAAAAAACTTCTATTTAAAAAACAAAAAAAGCCACAATTCGCCAAAACAGCTAGCATGTAGCTGAAATATTAGCTAAATTCCAAAATAGCCTAAAAAATCTTAGAAAATAGTCCAAAAGCTAGCAGAATGCCATATTTTAAACTTTAAAACCGTGACTTTTTAACATTATTCTGAATGATAAAAAACAGGAATATTATTCCAGAATAAATCAACTTAAAACTTAAATAACTTTCAATATTTTACTCTCCATAAAAATATATTCTGTCAAATTTATACAAGTTAAAGATAACCTCATTAATAACAATGAAATAAAAAGATCTGGAGGGCCGGATAGAATTACTCGGAGGGCCGAATCTGGCCCCCGGGCCTTGACTTTGACACATGTGATATATGTGGATATAGTTAACCCTGAAAGGCTTTAGGAGCGCATGCTTTAGTTTAAATACCTTAAAGATTTGATCTGTCACAAACAGAAATGAATGAATGAATGAATGAATGAATGAATGCTGCCTCTATCTCACATCGTTCTTAATTTCCTGCATTCTTCATAGTTTCTGGTTTTTAAATGAGTCCATAGAAGATTGGAATGAAACTATCCGTGTTTGTCGGTTTTATTCAGATTCCAGGGTTCTGTTCTCTCTTTCCTCTCAGAGATTTGATCTTACTGCATTTACTGTGTTCCTTCAGTCAGACTGATCAGATCAGATTCTAACAATCTCAGAAGATTCCATGTCTGTAAAGTGACATGTTCTGAGTGACTCTGGTCATGAGCTGGAATGACAGCGCTCAGTTTTCCATCACCTGTCAGGGTTTCTGTGAGTGGGCGTGTCTCACCTGTGGACTTGAGTTCTTCTCATGTCCAGTTAAAAACTTTCTAAACATCAACAATCTTGTTAAAAAAGAGAACGCCAAAGTCTCTGCAACACTTGACCCCTTGAACTGAATCGACCCCCGTCCTGACACCCGGCTCAGCGCCTCCCTGGGGAGGGAGTGGGGGGGGCGGGTCCTTCAAAGGCGACGGCGTGTTAAGGAAAGCCTTCCGCCTCAGCGGCATCACAGGACGGCGCTGACGTGACTCCGGCTCGCCACGGATAACCCTCAGCTGGCTAAAGCCGGCCCCCAGCTGAGCCTGCGCCCGGCTCTAATACCCCCATATTGTAGCCCCGCTTTTGTGCCCCCCTCCCCCGAGGAGAAGCAGAAAAAAAAGGGGTGCAGGCTCCCAAAAGAGGTGTAGAGCAGAAAAGGATTGAGGCTGACGGCGCAGGCAGAAGAAAGGAGGAGGGAGAGGAGCTGAAAGTGAGGAGCATGAATGGGAACAGATTGGGTAATTACAGGGCGCAGCCTGCCCTCTGTGGGGGGGGGTCCAACAACAAGATGGCCTCAAAGGACCTGAATCTGCTCCCAGGACCCAGGCTGGACGAGGACGTCCGGTCCAGACTCCACAACAGGAACTTTTTCTGACAGATTTACAAATCGCTAAAGAGAAAATCTGGAAGTTTTTTTATCCATTTGTTGGTCACCATCACGGACTGACTCCGCCCCCTCCTGTTCCAAACAGGAAGTGGTTCCATAGACTTCTAAGAGGAAATAAACAGCTGTTAGTCAGTCATTCTATTGGTCAGAATAACCTCTGACTCTGTGTTGCCAGATAGAGTCAAAGATTTCAAGCCCAAATGTCAACTAAAAACCTCCAGACTGCACCAAAACCACCAGAATGTTCATCAGGGGTTCAGTCCTCCATCATTTATCACTTCCTGATTTTTTTCAACTTTATTGCCTTAAAATGCAGAAATGCAGACATTTAACAAACCTGCAATAATTCTAGTCTGAAAGCTTCTGGCGAGAAAGACTGAAGCTGTTTGCTGCAGAAATGTACTGTAACTGCTGAATGGATCAGCTGAAAATGCTAAAGCTGTACATCCAAAACGTTTGCAAAATACTATAGTTGCTAAAGGACTTGGATGAAAGGTGAAAAAAGTGTGTAAGATTTGAAAATACGTGAAATGGATGAATACTAAAAGTTCAAGTAATAATGTCCTGAATGTTCTGGAGGTTTTGATACTGCAAACGCTTCAAGAGTGCATTAAAAACTTGAAGGAAGGGTTTGAAACCAAGATGGCAGAAATCGCTTAAAGTGGGATTGAGTTTGTTTAAAAACGAACAGAAAGGAGCTGCAGAATCACTTCCTGTTTTGGTTGAGAATCTAACTTTGAGACCGTTTTTAAAGACTTTACGGCCGCCATTTTTGCTGCTCTAGAACTTTATTAGCAACCACTGAAGAACAAACGTGGGATTGAACAAAGATGTTGAGTTTAAAAATGATGCTTAGAATCACAGTGGAGACATTTTTATTTTATCATTAGTGCTATGGGTCAACAATGTAGGAACTAAAACTGCTGAACCGACCATAAACCCACCAAAGTCAAGTCCACCCCAAACTGCCCAACCTGGCAACACGAGCTCAGCTCCCTTTATATTTACATGCTCGTAATAATCCTCCTTTTTGGTGATGAGTTTTCTTATTCAAGTTACAAACCGACCAGTCAGAGGCCTCAATGAAAGTAGGCGGTCTCACATTGAACGTTTAAAATGTTTGATTAACAGATTCTCCTGAGCCCGCTTTCAAGTCATGGGGGCGTGGCCTTCTAACAAGCTCTCTTCTGATTGGTGACAGTGAAAATGTTGATTCAACAAACTCAGACCAATCAGAGATTCCTGACGTCCTTGCACAATTTAATTAGCTTCCATGAGTGACATCACACTCACTCGTTCCAGTTCTCATATACAGTCCAAGTGGTAAGGACTGCATAGGTGACCTTCAGCTGCAGAAGGTCACAAAGAATAAAGGGAAGTCACCACCTGTTGTGTTACCGCCTGTTGTGTTGCCGCCTGTTGTGTTACCGCCTGTTGTGTTACCGCCTGTTGTGTTACCGCCTGTTGTCTTACCGCCTGTTGTCTTACCGCCTGTTGTGTTACCGCCTGTTGTGTTACCGCCTGTTGTCTTACCGCCTGTTGTGTTACCGCCTGTTGTGTTACCGCCTGTTGTCTTACCGCCTGTTGTGTTACCGCCTGTTGTGTTACCATCAGTTGTCTTACCGCCTGTTGTGTTACCGCCTGTTGTCTTACCGCCTGTTGTGTTACCGCCTGTTGTGTTACCGCCTGTTGTGTTACCGTCAGTTGTGTTACCATCAGTTGTGTTACCACCTGTTACACATGGGCGCCACTGAGCAAGTTTAAATGTGTTCAATCTCGATCTGAGTGGATTAATCCATAAACAGATTTTGAATTTAAAGGATTGTGAATCTTTTTATTCCGCTCGAGCAGAAATAGATCCGGAACGCCGATTCCAACAGATTCTCTCCGTTTTTGTTGTGTTACTTTAAAAAGTCTCTTTAATTGTTTGCCAACAAACTCTGACAAATCGCCTCATTAGTCTCAGACCTGACACACCTGACGGGTATTATAGACTTTAAAGGACTAATTACTGATCAGAGGAACAACCAGCTTACTGCTAAAGACCCCCCCCCCCCATGTCAGGACAGAGCAGGAGCTTTTCCACCAATCAGAACCCTTCGATCATCATCAGAACGACCACATCCCACCGTCTGCACTTTAATTGAATTAACGGCTCTATGATGAGCCAAAGACCCAGAAACAAAACCATGGGGGGGTCTAAAAGAAGACAGCTGATTGGCTGTCAGTGGTACTCGCTGGTGAATGAGGACACGGCTACATTATCAAGTCATCATAAAGGACTAATTAGCAGCTACAGAGCAGCAGTAATTATGACAAAAATGCAAACGAGTCGCTGACCTCACAGCTGACCTTCACCCCCGCCCAAACCCCCCCGCCCCCCCAGCCAGCACTTCCTCCTCCCCCTCAATTTAGGCTGACACTGAAGTGTTCCCCTGGAACAAAAGCTCTGCTTTCTGGAGGAAAGGGCTTGGAGGGCCGCCATTGTTGGCAGGAGACAATGGGGCAGGAGGGGGTGGGGATCAGATGATGGAGGGGGGCGGAGGGAGGGGGTGTGTCACGCTGAGCCAAAGAGGTGGGAGTGTGCACGTCCTCTGTGCACGCACATGCATTTTACCAAGCCGCTGGCGTGTTATTAAGTTCTGCGGGGGAGTTTGTAAGTCACAAAGACACCGGGGGAGGGGGGGTGTTCCTCGTTAACCCCCTCCACCTCCACCCAATCAGCCGACCAGCAGGTTAAAGCAACAACACGGCCTAATTAGGGCGAGGGGTGAAACGTCGACGTTCTGACGCTGCTCTCTTGGTCGCTGATGCCGGAAGGTTCGTCAGAGAGGAGGCCCCGCCCCCACAAAAGCTCCCGCGCTCGCTCGTGACCTCCACCACAACCACGGAGGGGCGGAGCTTCCTGTTGCTCACGGTCAGGGTAAACCTCAGCCTTTAAAACCCAAACCTTCAGTCATGACTGTTCATCTGAGCTGAGAGAAACAAGAACAAAACTAGAAGCTGCAAACCTCCGCCCACAGCTCCGCCCACAGCTCCGCCTACAGCTCCGCCCACAGCTCCGCCTACACCTCCGCCCACTGCTCCGCCCACAGCTCCACCTACAGCTCTATCCACACCTCTGCCCACAGCTCCGCCCACTGCTCCGCCCACTGCTCCACCTACAACTCCGCCCACTGCTCCGCCCACAGCTCCACCTACACCTCCACCCACAGCTCCGCCCACTGCTCCGCCCACTGCTCCACCTACAACTCCGACCACTGCTCCGCCCACAGCTCCACCTACACCTCCACCCACAGCTCCGCCCACTGCTCCGCCCACAGCTCCACCTACAGCTCTATCCACACCTCTGCCCACAGCTCCGCCCACTGCTCCGCCCACAGCTCCACCTACAGCTCTATCCACACCTCTGCCCACAGCTCCGCCCACTGCTCCACCTACAACTCCGCCCTCTGCTCCGCCCACAGCTCCACCTACACCTCCACCCACAGCTCCGCCCACAGCTCCGCCCACTGCTCCACCTACAACTCCACCCACAGCTCCGCCCACAGCTCCACCTACACCTCCACCTACAACTCCGCCCACAGCTCCACCCTTCACCAGATCAAACAATCATTTAGGAAACATGGTGGGAAAAGAAATAAAAACTCTTGATAATATTAAAGCTGACTGATGATAAATGTTAAATGTACTCAGTTTATGATAAAGTAGCAGAAGGAGATAAAAACAGATGAAAATGCTCAAGAAAGACAGAATAAACTCCTGAGAAAAGCAGGAATAAATGCTGAATAAGCTGAATACAATTAATATTGTTATAAATGTTTAATATGAAGACTAAAGAAAAAAATTGGCAAAAGAGAGGTTAAAAAACATCAAGGTTTTAGCTACAAGTGTAAAAAACACTGAAAGAGCATTAATGATGAAGTCATCCACATGAATCTTTGATTGGAAATCATGATTTTAACCATAAGCAGTTACAAAGAAACAAAAAAGAAATGTTTAAATTGAGTTGAAAGAAATCTGAATTTAAGAAAAAGTCTGAAGAATTTTTGCAGCTGAAAATTTGATAAAGTTCAAAACTTTAAAAGAGCAAAAAGATTCACAACTTTTTCTGTAAAATAGAACAGTGATTAAAGTAGAAGAGGATTCTGCTGAAGAACACAAACACCGTCAGGAAACAGAAAACGTTGTTCTTCTGTGTCCAAAACTCGTATCAAGTTTGGAGAAAATGACTTTGAAATGTCGTCTTCTGGCCCATTGGACAGACCGTTCTCCTTCTAGCTCATAGTTTCAGTGTTCTTTATCTTTACAGATATTGTTCAGAACTATAAATAAGTTCTAATGAAACATAAAATCTTCCAGAACTTCAGTTTATTCTCAGTTTTTATGCTGAAATGTTTCTAATTCTACTGAAAAATGAACTAAAATCTATAGAAGTTCATTTGTTTCTTTAAACTTCTATGGCAACAAAGCCGTTTCCTCTGTTTTACTTTTTCTACTCTCTATTTTTACTGACACCCCCCCCCCCCCCCGCCCCCCCTTCAAGGTTCACAGACTCGACTCCACCTTTTCAATTCGGCTCCCAGCAGCTCGACTTAGTGGGGGGGGAATTGGAACCAATGCTATCAGTGTGATTGAGGAACCAAGAAGGGTGAGAGTGCACGTGTGTGTGTGCACGTGTGTGTGTTGCAGGAGCACAGAAAAGAGGGCCCCAATAAAAAAGGGGGTCAGACACCCCCAGAACCAGAAGAAAGAAGCAGTTAAAGAGAAAATGAGAGGAAAGAGGCGGAAAAGAAGAACAAACGACATCACAGCGACAACACAAACACAACCGTGTACACAAACACACACAGGAACGAGTACACATGTGCAGACACACGTTCATACATGCTACTGACGTGATCAATGAGTTCTTGAGGATATCATTTGTTCTTCTGTAGACATTTACAGTTTTTACAATAATCACAGAAATCTTTTAACGTTAAATGAAATAAACCAACAGTTTCCTTTAAAACAATATTATAAAATAAGTAATGAACTGCAATAGGATGATAATTGATCTGAAATATTTGTCTTATTTTGAAGTTCGACGACCCATTTGAGTTCTAGTATCTCACAAGCTATTGGTGACTTTAACAGCTCGAGTATATCAGTAAAACTAGAACTTACTTTTTGATTTTCGACACAGAAACACATTGATGGTGTTTAAGAATCTGAACCAGAAACCTCGGGTCACTCAAAGTTAAGAAGCTGATTCTGGGATGTTTATTCACAAACAATGACAGAACTCTAATGGAAAAATATGTCAGGGAATCAATCGATATTTTATATCCCCCCCCCCCTCCTGGGGGAGAGGAGAGCTGCAGACACCCCCCCCATCCAACCCCTGAATGCTGAGTGTCAAGTGGGGGGGGTCTTTGGCATGACTCGGCCGGGATTTGAACCCACGACCTTCCAGTCCCAGGATGGACACTCCACCACAGGACCGGTGAGCTCCGTGTCTGCACCAACAGGGTCTGTGAACTCACCATGAACAGACTGGTGTCCTGTAGATCTACAGCCAGCAGGAAGGCCTTCTCAAAGCGCTGATGTCTGCAGGAGGAGAAAACGGTCAGAACCAGAACCTGCAGGTCCCGTCAGGACCAGGAGGGACCAGGTAAGTCTGGGCGTTACCTGAGCAGGTGGTGGAAGACGCGGCGGGCGTACGTTCTGACCGGCTCCTGGTACTCCAGCATGAGTGTTTCAGGGAGGGGGGCAGGAGGGGCGTAGAAGACCCCCAGAGCGGCCTCCAGCAGAGCTGCAGACAGTCAACAAGGAGAATGGTTCTGGACATGAGGAACCAAGGAGGATCAGAGATCCAGACTAAAAAACAAGCCGCTTCATTCTTCATCATCTCGTTAACGAGATGGATCTCATAAGGAGAGAACTAGAACATTTGGAAACACTTTAGATGTTCATGTCTCTTCTATTGTATGTTCATAAGCTGTATTTGGCTTATTGTGTTAATAATTGTCTTACTAACACCTTATAAATGTTTGTTAATGTGTTACTACAGCTTATTATAAAGTGTTACCTAACAAACATGATTCTGCTCTGGAGAAACTCTCAACCCAAACAAACAAACTGCTGCTTTCTCTCTATATGAAGGTTTTCTGAATGTTTTCAATCACTGACATTTTATTATGAACATTTTTTTTAACCTTTGATTTTTTTTATGTTCCAGAAATTCCCTGGAGAAAACCTAACTAGAAGTGTCTCGCTGTCAGCGCCATGATCTGATTGGCTGGATGTCGATGCGCTCTGAGATGTAGAAACGTTTTTCCAGTGAATTTCTGGGCCATAAAAACCAGAGGTTGAAAGAAACTTGATGGATCAGAAAAACGTCCATATTTCTACCCTCAAAATGAGACGGACAGGTGAGACAGGTAACACAAACTGGTTTAGACAATAATAAGCTTGTTGACTGGTTTTACTGGCTGATTATTTTTATTCTTTGTACTCCTGTATGACGTTACCATGGAAACAACCGGGGGGTTGACCCTTGACCCTAGAGCACTATCACCAGGTGATTTTCACCTGAGCCAAAGTATTTACATGATCCTTGGATAAACCTCACATAAGTCTCCAGTATCATCATCTGATTAAATTCCTAATTTTTTCAGTCATTTTCAGGCATTATTTTAGGATCTTTAGGAGAAATACTTTTTATTGGGTATATTATCAATTACCTGGTGAAACTAAAGTCTTCTGGTGTTAAGAAGGATTTTCTTGGCTGCACAATAAGGAGAAAAAGTTCCAAAGTTGTGAGGAATAAGCAGAGTTGCCTCATCAGAGAGGTTTGGTTTCATGTATAGAACCTCAGAACCTGGATAAGATGATCTAAACCAGGGGTGTCAAACTCAATCGCACAAGGAGCCAAAATCCAAAACACACCTTAAGTCGCGGGCCGAACAGGATAAAACTTTAAAACCTTAAGTTCTGAGAGTTAAAGATGCTGAAATTGATAGCTGAAAATACAGAAGCTGATAGCCAGGTAACATTATAGCTAAATACCAAATTAACTCAAAAAAAAAAAAAAAAATGAAAAATAATAGCTAATCTTCAAAATAGCCTAAAAAACTGAAAAAAACCTAAATTAGCCAAAATATCTAGCGTGTAATTATTATCCTAACTCCAAAACAGTCTAAAAAACTTCTGTTTTAAAAAAAAAACCTAAATTCGCCAAAACAGTTAGCATGTAGCTGAAATATTAGCTAAACTTCAAAACAAAAAATCTTGGAAAATAGTCCAAAAAGCTATCAAAATGCCATGTTTTAAAACTTTAAAACTGTAACTTTTTAACATAGTTATGAATAATAAAAAGGCAGGAATATTATTCCAGAATAAATCAACTTAAATAACTTTCAATATTTTACTCTCCATAAAAATATATTCCGTCAAAATGATATAAGTTAAAAATAAGCGCAAGATGGTGGGGCATCGAGTTATTAATAACAATGAAATAAAATGATCTGAAGGGCCGGATAGAATTACCCGGAGGGCCTGATCTGGCCCCCGGGCCTTGACTTTGACACATGTGATCTAAACTAACCTAAACCCTCACTAGAAAGACCAGAGCCTTCACAGGATGGTTGCTATGGAGATACAAGACCCATATGTTCCTTCACTCCTCCGGAGCGGTTTATCAAACCATGAGAGTATTTCAGGCATAAATGAAAGGACAAAGTAAGCGATGACCTCTGACCCCCACCTTCCCTGTCTGCGCTCAGCTGCAGCTTCAGCAGGTGGTTGATGATGGCGCTCAGCCCGCCGTAGACCTCCTCCGGCGCCGTGCTCCAGTCCACGGCCTGCAGGACGCCCACCGCCTCTCTCACCTGACCGCACCTGAGCCGCTGCCGCAGCAGCTCACCTGGGCCCAGACGCCCCCCCGTCAGAGCGCCTGAGGACACAAAGACACCAAGGAAGAAGGAATCTTTAAAAGTTCCTCCATGAGCTTCAACATGACAGAAATGTACTTTATTTCTTCCATTCAAAGCATCAAATGTTTGGATGTTTTTGGTCTAATTTCTCCTGAACTCGACGCTCTCTATGAAATAAAAGTGAGAAACAAAACATTTCTGAACATTCATCCTAGAAATGAAGTTTTAGGTTAATTCCATTGAATTCATAAATCATTCAATTACAACCAATTTACAAAAAAACAAATGAATTTAATGCATTAATGAGGAAAATAAAACTTTAATGCTGGTTAGGTCAAGAAATGCTAAAAAAGATAAAAGTTTGTGTCTTATATTGAAATGAAACGAAACAAAATGTTTATGATCCTCTTTTCAATGAAAAGAAGGAACCGGAAATGTTATTAAAATAAACCTTTAAAACAGAGACATGTAACAAAAGTAACATGTCTTAATTAATATAATCCTTTTGTGTTAAAACTACAAATTATTTAAATGTTACCAGTAATTAAATAGAACAAGTTAAAGATCATTGAAACATGACAGCATTTATATATCAGACAACAAAATGACTGAATAATTACTAATAATTAGGATTTATTAAAGTCGGATCTCAGTGAAAGTTTTCCAGTGAAATCGGCGACAATTTTACCAGAATAGAAAGAGAAATCAAACTGAATTTGAATAAATCTCTAGATTCTCACATGTTGTTTACTTCCTGTGTGCACGTGAGTGTGCACGTGTACATGTGGGTGTGGGCTTTAAGAGTGGAGTGTTATGGGCAATTATAAAGTCATTGCCCCCTCCCCAGAGAGAGTCCTGATGAGATCAGCTGTGTGTGTTTGTGGTGTGTGTGTGTGTGGGGGGGGGGGCGCAGTCAGGTGTTCACACCTGTGATAATCTTCACACTCTCACATCGCTGATGAGAGATTTAAATCCACCTTCATACTGTAACCAAGTGTGACACCAATGACTGTATAAGAAGATCGGACATGCTCCATCGGCTTCTATACAGACACACCCAGCTGTTCCTCAGGAGCTCAAACTAAAGTAGGCGGTCTCACAGTAAACGTTGAAATATTTGATTGACAGATTTTCCAGGTCGCTTTCAGAGGAAGGTGTGTAGCCTCCCAACAAGCTCACTCCTGATTGGCCAGAGTGGTTTCCATAGAAACGACGACCAATCGCTGAATTCTGACCACATCTGGCTCCAGAATGGCGGCGGCGGTATGAAGGAAAAATTGCAACCGAATGAACTTTGCAGCCATTTTCTATGGGTGACATCATAGTCACTCAGTTCAGTTCTCATATACAGTCGTGTGTGCATTTAAGGCCTTTAAAGGACACACCCACTGCTGGTAATTTGGATAAAAATATAAAGAACATTATTATTAAAACCGCATTTCTTCCTTCAAATGGCAGGAGCAGAAGACACTACTGATGTAGACACTACTACAGCTGGGCGGGGCCACAGTCTCCCTGCTCCGCCTCTTTCTGATGCAGACGGAGAGATCCATGAACGTCTTTGTTTTCCTGGTCTGAGCTGGCATCTGGATCAGAACCGGACGCATAGAGACGATGTTGATCCCTGTTTTTCCTAAGGTGGGGGGTGTGACGGGCTATAAGCTAGCAAGAAACAATGTAAACAGATGGGTGATGGGAAGTGGGGGCAGGCTTGCTCCACATCAAAGGTTTGAGATATTTTATTCATGGTTTTAATTATTACATTCTTGAAGGTTTTACAGGAAATGAGATGTGTGTCAAACAGTAAAAGAAATCACTGGAATCTGGCACCCCCTCCAGCAGACGGTGCCCTAGGCGGCCGCCTAGCTCGCCTATGGCCAGGGCCGGCCCTGCTCCACACACTCAAAACTCAGAGGTGAATTTCTGTTCAATTCCTGCCGCTCTACAGAAACTAATTCCAAGAAAACGACACAGTTTTCAGATTTTGAGGTAATAATAATGAAAAGACTTCTGGGGACGCTTTGGAAACAGACCAGAGGATGATGGGGGTCGGACATCTCTCTCTGCTGTCCCATGACACAGCGTCCTTGTACTTTCAGCACATCTGATTCCTGAAATGAGCGGGAAGCACAGATTCTGTAGAAAGTTAAAGTAAAGATCATCTCTCATGTTTATCCAGAGGTCAAAGGTCATGGCCGACAGCAGCTCTGATCATCTCTGATCTTCTAACTGCTTGTCTACGTTCAAACCCCCCCGCCGCCCCCGGTTTCCTGTGCCCCCCCCCCCCCCCCCGTTCTCCACCTGCCGGCTACGTCTCTTAGAAGAAACCCAAATGAAGAGTGTGAATGTGGGACCCGGTTCTGCTGCTACGGAACATGTGGACGTCTGTCACCGTCAGACGTCATCCAGGCCCGTGTCTGTCCTCCACCGCCGGATCGGCGCCGGCTCAGCCGAGGCCGACGCGTGCCCAGATGAGATAACGGCGTGCAGGCGGGAGGGTTCGGGGAGGGGGGCACCGGGGAGCCCCGCCGCCTGTGGAAATAAAACAGCACCTGGAGCTCTGCCAAGCCTTTCTTCTGGCTGTCTCTGACTCACGCGGCGGGTCGTACCAAACCAGAACCGGGAGGCGTGCACGCGCGGCATTATCACGGCGCCACTTTCTTCATCAGGAGGGTTGGCAGACGATCAGAGCGCTGCAGCTATTGAGGGAAGACCCCCCCACACACACCCCCTCCTGTAAACTTGGTCACGTCTCGGTTCCAAAGTCACAATTAAAGATGCTGCATGGGGGGGGGGGGGGGGGGGTGTCAGAAACGTTTTGATTGGCAAACTTTATCTGGGGGCCCCGGGGGACCGCGCAGTCACTGTAAATGATTTATCGGAAAAATGCATCCCAGAATGCACCTGGAGGGGGTGGGGGGTGGGGTGTGCTGGGGGCGATTATTGAATGACCTCTGAGAGCGTGACTCCTGCCAACCTTCATGATTAACTTTGTTCAGGAGCGCTGGGCTGGGATGACCCCCCCACACAAGCAGGGACACGCCCCCAAACCGTCCTGGAGATGATCCTCCGTTTACCTGCAGCCCTTAAACCAGGTGTCAAATAAAATAACACTACATTACACATTTAGACACGTTTGTTTAGAAATACATGAATAATTTGAATCTATTCATATTAATCTGATCCAGTTCACAGAATTTAAAATGAATCAGTGAAATCATAGAGATTGTTAAAAGTTATGGATCCTCAAACAGAGAAGCTCCAACGATTGTTCTGCTTCTCCTGGAGGACGTTTCAGTTTGGCCACTAGGTGGCGATGGCGCTATAGCATTACACCTTATTTCTGCAGAAGAAGAAAGAATGATAAATAAAAAATAAAAAACGTGTTTAATTTAAGAAAATGTCCTTTAAAGAGTTTGTAAAATTCATATAAAGATTTTCATTCAGTCAGAATGGATGTTTAGGTCGACTCAGCGTTAGCGTTAGCCGTCCTATGGGATATTCTGTTGTACGTTAGCATGAAGCTAGCGGACTTTAGCTTTATGTGGTAGATCGCTCTTCACTTTCAAGGATTGATTATTGATCTTTTAGGCTCAGATGACTCCAGATTGATTAATCGATTTTATTAATCTAATCTGAAAGTGTAAAGTGTGTTAAAATGTTCATGACAGCAGGTCTGGTATGAGCAACTGAAAGGATTTCTTTAATGTTTCTTGTTTACAAGACATTTTGTAAAACATGAATCATCAAACTATAACCCAAAAATTGATGTTTAAACTGAATGGAAACTGATGTTGGATCTGTAATGGACACAGATCTGACCCAATGATCACTGGAACATCCCTCAGGCTGCAGGCCGTATGACATCACGAGCTCTCAGGTTCTGGTGGAGGATCAGACTGCAGCTCTGTCATTGACATGTATGTTTAAAACATCTGTTCTCTGTCTGCCTGGTTGAGAACTCGGAGCTCCGTTCTGTCTCAAGCGACTCGACCGTGACCTCACCATCACACATCACTAAAGCTGCTCTACAACCTTCACTCTTCAGAACTCTGGTTTTTACTTACCCAGTTTGAACCTCAAAGCTGCCAGTGGTCCTCCTTCAAAGACCAGCATCAGCGTGTCTGCTCCGTCCGGGCCTCCGTCCGGTCCTCCGTCCGGTCCCGCCCACTGCAGCCGCCGCAGGCCTCCAGAGCCGCTCGTGTGCCGAGTCAGCCGTAACGCGGCGGCCGGGACGACCTCCTCTGCTACCAGCGCCGTTCCCAGAGGAGCCATCCCCGCGTCAAAGCACATCAGCTCCCGCTGTTCTCCGCCCACCACCACCATCGCCCCCGCAGGATGCCAGGCCAGGAGCGTGGGCGGGAACGCGCAGGAGGCGCGGAGCGTGACCCCCCGCCCGAGGTCGTGAAGGACCACGGAGGAGTCCCGCAGCCCCAGGAGGACGGCGGCGTCCGAGCGCCGACGGGAGCAGCAGACGGGAGGAGCCGGCAGCGGGACGCGCGCGGCGGACAGGCGGTGCAGGCGCCCCCGCCGGAACTCGTACACGCAGGAGTCCAGAGAGAGCCCCCCGGGTCCAGCAGGAACCTCCACGGTCAGCAGCTGGTGGTGCTGCGAGCGGCTGAAGCAGCAGTCCAGCAGGCGGCCTTCAGTCTGGACCGAGCTCTGGACCTGGGGGGGCAGCAGAGGAGAGGAAAGGGTTCAGGGGACCCACCCAAACGCCAACGGTAAAGGTCCCGCCCACAAACATACAAGTGCGTCCTGGGACTCCTCAACCTCTCAGGTTTTCCTACGAAAAGCGGTCCTGACCGGCCTTGACCCAGAGCCTTGACCCTGACCGGTCCAGAACCAGAGCCTTGACCCTGACCGGTCCAGAACCAGAGCCTTGACCCTGACCGGTCCAGAACCAGAGCCTTGATCCTGACCGGTCTTGACCCAGAGCCTTGACCCTGACTGGTCCAGAACCAGAGCCTTGACCCTGACCGGTCCAGAACCAGAGCCTTGACCCCGACCGGTCCAGAACCAGAGCCTTGACCCTGACCGGTCCAGAACCAGAGCCTTGATCCTGACCGGTCTTGACCCAGAGCCTTGACCCTGACCGGTCTTGACCCAGAGCCTTGACCCTGACTGGTCCAGAACCAGAGCCTTGACCCTGACCGGTCCAGAACCAGAGCCTTGACCCCGACCGGTCCAGAACCAGAGCCTTGACCCTGACCGGTCCAGAACCAGAGCCTTGACCCTGACCGGTCCAGAACCAGAGCCTTGATCCTGACCGGTCTTGACCCAGAGCCTTGATCCTGACCGGTCCAGAACCAGAGCCTTGACCCCGACCGGTCCAGAACCAGAGCCTTGACCCTGACCGGTCCAGAACCAGAGCCTTGACCCTGACTGGTCCAGAACCAGAGCCTTGATCCTGACCGGTCCAGAACCAGAGCCTTGACCCTGACCGGTCCAGAACCAGAGCTGTGAGGAAACCCGTCCTTCCATCAACGTTCCATACAGACTCTGATCATGACACAGATGGAACCTGAACCCACCGAGCTGAAGATCTTTGAACGTCTTCATCTGAGAGGAAGAGGAGATGCAAACATCTGCAGCTGCTCAGAGCTTCATGCTGTGACAGATCGACTGTAGTCGGTCCATGAAATCTACAATCCTTCTGAACTCCATCTGCTGCTGATTCTCAAGAATTCCTGCAGTTTAATCTTCATGTTCTTCCACGTCTTCATCATCACGTGAAGAACACGTTAAAGTCACGTCTTCTAATATGTTGAACTGGACCTGTGATGAGCGATGACAGCGGCGCCGAGCCCCCGGAGGGGAAGGAGGGGAGGGGGGGACGTGTCCTCACAAACACGTCGCTGTCAGTCAAGACAAACAACGATAAGAGCTCATTTTAACTCAAGGTCAACAGCGTCTTCTCCCTGAGCCCGCCGCCGCCGCCGCCGGGCTCCGGCTGATAAACGACCTGCAGTGTTTACCTGAGCGTGGAGCCAAGAGTCAGCGCTGAACGGGGGCGGTATCTGACCACAGGTGAATCCAGGAGCCTCGCTCCATCCTGGAACCATCAGTGAAGAGCAGCGAGGGGGGGGGGGGGGACAGAAGGTGGATGACGGGAGCGCGCTCACGCTAAACGCCGCTCCAACACTTTCATCCTGAGGGGGGGTCCCGGTGACCGCCTGCAAAGCTGCTCGGCTGCTTTTGGCAGACGCCGGCAGAAAGGGGCTTATGGGGGGGGGGGGGTCTGCAGCAGGAGAGAGGCAGATGACGGTCCTCCTCATAATCCTTCAGAGCCAGCTCCTCCCGGGGGGCGGCGGGGGGCAGCAGGAGAACCACCGATCGTTCAGGTGGAGATGCTGGATCTGCAGGACGGAGGGAAGGAGCACCCCCCCCACCCCCCCCACCCCCCCTCCAGAACCTTCAGAACCATCCCTGCCATCAAATTAAACATGAGAGATCTTTACAGAAGATCTGAAGAAATGATCAACCAGGTCACATCAACTCTGGTTCGTTTGTAGGTTTGAGATCGAGTTCTTTGGAGGATCTAAAGTCACAGAATTTCAGCAGAAAAACCCAAAAGTCACGTGAGAGGAAAGCTTGTGAAGAACGTCAGCAGGAGATAACCTGAAGATGTTGAGTCTGAAGATGTTCTTCATTTATGAGGAGAAACTAATATAGCATTTTCATTTATTGATCTTCTGATCAATTCATAGATTTGATACATTTGTTATGATTTTCCTTCTATCGTCTTTTTATTGTTTTGATTTTCAATTTCCTGAAATCAGATCATTAATCGTGACTGAGTGGAGATCAAATTATAATCTGGGATTTCCAACAACACCGATCCAAAACTAGAGCGTTTGTCAGAGACCGATCAATACCATTTAAAGTAGAAATCTCTCACAATTATTACTTTAACTCTGTGTCTGTGTATGGGTGTCTGGGTATTTTGAAATGAAAACATAAAGTCTTTAACTTGTGGAGTCAGAATAAATCGTTGTTTGTTGAAACAAAGATCATCTCTACATAAAAGGATTGAATTCAGACAAAGTGAACGCTCTTCAAGTCAATAATACATCTCAGTGTAACTTAAAGATCTGCTTCAACGATTTCTGTTGTTTTAACATTTTTCTGACGATGGAGGACATTTAGTTTTAAAAAATTAAGATTAAACGCACTTTTCTGAGAACTCAAATCATGAATCAGTAAAAAAACTGGTTAAAAAAGATCGTATTTGTGATGTAGACAGTCTGCTGGGCGGAGCCACAGGCTCCCCGCTCCGCCCCATTCTGATGCATCAACAGATCCATGTGAGGGCTGTAAGCTAGAGGGAGAGACTGTAAACAGAAAGCTCTCAGCGCCCCCGACTCTAACGAACTCCTGCCGCTCTGCAGAAACTGCAGCAAGTTTTTAGATTGTGGCTAAAATCTGAATCATCATGATGGAAAGAGCGGCAGGAACACGTTGGAGGATCAGAAGACGATCGTGGCGAGACCTTTCAGTGAACGCTGTGATCAGTTCGGCCTCTTCATCGTTCATAGAAGTCCAGCTGTGGAGGCGGAGCTGCAGCTTTGGTTCTCTCTGATGGAGACAGAAGAGGAATCCACCATGTTTAGATGGAAACAGCATCAGACATCCCTGACTTCTGTCAGCAGGCAGAGCCAATTCTGCCGTCAAGAATGACAAAAGTGTTCAAGTCATTGTGGAACATCTCATTATGTCTGAGAGGAGATGAAGGCAGCCGTGAGTCAGGCTGATGCTCACAGTTATTTCAAGTTCTGGCTAAAACCGATCCAAGTTCAATGAGTCGTGTTTTATTTCTGAGTTTTTCTCTTCCTCTGGAAGGAAACTGGGCGTGGCTGGAGAAGAGAAATACTTGGATGAATTTGGTTTATAAGCCGGGATGAGATTAAGTCTGAGTTCAGTAGTTTGTTCAGTAGAAGTTAAAATAAAAATTATAACATTAAATTAGAACACTTTAGAACAGGGGTCACCAGGTAGCCCTCAAGGACCCCACAAGGGGCCCTCAGATCTTTTCTAAAAATAACACAACTCACTTGTGAGCTGCACCTAAAATTAAATTTTCTTCTGTTGCTTTTTTTTTTTAAATTACATTCACATTTACAAAGATTTGAAAGTTAAAAAGTCTTAAAAATATGTTCATGATACATGAACTTTAGATAAGTTTAGGTGACCTCTGACCTACTCCTGTTCAAAGATCATTCAATTTGTTTAAATGCTATCCTTAGTTCAAAATGTATTGTTTAAAACTGTGTAAGTTGATTTTTTTTAACATTAAATTATTGATAAACATAGTGCAAATGGGACGTTTTTCCATGAAATGCAAGTGATCATCTGAAAATTTAAATTACTGAGATTAATAAAATGCTCAACATTGATATCTGTTTCCTAGCTTGTTGTCGTTGTTGTTAATTATTAAGAAATCTGTGTCTTTACATAGAGGAGTATCATTATTCATAATTAATAACGTAAAGCTACCTATAACTAAGCAAAAATTTTTATTTCAAAATGGTAGCCCTTCGTATGACTCTGTACCCAGGAAGTAGCCCTGAGAGTCAAAAAGGTTGGTGACCCCTGCTTTAGAAACTGAACTGTGAGAATCTATGTATAAGAGAACTGGACAGAGTGACCCCACCTTTCAGGTGGAAGGGGCGTGGCCTTCCAACAAGCTCACTCCCGATTGGTGGATCCAACATGGCGGCGTCTGCATTGCAGAACAATGGCGGCTGGATTGACTTTATTTGGTTGGAATGAATTCCTTATGTATTGATGACATCCCACTCAGTCCAGTTCTCTATATACAGTTACTGGTTACAGCAGCAGAAATGAGGACGTTTCTCTGTGTTTGGGTCCAGCCTTGACCTCTGACCCCCACACATCATCAGGACTCTCATGGAGTTTGTTTTCCCCGCCCTTCTTCTGACGAATGGAAATTCAAATCAAATCAAATCAAAATCTTTTTGAACTTTTTCTGAAAGTCTCATTCCTCCACTAATATTATCAGATCCGCTGTTGAGGTTTTTAAGCACCAATTTAGCCAAGTTTCCTTTGGTTTCCTGTGAACTCTCTGACAGTCAGAGGAGGCGGAGCCAGCAGAGGCGAGGAGGGAGCAGTAAGTGGCTGTCTCTCGGTCATTGGTTTCAGTGACTGGTCAAAACTATTCTCCTGCACCCCCCCCCCCCCTCCTCCACACACACTTTCTCCGCCCCTCCTCCCCCTCGCCGCCGTGGCGTGAAAGATAAAGCGGCCGGGTCCAACTGTGCGGCTGGCCCTTGTTCACAGCAGAGGCCTTTTGAAGCCAATTTTCCAGCTCACGGAGCAGAGAAAGACAGAAAGAGGCGGACGGAGAGACAGAGGGACTGCAGCAGAGTGGAGGATGAGAGCTGCTGGGGGGAGGGGGGGGGGATGTGGATCAGGGCGAGAGTTGAAGGACTGATGTGGGAAAATGTGCGCACGCCGTGGGATTACACTCCAGAAATATTCGTCTTCCTCCTCCTGAGCCCCGTGCTCGTCATCGTTTGGGATGCGGCTTCATCCTGCTCAGGACCGGACGGGTCCGTGACAGGAACCTTCTGGCTCCTTCTGGGTTTGGATCAGTAGAAACCAAACCCAGAAGGAGCCGCAGTCTAACTGCAGCCTTTAAGAAATCCAGATTTATATTCATGACCTTCTTTTAATTAGAAATATAAATTATGTCTATTCTTTAGCACAAACAAAAGCAAAAATAGAAAAATAACAGAGCAAATGTCAAAATGTGATTTCTTTTTTTAACTTATTTTCAAAATAAAGAATAAAGCTCTGAACAGCTAGTAACAATGTTCTGCAGCGTCAGATAATCTGTGCTTTAACTCATAAAAGATGAAACTTTTCACCAAAGTTTTTCTTTACATCTAAACTCTGTTCATTCTGGAGGAAGAGTCGATCAAACGAGAAAACGAGACGTCTTCAGGTCAACATGGACGTAAAAACCTCCAGAGTTCATCATCTGTGTTCACCTCAGACATCAAGTTATACATGTAACTCATCTAAATGGAATAAATGCTAATTAAGTAATCCTTACTTTATAAAAAGTGCCATTTTATTTTTATATTATTTGTTGTATTCTTTTCCTCTCTTTGTCCTTACTAGGGGTGGGCGATATGACGATATAAAACCGTGATACGATCTCCAAAGCTGACGATCTGTCATTTTTGAGAGATCGTTTTATCGCGATCTTCTACGAAAGTTCCAAGAGCGAGACGGCAAAAGCTTGTTGACTGTCTGTGACTTTAAATCCGAGCTCTTCCTCCTCCTCCCCGGTGTTTTTTCTTGTAAGTCACGTGACATACGGCGTGACAGACGTGCGGCGCCGGCGTCAGTATGCGTTGAGTCTTCTAGAGTAAATAAATGGCGGAGGTCTGAAAAAAATACGAAAAGAAGCACAAAAGGCAATGGTGTTTTGCAATCGACTTCAAAAACAAAATAATCCGATGGAGAGGAATCATCACATTTTAGTAGAGATGAATTAGGCTGAACTGTGTGCTAAAGTGGGTGCTAGCAACTCACAGATAGCATGCTAGCTTGGTTCTTCGACGTATGTTTTTTATTAATGTTTCATGTTTTAAAACATGGCGGATGTTAATCGCTCGTATTTACGTTCAACCTGCACAAAAACGGATGGAAATTCATGCTGGAAACACGTAAAATATGCGGTCAAAATGAACATTGCTGCATTGTTTTGCTAGCTCGGAGCTAGCTACTTTAAGAGCCTAAATCTTATTGTCAGTCGCACTTTCTTTGTTTTGTCTTTGTAAGAAGTATAAGTGAGTTCGCACATAATTTTTAATCCGTGCCGTCACGATTGATCTTTTTTCTTGGTCAACAGACCAGAGAAAGCTCGGCCGGAAGATACAGCGCTAATGCTAACGCTAGCTTTCTGCTCAGTGACAAACACCGCAGAGAGAAGATGTTAGGGAAGGAGCTGAGACCGTAAACTTTAACCTGAAACACGTTTACTGCTATCATCACTGTGTTTGGAATCTGAACAGTTTGGCAGATGTATTTGATGTTATGATCAAAGTTATTATTATTATTATTTGTATCAGTTAAAGATGCTAGCTGGAGCCTTTTTCTCAAAGTACAATGAAATCGTCTATTTGAAGGTAAATCCTGAAGCAATTGAGATTTATTTACCATGTATGTAATACAAAAATAATAAAAGTTGTAGTTTCATTTGAAAATGTGGTAAATTGTGTTTTTATTATTATTATTATTTACCACTTTGAGATGTTTTTAATTGGGAAAGGACTTTTTGTCAATGTGAATTTATTAGAAAAAAAAAAAATCGTGATAAAATCGAAATCGTGAAATAAAATTGAAAAAAAATCGTGATTTTCTTTTTTTGCCATATCGCCCAGCCCTAGTCCTTACACTGCTGGGTTTTGTTCTTTTAGTTTGGGGTTTGGTAGTCTCATAAATCAGGAGTCTTCAGATCCGCATGTGGATCTTCTCTCTCTTGGTTTGTTTTCTTCAGGTCGATTTGGTTTGAGGAGCTGCTGACTCAGACGCTCGACATGCTGAGTCAGCAGCTCCACGACTTATTTTATGTTTGATCGAGGAGCCACAGTGGAGAGATGAGATCCACATGTGGATCCTGAGCCGCAGGTTGTAGACTCCTGATTTATGAGACCTGGACTGAGTGACCCCGCCCCCCTGGTGTTCCAAACAGGAAGTGGCTCCAAGAAGACTTCTACAGAAAAAGAGTCAGAATAACCTTTCTCACCTTTTTAACATCTTCTTGATAATTAATATTTATTTATTTTTAATGGAAACTATTTAAGTCATAAACTGACCAATCAGACGCCTCAGTAAAAGCATGTGGTCTCACATTCAATGTTCTAAACGTAGAAGGGGCGTGGCCTTCCAACAAGCTCTCTCCTGATTGGTGAGAGTGGTTTCCATAGTAACGTTGACTCCGAGTGATCACTGATGGCGTCTGGATCCAACATGGCGGCATTTTTAGAACAACTGAATTAGTTTCAATTGGTTGGAGCCAGAAGTAAACCATTTTCATTGACTCGGTCCAGTTCTCATGTACAGTCAGTCAGTCCAAGAACCCGAACAGGTGAAGCTCCAGGTGAGTGAGGGCTTCAGGTGAGGTCAGACTCCCCCAGATGAACCTGAGCGAAGCCTCAGAAGCAGCAGAGGCTTCGGCTTCACGGCTCGGTTCTCTTCAGGATGCGGCTCCTGAACACCGGATCAAACCGGAGCGGGAAGGCTGGATGACAGATAACAGGATGTAACACGGAGCGCACACACACACGCGTGTTCTGGCAAACGCAGAAGCAGCAGAAAGGGTTTGTTTAGAGCATGAAGGCAGCATCATTAAAGCGTTCGCATGTTTTCTTTATCCTCCCCTTCACAAACCACGGCTCCATTATCAGCACAGGAGGGCAGGGGGGCTGTTTGGAGGGGGGCAGGAATTAAGACGGCACAGGAACCAAATCAGACTCGTGAAATGCCTGGAGACTGGCTTGAAAATTGGCTTAGTGCTGCAGATAGGAAGGTGAACAAAAGGAACACATATATGAGCTTGAAGTGATTGAAGTCGCTGGCGTCGCCCGATGAGCGCCCGCCGTTTGATTCCCGCCACGGCTCTTACACGAACTGTTCGCTTAATTTCACACTGCGCATCTGAAACAGCACAACAAACGCTTCCATTAGAGCGCCGTGCCGCAGCCCCACCAGGAGGAGCGCCGGCGCCGAGGAGGTGAAGGAGCGGATCAGCGCCGAGCCGGCCAAAAACAGACGGGAAAACAACATCTGCTTGTTTGTTTCCATATTCATGCCCCCCCCCCCGCAAACACCTCCAGCCCCCCCTCCCCCCTCCTCGTTCCCGCGCTCCGTTTGGAAATCTTTCATCTGGTTTGGGCGCGTGGAACCGGGTCACGGGTCTGGTGGCGCCGGGGGCCGCGTCAGCGTGTAGGTGTCCCGTTTCATATGGAGATGCATGCAGGTGCCCCCCCACCCCCTAACGCACCGTTCCCAATCCCATCCACCACAGCCAGCAGCTCCTGCTCTGTTCAGGATTTCTCCAGAATCCTGATGAGTTCAGGGACTCCCCCCCCCCTCCATGACATCCCATTCTCAAACAAGACGCCACACAGGTAACGGTCAGAACGGCGGAGCACCAAGAACTTCAACCATCATCTCAGAGCAGGGGTGGGCAAACTACGGCCCGGGGGCCACATGCGGCCCCTTAAGATACTTAATCTGGCCCTCCAAATTAAAATACATTGAATCAAAAATCCTAATTATCGTCTTATTTTCATCGTATTTCAGAATCAGAAACGTTTATTGTCATTGCACATAGGGATACAATGAAATTGCAGCAGCCTCGGACATAAGAAATTAAAATAATATAAAAATAATAAAATAGAATAAAAAATAGAAATACTGTATTTACAACTCTTGACAAGAAAATGAACAATCTGTACAGAACTGTTAAATATTAAATATTTGTGGATAAAGTAGAATGGAATGAGGTAGTTGCTGTGAGCACAGCATAATTTCTGGTTTCTTCTCATGAATGATGTTGTTTCTCTGTTTTTTTCTGAGTCAGATGGTGATTTTTCTGATTTCTTTGAGTTCGCATTTTCCTCTGAAGAACATCAACCCAAAAAGAGAACAAAAATCAAAATTTAGAAATTAAAATTCCCCAATTTTCTGTTTTTAAATGAATATATGTAAATTTTAATTCACATTAAAGCATGTTTTTCTCTAAATTCCATATTATTTTTTTAGTTTATGAGGTTGATTACCAAATCTCTCCTTCCATCTGCTCCTTGTCCGGCCCTTATGCCAAATTTTAGAACCCTTTCTGGCCCACAAGTCAAAAAGTTTGCCCACCCCTGTCTCAGAGGATCCAAACACCCAGATTCAAACGTGTTCCGACAGCTCCTTCATGTTCGTCTTCCTGAGACATTTGAGCGTCTGAAAACATGAAAACTCTGAAACTCTTCTGATCATCCCGCAGAGCAAACGTGAGCAGAACGCCTGACCTTCAGCCTCATGGATGAACTGAAGCATCAATGCATAAAAAGGACAAACCACCAGCTAACAAGACTTGAAACATGGAGAAATGACATCTTAACTGTTTAATGCTCTCAGGATGGAGAACATGTGACACGCATGACCAGCAGAGTCCACCTCCACCTTCACAAAATGACATGTAGATTGAAATATTTACAATAACTGAATTTTAACGCTCATTCGTTTTATACGTAATTATTTTAACTTTTATTTTTTAACTTTTGACAGCAGTGTGTTCAAGTTCCTTTCAAAATAAAATACATCCTGTGTGGAAATAAGATCCTTCTCCTGCTGCAGATTTACTTCATTTAAAGAAGCAGGAAAGTCAAACATGATGTTTTCTCTGTGTTTAATATCAAACTTAAATATGACATAATATATGTAGAGTCATTTTTAAACCTATACATGTAAATACAATGATATACGAACAGTAACCAGACATCTCAGCAGCTCAAGATACAAATATGAGCTTTAAGATCATTTTAAACTCTTTTCCATCATTTTGATCAGTTTTATAAAATATTTAAAATCTAAACATCAATGACAAAACTTAATTAATTAAAACAACTATAAACCCATCTTTTATTCAAATAGTTTGGAGTTTTATTTCAATATAAGAGCCTCAGGCTGCAGAGCCCTGGGCTAAACTATTACAGCTACAGGAAGTAATGAAACGTCACTTCCTGTTCTAGTGATTCCTGAATTATAGAATGGAAAAAAGTTCATTAGTGAGACTAAATAAAAAATAAATTGATTTATTTTATTTATAAACTCTGACAAACAGAAAATAAATGTTTTCAGTTTCTCAGCGACGACATTATTGATGGAAAAGATGATTGGAAATATTAGACAAACGTTTATGTTGCAGATTAATTAAAATTCTGAAGCAAGCCGTTAATTTACAACCATCTTTTCAAAATAAAAGGCCTCAGGTTTCCTGCCTGATGCTGAAACATTTCTCGTTTTTAAAGAATGATAATCTGTGATGTTCTGATGTTATATGAGACCGTCATAGATGACTTTCTGCCTCTGCAGTCGTCCTGAATTCAAATCAACAGATCTGCCTTTTCCTCCCGTCTGCGCAGCTGCACTGTAGCTGCGCAGCTGCTGCGTACCTGCAGGCCCTCGGCGGCGGAGCAGCCCATCAGAACCAGGTCGGGTCCGCGCTCCTCTTCGTCAGAGCGGCTCCACCAGCACAGCGCCACATCCTGGAGACGGTTGAGCGCCACACGCCGGCGGAGCTTGGCGCCCCCCACCTCCACGGACGCCAGCTAGAAAACAGCAGAAAAGTTTGAAAGCAGAGAAACGATGAATGCAGTAATTACTGCACCTGAAGCCCCCCCCAGCCCCCCTCCTTGTTTGTGTTTTATCCTTCATTATTAATGTCGGGCGCCGCTTCCTGCTTGTTGTTTCAGCCATGTGCATATTTTTGGGAAGGTCCGCCACGCTCTGCAGGCCACAACAAAAGAAAGGCTCGGTAATGAGCTCGAGCAGCTGGGGGGGGGGCACAGTCGGATGAGTCTGAGGATGGATGTGTGTGAGGGAGGGGCTGGAGGCGCCGACGCTCG
The DNA here is from genome assembly GCA_003999625.1 of Oryzias javanicus. Classification (NCBI taxonomy): domain Eukaryota; kingdom Metazoa; phylum Chordata; class Actinopteri; order Beloniformes; family Adrianichthyidae; genus Oryzias; species Oryzias javanicus. Next base: position 9,697,151 of record CM012451.1, on the reverse strand, counting down.
CCAGCACGAGGAACGTGTTTTCAGGAGCAGATCATATAGAAAATAGAAAGGGGCGGAGCTACAAGCTTCCTGATGCATCCACTGTCAGACAAACAGATCCAGGAACGTCTCTGTTGTCCTCGTCTGAGCTGGAATCAGCTGGAAAGAAACCATGTTAGTTATTATTGTTGCTGAGGGTGTGAGGGCTGTAAGCTAGTGGGAGAGTGTAAACAGAGAGCTCTCAACAACAGGGAGGGGAGGTGGGGTAACTCCACACCAACAGCCCCGCCCACTCTTCAGAAGTCATTTAGAATATAAATGAAGTAGCAGATGTGGGCGTGTAGAGCCACATCAGTATGGGGGGGGGTTGAGCTTCACATGAGGTTAGCGTTAGCGTTAGCGTTATGCTAAATCCCAGTAAAGAGTCGTTCGCTCTTCTCCGTTGGAGACATTTCCCTTGTTCTGGATCAGGGTGTCCGGCCTCGAGGCCCAGCCTCCAGAGATTCTGCTTTATCTGCTGCTGATCACCTGGATCAGGTGAGCCGATCCGGAGCTCCACCGGCCCTCGAGGCCGGACTTTGGACACTCCTGATCTTTATTTGTTATGAAGAGTAAAACTCATTTGATACAAACATATTCAGAGAAATAACATGATATCTGACCTTTGACCTTTTGCTGTCTGTCGATGTTCAAAGCATCAAACCATTTCTGCTCTAAAATGACTCAAATCAGGCGTTAGGAATATTTGAGAAATGTTAAAGTTTGTAAGTTCTGAGTGGAGGTGAGACTCTTCATGAGGTTTGTGGTTGGCAGCTGAAGGCGCCACGACCTCGTAGAAGCTGCGGGGGGGGGGCAAATACAACACGGCAGAATTAATGAGCGACTTAAAAAGCACCATGAACATGAAGAAAGAATAATTGGATCTTTTGTAACGGATCAATAAAGGTTTGTGCAGAAGGAAATCAGGGAGCGCAGTGGCTTGTGACGCCCAGAATCCCAGCGAGCCGGAACGCCGTCGGGAGCGGGAACGCCGGATCCTGCAGAAAATGGAGGTTTAGGAGAACATGCAGACGCTCCAGGAGGGGGGGGGGGTCAGATCCACTGGTCCATGTCTGCCCTCCTGCCCCCCCCCGGGGGACAAATTTGCTTTGGACACAAAATCTGCCTGAAATGATGGAGGAACATGTGACGATAAAGGAACAAAGCGCCCCCCCCAAACGGCTGAACAGGAGATCACTCACAGATTAGGGATGGGGAGGGAGAAGAAGAGGGAGAATCGCAGGAATCTGCGGGTTAATAACAAACTCTATCTCCATCCCTCCTTCCCGCTCGTCTCTTCTCGCCGTTTTTCTGCTGGCGTTTGCTGGTCAGCAATAATCAAAAACCACTTTCAGTGGACCGGATTAGTCCACCCCCCCTCAATGCCCGCCTCTCCCTTTTCCAGCTTAGCCCACTGGACCAGGGCGATGTGTTTGTGCATGTGTGTGTGTTCGTCGGGGGAGGGGGGCTGAGCGTGCACGTGTGCTGGCAGCATGCGTGTGCGCCGACAGGCGAGTGGGGGGGGCGGTGATGAAGGGCGCCTTATCGGGACTTCAGCAAACAGGCGCACAGCGGGAACACGTGCACGCGCGCCCGTGCACGCGCGCACACACGGACAGCAGGCCTGGCAGTAATGTGATAATGCCAGGGCGAGCGGAGGAGGGGGCGTTTGAGGGAGGGACGGGGGCGTGGGCGACGCCCCCGGACCCGCTCCACAGCGGACCTGAACCCAAATCCAAACTTCTGATCATCTTAACATCCAGAGGAATCCTCAGAGATCTGCAGAGATCACAAACGCTGGTGCGTGTCCATCTGATACGACCACAGAAACTGCACTTCCTGTCAGAATGACCACGGAGTCGCTTTAACAACTGAAGGCGCTAACAAAAGGAGAAAAGTTTCTCCAGGAACCAAGAAATAAATATAAAGAAGGAAAAAACCGCAGCAGGAAAAGCAGAAGCTGCAGAGCAAACATTCGAATAACTATCTGAAGAAATCCAGAACTTCTTCAATTAAATCATAAAATTATATAAATGCTATTGATAAATAAATGTATTTATTTTAATCAGATATTGATAAAGTTACCAGGGTGAATAACTAATAATACAGCTTTTTTATATATATAGGATTAAAAAATATAAAACTTTTTGAAAAGACGAAAACAATTAATCAGATCAATTATAAACAACATTTTATTTTTATTAGATGCTAAAAGTTTTCTTAAGTTATTTAATTTCTTAAGAAGGTTTTATTTTCCATTAGTGTCAAAGTGTTCAATATATAAAAAAACAATATTACAGTTAAAATGTAACGATGTTAAATATCTATGAACTACACACTTTTCAAACCTTAAAAATATCTTAACTTATAAAATCATTTTATTTTTTGGTTCAGAAAAATAGAAAATCTCCATGTTTTAAACTCTTTTATGTCAAGGTCACTTAACTCTTTCTTCTTGAGGCATTTTATCGTTCTTTTATCTGAGGATGAAGGACTTTCCCTTTGCAGTAAATTACATGAATACATCCATTGATTCGATGTTTCCTCTCCGTTCTCCTGGTTTGATGCTGGACGTCCGTCTGAACATGAAGAAGTGCACCGACGTGCGAGCCGGAAAATCTACTGGGATGTTAGAAACTTCCGTCCAGATTAGCATCCCTCTCCCATGAAGCCCCCCCAGATCCCATTTCATCCCCTTCCTGTGAAGCCTGGCCTCCTCAGAGAGGACTTTGGTGTGAAGAACACGCGGCCGAGCCAAAACCAGGGAAACATTTCGGAGGAGGATTCAAGGCTTTTCTCTGGGTTTGTTTTTTGCTTCTTCAGGCGACACAAAAACACTTTTCCCAAATGCGAGCGCGGCATCAAAGCGGCCGACTGTACCTTGATTTCAGAGGGTGAGAGTTTGTCTGTTGGCCTGCCAGCCTCCGGGGAATCCTGGTTCTTTCTGTTCAGGAAGACTGCAGCCGCTTGGCCGTTCTCCAGGAAGGACAGCAGCATCAGCCGGTCCGTCAGCAGCGCTGGAGGACGACAAGCACAGTGAGGGCCAGCCTGTGAGGAACATCTGACGCTTTCAAGTCTGGAAACTGAGCCACAAAGACGAGAAGAATGGCTAGAAGCTCAGAAATACAAGTTTAGAGTCGGATCAAACCATCTTCACTGATGGGAGGAGGTCCAGAGGACTGAAGGCCTTCAAGGCTTGTTGAGTTTGGAGCTGAAACATTTTCTCAGATGTTGGTTGAGGTGGAACCTGCAGCAGAACGACCCCCCGACCCGCAGAACCGAGCCGCTTAAGCCGATCTTTCAACGATGCATTTAGTGGTTCAAACATCTCATTTGGACGGATGAACCTTCAGGATCTCTTTCAGTAAGTAGAATCCTAAATGGATGGAGGCCATTTTGAAAAAGATTCTTGCCGGGACACAGCACTACTTTTTGTATTTGCTGTTAAAACTACTTCACAGAAGTTCTCTTTGGTGTTAAATCTCAACAGAGCTGGATCAATAAAACTGATGAATCCAGCGTCATAGATCAGTAATCAATCTATTAAAATAGAGATCAATTCAGCACATTAAGTCCCCTAGCTTGATGCTAACATGAAATGGAATTTCCAATTGAACGCTAACGCTAACGCTCGCTCGAGCTAAACATACATTCTGACTAAATGAACATTTTTATATGAATTCTCTTTAAAGGAGATATTTTTAAAATAACAATTTGTGATCTAAAACACAGTTATTAGCTCATTCTTTCTTCTTCTTCTGGTATGAGGTGTAATGTTAATGCATGATCGCCACCTAGTGGCCGAACTGAAATACCCTCCAGGAGAAGCAGAACAATCGTTGGAGCTTCTCCTTTAGAGAATCCATGTCATCTCTTTATGTGAACCGCATCAGATTAACATGAAAATCTCTAAAACATATAGTAGATTCTGGCAGTTATTATCGGTACCCAGCCTTACATCTGAATCTGTTTAATATCAGGACTCACAGACACTCACAATCAAATGACTTGGAATCGGATCAAGCCCACAAAGACCTGACTGGGACATCCTCAATTACATGTACATTTGAAAAACTTGGATTTTCTTGTTGTTAACGAGCTTTTCAGTTTTGGTTTGTTTGTTATTGACTGTCTATCATGTAAACTCATATTCATTCTGCTCAACATTCACTTCTGGAGTTTTTACTCACTTTATTTAAATAATGTTTGGTTTTTAAAGATCATCTCATTTCAGGAACATTTCTGATCGTCTGTTAAAAGTGTTCGCTCATGACAGTCTCAGCTGACTCTTTGATGTTAGCGTTTACCTGGAATAATCACTGATAATGTCACATGCTTTTATTTTGGAGCTTCTCACAGTATTTTTCCTCCATTTTTACACTCACAGAAGCATGTTGAGCCTCAGCATCACGTCTTCTTTTGATTAAAAAGTTCTTTATTTTTCTTAAATATATTTAAAACTCAACAAAAAAAATGAAGAATCAGACAGAAATCTTTAAACCAAACAAAACCTGAAAGGATCTGACTGATCAGATGTGATTACACGTGTTTGTATCTTCAGATTGATCAAATGAGCGTTCTGTCCATGAGGTCAGTCCACACAGACTCACCTTCCAATCAGCTTCTCGGCCGTAACTTTGTTTTTTTTAATTAATCTCTTGTTCAAAAATGTGTCCGTCTTAATCCGACATCTGAAGTTTTGTTCTTTTAGCAAAGATATAAATGTCTCTCAGAACACTAGAGTTCAGATGTAGAAACACCATTACAGATATTTACTATGATGAGATAATTGAGGGGCCTGGAACGGCCCCCTGTGGAACACCTCTCCAGATCTCTGTGTTTCTTCAGTCAGACGCATCAAATGCTCCTTCTTAGTCCCTGAATGTTTAGTTTTCTGGTTTTCTCTCCGCTCCTTCACCTCTCCTCCTGACTTGTTTGCAGCAGAAGAACTCGTTTGATCCTGTTCGACTCTTCAGGAGCCGTGTGGAATTAACAATTAAGCCCCTCTCCTTCAAATTAATCTGTTTATGAAACTAATTAAACGGAGAACAGACCCCTCAGACATCCTGCTCCGGGATGAAGCAGCGTCCCGTTTTAAACCTGAACGGCGTGCTTGTATTTATAAACCGCAGCCTGATTACGCTTCCACTCATCGCCGTGTGGAAACGGTAAGAATGTAAATGTCGAGGCGGGAGCGGCGGCTGGCTCCTCAAAGCAGGTCAGTTGAGTCAGAATGACTTGGATTATGAAGCAGCCATTTTTGAAAGCATAAAAACAGAGCTATTACTGAAACAACGTTAATGCAACAGTAAGCGCCTTTGTGATAGATTACAGACAAATCAAGTTAAACGCAGTTTAGTATTGATCTCTATGGGTGTCTATAAACGGGATTAGGAATAATCCCATTCTTTTCCAAATGAAGGGGGGGATCTGAAATCAGGCTGAGGCCCGATCTGGGACCAGGTGGTTGATTTGGCATTAAGAGACAGACCTGCATGACCTGCAGACACACACACACACACACACACATGCATCTGCAGACCGCGCACACACACCAACACACACCAACACACACCATCACACACCAACACACAACAACACACACCAACACACAACAACACACACCAACACTTAAATCCAGTTAATGCCGTCTCCTCTGCAGCTTGTTGACATCAGAGGCCGATGGGCTTAAGCAAAGCACATTTAAACAGGCCAATGAAACCCGCGATGAAAAATCACTTAAGGATGCTTAACGGGGGAGCATATGCGCGGCTCGGCCGGCCCTCGGCCCGGCCCTCGGCCCGGCCCTCGGCCAAAAGACTTGGATGATGTCAAATATTGGTAATGTGATGCAATCAGAGCGAAACGTGGAGGAGACTGAAGCTCGACCGCAGACGGGAGACAGAGGAGGAAACGGAGCCGGCTGAAGCTTTCATGTCCAGACCAGCTCTGAGATTCAGACCTGAAGACCTGCAGGTCATCATGTCTGCAGGTCTACAGGTCTGCAGGTCTGCAGGTCTACAGGTCTGCAGGTCTACAGGTCTACAGGTCTGCAGGTCACCATGTCTGCAGGTCTGCAGGTCTACAGGTCTACAGGTCTGCAGATCTACAGGTCTGCAGGTCAGCAGTCTGCAGGTCATCATGTCTACAGGTCTAGAGGTCTACAGGTCTGCAGGTCTACAGGTCTACAGGTCTACAGGTCTGCAGGTCTACAGGTCATCATGTCTGCAGGTCTACAGGTCTGCAGGTCTACAGGTCAGCAGGTCTGCAGGTCTACAGGTCTACAGGTCTGCAGGTCTACAGGTCTACAGGTCTACAGGTCAGCAGGTCTGCAGGTCAGCAGGTCTACAGGTCTACAGGTCAGCAGGTCTGCAGGTCAGCAGGTCTGCAGGTCTGCAGGTCTACAGGTCTACAGGTCTACAGGTCAGCAGGTCTGCAGGTCAGCAGGTCTACAGGTCTACAGGTCAGCAGGTCTGCAGGTCAGCAGGTCTGCAGGTCTGCAGGTCTGCAGGTCTACAGGTCTACAGGTCTGCAGGTCTACAGGTCTGCAGTCTGCAGGTCTACAGGTCTGCAGGTCTACAGGTCTACAGGTCAGCAGGTCTGCAGGTCTACAGGTCTGCAGTCTGCAGGTCTACAGGTCTGCAGGTCTACAGGTCTACAGGTCTACAGGTCTGCAGTCTGCAGGTCTACAGGTCTGCAGGTCTACAGGTCTACAGGTCAGCAGGTCTGCAGGTCAGCAGGTCTGCAGGTCTGCAGGTCTGCAGGTTACAGGTCTACAGGTCTGCAGGTCTGCAGGTCTACAGGTCTACAGGTCTGCAGGTCTGCAGGTCTACAGGTCTGCAGGTCAGCAGGTCTGCAGGTCTGCAGGTCTGCAGGTTACAGGTCTACAGGTCTGCAGGTCAGCAGGTCTACAGGTCTACAGGTCAGCAGGTCTGCAGGTCAGCAGGTCTGCAGGTCTGCAGGTCTACAGGTCTACAGGTCTACAGGTCAGCAGGTCTGCAGGTCAGCAGGTCTACAGGTCTACAGGTCAGCAGGTCTGCAGGTCAGCAGGTCTGCAGGTCTGCAGGTCTGCAGGTCTACAGGTCTACAGGTCTGCAGGTCTACAGGTCTGCAGTCTGCAGGTCTACAGGTCTGCAGGTCTACAGGTCTACAGGTCAGCAGGTCTGCAGGTCTACAGGTCTGCAGTCTGCAGGTCTACAGGTCTGCAGGTCTACAGGTCTACAGGTCTACAGGTCTGCAGTCTGCAGGTCTACAGGTCTGCAGGTCTACAGGTCTACAGGTCAGCAGGTCTGCAGGTCAGCAGGTCTGCAGGTCTGCAGGTCTGCAGGTTACAGGTCTACAGGTCTGCAGGTCTGCAGGTCTACAGGTCTACAGGTCTGCAGGTCTGCAGGTCTACAGGTCAGCAGGTCTGCAGGTCAGCAGGTCTACAGGTCTACAGGTCAGCAGGTCTGCAGGTCAGCAGGTCAGCAGGTCTGCAGGTCTACAGGTCTACAGGTCTGCAGGTCTGCAGGTCTGCAAGTCAGCAGGTCTACAGGTCTACAGGTCTGCAGGTCTGCAGGTCTGCAGGTCAGCAGGTCTGCAGGTCTACAGGTCTACAGGTCTGCAGGTCTGCAGGTCTGCAAGTCAGCAGGTCTACAGGTCTGCAGGTCTGCAGGTCTACAGATCTACAGGTCAGCAGGTCTGCAGGTCAGCAGGTCAGCAGGTCTGCAGGTCTACAGGTCTACAGGTCTGCAGGTCTGCAGGTCTGCAAGTCAGCAGGTCTACAGGTCTACAGGTCTGCAGGTCTGCAGGTCTGCAGGTCTGCAGGTCAGCAGGTCTGCAGGTCTACAGGTCTACAGGTCTGCAGGTCTGCAGGTCTGCAAGTCAGCAGGTCTACAGGTCTGCAGGTCTGCAGGTCTACAGATCTACAGGTCTGCAGGTTACAGGTCTGCAGGTCTACAGGTCTGCAGGTCTACAGATCTACAGGTCTGCAGGTTACAGGTCTGCAGGTCTACAGGTCAGCAGGTCACCAGGTCTGCAGGTCATCATGTCTGCAGGTCTACAGGTCTACAGGTCAGCAGGTTACAGGTCTGCAAGTCAGCATGTCTACAGGTCTGCAGGTCAGCAGGTCTGCAGGTTACAGGTCTACAGGTCAGCATGTGTGCAGGTCTGCAGGTCTGCAGGTGTGCAAATCAGCAGGTCTACAGGTCTGCAAGTCAGCATGTCTACAGGTCTGCAGGTCAGCAGGTCTGCAGGTTACAGGTCTACAGGTCAGCATGTGTGCAGGTCTGCAGGTCTGCAGGTGTGCAAATCAGCAGGTCTACAGGTCTGCAGGTCATCATGTCTGCAGGTCTACAGGTCTGCAGGTCAACAGGTCTGCAGGTCTACAGGTCTGCAGATCTACAGGTCTACAGGTCTGCAGGTCTGCAGGTCTACAGGTCTACAGGTCTGCAGGTCACCATGTCTGCAGGTCTACAGGTCTACAGGTCTGCAGGTCTACAGGTCTACAGGTCTGCAGGTCTACAGGTCTACAGGTCATCATGTGTGCAGGTCTGCAGGTCTGCAGGTCTACAGGTCTGCTACAGGTCTACAGGTCTACAGGTCAGCAGGTCTGCAGGTCTACAAGGTTTACAGGTCTGGCAGGTCTTACAGGTCATCTGCATGGTTGTGCAGAGGTCTACAGGCCTGCCAGGTCTGTCTACAGGTCTACAGGTCTGCAGGTCAGGTCTACAGGTCTAGGTCAGGTCTAGCAGGTACAGAATAGTCTACAGGTCTAACAGGTCTACAGGTTCTACAGGTCTACAGGTCTACAGGTCAGCATGTCTACAGGTCTACAGGTCTACAGGTCTACAGGTCAGCAGGTCAGGAACCAGGTTTCCATCTGACTTTAGTTGAAGTTGTTCTTTTTTAGGATCTTTTACAGGAACACATCTCCATGTCTATCTAACTTCATCAGGTCTACATGAACACAGGTATGCATTGCTACATGTTATTAACTATTATCAGCACATGAACATGATGATAGGTCCAGGTCACATGTTTTCAAGGCATTATCAGGTCACATGACATTGATGATATCTACATGTCTATTACATTATCAGCACATGAACATGATGATATCTACATGTTATTAACTTATCAGGCAATGAACATGAATGATATCTACATGTTATTAACATTATCAGCACATGAACATGATGATATCTACATGTTATTAACATTATCAGCACATGAACATGATGATATCTACATGTTATTAACATTATCAGCACATGAACATGATGATATCTACATGTTATTAACATTATCAGCTCATGAACATGATGATATCTACATGTTATTAACATTATCAGCTCATGAACATGAAGATGTTTTCAGGGTTTACTCTGGAGCTCACTGAAACTAAAACATTTGTTTTAGAAAGGGAAAAGGATTAGATGTAACTTTAATGTTTCGGTTCTGCGTCTGTGGCTCCTACCTAAAGCTGACCCTGCTTCCAGAGGTTTCTAAATGGGTCGAGGGTTCTGGTGGGGGAACGCTGAGCCCAAGCTCGTGCTCCTCACGTTCTGGTAGAAGTTCAGCTCCAGAAACGTGAACGAAGGTTTATTAAATGTCATTAATTACAGGTCATTTCAGCACAAACTGTTGGTACACGTGTGATCTGCATCTCTGCTCTAATTGTCCTCGGCTAATTTAACAAGTGGCAGATGTGAGAATGCCCCCCCAAACAAACACAATCCCCGGAACCCCCCCCAACCATTACTCTAATAATTAGTGCCTCTGAGGCTTTGAATGGAGCGCAGCGGGAGGAGTGTGTACCTGTGTGTCCTCGCCGTGTGAGCGGCCATACAGTACCGCAGTGTGTGTGTGCGTGCACGGGGGGGCTTTATCAAGCGTCTGGAGACCCCAGGCGGAAGTGTGGAGGGGGGGGGGGGGTGTTATGAACAAATAATTGATACAGAAAGAAAGAAATAATTAGCAGATTTGGGCCGGCGTCCACGGCCTCTTATTCTCTGCTGGCAGGTCTGAGGCGTGGAGGGAGGGGGCCCCCTCCCCGGAGGAACGCGCGATGGAGGACAAACACTGATGGATGCTCTTAAGGGAGGGCCCCTGGACACACGCAGCACAAAAGGATTTGCCCGCAATTAGCTAGCAGAGTCGCCCGGCTCACCTGTGGCACCTGTGTGTGTGTGTGTGTGTGTGTGTGGAGGTGAGGTGGGGGGCTGTGATGAGGTGAGGGGGGGTGAAAGCAGAATGGGCTTTTAAAATACTGGAAAGTAAAACGCTGCAGAATCTGATCCAAACTTTCCTGATGTTTCAGCAGATCACATTATTATCATGTTCACTTCCATTCATTCAAACAGAAACACTCCACATTCATTTGAGCTTTTATCTCCTAATTCTGAATCAACAATGTCCTCAAACTTAAGATTTGTTGTTAATAGTGTGAATACATTCAATGCATTCAAACTATTGTTTTTCACCTATTTACGTTTTCTTCTGTACGTTTTTTGACGAGTAAAAACTCAAGCACACTTTATGCAATTTCAGCAATCTTGGTATCAAAACGTTTGTCTCATTAAGGACATTACTGCTTGTATTTTTGGTTTTCGCAAATTTTACGTTTTTTGCGATTTTGCGCAATTTTTAGCCCATGTTAAGTCAATGGAGAAATTTTTCAAATCGTTATAAAACTTTGTGCAGTTTTTCAACTTATGCAATATTGGTGTCAAAACGTTCTGCAAATTTAGTACATTCATGCTTCTATTTTTGGTATTCTCAAAATTTACGTTTTTTACGCAAATTAAGCTAATTACTAGCCTCATTGGAAATGAATGGGAATTTTTCAAATCCTTTAGAAACTTTATGCACTTTTACAACTTATGCAACAGTGGTATCAAAACGTTCAGCTTGTTCAGGACATTCATGCTTGTACTTTTGAAATTCGTACACTTAACGATTTTAACGCAATCTATGCTAGTTTACTAGCCTCGGCTAGGCTAATTTGGCAACTTTTGAGGTTTTTTGGGCTACTTTGGAATTAAGCTAACATATTAGCAACGTGTTAGCTTTTTTGGCTAATTTGGCAACATTTTAGGTTGTTTGGGGCTAATATGGAGTTAAGTTAACATATTAGCAACGTGTTAGCTTTTTTGGCTAATTTGGCAACTTCTAAGGTTTTTTGGGCTAATTTGGAATTAAGCTAACATATTAGCAACGTGTTAGCTTTTTTGGCTAATTTGGCAACTATTGAGGTTTTTGGGCTAATTTTGAGTTAAGCTAACATATTAGCAACGTGTTAGCTTTTTTGGCTAATCTGGCAACATTTTAGGTTGTTTGGGGCTAATATGGAGTTAAGCTAACATATTAGCAATGTGTTAGCTTTTTTGGCTAATTTGGCAACTATTGAGGTTTTTGGGCTAATTTTGAGTTAAGCTAACATATTAGCAATGTGTTAGCTTTTTTAGATATTAATGCAATTTAAGCACTTTATGCACCTTATACAATTTATGCATTTCATGCAAATTAATGCAATTAATGCAAATTAATGCTATTTACAGCTAGCGTATTCAGCAAAAATGCATTCACACATGCATTATCGTAGGTAATGCACTTTTCTAGTTGTTAATGTATTTGTTCAAAAATATATGAAAAGTTTAAACTGAAGTAAATATTTTTAGATCTCTACAGTGGATCTGAGCTGGATACTAATTCAAAGTTTCCCTTCTTTTTTTTTTACTTTTGTTATTCCAGTTTTAGAATAAAAATGGAAAAATAACCTTAAATGGTTTCAGGTTTTGCCTGAGCCGGCTCCTGAACTCACCGTCGGTCACGGTTGCGGCGGGAAGCCGACCCACCAGAGTTCTGTCCACGCACACGTGTTCCAGCTGCGGTCCGCTCAGGCTCAGGCTCAGGGTCACCAGCACGCCGCTGCTCAGCATCAGCTGCAGGAAAGGAAACATCAGCTTTAGTCTAAACTCCTCTGGACCTTCTCAGGTGCTGTTAGGGCCCAGTTTCAAAGTTCTGTAGAATCTGAATGAATATTTGCTGAATATCTGTGCAGGAAGCAGCACAAAACACAGAAAAGGTCTTGAAACTTTTGAAGTTTCATTAAAATATGATCATTTTCTTCTCTGGTAATAACAGATTTTTGGAAAATGTCCTTGTAAAAGATCATAAATTACTGACTGGACTGGAGAGAATCTTTAGCTTGTTAGAGTTTGACTTGAATGTGTTCAGATTATTGATGACCTTCATGGAAAACTCACGGAGGTTACCGTCTTATTTTAGGAGCCCAGCAGCTCAGAGATATGCAACACTTTAAAACGAGTAAATAAAGTAGAATAAAAGACAACAACCCTCTCTGATCCATTCTGATCCATTCTGATCCACTCTGATCCATGTCTCCAAGTCAGTTTTAAACAAAGCCTCAAACGTTGAGAGGAACCAGTCATGGAAGCAGATGCTCCGCCCGTTTTGATGTTTGTCATTCCAGCGATTCATTATGTATGAAGGAACTAGTATGGCATAAAAACAGTCTGATCTGATCTGATCAGATCAGCTGACTGGAGTTAAAACCAACATCACAGTCTCAGAAAAAACCTTCAAACTTTCAAATCAGAGACCTCAAATCTGCACAAATGCGTTTCAGATCTAGTTGATTTATGTCCTCAGAGTCAGATGTTCTGACTTTCCTCATGACTCGTTTAAGGACACGTGATTTAAAAACGATCTGATCCGATGGCAGACGTAGAGCTGGACGCACACACGTGTTAGCTTAGCAGAATCTTTTACATTTATTAGTCAACAATACTTCATTCAAATTTGAAGATAGAAGTGCAAATATTCAGGATAAATGTCAAAAAGTGTGACTGCATTTGATGAACGAGGATGTGGGCGGGGCTGAGTTACTGTATCAGCCTGGTTCTGATTTCTTTCTAAACTCCATAAACAGTTTGTATTTGTTCACTTCACCGTCTCGTTCTTAGAGACTTTACTGTCCTAAAAACTCTTTGGGTTTAAAAAACTAAAAACCTTTAGACTGAATAGAGAAAACAGTTTGAATTAGAAAAGACTTTTCATGAAGTAACTCACAGTATTATGTGTAATCCAGATGCTGCTGTTGTTTGTCACAGTTTACTTAAAGTCTCAGTTTGATTTGAAAATAAATCAATGTAAACTCCTTAGATTAGATTTTAAAGCTGCTCTTAGACCATGAGGCACGCTTCAATATCCATACTTCATAAAAAGATAAAGACCCTTACACTGCAGTTCCTACAGACCAGAGATCCTCTTAAACTATGATTATAAAAATCTTAGCTAACAGAATTGATGACATCTTCTCAAAGGTGATCAACTCTGACTGGTGTCATTCCAGGCAGACAGTCATTCTACAATATCTACTTTATATTTTATATGCTCAAGAACAAACTAAAAATCTGGAGTAATACTTTCCTTAGACATGAAAAGGCCTTCGACTGCATTGAATGGCGATACCTATTTGCGGTTCTACAAAAATTCAAATTTGGCCCTGCCTTTTAAAAATGGATTTAAATATCGTATCACTCCCCAGTTGCTGCAGTGCAGACAAACAACTTAATATCAGACTTTTCTGAACTGAGAAGAGGTTCAGACAAGCTCTCAGAAGAGACAACCAGATCACCAGAATCACACAAAGTATCATTATATGCAGATGACTTGCTGCTGTGTATTTCTAATCCATCTGCATCTGTCTCTAGATTGCTCGAAATATTAGACCAGTTTGGGCAAATGTCAGGATATAGATTGAATTACACTAAAAGTCTGTTGTTTCCTATCAACAGTATTGACAGGGATTTCTCTGCATTTCCCTTTAAGCGACATTTAAATATTTAGGAATAAATATTGCCCGCACAGTAGGCGAAGTTTGAACACGGAAGTCTTTGCTGGAACAAACTACTCAAGATCTTTAAAAACTGTCAACAGCACCAACCTCATTGGCTGGAAGAATAAATACGAGTAAAAAGGATGATTTACCAAAATTTCTCTGTGTTTCAAATGATCCATATTTTCATAACCAAGTCTGTTTTAAAAAAATCTGGTCAGATTAATTGAGCAATACATTTGGAATAACTCAAATCCAAGAATGAAAAAGACCTTCTTAGAGGTTCCAAAAGAAGCCGGTGGACGAGGATTACCAGATTTCATTTTCTCTTGTTGGGCAGCTAACATTACTAAATTATTACACTGGAAACATGTGTATGACAATGGCCCCATTGCTGCTACTGACATCACCATGAACCCAAAATCCAAAACAACCAGAAATGATCCAGTTGTAAGAACGTCCATCTGCATTTGGATTCAATTTAGAAAACTTTTTTCTCTTAAACAAACCAGCAGATCCTCTCCCATTTCTTCCAACCCTTTCTTTCTACCATCCATGTCAGACAATGCATTTGACCACTGGCACAACAGAGACTTGAAGTTCTTCCACCAACTTTTCTCAGCAGGTCTGCACATTTCATAATTTGATGAGGAACGACATACCTGCCCCACACCTGTTTAGATATTTGCAACTACGCAGTTATACAAAAACCAAATAGACGACATTTTAGACCTTAACCCCTTTAGTAAGAAAAGAATTCTGAGATTTATAAACTGATGCTAACATGAAACCGTTAAATGGGAAAAAGTCTTTGGAGTTATTCTCCCTGAACAGGAGTGGAAGTCCTGCCTGACTCGTGCACACAATCCCTCCCTCTGTGTTGGATTCAGTTTAAAGTTCTTCACCGCCTCCGTTACACCGGGGCGAGGCCGGCATACCCCAGATGTGGACACTGCCCGGCCCCTGAAGCCCCCATGATACGGTCCTGCCCTCCTCTTGACAAATACTGGGGGAAGATTTTTCAGGACACCTGATTTCCATGTTGGTATTTTTGGAATAATGACACCAGCTCAGTGGCCTTGTGGTAGAGTGTCCGCCCTGAGATTGGAAGGTCATGGGTTCAAGTCCAGGCCGAGTCATACCGAAGACTGTAAAAATGGGACCCAGTGCCTCCCTGCTTGACACTCAGCATTAAGGGGTTGGATTGGGGGGTTAAACCACCAAATGGTTCCCGAGCGCGGCTGTGTCTGCAGCTCACCGCTCCCTTAGGGGATGGGTCAAATGCGGAGAACAAATTTCACACACCTAGGTGTGTGACAACTAATGGGACTTTAACTTTAACCCCAACATAAAGTGAACAATTTCAAGAAAATGCTTTTGTATTTGCCACCCTACGACTGATTTTATTCCACTAGAAATCTGACAAAGCCCCGTCAGGCCTTGTCCACACGTCGGCGGGTATCTGCTAAAATGAATATATCTTTATACGTTTTGGCCTGTCATCCACACAGAACCGAAGTTTTCAGTCACTCAAAACTCCGGCCAAAGTGAAGACTTTGGAAAACTCTGTCCGTGGTTGGAAGAGTCGCTCTCCCTGTTCTCTCTGGGAAAGCTCAGACACAAGATGAAAACATCACAACATAAATCCTCTGTGACCTGGAACCCTCTCATAGAACATGTACAAAAGTTTCCTCTGTAACTCTACTGTCATTTACTCTGTTCCCTTATTTTCTATTTATTTTGGAGCCGTAGGGAGGGGGGAGGGGGGGGGGGGGCTGACTATGTTTGTAAAGACATTTCAGTGACACGTCTGAATGTAACGAATGTTAAACTGATAAAGTTTGTAATGTTGGTGAAAACTAAACCTAAAGTTTTATAACATTCAGTTGTTTAGTTAAACTGTGTGTGTGTGTGTGTGTGCGTGCAGCAGGTTGTGTACCTGACAGGTGTGTTTGTCTCTCCATCTGCTGTGGATGCAGGTGTGGGTCTGCAGCAGCTCCTGGGAGAACAAATCGACACACAACAACACAACAGATGTGTGAAACGAAGGACACGAACGACAAAAGCTGCAGGAGGACGTGGGGGGGGGTCTGTGGAGCGGCTCCTGCTGGGGGGGCGTGGAGGAGGATGCAGGTAGAGACCGGCTGAGTGCACGTGCGCGTGCACGTGTGCAGGATCAGTCATTCCTGCATTCCAAACCCAGCTGGGGCGAGGGTGGGGTCGGGACAGGAGGGAGGAGGGGGGTGAGGTGTTCTGTGCAGACAATGGTGTAAACAGGGGTGGGGGGGGGCATGTGAGGAGCGTGCCACGCTGGCATGCAGGTGCACGCTGCCGCAGCTTCAGACAGGTCCCAGCAAACAAAGCTGGGTCTGTGCTAACACCAGTACAGGAGGGGCCGGGGGGGGAGGAGGGGGGGCGGATGGGGGGGCACAGCGCCCTGATCCCCTCAAATATCCCCCCCGATGACAGAGCCCGGCCGAAGGAGAGGCGATGAGAGAGGAGGAGCAGAAAGGAGAACAAACGGGAACGAGGAGAGAGTGAGGAGGAACACGCAGAGAATGCCCCTATTTGTTAATCAATCGGCCGTTTCGGAAAGGGAAAACTCCGGAATCCCCCGGGGGGGGGGGGCGTCTGCACGGCGGAGGAGGTACCTCCAACTCCTGCTGGGGTCCGCGGCTCCTGGGGGTCCGTGGTCCTCGGCCTGCAGAGAAACAGACTGGAGTGAGCCCTCGGATAATCCGGACATCGGAGACACGAGCGCTGAAAACGGCTCTCCTGGGAGTTCCCGGGAATGGGGGGGGGAGGGGGGGGTACACCCGGAAAGGTTTCACCTTCAGATCTCAGCTGAGATCCAGGAGGGATGAAGGAGTTCAGGAGCTCCACTTCATCCATCCAGACTTATCTGTTCAGAAAGTGTTTCCTCTCCTCAGCTGATGAATGACGGATCAATGACAGGATCATCAATCAATCAATCAATCAATCAATCAATCAATCAATCCTCAGATTAATAATCTCTCAGACTCCTGATAGGAAGCATCTGTCTCACATGTTCTTCTGGGGCATTTTTCTGATAAAGAATATTAATCTCACTTTAACATATCTAAAAATATGGTGGGCGGAGCCACAAGCCCCAGCTCCGCCCACATCAGGAGTCTGCAACCTTTAACGGTTCCGTTTCAACCGGATCAGAACCCAACAGAGCCACAAAGACTCACTTGATCTCTTGAAAAACGCTCAATATTTGAAACTAAACAGAGATTTCTCTAATATCTGAGGCACTAAAAACATTATTTCACTTTTTAAAATCATTTGAAACTCTTTTAGACAAAAAGTCTCTAAAAGTGAAAAAAATTGATTTGACCAACAATAAATTAAAAACTAAATTCATGAAGATTTCTACTGATTTTCTGACAGAAAATTAAACTTTTTTTAAACTGTTAGTTGTTTAAAAATCTAAACCCAAAACTTAAACGATTGATTATTTCTTCAAACGGTGGCGTGGGGGGGGGGGTTGCTCCGTGTCAACCGTCCTGCCCATAATTACAGGTGAGTTTGTTCTGAACACCTGACGCTCTGCAGACACTATCCCAGAAAAGATTCCAATCAGAGTTTAAAGTAGATGTTAAAGCAGTCAGATAGAAATCCTGACATAGAATGGAGCTGCAGGAGGAGAAGAACCTACAGTCTCTGAAACATCTCTGCAGCTTTTTCCTTCATGAATGTTTCTCCTCCAGAGGTCAGAGGTCATCCGACAGATCCAGAACCACTGAAGTTCTGATGGAAGACAAGAGAGACTTCAGATGCTCCTGGAGGAGCACAGGAGGAGGAGGTGGAGGAGGAGAGGAGGTGGAGGTCTGTCTCTCCTCCTCCTCCTCTCCTCCTCCTCTCCTCTCCTCTCCTCCTCCTCCTCCTCTCCTCCTCCTCTTCTCCTCTCCTCCTCCTCTCCTCCTCCTCTTCTCCTCTCCTCCTCCTCTCCTCCACCTCTCCTCCCCTCTCCTCCTCCTCTCCCCTCTCCTCCTCTCCTCCTCCCTCTTCTCCTCCACTCCTCCTCTCCTCCTCCTCTCCTCCTCTCCTCTTCTCCTCCTCTCCTCCTCCTCTCTCCTCTCTCCTCTTCTCCCTCCTCCTCCTCCTCTCCTCCTCCTCCCTTCTTCTCCTCCTCTCCTCCTCCTCTCCTCCTCTCCTCCTCCCCCTCTTCTCCTCCCTCCTCCTCCTCTCCTCCTCCTCTCCTCCTCTCCTCCACTCCTCCTCCCCTCCTCCTCCTCCTCCCCTCCTCCTCCTCTCCTCCTCCTCCACTCCTCCTCCTCCCTCCTCCTCCTCTCCTACCCTCTTCTCCTCCTCCTCTCTTCCTCCTCCTCCTCCTCTCCTCCTCTCTTCCTCCTCCTCTCCTCCTCCTCCCCTCTTCTCCTCCTCTCCTCCTCCTCTCCTCCTCCCTCTCTCTCCTCCACTCCTCCTCTCCTCCTCCTCTCCTCCTCTCCTCTCTTCCTCCTCCTCCTCCTCTCCTCCTCTCTTCCTCCTCCTCCTCCTCTCCTCCTCCCTCTTCTCCTCCTCTCCTCCTCCTCTCCTCCTCCCTCTTCTCCTCCACTCCTCCTCTCCTCCTCCTCTCCTCCTCTCCTCTTCTCTCCCTCCTCCTCCTCCTCTCCTCTCCTCCTCCTCCTCTCCTCCTCCTCTCCTCCTCCCCTCCTCCTCCTCCCCTCCTCCTCTCCTCCTCCTCCTCCCCTCCTCCTCCCCTCCTCCTCTCCTCCTCCTCTCCTCCTCCTCCCCTCTCTCTTCCTCTCCTCCTCCCTCCTCCTCTCCTCTCCTCCTCCTCCTCTCCTCCTCCTCTCCTCCTCCCTCCTCCTCCTCCCCTCCTCCTCTCCTCTCCTCCTCCTCCTCCCCTCCTCCTCCTCCCCTCTCCTCCTCCTCTCCTCCTCCCCTCTTCTCCTCCACTCCTCCTCCTCCCTCCTCCTCTCTCCTCTCCTCTCCTCCCCTCCTCCTCTCTCCTCTCCTCTCTCCTCCCTCCTCCTCCCCTCTTCTCCTCCCCTCCTCCTCTCTCTCTCCTCTCCTCCTCCCCTCCTCCCCTCCCTCCTCCTCTCTCTCCTCCTCCTCCCTCCCTCCTCCTCCTCCTCTCCTCCTCCTCTCCTCCTCTCTCTCCTCCTCCTCCCCTCCTCCTCCTCCCTCCTCCTCTCCTCTCCTCCTCCTCCTCCCTCCTCCTCCTCCTCTCCTCCTCCTCCAGTCCTCCTCCCCTCCTCCTCCTCTCCTCCCCTTCTTCTCCCCACTCCTCCTCCTCTTCTCCTCCCCTCCTCCTCCTCTCCTCTCCTCTCCTCCCCTCCTCCTCCTCTCCTCCTCCACTCCTCCTCCTCTCCTCCTCTCCTCCTCTCCTCTCCTCCCCTCCTCTCCTCCTCCTCTCCTCCTCCCCCTCCTCTCCTCCCCTCCTCTCCTCTCTCCTCCTCCCTCCTCCTCTCTCTCTTCTCCTCCTCTCCTCCTCTCCTCTCCTCTCCTCCTCCTCTCCTCCTCTCTCCTCCCCCTCCTCCTCCTCCTCTCCTCCCCTCCTCTCCTCTCCTCCTCCCCTCCTCTCCTCTTCTCCTCCTCTCCTCCTCTCCTCTCCTCTCCTCCTCCTCTCCTCCTCTTCTCCTCCCCTCCTCCTCCTCCTCTCCTCTCCTCCTCTCCTCCCCTCCTCCTCCTCCTCCCCTCTCCTCCTCCCCCCCTCCCCTCCTTTGAAGGAGCTCCACGGCTGCTGGTCGGTTGGTCTTCACACAACATTAAGAGCGGTCCTCCTTCTAAAGAACCGGAGCGAGGAAACAGAGGCATGCAAATGAGGGGGGGTGGGGGTCAGCGGGGGGAGGGCGGGGGGATGAGTGTTCGTCTCCTGATAAGGATGTTTGTATTCCAGCACCGGGGAGGGGGGGTGACAGCTGAGCGAGGGGGCGGGGCTTTCCGGGAGATGGTCATCCACGGGTGGGACGACTTGGTGGTGGTGGGGGGGGGCACCCTCACCTGGAGCGATCCGGAGTTTTGGGGGGGGGGGGACACAACATGGATGCTAAAATAGCCCCCCACCTCCTCCTAAGCTTTAGGGGGGTGCTGGCAACCTCAACAGCCCCCCACCCCCCCCCCCCAGCCAGAAAGTGGGCAGTCTGTGGCCGAGCCCTTTGGCAGGCGGGACACCTCCAGGATTAGTAGTATTAATCAGATAAGGGGGTGAAGGGCCAGACCGGCCCAGACATGGGCACCTGCTCTGGGGCTGGTTGATGGGGGGGGGGCATCAGCTGCTGCAAAGACCCTGGGACGCTCTAGTGGGTCTATGTCTCCCTCTAGTGGCCAAAGACGCTCAGACCAATCAATGGAACTGATCTGATATCAGAAAACAGAGTTATTGTGAATAGATGAATACTGCTCAGGATTCAATATTGAATGTATCATCATTCATTCTGAATCTGATGATTGATTAGAAAGACTCATAATCAATAGAAGCCACGCCCACTTCCTTTAAAACTCTGTTTAATCAAATCCAGTCCGGAGCGATCCCGACACGCATGTGTGTTTTTGTGTGTTTGTGCGTCTCACGACACTTTGGGATTGTAATTCTGCGCCCCCCACCCCTCTCCCTCCACTCTGATATCAAGACACACTTTAGTAATCCTCCAAATGAAAGGATTTGGGAGCAAGAGCATCGTCTCCCCACTGAAGATTGCAATGAAAGAGAAGGCTTCTGAGACGAGTGAGACGGCGGGATGAGACGGGAGACTTACAGGACACAAAACGGAGAGGAGGCGGGAAAAACAGCTGAGACAAAGAGCGGGAAGGCCGTGACAGTGAGAGGCACGCAGGGACACGAGCTTTATTTTGAAAAGTTTCTGGAACGTGAAATGTGATATTGTTTAGTAATATTTTGAAGTTGAATTTAAAGAAGTAAAACCTTAAATCTGTTTAATGATCACATCATGTAAAAGTCTTTTGAAGAGGAGAATTTCTGATCTTATAGGACTTGAACAGTTTTATCTGGAAGAATTTCAATTCTGTAAAAACATGTTAGTCTGAAATACAATAACAATAAATAGATTCATGAATACATCTGATAAACCTTTAGATCAAATTTAAGAAAAGTAAACCATGTTTGCTGTGAAAGGTCCTAAATTACTTTAAAAACGGAGGGAAAGTTTATGGATGTTTTACTCTGATTTCACAGAAACTTCAACGGTTCCAGCAGGTTCTCTTTAGGAGATGAAAGAGGCTCTAAGCTACGGTGGCTCCAAAGTTCAAATCACATCAACAGATCCGTCGATGAAGAGACATTTTAAAGGCCACAACAACAATTAAACAAAACAAATAAAAGCAGAATTACGTTTTAGAAAACAAAACTAAATTACAACCAAAACTTGAAGAACAAAGAAACCATTTGAGGAAACAAATGAAATGTTAAAAACAAAACACATTGAGAAACCAGAAAGAAAGGTCGTCTCTGATTGGAGGATGACCATCATGATGATGTCACTTTCTATTGGAATGATGGACACACGTCATCATGTGACATCACAGTCCCTCCAGTGACCTTCTCCTGGTTCTCAGTGGATTCTGGGTGTTTTTATCTCCTTTTTATTTTTGAAATCTTGTTTTGTTTCTTAAAATGTAATTCTGCTTTTGCATGGAGTGATTTGGACTTCATGGCCACCGTACTGGCCAGAAAGCAGGAGGAGGACAAAGTTTGGTCATCTGGATGGATCACAGCGCTCTCTCCGTTCAATCAACATGGATCAGCTGATCCTGCTGACACCCGGCTGTCCTTTGGAGGCAGTTTGATAGGTTAGCCGTCTGCGGACGAGATCTCCGGAGGTTAAGATGGTAAAGTGACAGAATCAGCTGATCTACGAGGATTGGATCACTAAAGTAAAGAGTGCAAAGCTGCGTTTATCTTCTTACGATATCGGCGTAAACGTCTGAACGTTACAGTCGACATGAGACTGTCAACACTGGAGCTGAAGCTCTGGTGTTAACCTGCGCTGAAACACATCAGGGTTCACTTGCAAGTGGTCCACAGAAACATCTAAGGTGAGCGTCCGATCTTCTGATGTTTCTGAAGCGTTTGTAGACAACATCCAAAACCCTCTCATCTTTAGGACAGTTTCTGCAGAGCAGCAGGAGTTCATCAGTTATTCACCTCTGAGCTGTGGGCGTGGTCGTTGGTGTGGAACGACCCCGCCTCCCTTCTCCTCCCTGTTGCTGAGAGCTCTCTGTTTACACTCTCTCCCACTAGCTTACAGCCCTCACACCCCCAACCTAACACTAGATGATGACACATGATCGTTTCTGTCCGGTTCTGATCCAGGAAAACAAAGACGTTCATGGATCTGTTGGTCTGCAGGTGGATGGATGGAATAGGGCGGAGCCGGGAGATTGCAGCCCCACCCAGCTGTAGTAGCTTCTATGTCACAAATACAATCTTTTTCAAACAGTTTTCCATCTGCTTTTGATGTGTTTTTAGAAAGTAAAAAAGTAAAAATAAAAATAAGATTAGAAAGAGCACTTTGACTGAATAGTTTCTTTTGTTAGGGTTGTGAACGATGACGATTAATAGACCAGAATTAACACGTTAATATTTATTAACTCAGCCGTAAAATGTTTTGATATTCTGTGATTGAGATTTTATTACATTAAAGAGATAATATGGCATTTATTGCAGTTTTTGGACAAAACTGATCTTTAATTTGAATGAGTGAGGCAGAGGATGATTTGATTTTTTTTTCTTTTTTGTATTTTCATCATTTGTTGATGAATTGTATTATTGTTGTTTTTATAAAATGAAACCAAAAACTCTGATTCTATGTTGTAAAAAGAGTTTTGGAGTTTTGACTTCAAATGAATTCCATTTTCTGTTTTTGCATAATCTTATGCCTGGTGTATAAATACAAAATGAAAACATTGACAAAACAAAGTGTTGTTATATAGGAGAAGTTGAGCTGATGAAAATGAAACCAAATAAGCAGCAGGTCGTCTTTCAAATTGAAAATGAAGGTCAATTCAAAACTAAAGTGGAGTTTTAGGCCCATAAAGGGTTAAAAATAAATGTTCTGAATGTACAATTTTGCGCGTGATTTCATATTATGATTATTTGCAGATGAGGAGTGACCGTCAAATACTGTAACTAAAAAAACAAAAACCATTCATTAATTTTTCTACAGGTTTACGATGAATTCGTTCCTTTTTTAATCGATTCCCGGCTGTTTTCCTTCGAGCTTCCATAGACCTCATAAAGACACACAGACCAAGCGGAGGCTGGAAGTGAAGCTGGGAGTGTTTACATGGAGAAATGGAGCAAATATTGTCGGTCAGAAAAGCCGGCCGCTCCCAACACTCCTTCTGGGCTGCATGGGGCCCTCTGCTATGTGATCCAGCAGAAAGTCAACAGTTTAGCTTTCCTATCCCTGTGTGGCGGGACCCCGGGGTCAGCGGGAACACAGGCGGCGCTAAAGACGGAGCCGCAGAGGCCGTTTAATCCGCCAGTGTGTGTGGAAGGTTTTAGGGCGTAAATCCTCTGTGTGGTTAGCGGGTGTAGGACAGTAAGAATGTGAGGGGGGGGCAGCTGGACGTCACTCCAGACGGAGACAAACGCACCTGAGTCACCTGGCTCGCCTCTATCCCAGAGCTGATAGGCCCCCGCACCTGTACCTGTGGAGGGGGGGGGACGAGATGAGCGTCTCACTGTCAGGGAAAAGCAGCAGAAGCACTGTGGGAAAACAATCGGTGAGAGCCAGCGGCCCGGCCCGGCCCGGCCCGGCCCGGACCGACCCGGCGCCGCGGCTCAGATAAGACCCGGGGGGGGGGCGTTAATACAGACAGGACTGTGTTTTGACTAGGGCTGCCACGATTAGTCGACTAATCGATGACTAATCGACTATTAAATTAGTCGACAACTAATTTAATAGTCGATTAATCGTTACTTTATATTGTATGAAGTCAGCGTGTAGTAAAGTTAAAAGTTATAATAGCATTCTACCAGCTTTTGGACTATTTTGGGCATTTAATAAGTTTCTTTGGTCTTTTATGGAGTTTAGCTAATATTTAATCTACATGCTAGCTGTTTTGGCTAACTTAAGGTTTCTTTTTTTAGTTTTTTAAGCTATTTTTAAGTTTAACTAATATTTCAGTGACATAGCTATTTTGGTTAATTTAGGATTTTTCTGTTTTTTTAGGCTAATTTTGAGTTTAGCTAATATTTCAGCAGTATGCTAGCTATTTTGGTTAAATTTGGCTCTTTTTATTTTTTAGGCTAATTTGGCATTTAATTAATATTTCAGCTGGTTATCAACTTCAGCGTCTTTACATCCAGTTTGCACATGACCCGATTAGTCGACTAATCGGAAAAAATAATCGGTGATTAGTCGACTATTAAAATAATCGTTTGTGGCAGCCCTAGTTTTGACCCACTCCACCTCAGGGACAAACTCTTATTTGCAAACATGCAGCATGCACATTCATGAGCGGGAAATCTGCAGACAGATACACAAACGTGCACTCTCACATGCACTCTCACATGCACTCTCACATGCACATGAAGTGTGTTATTCCTGCCATAAGAAGCACACCGCATCGTTTCTTTATCGCTGCTCCTGAGGCCACAAAGATTTACCAGCAGAGCTGATGAGGACACGCACACACACACTCTTGTACCTCACTGTTTCAGAGCAGAACTCAAGCATACTTCATCTGATTTTCCAAACTCTTCCAAACCTTCATCTGTTTCTGCTGTTGAACTGGTTCTTGAGGCATTTTTCTAATGATGGAGGACAGAAATGTTCTGATCATTAACATTTGAAACATTGTTCTGAATCTCCTGGAGGACGTGTCAGTTTGGCCACTAGGTGGCGATCACGCTATAGCAGTACATCACATTCCAGAAGAAGAAGACAGTATGAGTAAAAAACTGTTTTAGATCATAAATAGTTACTTTAAAAATATTTCCTTATCAGAGTTTAGAAAATATATATGAAGATGTTCATTTAGCCAGAATGTATGTTTAGGTGGACCGAGCGTTAGCATTAGCTGTCCTATGGGAAATCCCATTATACGTTAGCATCAAGCTAGCAGACTTTCATATGCTAAATGGTGTTACAGAGGCTGACCCTGAGAGCATCAGCCTGTTAGTAGCAGATGGTTTCTGTGGAGTTTGTTTGTCTGGTTAAAGTCACACTTGTGTTTCCTTTTCCCCGTCCAGCAGAGTCACAGCCCGTCCCACGACTCGACAGTCCTCTAAATTGGATCTGTTTTTTTTGGAGGGACGTGTGACGCAGGAGGTGATGAGAAAGCGTCACGCCTCGGCGAACAGGTCTCTCCCTCTGATGTATCACACACGGCGCTCTGAGATAGCAGACGACACAGACGCAAATAAAACACAAACAAACAGGGATATGTCACCGTCACACACACACACCCACACACACACACACACACCCACACTATCTGCAGCGGAGGCTCAGCAGACTGTAACAGACGGACTGAACGCAGGAGAAAAGAGGAAAACAAGGTTCCTGTCTGACAGCAGAGATGCTCTGATAGATGATGAGCAGCAAACTGACAACAGCATCAAATCTCACAGTTGATCCATGATTCCAATCATTCCAAACAGGCAGGAGAACCAGCCTCTGTTCATGCAGGATCTGAACTGAAACAGGAAGAAGAATGTCCGGAGAGAAGCAAAGCCCGGACAGGAGGAGAAAGTCAAACGGAGGAGTCAGACACGAGTGAGTGATGACAGAAGAAGACTTCCTGCTGGGAGGCAGACGGCGGCGGCGGACCTGTGGCGTGCTGAGGTCTCCTGGTGGACCACAGGTGCAGGTCGGCCAGGCAGAAGGCCATCTGATGGAGGAGCGGCGCCCGAGCCGGGCCTGCAGAGAGGAAGAAACGTTCCTGCTGTTACTGAGCCGGGTCACTGTTAGAAACTGAAGGAAAAACTGAAACTTCACTTGATGACATTTGGAAATATTCACAGAGACAACAACCGGATCACTGAAAAAGATTCAGACATTTTCTCTGTTTATATTATTTTAGAGAGTTTTACAGCATGAAAGCTGTAATCTTCACAGAGATGTTCCAGACTGTCAAAGGAAGATGAACATGGAACTTGGAGGAGAAAGTCCTAAAACCTGAAGGATACAAAGATGCTGCTTCAGTTTCTTCTACAGGTTTAAAAATGACTCTGTGCCTCATTCAAGCCTCACTCCATCATCTTCAGATCTGGTTCCAAAGCAGGGGTGGGCAAACTACGGCCCGGGGGCCACATGCGGCCCCTTAAGATACTTAATCTGGCCCTCCAAATTAAAATACATTGAATCAAAAATCCTAATTATTGTTTTATTTTCATTGTAATTTCTGGTTTCTTCCCATGAATGGTGTTGTTTCTCTGACGTTCGTGTGTGCTCCTTTCTGAGTCAGAAAGTGATTTTTCGGATTAAATCAAAATTTAGAAATTAAAATTGCCCAATTTTCTGTTTTTAAATGAATGTATGTGAATTTGAATCCAAATTAAAGCATGTTTTTCTCTAAATTCCATATTATCTTTTTAGTTTATGAGGTTCATTACCAAATCACTCCTTCCATCTGCTCTTTGTCCGGCCCTTATGCCAAATTTTAGAACTCTTCCTGGCCCACAAATCAAAAAGTTTGCCCACCCCTGTTCTAAAGCGTTCCCAGAAGTTTGTTTCATGACGATGATGCAGTTTTAAAATCTAAGAAAGAAAATGCCACAGGAACACATTAAAAACACCAGAATGACAGTTTTTCTGGGAGATCTGGATCTGCAGAGAAGACCTGACCGTCCTGAACATCTTCATCCTCTCTCATGTGAAAGCTCTTCAGAAACACTAGGATGAACTGATGAACTGAGGAGAGAACACGGCGGAACCATCCGGAGATGAAACCAGGAACAACAGAGGACGACCAAACAGACAGGATCAACTTATGAATTTAAGCCAAGCAGATGTTTCAAAAGTAGAAAACCATGAAACTGGACTGACTGCTATGAATGAGACATTAAAGGAAAGTGGGAAATAACACTATCCTGGAATTAAATCTATCCTGGATTTCCATAAGTCTATGTTCCAATAAAAACGTTTGCATTCTGCGGCTTTCCCTCCATGAAACGACTGCAGGTATTTTGTAAAGGGCGCCTGTTCAGACGTCCCAAGTATGGACACAAAGCAGCACAATCCTTCCTGTGATGAATCCATCGTCTCTACAAACATCCACTTGTATCCATCCCAGTTTTATCAGAACTTAAATGTGTTCATCAGCAGCTTCAGCTGATGAGTCTGTGATCCTGAGTGAAACCTGTTCTCTGTTGGAGCTTATTAACCTGAAGGATTTGGACAAATCTTCAGTTTTTCACTCAGCTTCTTTTCATGAACATGTTCAAGCATCAAATAAATGTCCGAGCACATTAACCATAGAAATGACAGAATGAATGTGTGCACAGAGGAGAGGCGGTGTAATAACTGAAGGGATCAGACTAATTAATGATGTCTGAGCTGCAGCAGCATTAGAATGAACAAAACATCTCAATAGAAGCTTTCATAAACACCAGACACCATCAAATCCCCCCACAACTCATTTGCATGCAGGTTTCATGAAACACCTTCATAATAACCACGGATTGGAGGGAGACGGTTGTTTTTTCAGGCCTTTCACGCCGCAGAGATCGCCGACGTTTCTGCGTTCCTGCGGACGCCAAACAAAGGAAGCATTGCCCGGAGAGCGGGACGTGAAAAGAGGCGGCAGACATCCGTGTGAAGGTATGTGTGCAAACATCCGCCTGCAGGAGGACGCAGCTCCTCACAGCTGGACGGCTTCACGCCAAATAATGGTGGACGGAGAGACACATGCCGGATAAATGATGGACATTTGTCTCTAAATGTTCATTCATTTTGATCAAACTGGAGCTGGAGGAAAAAAACACAAAAATATAAAACTATAAAAATTATATAAAAATTATTAGAGAGAATCATCAACCGTTTCAGTGATCTTTGCAGATGTTGGTTTGCTGAACATCTCAGCTCTAAAGAGAACAAACAAGTTTATTTAAGAGTTTAACAGCTTCATATTTTGAAACTTTCTAAACCAGAGAATTTCTGATGTTCACACCAGATGGATTGTTTTAAAGATCAGAGCTCCAGAAAGTCCAGCAGATCAGAGAGAGATGTTGAAGATGATGTTCTCCTGACAAACAGAACAGAATTCACTCTCAGACACAGATGGACTCTGGAGGAAAACTGCATGAGGACAGAGATGTTCAGCAGATGCAGCTTTGCCTCCATCTTTGTGTTTCTGCTGCCACACCTCAGAGTGAGGTAGAGACCTCTCAGAGAGAGGTAGAGACCTCACGGAGAGAGGTAGAACCCTCTCAGAGTGAGGTAGAAACCTCACAGAGTAAGGTAGAACCCTCTCAGAGTGAGGTAGAGATCTCTCAGAGTGATGTAGAGATCTCTCTGAGTGAGGTAGAACCCTCTCAGAGTGAGGTAGAACCCTCTCAGAGTGAGGTAGAGATCTCTCAGAGTGAGGTAGAAATCTCTCAGAGTGAGGTAGAACCCTCTCAGAGTGAGGTAGAACCCTCTCAGAGTGAGGTAGAACCCTCTCAGAGTGAGGTAGAGATCTCTCAGAGTGAGGTAGAGATCTCTCAGAGTGAGGTAGAACCCTCACAGAGTGAGGTAGAGATCTCTCTGAGCGAGGTAGAACCCTCTCAGAGTGAGGTAGAAATCTCTCAGAGTGAGGTAGAACCCTCTCAGAGTGAGGTAGAGATCTCTCAGAGTGAGGTAGAAATCTCTCAGAGTAAGGTAGAACCCTCTCTGAGTGAGGTAGAGATCTCTCAGAGTGAGGTAGAGATCTCTCTGAGTGAGGTAGAACCCTCTCAGAGTGAGGTAGAACCCTCTCAGAGTGAGGTAGAGATCTCTTAGAGTGAGGTAGAAATCTCTCAGAGTGAGGTAGAACCCTCTCAGAGTGAGGTAGAACCCTCTCAGAGTGAGGTAGAGATCTCTCAGTGTGAGGTAGAGATCTCTCAGAGTGAGGTAGAACCCTCACAGAGTGAGGTAGAGATCTCTCTGAGCGAGGTAGAGATCTCTCAGAGTGAGGTAGAAATCTCTCAGAGTGAGGTAGAACCCTCTCAGAGTGATGTAGAACCCTCTCAGAGTGAGGTAGAGATCTCTCAGAGTGAGGTAGAGATCTCTCAGAGTGAGGTAGAACCCTCACAGAGTGAGGTAGAGATCTCTCTGAGCGAGGTAGAACCCTCTCAGAGTGAGGTAGAGATCTCTCAGAGTGAGGTAGAAATCTCTCAGAGTGAGGTAGAACCCTCTCAGAGTGATGTAGAGATCTCTCAGAGTGAGGTAGAAATCTCTCAGAGTAAGGTAGAACCCTCTCAGAGTGAGGTAGAGATCTCTCAGAGTGATGTAGAGATCTCTCTGAGTGAGGTAGAACCCTCTCAGAGTGAGGTAGAGATCTCTCAGAGTGAGGTAGAAAGATCTCTCTGAGCGAGGTAGAGATCTCTCAGAGTGAGGTAGAAAATCTCTCAGAGTGAGGTAGAACCCTCTCAGAGTGATGTAGAGATCTCTCTGAGTGAGGTAGAACCCTCTCAGAGTGAGGTAGAACCCTCTCAGAGTGAGGTAGAGATCTCTCAGAGTGAGGTAGAAATCTCTCAGAGTGAGGTAGAAATCTCTCAGAGTGAGGTAGAACCCTCTCAGAGTGAAGTAGAACCCTCTCAGAGTGAGGTAGAGATCTCTCAGAGTGAGGTAGAGATCTCTCAGAGTGAGGTAGAACCCTCACAGAGTGAGGTAGAGATCTCTCTGAGCGAGGTAGAACCCTCTCAGAGTGAGGTAGAGATCTCTCAGAGTGAGGTAGAAATCTCTCAGAGTGAGGTAGAACCCTCTCAGAGTGATGTAGAGATCTCTCAGAGTGAGGTAGAAATCTCTCAGAGTGAGGTAGAACCCTCTCAGAGTGATGTAGAGATCTCTCAGAGTGAGGTAGAAATCTCTCAGAGTGAGGTAGAACCCTCTCAGAGTGAGGTAGAGATCTCTCTGAGTGAGGTAGAAATCTCTCAGAGTGAGGTAGAGATCTCTCAGAGTGAGGTAGAAACCTCTCTGAGTGAGGTAGAACCCTCTCTGAGTGAGGTAGAACCCTCTCAGAGTGAGGTAGAGATCTCTCAGAGTGAGGTAGAAATCTCTCAGAGTGATGTAGAAATCTCTCAGAGTGAGGTAGAACCCTCTCAGAGTGATGTAGAGATCTCTCAGAGTGAGGTAGAAATCTCTCAGAGTGAGGTAGAACCCTCTCAGAGTGAGGTAGAGATCTCTCAGAGTGATGTAGAGATCTCTGTCAGAGTGAGGTAGAACCCTCTCAGAGTGAGGTAGAACCCTCTCAGAGTGAGGTAGAGATCTCTCAGAGTGAGGTAGAAATCTCTCAGAGTGAGGTAGAACCCTCTCAGAGTGAGGTAGAGATCTCTCAGAGTGAGGTAGAAACCTCTCTCTGTGCAGACCTCAGAGTGTTTGTGGGTAACCCGACATTGATTCTGCAGCAGAACTGCTCAGGCCTGAGAACAGCAGCCCCATGAGCTGGATGATGACGCCGTGCACGTCTGAGTTTGCATGTGCACGTTTGAGAGCATTCACTTTCCATCCTGCAGGTCTTCATGCAGAAGCTGCATTAGTGTCACCTTCACTACAGACGTGCACGTGAAAGAATGCAGTCAAACCAGACACGTGCACACGCTTAGAGGGGAGCGCACAGGAGGCCTCCTCCAACTTCGTGGCGCTCTGTGAGCCGCCATGGCGCCCATTATTTTAAAGGATATTTATGAAACACTGAGCTGTGTTCACGGCTGTGTTCACACACATGCACATGTGCACACGCACACACACACTCACAGCCCCAGCGGGCCGCCCCGGTCCTGGACAGCTGCCACACTCATTCTGGCTGGGGTTGCCGTGGGTTACCTGTCCCCCCCGCACGCCTGTACAGTCAGTGTGCAGAGGGAGGGGTGTGGGGGCTCAGGTTATTGTATCTGGTTGAGACTTTCCTCACTCTCAGGTCAGGGAAAACAGAGTCAGCTTTCAGGGGGGGGTCCTCCACCCACCCCCACCCCCACCCCCCAGCCTTTCATCTGGGCTGCTGTGGGCGGAGCCAGACAACACCTTCAAAGGAAGTCAGAGCAGGACGATCTGTGGACAGGAGACACAAAGACCACTCCGAGTAAATATTGGGGGGGGGTCTCTCCCGGCAGCAGGACCCCCCCCCTTAGAAATACTGGATCCAGATCACCAGCAGACATGAGGACGAGGACGAGTCTCACGAATCTCACGTCCTGAACGTAAACGCCGATCAGACATCTCAGTAAAACCAGCTGGCTTCATGCAAAACATTGGATTGACAGACAGTCCACTTTCAACAACCTCACTCCTGATTGGTGAGTGGTTGCCATAGAAACGGTGACTCAGACAGACTGGGACCAATCCATGCTCTCTGACGACGGCTGGCTCCAACATGGCGGCGTCCGTCTGGCGACAGTTGATGGTTGAATAGTGATTCTTTGCTGAACTACATCCACTGGAGTTTATCAGAGGATTTCAGTTTGTCAGCAGTTTAAATACAGCTTAAACACATCAGTTATCTGATGCTGATCCTCATGACGTCAGACCCAAACCCTGAGACGACTCTGCAGTCAAAGCTCTGGCGGTTCATGTTTACATGAACATAATGACCGGAATGCTTAAAGTTAGAAAACATTACATATCGCAGGAAGCTAAATGTTGAAGGACCCAGCGGGTAGATTACTGATCTACATGCTTGGAAAAACTATTAAAACCCGGAAAGTAACAAAAAAAGAACGGACAACAGATCTGGAGCGTTCCAAGTGTAAAAACATGCATTAAAATCCACAGATGTTTGAAACTGAAAGCATGAGATGCTGTAGATGCAGCAGATCCTTCCTGCAGAGCAGCAGCTGGCAGCTCAGCCACATGCACTGAATTATTCACACCGACACACTCTCTCTGCTTCATGTGAGCGTTCAGTCCTTCAGCAGGGTTTGGATTCAGTCAAAACAAATACAAACTCATTTACAGACTTTACATCTTCATTTATCTCACTCAGTTCTCAATCAGATTCTGGGTTAAACTAAAACCTTTTTAACAAGAAAAACCTGAAATTCTTCAAAAACAACTTTGAACTTTGAGTTTTCAGACTTTTCATCTTCTGAATCGGACTCAGATTTTTTTCAGTCATATTGTTTACATTTTTATATGTTTTTCTATTTGTCTGCACTTCATCTCAGCAACAATTATCACTTAATTCTAAGATATTTTAGAAATTCTATAGTTTTGGTGTCTTTCATATATAATTTTATTATTATTTTGTCTATTTAGTCATTAATTTGTACCTAATAAAAACTATTTTAATTGATTACAATGTAAATGTGTTTTTTACTTATTTATTAACCACTTATTATAACATTTGTTGATCTGATGAGCTTCATTCTTCTTTTACTCAACAATCTGAACCCTTTAACATCATGTGACACACGTGAATTAAACTTTTCCTCTGTAGCGGTTGGTGAGTTCCTAGTTTGATCCGATATTTCCTCCTAAAAGCTTCAGATTCAGGAGCTGCATCTGCTGAGAGGTGGTGATTTTCTCCTCTGACATCAGAATCAAGCGTCGCTCCTCCGTCGTCTGCACCTCCTCTTATCGCTCCTCTGCCTCCTTCACCTTTTATCTTCATTTCCCTCATCTTCCTCCTGCTTTAAATGCATTAGGCTTTCTGTCCCGCCTGCAGCTGTTCCCGTCCCGTTTTCACAGACGTTCTCCTGGTTTCTATGGATTTCTGTTTCATTTGACCTCCTGCTTTCACCACGCTGACGTCTCGTTTCTACCAGAGACCTTCAGACCATCTGACCTTTCATCCAGAATCTGATCATCTGTCCAAACTCTGAGGTGAAACAGCCGTGTAGAGATGCTGGAACAGCGGCTACATGCAGAACTCCACTGAGGTTACACCCACTCTTTGAATCTGTCCACAAACAAGACTAATGTGTCAGGAATGTCAAATACAGCTGAGCAACACAAGCAGACGCTGGCTTTAAGCATCATCTCCACCACAGCTTCAGGCCTGAAGTCTCTGAGCTGCTCCTGGAGAAATCAAATCAGCCGAACCTCATCTCTGAGAGCAGCAGCAGAAATGACGGTGAATGTGTTCAGACGGAGAGTTCATCAAACCCAAAGACAGAACGACAGAGAAGAGATTCTGAATGTCGCTGGAGAAACCAAAGCAGAAACCAGAGAGGAGAAATGTTTGGTAAATGAGACGTAATGATGAGTGAACAGAGCAGTGATAAATACTGATCCCTGAAAACACCCCACAGTCTTTCAGAGACGAGTTTTTGTTCTGGTCGTGTTCTGAGAGCTCGTCTGGGTCACGGCGCCCGGCTTCAGATCCCGAGTCGCGGAGCTCCTTCAAAGTGTTTGTGCCACAAAAGCCTTCCAGCAACGTTTGCTGAGCACACAGACCTGCAGCAGCTCCTCTTTGTTACAGCATGTTTGCTCCAGGCAGCTGAAGGGCGTGAGGGTCGACCCAATGCATGCTGGACCGTCTCTGAGTCTACCAGCTCATGAAGTTCTGCTGTCAACTCAGCAGAGGGAAGTTGGTGAACAAACCCATCCTGCTGGTCGACTGCTGCAGAACTGCTGCTGCAGAACTGCTGCTGCAGAACTGCTGCTGCTGCAGAGCTGCTGCTGCTGCAGAACTGCTGCTGCAGAGCTGCTGCTGCTGAACTGCTGCTGCAGAGCTGCTGCTGCAGAGCTGCTGCTGCAGAGCTGCTGCTGCTGCAGAACTGCTGCTGCAGAGCTGCTGCTGCAGAGCTGCTGCTGCAGAACTGCTGCTGCAGAGCTGCTGCTGCAGAACTGCTGCTGCAGAACTGCTGCTGCAGAGCTGCTGCTGCTGCAGAGCTGCTGCTGCAGAGCTGCTGCTGCAGAGCTGCTGCTGCTGCAGAACTGCTGCTGCAGAGCTGCTGCTGCAGAGCTGCTGCTGCAGAACTGCTGCTGCAGAACTGCTGCTGCAGAACTGCTGCTGCAGAGCTGCTGCTGCAGAGCTGCTGCTGCTGCAGAACTGCTGCTGCAGAGCTGCTGCTGCAGAGCTGCTGCTGCAGAACTGCTGCTGCAGAACTGCTGCTGCAGAACTGCTGCTGCTGCAGAGCTGCTGCTGCTGCAGAACTGCTGCTGCTGCTGAGGCTTTGTGGGCTTAGATTAATACAGATAAACTCAAAATGTTCGATTTTCTATCATTGTTATTATTTCCACATGTAACAACATGTGCCATACCGCATGTATCGTACTATTAACATGTTTGATGTCAAATGAAGGAATTAGTTGCTAATAGACAGTCTTTATGTAGCTATCTCTGCTTCTGTTTGGTGCAGTGCTGTTCATGTGTTGTATTACATTTATGTTATTGTTGCTATCATGATAAACAGAAATGAACTGCTGTTCATTTTTCAGGAATAAAACAAATAATAAAAAATGCCATTTTTATTTTTATTTTTACAAACTTCTGGCAGAAGTTTATGTGAGTTCCTTTCAAAATAAAAGTCACCCTGCCACATGTGATCATGTCAATGCAGTAAGTGTGATGTCAGCAGTGATGAAATAGAAATACATAGAACTTTACTGTTGTTGGTGCTTCAAATGTAAATTTAACAAACCAAACTGAAATCTGAGCTCATGAATTCATCACTACTTGTCACACAAAACGTTGTCGTTTGACTTACAGTTTGGTATTTTCCTTCAAACATTTTTATGAGTTAAAGTTAGAGCTTGTTTATTTATTTTTCCTTTACTACTTTGTCACTTTTATTTTACAGTTCATTTTTAAAAGGGGGGGGGGGGGCAGATCTCAGAACCAGAAGAAGAAACAAACACTTCCTTCTACTGTACCGGTGAACATGTAACCCCCCCATTCCTGCTCATTCCAGGTCCGGTCTGATGATCTCAGGTCCGATCAGAACCACAACCCCGTCAGGTTCTGACTGGACCTGAGATCCAATCAGAACCAGATCCCCGTCAGGTCCGATCAGAACCAGATCCCGTCAGGTGCAGCTGCAGAGATTCAGGGTTGACCTCTGAACATGAGTTTGGTTCATTCAAACTAAATAACAAACCTTTTACTGACGTTTTAAACATCTGAACTTTGGTCCCGGGGCATTTTCTGCTGGGGGGGTCAGTGAATGTGACTCTGTTTGTGCTTCAGATAGAGGAGACGAGTGGAGGCTCCTCTCAGCAGATGAGTAAACGTCATTAGAGGAGGTAATGGAGGGAGGAAGGTGGGAGAAAGGTATTTACCCAGCGCCCCGAGCAGAAACACAAACACAGTAATGACTGAGACGGGGGGGGGGATTGAGCGGGAAAACTGTTGGAAAACAATTACGGATGTGAAGCACCTGAACATTAGATGAGATTCATTAAAGCTTTAACGATTTCCTTTCATTACGGCTCCAGCTAATGGCTCTAATCTGAGCGGCGAGCGGCCCTGGAGCGGCCCTGGAGCGGCCCTGGAGCGGCCCTGGAGCGGCGAGCGGCCCTGGAGCGGCCCTGGAGCGGCCCTGGAGCGGCGCCTCAGGCCAGGAAAGCCAACACTTCCAGAGCCTGATGGCTTTCCGGTCTGGGAGTCTCTGCAGACGCTCCACAGGCACCGCTGGAGCTGCTGCGTCATGGCTGGAGGTCTTCATTGTCGCTCCGGGTCTCCTCTCACATGTTTCACCTCCTTCTTCTCAGCTGACCAGGTGTTAGATGAGCGCTCACAGCAGCCAATCAAAGAGGAGGATCAGGAGACAAACAGCGTGAAACTGTCCTAATAGTCCAAGTCTCACTTCCTGTCCTCGAGAGCCCCGCCCCTCACCTGCAGTCTGACCATCACGTTAAACATCTAACCATGATTTTCATGAGAGTTGATCTTTAGAACAGCTCCATCTGGAGCAGCAGAGTCAGTCAGCTGAGAGGTCAGAGGTCATCCTTTGTCCTCATAAACTCTGCAGACTTTCAGAACGTTAAAGACTGGATTACACTGATGATGAAGTCTGAATTCAGATCTACAGGAATGAAACATGTAAACGTCTGATTGCACATTTCAGACAGAAACTGGGTTTCCTCTGCACCTGTCAGAGAGACCCGCGCTCATCCACGCGTGAAAACCAGCGTCCGCTCCGGCCAGCACGCCGGGGCCGCTGCCAAACCGCCGCCGCGGCGCTCTGAGCAGGTCCTGGCTCACGTCACGTCCTGCCCGGCACCGTATCTGCTCTGCGCTGTCATTCTGGGGGGTGGGGGGGGGGGGATGTTCCTGTCAGACTCTCCACAACAACATGTCCTCCTCACCTGGAGGTCTGCACCACAGAGGACAGAACAGACAGATCCACGGGATTTTCTGATTGATCTGATTGATCTGATTGATCTGATTGATCTGGAAGACTTAAACAGATGTGTCTATGTGGGTCTAAAACATGAAGGAGTTTGACAAACAAACTTAATTAATGAACAAAAGAAGAATGTTAAATAACATGGAGCAGATTTCCTCTGATATGCTTCACTCTCGATTTACTGGCTGTAAAATCAGAATTATTACAACTATTGTATTAAAAGACAACAAACCGTTTTCATCCCAGACAAACAAAAATCCTCCATTTAGTAAACATTAAAGTTTTGACCCTTCATGCACCAACTTCTTATGGATTTCTAAACCCGTTTTTTGCTCTAATCCTTATATATAAAAACTGATATCAAATACTGCATAGATCAGTTTAAACCAATAAAACAGATTTTTTTTCAATCTGACTCCTTATATTTCTGTCAGAACATCTGATAAAAATCCTGACCTGGACCCAGAGAGAGATGATATTAAAATCACCTCATGAAAACTCCAAGTTTGACACCAAAGTGAAGTATGATCCATAAATATCCTCCTCTTTCTGCATGTGCCTCATTAAAGGAGAGATTTCAGTAAAAAATTAAAATATTCTGATGTCAAAGCCTGCCTGCTCTGCTCATCCTCTAACGTTTCCAAAGTGTTCCCAGTGGAATTTTAATAATGATTGTTGTGTTTTCAGCCAGAATCAATAAACCTGCATCATTTTCTTGGACATAGTTTCTGCAGAGCGGCAAGAGTTTATCAGAAATTCACCTCTCTCCCCTTCCCCTCCCTGTTGCTGAGAGTTCTCTGTTTACACTCTCTCCCACTGGCTTACAGCCCCTCAAAACCCCAAGCTAACATTAGACTCCAGCTCAGAGGAAAACAAAGACGTTCATGGATCTATAGTCTGCAGATGGAAGATCAGAATGGAGCAGAGCAAGGAGCTTGTGACTCCGCCCACATTAGTTTCTATGTCACAAATACGATTTTTCTCCATTTGATTCCCAGATGTCCTCCATGATCGACATGTTCTACACCAACATGACCGTCTCAGTAGAGAAGATCTTAAACATCTGAAGAAGCTGAATGGGAAGTGAAGAAGGATCATGGCTGGTTTCAGTTTATAAGGTAACAGATGTGATCCCATTTGAAGGTGGGGGGGCAGCTGGTCATCAGCGGGTGTGAATAACTGTCAGAAGTTCATCATGTCTGGGGTAAACTTCTGGAAAACTCTTCAGCTCTAGATTAAACATTTCTACGTCTCCATCATGGAGACATGAAGGAAACCCTTTGGATCTGCTGGGATCCACCGCAGGATCATGTTCCTGAGTCATGGTTCTGGTTTGTTTCAGAGCTCTGCAGAGCTGAAACCTGCTTTTATGATAATGATCTCAGGCGGGGCAGACGACCCGCCCCAGCTCTAAAAAGCCCCCCCACACCAGCTTAAAGTGGTCTGGGCGGGTCGATCCTGCTGGCTCAGCGTCGGCACGGCAACAAGCGCTATCCTGGCTGACATCTGCTGCAGGACCCGGGGCCACGCAGAACTCAGAATGGGTTTAATCCCCGCACAGCCACGTTTGGGGGGGGGACGGCAGTTTTCCTGCTAACCTGCAGGCCTCCTGGAAGAACAGGGAATGTTGACAGTAACGGGCCCCCCCACACCCATTATGACTGAGCAGGGGGGCGTGACCGCCAGGGTCGGCACAGAGCTGCCGCCGCTGATCCAGTTGGATGGATTTGGGTTTTGAACGCAGTGAAAGGAGGTGCGAGAAGCCGAGCTGGAGTGGGTCAGGGGGGGCCGCGAGCCAGGCACGCCGAGCTAAAACAAGAGCTGCACTGATAAAACACAAAAAAAAACACCACCGCTGCCCCAGGAGCTGGCGGGGGCCTCAGTGCATGTTGGGCCGCTGCTGAGGGCAGTTCCTGTGTCACTGCTGGCGGTCTGCTGCCCCCTAGTGACCGACACAGAGAACGCAGCAACACAGAACATGGAGAATGAACCTGATCAAACTCTGGGATTTGATCATCTTTAGTAGCATTCTACAAAATAAAATTCAGTTAAAAGCTTTCTTTTAAATTAGTCACTTTTGAATGAGCAAAATCATTTTAATTTAAGGAAAATACGTGTAATATTTTCTGAATTACTGAGATAGATTTCCCCAACAAGACAGATATGAATAATTATTTTTGTATTTCAGGGAGAAAGGCACGTCCAGAATTTAAACACTTTTTTTATAAGTGAAATTTGGGGGCAAAATTTAAATTTTAGATTAGACGACTCATCATTTTTGGAGATGTACAGACATTTTGTCTAATATGAAGGATGATTTCTGTAATTAATTTTTAGCCCTAATTTGTCATTTATATCTAAACATGCAGTGGGCTCAAATGTGCAACATTTGGTGTCAATAAAGCCCTTTTTTCCTTAATTTGAACATTTTCAGATCCTCCTGCCCTCCCAAACATTTGATCGTCCGATTGAGTTTTCTTGCTTCATAAGGCAAATTTCTGGCTCCTTTAACAGATTCTTTGGTGTCATTGTTGCTCAAAATTCAGAAAAGTCAGTTCATCAGCTGATAAAATGTGCTCAGGATGATTAGAATGAACTGGAAACAGACTCAGGCAGAGTCAAAGGTTTCCTCTAAGCCAGGGGTGGGCAAATGTTTTGACTCGTGGGCCACCAAGGGTTCTAAAATTTGGCATAAGGTCCGGACAAGGAGCAAATGGAAGGAGTGATTGGGTAATCAACCTCATAAACTAAAAAGATAATATGGAATTTAGAGAAAAACGCTTTAATTTGGATTCAAATTCACATATATTCATTTAAAAACAGAAAATTGGGGAATTTTAATTTCTAAATTTTGATTTTTGTT
This sequence comes from Oryzias javanicus, assembly GCA_003999625.1. Taxonomy (NCBI): domain Eukaryota; kingdom Metazoa; phylum Chordata; class Actinopteri; order Beloniformes; family Adrianichthyidae; genus Oryzias; species Oryzias javanicus. The sequence goes on along the minus strand of CM012451.1, from coordinate 9,658,019 downwards.
CTCTTTTTGGTGATCCATGGGGGTTTATGTTCTTCAGAGGAAAATGTGAACTCAAAGAAATCTGAAAAATCACCATCTGACTCAGAAAAAAACAAACACGAACGCCAGAGAAACACCATTCATGAGAAGAAACCAGACATACAATGTATTTTAATTTGGAGGGCCAGATTAAGTAGCTTAAGGGGCCGCATGTGGCCCCCGGGCCGTAGTTTGCCCACCCCTGCTCTAAGCAAATGTTTCCCAGTAAGTGCTCTGACAGCATCAGGCTCCTCTCCTCCAGAACGCCTGATAAAGATCTCGTTTGACAGAGACACGCAGAGGAAATGAAGACAGCGCCGTCCATCAGCTCATCAGCCGCCTATTACATTTGCATTTGTCTTCATGAGGAGCTCGATTCCATCAGAGCCATTTCACGGACCGTTTCTCAGAGCGCACGGTTCTGCCGGGAGCAGACCGGCAGCAGAAGTGGCGGTACGCGGCGAGGCCGCGGCGCGGCACGGCGCCCAGGAAGTGTGCACATTATGAGATTTAATTGAGTAGTTCTGCATCAGTGCCAGGAAGCAGGAGGTGTGTTTGTGCTGCTCTCTGTTCCCTCTCCCACAGCACGCCGGCTCTTGGCTGCAAACAAAGAGCTTCTCCAGTTTCAATCACAGACAAACACAGAGGCAGGAGAACGTCAGGGAAGACTGGGAAGCGTTTGCATGCCTCCGAGGCGCGCTCTTTCTAATGCCAAAACTAAAGCGGAGCTCGCACGGAGCTGCAGGCGGTTCCTGCAGACGCCACATCTTCAGAGTTTAGTGGAGTTTGGACCTCTAACCAGACCAGCAGAGAGACACTCTGAGATCACATTTCAGCGGATGTTTGAGTCACTCTGGAAAGTCCAGACATTCAGGACGTTCCTGCTTGGTTTTATTTAAAACTGTGTATCACTCATTGAAATCAAATGGAGGAGCTGTGCTCCTCTCTTATTTATTTACTTAAATTTCATTTCAATATTTTGTTTTTAGAATTTTTCACCAGCTTTGGAGATCTTTTAGCTTTTTCTTTTCACAGGCCGTTATTTTAATTAAGAACACGATCTTAATAGCTCACCTGGTTACATAAAGGTCACTTTTTTTAAAAAAAAAAAAAGCTTTTATTCTGAAAATTTTACACCTTTTTTGTCCTTCTGAGCCTTTTTCCTTAAAATTCTGCAAACAATAACCTACTACTGGACGCGTTTTTTTTCTCCAGGTCGTTATTGTAAATGAGAGATTTTTTTCATATCTCACTTGGTTAAAAAAAAGTTAAATGTTAAAAAAAAAGCTTTTATTTTGATAGGTTTTTTTGTCTTTATGAGCCATTTCCCTTTAAATTTTTAAAATAACTTATTATTGGCATTTTTTATCAGTTCTTTTATTATGTAGCTTCATTCAGTTTTAACATTTAATTTGAAATATTTTACTGTAAATATTTCATGTTTTTAACTTTATGTTTAAAAAATGAACTAAAAATGATTTCCTTTATTTTTTAGTATTTTGTTTCATTCTAGTTTTTGCTGGGCTCCCCCCTCATGATGTGGTTGATCCTAAAGTGAACCGTTTGCAGACGCAGACACTTGTGAGGTGAAGACTCTGGGGCTTTAGGGAGCAGAGGTGAGCCGCGCAGAAAGCTCTCCGGTGTTTTGGGTGTTCAGGTGAAACAAAGCAGGAAGGTGTCAAAATCACAGTTCTCATGTTTCAGAGGGAAACTTTGAAGCGTCCCGCAGCGATTCTCAGACTTCTGAAAATGTTTGGGGAGAATCTTCAGCCCAAATCCATCAACACTTTTCTCCCTGGAGCTCAAAGAGAGTCAGCATGAGCAGAAACCTGCAGCTTATACTGACACCTGCTGGATTCATGGTGGAACTGCAAGTGATGCTCATGCTGGGAGCTTCAGGATGCAAATAGCAGAAATCTGATGTGTATCAGCTGATCTAAAGCAGGAAACTACTAACAGACGGATGTGCCACTCACTAAGAAGGCGTGGCCGACAGGAGCGCTGATGTCATTGTGTTCATGTGCTGTTTGTGTGAGTTTAAATCTCCCCAATGAGGGCTGTTTGATCTGATAAGAGGGGGATGTGGAGGCTGGTGGGTGAGCTGATTATCTGCCTCCTCTCTACCTACCCCGCAGGGTCAGTCAGGTGGAATCTACAGGGCCAAGAGGAGGCAGAGAAAACACAGGCGTGGGCAAGAGGGGAGGAGACGGAGACAAAAGCTGCAGCCATGAACAGGGATGGAGGATTATACAGACTTCTGGCTCCTCCCCTTACCTCTAGGATCACCGGCCCACAGGTTTCACCTCCAACGCCACATTCTCTGATTGTTTTCACAGCACAGGCCAGCATGCAAACGGCACCAGATATTATCGCCTGCCCCAACGCCGCGTTCTGGCGGCGCTCTTACGTCGTCTCTTTTTTTTTTACAAAGACAAAGCATCTGTAATCCCCTCATGTCAGGCCCACAGGGGAGACTGCCAAAGACATAAAAACAATAAACACCGGAGTCGGACTTGTCAAACAACAGTCACCGCAAACAACGAGCTCTTTCACACCGTCCCGGTCACAACTGTCACGGCCATTATTATGAAACCAAAAGGGTTTTAGGCGATTCTGCAGGATCTGCCCCGTCATGCCCGCATGCCAAAGGAGGGCACCTGCAGGTTAAAAACAATACTCTGACTGAGCTTAAAACAGCCGAGTGAAACCAGAGCACATCCTCCAAACGTTCAACCATCACAAACACACATTTTCAATGTCCTGATTTACCTCCTGCAGGGCAGATTCACCAATGCCTCCACGGAAACACTCAGGATAAATTAATAAAAATAAATCTCATTCTACCTTCAGTGAAAAATATTTAAAGAAAATGTATTCATCCCTTGATGGAAACAATACATCAGTAAGTATTTTTAACTGATAAAAATGCAAGATTGTAATTTATTAAAGGGAAAAAATAAGGATAATTTTATTAGCATTTTAATTACATTTCCTAGTGACATGAACTGAAAAGGTTTTAACTACAGCTAGAGAATCCATTGATGTCCACAAACTTTAATTCATCACTTGAGGATAAAGTTAAGGGGAAATAAGACTTAAGAACTGGTTTCACTCAAATCACAGACATTACTAGTTTCTTGCTGTATATTTGTAATCTCAAATACAGTGACTCATTTGAGAAAAGACAAATTGATTTGTAAAAACCTAAAAGTTAGAAATATGAAAGCTTTATTTTTTTTTTTTTTAACAAAAATCTAAATTTGACTGAATGGGGGGGGGGGGGTGCAGAAAATGAAAGCAAAATAAAATGGAAACATTTTCTTATATTACTCCTCAGCCAAAAGCAGTGAACTTGAAGCTTATTTTATTAAGTATGCTTCAGTACAAGAAAAGCGAGTGTTCGTTATAGTATTTAGTTATTTTCTGTTTCTATCCATGATTTTCTGTATTGTACCGAACCTAAACTAGACTTCTTTTGCTAGAGGATGCTCAACAAGTCAAAGATTAAACTTGAAATTGAACAATAAAAAGTAAATAAAAGTTCCCACCGGTGCAGTCACATAAAACATTAAGGTTTACATTCTAAAATGATAGAAATCTATGTAATCTTCTTACCTTAACAGCAGGAGTTTCGTCGTAAATGTCTTTTTTTCCCCAAACCTGGACGTCACTGGGATCCTGGCTTGCTAAGCTAGGCTAGCTAGTTAGCATTTCCCAAACGAAACTTTTAGACGTTTAAGGAATTCAGTCTCACGACAGCTAATTTAGAGGCGCAGCTTTAATTATTTAAATTAAACACAAACTCATCGTTCATTTCCATTTGTTAAAGAGAAGCTAATCTGTTTAGCTTTTACATGTCGCTGCTGGTCGCTAGGCAACCTCCACAAACGCCTGCTATGCTAACCTGATGCTAACCAGCTAGCACGTGTACCGCTCATTAAACGCTTTTTTGTTGCTAGTCACGTGAACGTAATCTATAGGATATCGATTATATATGTATCTATTAAAACTTCAATTTATAAAATGAACAAAATGAGACTTTTTTTTTGTCCTATTTCGCTCCCAGAGAGCACTAACTACAATTCCCAAGACGCCTTTCGGTAAATGCCGCGAGACCGTCCCAAACGTCGTGATGAACGGAGGTTTTAAAGAGGCGTGAACGCCGGCTCTGTCCAGACGTGGGGGAGCACAGTTGGAGTCCTGACCCAGAGATGGTAAGATAGTCCAGTTTTACATGTGATTTATCCCTGCGGTTCTATTCCGAGTCGATCTGAGACCAAACGAGCTAAAATAAAGTTCAGAAGTGAAGCAAAGTCAGATAGAAATGTGTTTGTTCGAAAGTGCGTGACTGTACTGCAGTGAAACCGTTATTTACACGCATTTATATAACTACCTGCTGTTTGTGTGACTTCATTGTAACCAGTCCTTGTTTCAGTTGAATGAATGGTGAAGATAACCTCAGTAAACTCCGGGTTTATCATGTAACGGGGGGGGCAGGAGGTCTATTTATAAGCTGACCCCTGCTGCAGTAAATCCTGATGACAGGAGTAGTCACTGATCCCATGTGCCTAACGTGACCAAACTGTCATTCTTAGTGTTTCTAAACGGAATCAATGCTCTCTGTTGTTGTGGATCCTGCAGGCTGAACCGATCAGAGTTCTGGTGACCGGTGCTGCCGGACAGATCGCCTACTCGCTGCTGTTCAGCATCGCCAAAGGAGATGTTTTTGGCAAAGATCAGGTAACTCGATGATTTGTTCGTGGGCGCGGCGGGGCTTCAGCCGTATCGTGGCAGCTCTGAACAGGTGGCGTCCCTGTGGGAGTTGATCAGATTGCACCCGATCATCCATGTGGCCTTACAGGCCTTAGAGAAGCCCTGATTGTCCTTGAGGTCTGTCAAGGGGATCTTAGTCCATCTTTAACACCACCTGATCCGTTTGGCTCATGCTGCTGTCGTGGTGGAGTCGTGCACCTTACTCCCCCTTTTTCCCAACAGCCAATCATCCTGCTGCTTCTGGACATTACGCCCATGCTGCCGGTGCTGGAAGGGGTCGTCATGGAGCTGCAGGACTGTGCCCTCCCACTCCTGAGAGGTAAACCTGCCATCAAAACAGATGCAGACGGTTGTTTGACATCTGCAGGGAGTCACCTCAGAGTTTTATTCTTTATTTTCTCCAAAATAACCTCATATAAACATTGATATGACATTTGGTACATTCATTTCTGAGGCTCCTCCCCCATTAGCATGATCCAAACCCAACCTGGTTCCTGTTTTCTGCCCTGCAGTTCATCATCGCTCCACTAGATCAGGGGTGGGCAATTGTTTTGACTCGTGGGCCACAAAGGGTTCTAAAATTTAGCATAAGGGCCGGACAAGGAGCAGATGGAAGGAGAGATTGGGTAATCAACCTCATAAACTAAAAAGATAATATGGAATCTAGAGAAAAACATGCTTTAATTTGGATTCAAATTCACATATATTCATTTAAAAACAGAAAATTTGGGAGTTTTAATTTCTAAATTTTGATTTTTGTTCTCTTTTGGGTGATCCAATGGGTTGATGTTCTTCAGAGGAAAATGTGAACTCAAAGAAATGCTGCGTTTATGTGGTGTAGGAATAATCTGAAAGATCACCATCTGACTCAGAAAGGAACACACACGAACGTCAGAGAAACAACACCATTCATGGGAAGAAACCAGAAATACAATGAAAATAAAACAATAATTAGGATTTTTGATTCAATGTATTTTAATTTGGAGGGCCACATTAAGTAGCTTAAGGGGCCGCATGTGGCCCCCGGGCCGTAGTTTGCCCACCCCTGCACTAGAGGCAGTAGAAGCACTCTCTCTGATCATTTCAAAATGTCTGCTTCCATAAACTTACAAATTACTTTTGGCGGGAAAATGATTATATGTAAAAGAAAGATGGTTTGAAATGACTTAGTTTTATTAAGAAATATAAACTTAGTGATAACCCCAAACAAAAGTTAAGTTGTCATTACTGTATATATTTATTTATTCATTCATTTTTATGTTTATGTGTATTATTATATTAAGTCTCTTATATGTTGTTTTATTTATGTTTTATATGTTACGTTGGGTAATTGTGGTTGTTGTTATATGTAATGTTGTTGCTAATGTAACTCAGTTGTAAATAAAGATTAGAGAAAAAGTCAGCTAACATTAAACCCCGACAGACCCGGATAAAATCCTCTGTGTAGCAAAGTGTAAAAAGGAAAAAGTTTAGCTAATTTTCAAGACTTTATGGAGGATAACTCATTTATTGTTATTTATTCTAACAAATGACATTTAAAGAATAGTAAAAGGTTGATCATTAGTTCTTTCTAATCCAGTTACAGCATGTCAAACACGTGGATCACGCATGTGGGAAACATAAATATTTTTTTTTCCCGCGGTGGTCGTGGAGCGCCGCTCCAATCCGGCTCTCCGTGTCAGCATCGCCGTGGTCGTGAGGCGCCATTATCTGCCACCTCCATTGTGACCTGGATTTTTTTTGCCGTGGCGCCGTCCCTTGCTTTGTTTGGCTCAGAGGCCCCCCCCCCACACTGATCAGCTCTCCGTGCTCAGATAAACAGCATGGTGACGGGAAATCAGGAGGACATGGAGGAGTTTGACTCCTCCTCTCCACAGTCCCAGTGGGGGGGGTCATATTTTACCTCCCGGGGGGAGCAGGAAGGAGCAACTACAAACGAATCATTGGTTGATGATGGTTTTAAATTAGTGGTATGACCGTTAACACACAGGATTGATAGACTAGAACCAACCGGTTCAGCTGGGAGATCAGCAAAACTCAGTCTAAAAACAAACTTAAACATTTTTGGGATTTCCATAGAAAAATGAATCTCATGTTTCCTGATGGAATTTTCTGTTTTTGCATGATTTTTATGTCTTTTTTTTATGTGTATTGATACAAAATGAAAAAATAAAGTTTTAGAGTTTTAGCTCTTGGGTTCCAAAGGATTCAAAATAAATATTCTAAATATACAATTTTGCGTTTGATTTCATATTATGATTATTTGCAGACGATACGTGACTGTCAAATACTGTAATAAAAAAATGAATAGTAATTCAACGTGATTAATCTCATTTAATTTCTCCAGATTTTTGATTAATTAGTTATTTCTTTTAATCCATTCCCGGACCTATTTTAAATGTTTGTTATTCCTGTTGACTCCTTCGCTCCACAACGCCTAAAAAACGAAAAGGAAAAACACAAAAATAGGTTAGCCAAAACAGCTAGCATGTAGCTAACATATTAGCTAAACTCCAAAACATCCTAAAAAAAATCTTATAAATGCCAAAATAGTCCAAAAAGCTAACGGGAGTGTCAATTTTTAAATCTGTAAAACTGTAACTTTTTAACATAATTCTGAATAATAAAAAGGCATGAATATTATTCCAGAATAAATCAACTTAAACCTTAAATAACTTTCAATATTTTTCTCTCCATAAAAATAGATTTAGTCAAAATTATACAAGTTAGAAATGAGAGTAAGATAACATTGGGTCATTAATAACAATAAAATAAAATGATCTGGAGGGCCGGATAGGATTACCCAGAGGGCCGGATCCGGCCCCCGGGCCGTGACTTCGACTTGTGTTTTAGAAGAAGCTGAAGACTTTGTCTCTCTGCAACAGAGGTCGTCGCCACTGATAAGGAGGAGGTGGCCTTCAAGGACCTGGACGCGGCCATCCTGGTGGGCTCCATGCCGAGGAGAGAGGGCATGGAGAGGAAGGACCTGCTGAAGGCCAACGTGGCCATCTTCAGGAGCCAGGGCGCCGCTCTGGACAAGCACGCCAAGAAGACGGTGAAGGTAAAGAAACCTCAGGGCCCATCTGTTCGGCTTCATGGGAACCGAATAATAATGATGATGATGTGTTTCAGGTCCTGGTGGTGGGAAACCCCGCCAACACCAACTGCCTGATCGCAGCCAAGTCCGCCCCCTCCATCCCCAAAGAGAACTTCTCCTGCCTGACCCGTCTGGACCACAACCGGGCCTGCTCCCAGGTCGGCCGGCGTCCGGTCCGCGTTCAGACTCGGCTCCGCACTCGGAGCTCAGTGTGCTCTTTGTCCCGAAGGTGGCCATGCGCTGCGGAGTTCCCGCCACGCACGTGAAGAACGTCATCATCTGGGGGAACCACTCGTCCACGCAGTACCCCGACGTCCACCACTGCAGAGTCAGCGTGTCGGGCGGCGAGCTGGCCTGCTTCGATGCAGTCAAGGACGACGGCTGGCTGAAAGGAGACTTCATCGCTGTGAGTCTGAGGCCCGCCGGCGACGGGCCGCCGGCGACGGCCTGGCGGCGACGGCCCGGCGGCGACGGGTCGCCGGCGACGGGCCGACAGCGACGGGCCGGCAGCGACGGCCCGACGGCGACGGCCCGACGGCGACGGCCCGACGGCGACGGCGGCGCGGCGGCGACGGCCGGCGGCGACGGCCCGCGCCGCTCGTCTTCAGATCCCAGTCGTCTTCTAATGAGGACGTTTTTAGTCAACATCATAAACCTCTGTCCTTTTCTAGGACATACTGTAGTTTCTGCAGAGCGGCAGCAGTTGTGGGCGGGGCTACTTTCTGTCACTCATCTGTTTACACCCCCATGCTAGCATTAGCGTAGCATAAACTAGCAAGCGGTTGTCCTGTTCTGATCCAGATTCCTTGTCATTGAGACAAATAAAGATATCAATCGTTCTACATTGCAAACTAAAATCCCAGTTCTGAGATTAAAGTTTCCTAAATTGCAAACAAAAAGTAAAATTTCAAGAATAAAACTTCAGAATTAGTAAATATTTGTTTTCAAAAACATTTTTGTGTTTTCAGATGCGTTGCGTCTCTTTTTGTCTTTTCTTTGATTTGGGTTCATAAGTTTCAGTGTAGTGTGACTATGATCCACCAAACTGCCGGCTGATTGGTCTAGATTCTATCCAATCAAATTACTGTTATTGTCCAACGAGGCTCAAACACCAGACAGGCTCTTTCACTCTGGATCTGTTCTCTTTGACTGGAGAAATACTCATTTTGAATCATTTTAAAGAGATTCACATTTTCTTTTAGCATTGATTACATTTTATTTATTTGTGAATTTATGGCCTGAAATTGTAAAATAAACTAAAGTTTATCTGTGGATTTTACACTAAACAGTTCTGAGATCTGTAAATTCTCCAGAGCAAATTATTGGTAAAAAGTTTGATTTTCTTTAGGATCTGTTTGTCTGCAGCAGAGGGGGGCGGAGCAGGGAGCTTGTGGCCCCGCCCAGCGTATTTTCTACATCACAAATACGATCTCTTTTAAACGAAACCCTCTTTTCAACAGAGCAGGTCATCAACGGCGTTCACGCTTTGAAAACGATCCCTCGTGTGTCCTTGCAGACGGTGCAGCAGAGGGGCGCCGCCGTCATCAAAGCCAGGAAACTGTCCAGCGCCATGTCTGCCGCCAAGGCCATCTGCGACCACATGAGGGACCTGTGGTCAGGAACGGCGGAGGTAAAGCAGACCGCCACCCCTGCTACGGCTGGGACGCGTCCGCCCGCTGCTCTGTAGGAATAGAATGGAGGAAAAAAACTTTACTCAGCAGTAAATGACCAGCTGCTGCATGACTAGGGCTGCCACAAACGATTATTTTAATAGTCGACTAATCACCGATTATTTTTTCCGATTAGTCGACTAATCTGTTCATGGCCAAAGTGGATGTAAAGATGCTGAAGTTGATAACCAGCTAAAATATTAGTTAAATGCCAAATTTACCAAAAAATAAAAAGAGCCAAAGTTAGCCTAAATAGCTAGCATGCTGCTGAAATATTAGCTAAATTCCAAATTAGCCTTAAAAAAATGGAAAAATCCTATATTAGCCAAAACAGCTAGCATATAGCTGAAATATAAGCTAAACTCAAAAATTGTCTAAAAAAACTTAAAAAAGCTTAAGTTAACCAAAATAGCTAGCATGCTGCTGAAATATTAGCTAAATTCCAAAATAGCCTTAAAAAAATGGAAAAATACTATATTAGCCAAAACAGCTAGCATATAGCTGAAATATAAGCTAAACTCAAAAATTGTCTAAAAAAACTTAAAAAAGCTTAAGTTAACCAAAATAGCTAGCATGCTGCTGAAATATTAGCTAAACTCCAAAATAGCCTTAAAAAAATGGAAAAATACTATATTAGCCAAAACAGCTAGCATATAGCTGAAATATAAGCTAAACTCAAAAGTTGCCTAAAAAACGTAAAAAAGCTAAAGGTTGCCGAAATAGCTAGCATGCTGCTGAAATATTAGCTAAATTCCACATTAGCCTTAAAAAACGGAAAAATCCTATATTAGCCAAAACAGCTAGCATATAGCTGAAATATAAGCTAAACTCAAAAATTGTCTAAAAAACTTAAAAAAGCTTAAGTTAACCAAAATAGCTAGCATGCTGCTGAAATATTAGCTAAACTCCAAAATAGCCTTAAAAAAATGGAAAAATACTATATTAGCCAAAACAGCTAGCATATAGCTGAAATATAAGTTAAACTCAAAAGTTGCCTAAAAAACGTAAAAAAGCAAAAGTTAGCCTAAATAGCTAGCATGCTGCTGAAATATTAGCTAAACTCCAAAATAGCCTAAAAAACCTTAATAAAAGCCAAAATAGTCTAAAAAGCTAGCAGAATGCTATTATAACTTTCAACTTTACTACAATCTGACTTCATACAATATAAAGTAACGGCTAATCGAATATTAAATTAGTTGTCGATTATTTTAATAGTCGATTAGTCATCGATTAGTCGACTAATCGTGGCAGCCCTATGCATGAATTTCTGATTATATCTAATTATTAGACCAGAAGTCTGAAATCTCTCTCAGAAATACGTTCCAGGTTACTGAAACGCTCAGAAATGACCCGAGAAGAACGTAAATCCACTGTGGAAACTTCCAAACGTCCGTTTAAATGTAACCTGTCATGTGATCATGGATCCATGTCTGCAGTTCTCACCTGTTGATCCGACTCGATCAGGATGATCTCATTCTAATCACTCATCTATCCATCGGGGAGTTCCAATTAATCAACTTAATTGATTTCTATTCCTGTGATCCAACCAGATCATTGATCTGAGGCGAGTTGTTAATTGAATTGACTCGACCTCGATCACTTAAAGAACCTTCTAGTCGATTTCTCACTGACCACAACCGTCCACAACCCAGAAAGAGACGAGCGTCCTTCAGAGAAATCAGACTTTATGTTTATGTTGTTGTTATGAGAAATAAAAATACACGAGGATTATTTGACTTAAATAACACAAAATTTAAGAGAAATAGTTTTTTTTTCCCCAAATTTGAAACAGTTTCTAACTTTTAACTGTGGTTCACTGGACTTCCTTTCAAAATAAAAGACTTCCTGTGTCAGATATTACCATCTGAATGAAGTAAATCTAGTGGTAGTTACTGTAATAAACACATTTTATTTTCAAAAGTTTGTAGTGCTTCTCAGCCAGAAATTCATAAATCTAATTTTCTGAAATTGAAACCAAAATAAATAATTATATTTTTTGAACCATGAGACGCACTAAAGCACTGGAATTTGTTTAAATGTTTAGTTCTGAAAAGATCTGAACTCAGTCTGAGCAGGAGCCTCATCTGCTCATGAAAACTATAATATATACAACTATATATATATATATTTCCACTCAGTCAGGACGTCAACACTGGACGCACAGCGGGGAAATCGCGGTGACCAGGACACTCAGGCTGTCAGCTTTGTGCCGTTTGTTTGTCAAGAGATTTTTTAACATGTACATATATTTTTAGATATTTTTTTCTAATTTATAACATTTTAAAAAATGTTTCTTGATTTGTTTTTTTCATTGAATAGTTTTTTTTTTAATTTTCTTCCATCAGATGTGTCCAGCCTGTTTTTAGATCTAAAATAATGGCAGAAAAATCAGAAAAAAATCAACTTTTTTTTTCCTTAGTTTCCATATCAACAATCAAATGAGTAAAGTTGTATTCTTGCTTCATTTCATGCATTTAAACCTGACGCTCTCACAGACTTGTGATGATTATGTGATTATTTTATGTATTTATATACTGTTGCAGGTTTTCTGTGTTTTTTTATCTGATGAATTCTCTCCTGAGCAGCTTGTCTCGTCTTTCAGGGCGAGTTCATCTCCATGGGTGTTTACTCCACCGGAAACCCCTACGGGGTCCCGGAAGACCTCATCTACTCATTCCCTGTCCAGATCAAGGTAACAGATCAAATCTCTTCACTCCTGTTTGATGAAAAATACAATGTTGTGAAGTATTCCAAACTTTATTCTGGATTATTTAAACTTAATCAAACTTCAAAACATCTCACAGACGAACTCTAAAGAAGCTGAAAATCTGGTTCAAATTCTGTGACGGTTTTTAGTCAAAGGTCACACAGTGGATTCTGCAGCTTCATGGATCAGGAGATCCTCATTGAGATCCATCGTCCACATGCAGAGATGAGAAAAGCTGAACAAAACATCTAGATGAGGGATCTGCATCCTGCAGAGCCACATGGAGCTCCTGCGCTCCTCCAGAGGCTCTCTGCTAAAGCAAAAGTAAAATAATCATCATTTTTACAAGGAAGGGTTGCTAACTTACCATTGATTTAATTTATTTTAGAGAACTTTATGTCTGAGGAGAACCTAGAAGATAAACTGTTCTGCTAACATTATTAGACCTTGTTTACTCCAGAATACTCAGATTACAATTATTAGGTAGAACTTTGGTAAAAAGTCTTTTCAGAGGGGAGGGGCTAAACCATATGGATCAGTTGGATCATTGTAGAATCATGTTTACATGACAGCAGTAGTAAAAGGAAAAGGAAACTGACAGTATAACCAGAGGAAATGTCGTTTCTGTCTCGTGTTGTTTAGGAATACATTTACTTCACCTGAGGTTTCCTGTTTGGAACAGGAAGTCTTTTATTTTGAAAGGAAAAGTCATGTGAGCTTCTATCAAAAGTAAAAAAACAACTTTGAGAAAATTCCAGTTTATCTTAATATTTATGTATTTATTTGCACCTAAAAATGAATAGAATTAACATTTATTATAAACAATAACAAGTAATGATGCACAATAGACTCACATTTTCATAAAAAGGTCAAATAAAAAAATATTTTAAAAAATGCTTTGTGGCTCTATTAGGTTTTGATCTGGACCTGGTGGTGAGAGTATGATGGTGCGGGGAGGCTCTACATAAAGGTTCTGGTCTAAAATTCTGCTCTAAGATCATAAACAGATGATTTTGATGGAAAACCTGTCATTTTTTTCTTTTTTTTTAATTTTCAAAGAAAAAAAATCACTGATCAGGCAGCTCGTTTTTACCTGAATCCATCCTGTCAAACTTCTTCCATCCGTTTCCCTGGTTTGGAGCGACATGTTCACATTTCTCCAGTGACGTCATTTGAAATCTCCTCAGGATAAATCCTGGAAAATCGTGGACAGTCTGGCCATCAACGACTTCTCCAAGTCCAAGATGGACGCCACAGCAGCAGAGCTGATGGAGGAGCGGGACACGGCGGTGGCGTTCCTGGCAGCGTGACGGAACCCAGCAGGACCAGAACCCAGAACTCCAGACGCGCGCCTGTGACGAGCCGCGCCGCGGCCCGACGGATCCGTGTTTGATCAGAGGCGTGTCGGTAGAAAACCTAAAGATGTCTTCACTGTGGATGACCCGTGCTGGTCTCCACACGCCTGACGTGTTACAGCTCCTCCTGCTGGGGGGGTCACGGATGCACCAAGTCCTTCACTGAAATGAAAAACTTCTATAATAAAAATGTAAAACGGCTTGTTGTCTGGTGTTGTTTCTGAAGCTTATTTTTTCATCTCCATTTGATAAAATTATTAAAATTGTTTATTTACCTTTATCACATTCAGCTGAACTCTTTGGAGAATTACATGTGTATTTCAGCCAAAAGAAAAGGACAAATGAAAAGTTTTATAACATTAAAACACATTTGATCTCAGGATTTTTCTGCCTTTTCAAAGTATAAATATCTTTTAATTTGACTGTTTTTTTCTGTACAAAACCTACATTTTTTAATACTTTTTTTCTTAAAATCAGAATCTGTTATTTATATGTCATCATTTACGGTTCTTATTTTGAATGAAATAAGGCTATATTTCACAGAACCTTTAATACATGTCGTCAGCAGTGCAAAGAGAACCGAAAGACTTCAGCATAAACCTGTAGAAGTGGAAACATCTCATCATGTGGGTGAAAGACTCCGAGAATCAAGGAGGAAACACAGCAGTTAGAATGGTTCTGACACACAGGAGATCAAACAGAAGGAAATATCATATGGAGTCTCGAAAGAGCCAAAATGAAATAAATATATACACCATTAAACAAATAAATAAATGTGGCATTAAATAAATAAATGTGGCAATAAATAAATACATGTTGAAATAAATAAATAAATGTTGAAATAAATGTGGCATTAAAATATTAAAAGAGCACATTTAAGTATTTCATGACATATTTATTAATTTCATTGTCCCTTGTAGGTTAAAAGAGCCAAATTGAAATAAATATATTTAATATGAAATAAATAAATAAATGTGGCATTAAATAAATAAATGTTGCAATAAATAAATAAATGTTGCAATAAATAAATAAATGTTTAAATAAATGTGGCATTAAAATATTAAAAGAGCACATTTAAGTATTTCATGACATATTTATTTATTTCATTGTCCCTTGTGGGTCAAAAGAGCCAAATTGAAAATAAATATATTTAATATGAAATAAATAAATAAATGTGGCATTAAATAAATAAATGTTGCAATAAATAAATAAATGTTGCAATAAATAAATAAATGTTTAAATAAATGTGGCATTAAAATATTAAAAGAGCACATTTAAGTATTTCATGACATATTTATTTATTTCATTGTCCCTTGTGGGTCAAAAGAGCCACATTGAAATAAATAAATAAATGTTGAAATAAATAAATAAATAAATGTTGAAATAAATAAATAAATGTTGAAATAAATAAATAAATAAATGTTGAAATAAATAAATAAATGTTGAAATAAATAAATAAATGTTGAAATAAATAAATAAATAAATGTTGAAATAAATAAATAAATGTTGAAATAAATAAATAAATAAATGTTGAAATAAATAAATAAATGTTGAAATAAATAAATAAATGTTGAAATAAATGTGGCATTAAAATATTAAAATAGCAATTAAAAAGCCATTTTTAACATTTCATAATATATTTATTTATTTCATGATTTCATTATACATTTCATGAAACAGGAAGTGGACACACCATTAAAATGCAAACTGTCAGATTCTCTCGTCAAACTCAGTGGGCGGGGTCTAACTCTCATGTCTCTGCTCTGTTGATCTGGCCTGGTGCAAAGTTTTTGTCTGAGTCCTCACTCACATACACGCTGCAAACATTGTTTTAGTGAAACAAAGAACTTTTGTTCGGGTCACCAAATCAAAATGTTTTCTCCGTCCACTTCATGCATTCTCACTCCCGACTCATCGCTTATCCACGCATGGTTAAAGTTCATCCTCGTGGAAACTCGAAGCTTTGGGGGAACCCTTCTGTCAAAATGTACTGAGTTGGTGGTCCAATTAGATCACAGCACCGAAAGCGCAACCGCAGACCCGCAGCTGAAGCGGGACCGACCCGGATTAAATGTTAAAAATGGCTTTTTAATTGCTATTTTAATATTTTAATGCCACATTTATTTCAACATTTATTTATTTATTTCAACATTTATTTATTTATTTCAATTTGGCTCTTTTGACCCACAAGGGACAATGAAATAAATAAATATGTCATGAAATACTTAAATGTGCTCTTTTAATCTTTTAATGCCACATTTATTTCAACATTTATTTATTTATTTCAACATTTATTTATTTATTGCCACATTTATTTATTTATTTAATGGTGTATATATTTATTTCATTTTGGCTCTTTCGAGACTCCATAATTTCAGAGCAGCCTGTGTTTAAATGTATTCAGACTGATCAGCAGTTTCACAATAAAAGCTGTTTATCTGGGATTTCTCAGAAATGTTCACTCGCTCGACATAAAGTGACTTTCAATCCATGATCCAATCATTTCTGAGGCACTGTTCGTTTAAAACCAGCACTCTCGCACTTTAAATTCATTTATTTGAATTTTCTTTTATTTAATCCTCAATTATCTGCATTTGTGTGCAGTATGAGTACATAAAGAAATATGTAATATAAATAAAACTGTTTATAGTCTGGAGTTAATCAAACAGGTGTGATTTAGTTATGAATAAAACACGAAACAAATACATAAAAATATAATAACTTAAAGTAAAAAGGTTTGAATCTTTTGAATTTACACTAAATAAATGGAAACAGCTGTTTTAGTGTGCGTGCGTGTGGTCACGTGACCAGATGTGGGCGGCACTGCTCCACGTTTACAGGTCAACATCATCCATCAACACAACTTTGTATTTGTTTATTTCAATCTACTTTTGCTGATAAACGTCATCACAACCTGAACCTTCGTGACATTTCGGAGATTATTTATAAATCTATTTAAATAAAATAAACTCTCAAACGTAAGGCGGGAAGCCGTTATCACTCCCGTCTGTTAAATTCATTTATTGTTTTTACATTTTAAATGAGAAATTTACATTTCTTGAACCAAAAAAAACACATTTTAATCACTTCAAACACGGAAATGTCCGAAAATGTGTTGAGGACGTTGCAGAATTCTATTGGTCGACACGACTCCGTCACGGGAAAAGAGCGATTCTGATTGGCTGTCGCCCCTCTTCCAGATTCTCATTCGTTTGTGCAACTATTTCTGTTTATTGTGGAATAACTTTGCAGCGTTTGAGTCCCGTTACATGTTATTGGTTCTACCGTCCACATATCTTCGGTGTCTGCAGCCGCTGATGTCCAGCGGAAGCTGCGGGAGGGAGCGTGTCGGTGAGCGGCGGCTGTAACCCGGACCCGCGGCGTGTTCGCGGCTCTCCGGGACCAGGCCGACCCCCGCGGCTCTCCGGGACCAGGCCGACCCCCGCGGCTCTCCAGCATCGACCGTCGCTCCGTAAGATAATGACTCCCTGTCGGAGAGAGTGTGGGTAAAGGATGGGCGGGTGTCTGCCGGCTGCGTCTTCCGCTGGTTTCACGGGCCTCCTCGCGGTGGTTTCCACATTTTTACCGAATGCTCAGTTTTCTGTCGTGGAGCGTTCACGGACCTCCCGTAAATCTGAGTTCTCCGGGAAACGCACGTCCGCCAGAGTCCAGCAGCAGTCTCCGTTTGGACCCGTCCCCCTCACGGCGTCTCGGTTCGCGTCGTGGACTTTGGTCCGGAAGCGAGGCGGAGGGCGGGACGCACGCGCGCGCGCCAGCGACCCGACGGAGCGCGGAGTCCCGGTGTCTGCGGTGTCTGCGGTGTCTGCGGTGTCCGAGCTGAGGCGGGTTCCAGGACACCGACCGAGGAAACGCAGGGATGGCATTGGGTAAACACAGATAACTTGGAGCTGAGTTGTGGTTCTGGTTCCGGTTCGGCGCGCGCGTGTCATCAGCTGATTCAGGCTGACAGGCGGTGAAGATGAAAGGATGGAGGGCTGGGCTGAAGCAGCTGTGAAGCAGCTGTGAAGCAGCAGCAAACTTTGCTCTCATTCAGCGGAGCGTCTTCCGTCAGCGGGAGCTGCTCGATCCTCTGCCCGAAACATGAAGCTGTACATGGAAGGTGAGTGGAGGCTCCAGATCAGAACCGGATCGAAGAGATCTGACCGGATTTAAGATCACTCTGTCTCAGTTCATGATCTACAGTTTCCCTCAAACGCTTCACTTCACGTTTGAGTTTCTCCGGGATCTGGAGTTAAAAGCTTTTAACTGGTAAATGGATTGTTTAGTGACGTATTTGTCCAACTGAAAGCTTTTGGATGAAAGTAGATTGTGAGACTTTTCTCCTCAGATGAGTTTAATCTCTTTTGGACGTTCTCTGTCCTGTAATCCGCCCCTCATCCTCCAGGATTAAAGATTGGAGAGAATTCAGAGGAATCTGGATTCTTCCACGTTCATTTCTGGTTTGATCATGTTTGACATGAAGACATTTGAGGTTAGAACTGCATTCCTGAGGATTTCTTTATTCACATCGTGTCAGGTCGGAGCGGAAGTTTGAAAAAGATTGTATTTGTGATGTAAATGCCTCTGGCCCCGCCTCTTTCTGATCCATCCTGCAGACAGACAGATAGATCCATGAACGTGGAATCTGGATCAGAACCAGAGAAACGATGCTCAGAGATGCTGCTCATGCTAGCTTGGGGGTTGGAGCATGTGAATGGATGGATGATGGGAAGTGGGGGTGGGCTCACTCCGCATCAACAGGCCGTCCAGAACTCGGTGGTGAACTCCTGCTCTGCAGAAATCCTCTGGAAACGGATCAGAATCTGACCGCAGCGGGACGTGAACCCGCTTGTGCCTGAAGTCTGTTTGGATTCGCTGAACTCGCGTGTCGAGTCGGACCGACTCGTAGATGACACCGGTCTGCGCCGCAGACTCGGACACGGTTCCTCTCAGAATGGAAAATCAAAGTAATAAACTTCCAGAGATGACTCACAGAGATGACGCGTTTGTTCTTATCACAGATTGTGGCGGGACAGGAACGACTCGTCCCGGTTCTTCCTCTGGTCGACCCGTGAAGCCGACCCAGTCTTTAGGGAAGAACCCCAAAGTCAGGCTTTACAGGCCCGGTCCGATCAGAACCCTGCTTAGTGCTCTCTTCATTACGACCGTCGTCTGCAGGTGGATTCAGGGCAATGGGGCGGAGCCGGGAGCTTGTGGCCCCGCCCAGTGGATTTTCTACCTTTTTCAGGGTCGTTTCTTGTCTACTTTTGATTGACAACAATTGAAACATCAAACAGTTTAATGTCTTCCATCATCAGGAGAATGTTACACCAGACTCAGACAGATGCTCCGCCCCCTGAGGCTCACCTGTACAGGACCCCCCTCATACAGAAGCTCAGACAGGTTTGTCTGTTATTGGTTCCAGTCGGACCGGTTCTTTAGAAGGCAGATCTTTGTGGAAACACGGCTGCGTTTCTCCCGTCAGCTCTTTCCTGATTGGCTGCTTATGAATGTTTGCATAATGATCCTTCATGAACACGGACCTTTGGATGAACGAGGACAGGATTACACACACTGCAAGTGTGTTCCTACCACTGACTGTACATACAAACTGGACAGAGTGAGCCCCCCCGTTCCAAACAGGAAGTGGCTCAGAGAAGCCAGAATCCTACAGAGACTTCGACCTTCTTGCTCTGATCTTGATGATTAGATTTTTTTTCAGTTTTAAACGGACCAATCAGATCTTCACGTCAAATGTTTGACAGATTTTGCCGAGCCGTGTCCAAGATCTGCTGCTTGTTCAGCGGGGTCGTCATGGAAACGGCTCGCTCCAACTTGGGCCAATCGTTGCTTATCGAGGTCGTCTGGCTCCAACATGGCAATGTCGATGGATGATGTATCTCCCTCACTCCAGTTCTCATATATAGTCAGTGGTTTCATCTAAGCGTTCGTATTCAGATTTAGATTTGGATCGTTTTCTTTTTTCCGCACACGTTCGCGTTTGGACGCCAGGTTGCTCTGAGGAACCAGCTGACTGAAGCACAGGCTAATGTTAAGCTAATGCTAATGCTAATGCTAATGTGGAGAAAGCTGATTTCCCTGACAGACGTCGTCTCTGAAGGCTAACCGCTCCTGGCTTCCAGCCTTCTGCCCTGGAGCGTCAGTTATGCCCCTCCCCTTTAGGTAGGGGTAACCAATGAAAAGAGAGACTGTCCCACAGGTTGTTAGGGTGAGCATCAAACAGGAAGGACTGTCCGTCTCTGACTCGGGTCAGAACCAGTCGGTCGTGAGAGACGAGTATGTCTGTTTGTGTTAAACGAGTTTCGTTTTTTAAAGGTTTGACCTTTCAGACGGGGTCGTTCACGCCGTTGTCGTCTAATAAACAGACGTATTTGTCATGTAAGTGAAGAAAAGCTGTTCTGGTGTTCATCTGCTAACTCTCAGTGGAGAGAAGCTCCGGTTCTGAAGCCAGCCGGTGTCAGAACCATCTGAGACTAGGAGGAGAGAATCGGGACGGCTTTGGGAAAGCGTCTTCCTCTGCAGCGGACTCCAAGTCATTTATCGGAATCGAGCTTCACCAGATTTGACCCGCTTTGACCAAAACGCCAAACCTCCTCCAGCTGTGAGGTATCTGGTAGTGACAGGTCCGAGTCCCTGAACGCACCGCTGCAGTCAGGAGCGCCTCACCCGCTCCTCCCTACGACCCGCAGCACGCCCGTAGAAAATCTTCACCGATCAGTTTATGCCCTGGATATTTGGTGAGGGTCAGCGGCGGTCTGTATTTACCCATAAGGCCGCAGTGCCTCTGTGTTCCAGAGTCCTCTGCGTCCGGTTTTCCGGAGTAAGTCAGGAATGTTTCTGTCGGGATTATCTGGTGTTCTGAAGGAGCTGAAGCAGAAAGTTTTCCTTCTGGAGGTCAGAATGTTCAGTTTTATGAGCGGTCCTCAGATAAGCTGGTAAATCATCAAACTGCAGATACACCAGAGAGAGAGAGCAGAGTAATCAGATTACAGCTGGAATGGAATCTCATGAGGCCTGGTGAACAGGTTTGGATCTCCAGTCCGATTTCTTCAGCTGATCTGGACGTTTGAGTTTGTTCGGTCTGGTCGGCGCTCGCCGCGCGTCACTTGATCAAACGCTCGTCTGGTTTTTATGAAGACACGTTTGGCGCTCGCTCCCAGCGCCTCCTCCGCTTGATGAAACACGGATATGAAGGGAAAGGAGACGGAAAAACGTGCAGGAAGAAAACGAAGAGATTTGATCTGATCACATGATCATGTAAATCTTCTGAGATCAGGAGGTCGAGCCGTCCTTTTCTTTCAGTTTCTATGCTGTAAATCTGCTGCGTCTAAAGCTGGAGGTGGGCGTGGCTTCAGCACGGAGAGGTTCATATCTGAAGCTCCAACCTTTGATCCGGATAAACCTGTGCCTCTGCCCCCCCCAGGTCTCGGCGAGGAGTCGGCCCACAGAGGGATGGCTCAGTTCCAGGAGATGATGCGGCAGCAGCTGGAGGGCTCCATGCACGCCGAGCTGCAGAAGCTGCTGGGCACGGCGTCGGGGGCCGACACAGAGGTGCGTCCCGCCCCCCGTCCCGCCCCCCGTCCCGCCCCCTGTCCCGCCCCCCGCTGCATCTGGAAGTCATTTCTGAGAGGATGGCGTCAGAGGGATGCTGGGAAACGCTCAGGAGGTTCCCAGACGTCTCATGACGTCATCGATGATCTCAGAACTGAACGTCCAAAACGAAACAGACGTCCTCCTCCAGCTCTCCTCACAGATTTGACTTTGATGAACAAAAACCTCGTTTGTTTGGACGTTTCCTCTTCCTCTTGACAGTTTGGGCCTGAATGTTCCTCATTTCAGAAACTGCTGTTCAGTCAGTCTGAGTGAAGACTTCTTCATTTATAGCTCCAACATCTTCTGGTCTTTTGTCCGTTAATATGAGAATTCTTCTGCATTTGTTGCCTCCAAACTACGGAGATACATTAGGGTCAATATTAATGGAAACTTGAATGAAGCAAATTGAAAAACATATTATTGTTTGGCAAAAAAAAAGAAAATGTCTGAAACTTTTGCTGTTCTAAAATGAACTTCTTTATTTGTCTTTTTCCGTTAATGAGAATTCTTCTGCATTTGTTGCCTCCTTGGGGGGGGGCTTGAAACACGGGAAACGCTGTCATTGAGGGTGGTTTCAAGTCGTTCCGTCATTGAGGGTGGCAGTTCGTGACATCTGAGAACTGTGATGTCAGAACACGTCTGTGTGTTCTGGACCATCATGAATGAATCCTCCGTCCTGCAGCGCATCTCTATCAACCTTATAGAACAACATCCAATAGAGTTGCTCAGGGGTGCAGCTGTAAAGCAAACGACTCGTAACACTTCTAGTACGACTCAGGGTTCAAATCCCACTCAGGAAGATTTGAACTTTTTCTTTTTTTAATATACAGTTACATTTCATAAGGGATTAAAACACTTTTTAGTGACAGGAGCTTCTTTTTTAACACCCGACACAGTCCTGCACGTTACTGAAACGTAACTAAAAGAAGTTTTGGAACCGAAACTTTCAGATTTAAAAAAAAAATTAAAACTGAAATTTTCAGATTCCAAAATGGAGAAAAAAGAAAGTTGAAAGTGGAAAAAGGTTTAAAATTTTAATTTATAGAGTTTCAAAACTCTAAAAATCAGAATATTTGAAGCTGAAAATAATTCAGTTCATTTCAGAATAGCAAAAAGTTTTGGACATTTTACTCACCAACATTTTTTAAATTAGTTTTATTTGGGTTTCAAATAAACCAAAATGCGTAGGAGGAGTCCAGGTCCCTCCATCAGCTCAGATCTTCAGTCCTCAGACCAGAAACACAGAGTTTCCTCTAAAACTGATGAATTAACCACGACTTCCTCCTGAAAGCGTGTGGTTAATGTTTGGATCTTCTAAAGGTGCAGATCTAGTTCAGCTTTGCTTCACTCTGGAAGTATGAAAGCTGTCTGCACGGGTCTCTGACCTCCTGTCGGCGTGTGAATCTCTCTCAGGTGGCCCAGAAGAACCTGGAGGGCTTCGCCAACCTCTTCCAGAGATTCCTGCAGGTGAAGGGTCCGTCCGTGGAGTGGCCGAAGATCCAGAGGCCCCCCGAAGACTCGGTGAGTTTGGCTTTGCTCTGCGGAAATGAAAAGTGCAGCTTTATGAGCTGAATGGCTGCAGCGTTCAGAGCTTAATGCTGACCGGAGGAGAAACGTCCCGCGGGGAGAACATCTCCGCTCTGGAAGCTTCTGCTGGTAGAACAGTTTAGATCAGAGGTCTGCAACCTGCGGCTCAAGAGCCACATGTGGCTCTTTTATCTCTCCATAGTGGCTCTCTGGCTGAAGAAAAATAAAATAATAGTAAACTTCAAAATGTAAAAATAAATGTGTTACCTACTGAAGTTTTTAGGCTAATTTAGAATTTTAGCTTCGATTTTGGCAACATACTAACATTTTTGACTAAATTTTCTAAGGAATTTTATGCTAATTTGGAGTTTAGCTAATATTTTAGTAAAATGCTAATTTTTTCAGCTAATTTGTTATCAACTGAATTTTTTTGGGATAATTTAGAATTTAGCTTCGATTTTAGCAACATGCTAACGTTTTTGACTAAGTTAGTTCTTTGAGGAATTTTTGGCTATTTTGGAGTTCAGCTAGTAATTAAGCAACAAGCTAGCTTTTTTTTTTTTGGCAGTTTTGGCTTCTAATTAGTTTTTTTTATGTTAATTTTAGTTTAGAGTTTAGCTAATATTTTAGCAACATGCTAACGTTTTTGACTAAGTTAGTTCTTTGAGGAATTTTTGGCTATATTGGAGTCTCAGCTAGTAATTAAGCAACAAGCTAGCTTTTTTTTTTTTTTTGCTACTAAAGTTAAAAAAAAAAAAAATCTTGTTGAGAGATGCTACTTTCTTTTTATATATATGTTTTTTTGCTTTTGTTCGTGCCAAAAATAGACATTATTCACATTTATTAAAAAAACCAAAGCAAAAAGAAGGTTATGAATGCAAATCCAAATTTCTTAAAGGCTAACGTAAGTCAATGCGGCTCTTTCTAGGTTCTGATCAGTAGAAAACGAGCCCAAATGGCTCTTTTACTGTTAAAGGTTGCCAACCTCTGGTTTAGAGGATCTGACCAATCAGGGGTCCCGGAGAGACGACCTCAGAGCACCGGCCCAACCCGGCCCGACCCGCGAGATGAGAACAGTGCAGACAGAACCGCCGTCTGGATTGAAGGAGTTCTGTCTGCAGGAGTCTCAGTTTATACATGAATAGTCGGTGATGACATGTTTTAAGAACGTTTGTGTTTTAAAAGAAAAAGATCAAATTTGTTCAGATAAACAGAGAAAAACATGTTTTCTAAAATCTACCAGTTGAATGGATTTCTGAAATCCTCTTGACTGTTTTGGATCTCATCCCAATGATGGAATCTGGGAGATCATCGAGTTCTGAGGCGGATTCTCCAGGATTCCTTTGATCTTAATCCTGACGGATGAAGTTTCTGACGTTGCGTTCAGGTTCTGCTCCGCCAGCCGTGCAGGAACCTGCAGGTCAGAGCCAGTCTCTGTCCAGCTCCTCTCTCACTGCCAGGTCTTCTACCTGCACAGGTGAGGAGGGTGATCAAAGTCATTTCTGCTCTACTTTAGCGGGCCAGAATATATCGTTCAACGGGCCGGATCCGGCCCTCCGTGTAATTCTGTCCGGCCCTCCGGTTCATTTGATTTTATTGTTTTAATGACCCGATGTGTAAATATATTCTAATATTCCTATAATATTTTTATTATTTATAATTATGTTAATAAGTTACAGATTCCAAACTGTCGTTTCAGAGAGTTGAGTAAATGTTTATCTGTGACCTCATACGGGGTCACCTGAGACCTTTAGGGACGTTCCCCGGTGAGGAGCAGGTTCTGCTCCTCTCAGATGTTCTTCAGAAGGTTTTCAGCTCCTCTAACTGCTTTCAGACTTTCAGCGTTTCTGTGTGGAAACGTTGGACTTCTCCTTAACATTAAAGCAGGGCTGGGTGATATGGGATTTTTTATATCACGATATAGCTTT
Organism: Oryzias javanicus; assembly: GCA_003999625.1. Classification (NCBI taxonomy): domain Eukaryota; kingdom Metazoa; phylum Chordata; class Actinopteri; order Beloniformes; family Adrianichthyidae; genus Oryzias; species Oryzias javanicus. Next base: position 9,633,330 of record CM012451.1, on the reverse strand, counting down.
TTACATATTGCGCGATAACGATATTTATCACGATATAAACCAAATAACTATATTTGAACATTTTTTGGCTCAAAAATGAAATGTAAACTCATCAGCAGGTTGTTAAATTTAAATATTTATTTCCTATCACACTAAGCATAACAGATCCAATGGAAATTATGCAACTAGTTTTTTAATATCCAGGAATATAAATATTAATGAACTAAGCTGAAAATTAAAGCAAAAGCTTTAATTTTCAAAAGTTTATTAAATAGTAGAATATTTGAATTAAAAAACAAAGCATTAAGTCTACAAATAAATTCTAATGTTTTCAGGGTTCACATAATAAAAATGTATTAATATACTACGAATTATTTTTGTTGTATTTAGTAGAGGTGTAACGGATCACAAAACACACGGCTCGGATCGTGTCACAGCTTTAAGGTCACAGTTTGGATCATTTTTCAGATCAGTAACAAGTAAAAAAACGACAAGAAAAAAGAAGATAAAAGCCTAAAATTACTTTTTTGAAAAGTTTAAAATATATGTTTAATAAAAAGTACTTAAAAGCATTAACTCACACATTTAGAACTTTGAACATAAACAAAACATGTATTTTCTGATTACATGTACATGTCTGGAGAGAGAAAGAGGATGCTTCATATGCTATCCCACCAAATTAAACTGCAATTTTTGAAATTAAACTTTCATTATTTTTGGTATTAATTGTTGTATTGAAACTAACTGAGGCAACATTTAAATATGTCAAATAAGTATTATTAACCATAGTACATCATGTCTAGGTGACGCACTGCCATACCCGCGGTGATCCTGAACTCCGACACGGAGATGTGTACCAATGTTTTTATTCAGCTCTTCTAAATAAATCAATCTCTCGGTATCCGCGTTCTTCACGAAGAGTTCCAGAAAAGTTTTGACAGAAGCTTCTTCCACACTCAGAAACAGACTTTCTGATGACAGACGAGCATCAAATCTGACGCTTGTTAAAACTAATACAGTGTACAGTAATAATATGACCCCAAATGCATTCAGCGTGGACAGACGATGATTGTAATAAAGCGAGCTAATATACACAATAATTAGATACAAACACTCACTCGCCCTGTGGAGACTAACTCTCTAATTTTTACTCGTTAAATAGGAGAAACTGTTTGTTAGCAAGTGTTATTTGTGGACCCTTCAAAATAAAAGTTTATCACGATAGACTCATTCTTCTATCGAAAAAATGTTCTATTGCGATATCAATAATTATCGTTTTATCGCACAGCCCTACATTAAATCATGTCTGCTGAGCTGGAATGGTTTGTTTTGAGACAGAAGAACTTGAAGCCACAGAAGACGTTTGTAAAGATTTGCTCTGAATCTGGAGGAACCAGAACTTCACTCGTCCGTCCAGAAGAACCAGAAGAACCTGCCGCTCTGCTTCTGTCGGCGCCGTTCCTTCAGGCGTGAGACGAGGCAGAACAGGGCGTGTCCTGCGACGCGTTCGTGTTCCCCTGTCGGTTCCTGACCCGTTCTGCCCCCCTCCCCCCAGATCCAGCCCTACGAGCGGATCGCGGCGCGCGGCCTGCCCGACAACGTGGCCGACAGCCTGAACAAGCTGGTGGTGGTGAAGCTGAACGGCGGGCTGGGGACCAGCATGGGCTGCAAGGGCCCCAAGAGCCTGATCAGCGTCCGCAACGAGAACACCTTCCTGGACCTGACCGTGCAGCAGATCGAGGTATCCCACAATGCACCGCTCTCCACAGCTTTGAGCTTCAGATCCAAAGCTGTTCTCTGAAGTTTGATGGAGTTTATAGATGATGAATATTCATGAAGATCAACCAAACAGACTGAGATCAAATTTAAAGACACAATCAGAATTCTCTGCAGTTGGATTTGCCTTCATTTCCCATAATTCCTTAAACGTGAGTTTTCTGAAGCGGTCTTTGATCAGCTGGAATCAGACTTCAGTAACAGCTGATCACCACAGCTGATGTGGTTTTTCAGCTGTTTGTACCTGAAACACTGATGCTGTTTGTTGTTATGGTGATCAATTCTTTTATTAGATTTATTATATTAAACGACGTGAGACGAACAAAAACTTCATCTAACGTGATGTTTCATGACTGATGGTTTGATTTCTGCTTTATTGTTTAGAAACTTCATTAAAAAAAGAACTAAAACAATGTAAACACTTCATTAACGATGAAGCCTCAGATATTCCAGACATTTCCTCATAGAGTGGTTACGTTCTGTAAAGATCAACCATCAAATCCACAGATCAGGATCATGAGACGCGTCACTGAACACTGTCACACGTCTGGGGGGGTCAGCTCAGTGAAAGGGGATCTGTTGGTGGTTGAACGTTCTCAGGAGGACTGGGGGGGGGCACAGAGACGGCTGTGTGCTCAGAATAGAGCTGAAAAATGAAGCTCCTGCAGATCTATTGACCGCAGATCTATTGACCGCAGATCTATTGACCGCAGATCTATTGACCGCAGATCTATTGACCGTAGATCTATTGACCGTAGATCTATTGACCGCAGATCTGTTGACTGCAGATCTGTTGACTGCAGATCTGTTGACTGCAGATCTGTTGACTGCAGATCTGTTGACCGTAGATCTATTGACCGTAGATCTATTGACCGTAGATCTATTGACCGTAGATCTATTGACCGTAGATCTGTTGACTGCAGATCTATTGACCATAGATCTATTGACCGCAGATCTATTGACCGTAGATCTGTTGACTGCAGATCTATTGACCGCAGATCTATTGACCGCAGATCTATTGACCGTAGATCTATTGACCGTAGATCTATTGACCGCAGATCTGTTGACTGCAGATCTGTTGACTGCAGATCTGTTGACCGTCGATCTGTTGACTGCAGATCTATTGACCGTAGATCTATTGACTGCAGTTCTATTGACCGTAGATCTATTGACCGTAGATCTATTGACTGCAGTTCTATTGACCGTAGATCTATTGACCGTAGATCTATTGACCGCAGTTCTATTGACTGCAGATCTATTGACTGCAGATCTATTGACTGCAGATCTATTGACTGCAGATCTATTGACTGCAGATCTATTGACTGCAGATCTATTGACCGTAGATCTATTGACCGTAGATCTATTGACCGTAGATCTATTGACCGTAGATCTGTTGACCGCAGATCTATTGACCGCAGATCTATTGACCGCAGATCTATTGACCGCAGATCTATTGACCGTAGATCTGTTGACCATAGATCTGTTGACCGCAGATCTATTGACCGCAGATCTATTGACCGCAGATCTATTGACTGCAGATCTGTTGACTGCAGATCTGTTGACCGCAGATCTGTTGACTGCAGATCTGTTGACTGCAGATCTGTTGACCGTCGATCTGTTGACTGCAGTTCTATTGACCGTAGATCTATTGACCGTAGATCTATTGACCGCAGTTCTATTGATGCAGATGACTATATTGACTGCAGATCTATTGACTAGATCTATTGACTGCAGATCTATTGACGTAGATCTATTGACCGTAGATCTATTGACCGTAGATCTATTGACCATAGATCTGTTGACCGCAGATCTGTTGACTGCAGATCTGTTGACCGTCGATCTGTTGACTGCAGATCTATTGACCGTAGATCTATTGACTGCAGTTCTATTGACCGTGGATCTATTGACTGCAGATCTATTGACTGCAGATCTATTGACCGTAGATCTATTGACTGCAGTTCTATTGACCGTGGATCTATTGACTGCAGATCTATTGACTGCAGATCTATTGACCGTAGCTCTATTGACCGTAGATCTATTGAGTGTAGATCTATTGAGCGTAGATCTGATCACCTCGTGATCCAGGAAGTCGTCTCCGTCTGCAGGTGGGGGTGTGTCCGTCTGAACCAATCAGCTGCTTCTCTGATGGATTTTCCGTTTTTTTCACTGATTCTGAGGAAAATCTGTTCAGAATCCACAAACGGGCTTTTGGATCCGAGTGGATTCTGGACACTCTGTTCTGGGACCAGAACCGCCCCAGTTTTCTGGGGGGTGGGAGGTGGGGGGGGGTTCCCCTCAGACTGAATCGCTCTATTGAGAAAAGATGAAAATAACTGCTCCAACAGACCTGCCCCTGTTGGGCAAGAACAGCCCCACCCTGTACTACCCCCCACCCCCCATCTGGGGCAGAGAGGCTCCAGCTTCTTAAGTAAACAGAAAGTTCTGATGTTTTTTTAAAGTTTGTGCATCAGTCAGTATTTCTCTCTTTCAGTCTAAAACTGAAACTTTTCTCTTGAAACAGATTATTTTTATATCTTGGAAACAAAAACAAGTTTTTAACTTTTCAAAGAAATGATTTGATCATTTCTATCCCAAAATGTTCATTTCGTTCCTCCACAGTGAAATGCATCAAAGACGTTCGTTCACTGTCGTTTAAAAACTAGACTGAAACAAAAGCTGAGGATGGGAAAAGGGGCGGGGCTACTGAAGGAGTCTCCTGTCTTCCTGCTGATTGGACGACACAAAGTTAAATGCCGAGACCAGAACTTCTTCAGAAGGCTTCAGTTCATGTTTGGACCTCTCCAGGTCGATCCGAGAAGTTCCAGCCTCTGTTTTCATCACCTGGTTTCTATGGAAACGCAGCCTGATGGTGGGGAGGAGGAGGAGTTCTGCTGGCTCCTCCCCCTGATCCGGTCAGAGTTCTTTGTTATAAAGAGGAAGAATCAGACCAGCGATCGCTCGACAAGCAGAAGTGAAGCGTTTCCATGGAAACGGGACTCCTGCAGATGAGACGGAGATAACCTGCAGATAAATCCTAAAAAACTTCTGAAAGATCTCTGGTGGATCAGATTGATCCGTCAGGATTCCCGTTCCCTCATCGTTCCTTTTGTCCCGAGGCGGCGGCGAACCTTCTTTGGTTATGGGACGATGAAGAGGAGGAGTGGAAGAACAGGTCCTGCAGCTCGCTGGTGCCGACGGCGGCGCCGCAGGACACGCCCATCCTGCTCTGTTGTAGACGTGAAAGATGAAATCCGTCCTGAAATAAAGAGGGATAAAGATCAGATGATCTCCTGAGGCTCCTCCCACGAAAGACCTCCACGTTCTCATCATTTGGTTTTCTTCTAAAGTTAAAGCAGTCCCACATTATGACGCTGCCACCGCCGTGCTCCATGCTAACGGAGTGAAGCTGCAGGTTTTCATTTTGTGGTTTGGTGTCTGCAGCACCTGAACAAGACGTACAACACGGACGTGCCGCTGGTCCTCATGAACTCCTTCAACACGGATGAAGACACCAAGAAGATCCTGCAGAAGTACACGCACCACCGGGTCAAGATCCACACCTTCAACCAGAGCAGGTGAGCACACACATGTGCACACGTGTGCACACAGACACGGACCTGAACCTGCGAGCAAACACGCGTCACTAAACTCCAGGATGTGACAGAACTGGATTTACTCTCAGCTCTCTAGTGGTGGTGCGTTTGTGTGCTGTGGGATAAACCGGTTTGGTTCAGTTGTCAGAGCCCGGTTCTGCTCGACAAACCCGCAGGAGGTCTAACCCACTTCCTCAGATTCTCAGAACCAGAAGTTTCACCAGAAACGTCGACCTGAACGGTTCCGTTTCTCAGTTTCTTCTTCAGTTCTGGAAGAGTTATCCAGAGGGCCGGATCCGGCCCCCGGGCCATGACTTTGGCACGTGTAGCGTAAGCGGTTGAAAAGTGTCTAAAGCTTCAGAGGTTAAACGTTTTGATGAGTGGAGCGGCTGACCTGACCTGGCTCCGCCCCCTCCCCAGGTACCCCCGCATCAACAAAGAGTCGCTCCTCCCCGTGGCGTCCAGCCTGAGCATGAGCGGGCAGAACGCCGAGGCCTGGTACCCCCCCGGCCACGGCGACATCTACGCCAGCTTCTACAACTCGGGCCTGCTGGATCAGCTGATCGCTCAGGGTAAGGAGTACATCTTCGTGTCCAACATCGACAACCTGGGCGCCACGGTGGACCTGCACATCCTGCACCACCTGGTGAGCCAGCCCAACGGCAAGCGCTGCGAGTTCGTCATGGAGGTCACGGACAAAACGCGCGCCGACGTCAAGGTAAGAAGGGCGGGGCGAGAGCGGCGGGGCGAGAGCGGCGGGGCGAGGGCGGCGGGGCGAGAGCGGCGGGCCCTCCGGCGGCGTGACGGCGTCCGCTCCTCCTCTGCAGGGAGGAACGCTGATCACCTACGACGGGAAGCTGCGGCTGCTGGAGATCGCTCAGGTGCCCAAAGCGCACGTGGACGAGTTCAAGTCCGTGTCCAAGTTCAAGATCTTCAACACCAACAACCTGTGGATCTCTCTGCCCGCCATCAAGAGGCTGCAGGAAAGGCCAGAAGGCCGCAGATCATGGATCATCCGGGAGGGGAGGGGGGAGGGGCTTAGAGCGCCACCTGCTCAGGTAAACCTTCTCGCTTTCTCCTGGAAACACAAACGTTTGATACTGTTTTAGAGAGCAGACCGTGACCTTTTTATCCCAGAATTCCTCATTTCTGTGACGGGATCAGAGCGTTCCTGTTCTCTCCGGCCGCCGTGACTCGGCGCAGTAAAGAATGTGGCGGCGCCGGTCTGAGCCGTCAAACACGGCGATGACGGTGTCTTTTCATCCCAATGAGGTCTTAAAGCGACAAGGCGGCGGCGGCGGCGGCAAACCTGGAGGAGATGAACGCCCTCCGCCGCTCAGACGGGCGTCCTCCTGTTGCTCCGCCTTCTTCGGCCTGACTGCACGCGTGACACACAGGAAGTGACTTTGACCTCTTCCTCAGACGCTGGACGGCGGGCAGAACGTCATCCAGCTGGAGACGGCGGTGGGCGCCGCCATCAAGTGCTTCGACAACGCCATGGGCATCAACGTCCCGCGCAGCCGCTTCCTGCCGGTGAAGACCACGTCCGACCTCCTGCTGGTCATGTCCAACCTGTACAGCCTGGAGGCCGGCTCGCTCACCATGAGCCCCAGGAGGGAGTTCCCCACCACGCCGCACGTCAAGCTGGGCAGCTCCTTCACCAAGGTAACCACGGCAACCAGGTGGTAACACTAGCCAGAGGAGCTCTCACCATGACCGCAGTAACCATGGCAACCGGGACCAAACATCCCAGAGCCTCATTTCTGGTCCTAAAATGTGATTTTAACAGTTTTACATTTAATTATTTAAATGTAGAAAACTGCAGACATTCATAAAAAAATGGATAATTAGAAAAAGTCAAGTCAACTTAAAAAAAGTTAAGTTAGCTCAGCTAATGATAAAGTAAAATAACCTGAAACAATAATCAGTAAATAAAGTTTTTATTTAAACCTGAGAGTTTTCAGGACATCGTTCCTGCAGAGCGGCAGGTTGTGGGCGGGGCTTCACATCAGGATGTTTACCTGTAACTGTCCAAACTCAGAAAAGCTCAACAGTTCAGCTGGTTCTCCTGAAAAGCTGAAAAAGTTTGAAGCAGCAGCAAAATAAACGGATTTCAATTGAAAATGAAAATATTTGAAAAATCTGAAACAAATCTAAAATCTTCTGCTTTGAGTAAAATAAAATTCATCCAGAACTTTAGCAGGACTGAAGATCCGGTTCTGCTTCTCTGGGAGAAACAGAACTTGGATCCAGAAACTGTCCAATCCAATCAGCTGTGCAGCTTAAAAAGAAGGCGGAGCCTGTGACGGTCCGTGTCCGCTCAGGTCCAGGAGTACCTGACCCGGCTGGAGAGCATCCCCGACATCCTGGAGCTGGACCACCTGACGGTGTCTGGAGACGTCACCTTCGGGAAGAACGTGTCGCTGAAGGTGAGGCCGGTTCTCCGGAACGCTCCGCCGCGTCCCGGGACCGTCTTTAACCGCCGGCCTTCGTCCTCAGGGCACCGTCATCATCATCGCCAACCACGGAGATCGGATCGACATTCCGGCCGGCTCCATGCTGGAAAACAAGATCGTCTCCGGGAACCTGCGCATCCTGGACCATTAGGGCGCACCCCCCACACGCCCCGCCCCCCACACCCCCACCCCCAGAGAGCCGGCGCCCTCTGCTGGCCGATCCTCATGTCAGCTCTGATCCTGAGCTGCTGGAGCCTGAACGTCATCGGATCAAACGGCTCCACCCCCCAACCCACCCCACCCCGCAGAAATGAAGAGCTGCGGGTGGGGGTGGGGTGGGGTGAGCGGGACACTTAAGCCCCTCCCACACCTCCACAGAGCCTTCAGGATCGGCCTGCAGCAACAGACCCCACAGGAGGATCGGATCAGATCTGCTGAGCTGAGCCAGCAGGGGGCGCCGCCTGCAGTAGCACTACCGTCCGCAGGTGGAGGCAGACAGGAAGTCCTCCCTCTGTCCGCCGTGACGTGTTCCTGTTTGCCTCCTGGTCTGTGCCGTGTGTGGAGCGTCTGCTCCGATGTCCGTTCTCTCTGGATGAACCGGATCCGCCTGCAGCCCGGAAGCAATAAGATCCGTGGACGCCACCAGGTCCCGCCAAGTTTTGCTCAGAGCTGAATAAAGTGCAATAAGAAGAGACCGGCGTGTAGCGTCTTCTGTCACACACGGGGAATCGAACCGGCCACGCGCTGCAGCGGGCACGCCCCATGACTTTATGGGTAAATGTATATGAATCCGACCAGACGGATCTGGTTTCCATGGCAACGGCGGCCTCACTGCAGCTGAATCAGAGTCCACGCAGACCAGAGTCACTTTTACACTTTATTGTTGAAAGTCGTTACAAAAGTGTTGCTGGAAACAGTTTCGCCTTTTACAAGCGGGGGGTGGGGGGTGGGGGCGGGGTGGGGGGGTGTTTGTGTAAAAACAGAAGGAAGCCCTTAGAGTCCGGAGCAGAGCAGGTGTGTGTGGACAGGTGATGTTTTCTCCCTGAGGTGAGTTAGTGTGTGTGTGCGTCCAGACAGATGAACACAAACCACGGTGGGGGAGGGGGTGGGGGGTGAAGGCGTGGCTGCGAGTGGGAGGGGTCTACAGTTTGTGTGTCTCATTCAGACGAAGCGGCGCTGGCGTTTCGAGCGGCGCTGGCGTTTCAGGCGGCGGTGGCGTTTCAAGTCGCGCTGGCGTTCGAGCGGCGGTGGCGTTTCAAGTCGCGCTGGCGTTCGAGCGGCGGTGGCGTTTCGAGTCGCACTGGCGTTTCGAGTCGCGCTGGCGTTTCGAGTCGCGCTGGCGTTCGGGCGGCGCTGGCGTTTCGAGCAGCGGTGGCGTTCGGGCGACGGTGGCGTTTCGAGTCGCGCTGGCGTTCAGGCGGCGCTGGCGTTTCGAGCGGCGCTGGCGTTTCGAGTCGCGCTGGCGTTCAGGCGGCAGCACCTTCACGGCTTATCATTTGTTTTTGAGTTCAAGTTTTGACAGTTTGAATTTGATTAACAAAAAACTAAACTAGAAATAAACAAAAACAACAAAGTGGGCAATACTCGCCCCCCCCCACCCCTTCTGAGACTTGGTATTGCCCATGTTTGTTCGTTTACTTTTGGTAAATTTAGTCTGATGAATGACAACAGCGTATATAAATACTCCCAGCACAACTGTAGCTCCTCCCACTGAGGGTCAGACCCAATGACTGTATGAGAACTGGAGAGAGAGTGACAGATTGGTCTGAGTTGATGTTTCTATGACAACCACTCTGACCAATCAGGAGTGAGCTTGTTGGAAGGCCACGCCCCCTACCACTTGACATTCAGTGTGAGACTATATCCTTCACCGAGACATCTGATTGGTCGGTTTATATGTACTGAAATAAAGAGAAAATAATCCTGATCAACTAAAATGTTCTGACCAACAGAAGTTACTTCCTGTTTGGAACGCCAGGGGGGTGGAGTCACTCAGTCCAGTTCTCGTATACAGTCAATGCTCTGAACACACCACAGTTCAGAAGGACCATCGTAGGAAACCAGATCCAGTTCAGATCTAGACTAGATCCAGATCTGGTCCTCAGAAACCAGGAAAGCAAGAACAAGTTGAGGGTTTGAATCCGAGTGTTTTGATAGTTTTAATGCTGATTTCACGTCAAACGCGTCGCTCTTCTTCTTCTTTGTTGCAAACATTCCTTCCTGTTCTTTAGGCCCCGCCCCTCTGTGGTTCTGGTGTCCCACAGTTCATGCGTGTTCTCAGGTCTGAGCACGTTCAGGATGGGGGGGGGGGGTCATGAAGACGACAGGAAGTTGTGCTGCAGGTCATGGAGGACAGGAGACTCACACGGGGGGGTGCATAAATATGAGGGGGGGGCACACAGAAAGTTGACGTCTGAATGGAAACACTGAAGGTGATGGGGGGGGGCATAAATAATCCTCTTTGTTTAAATAAGCTCTCAGGTGAATATTGCAACAGATCCGTGTTGTTAGTGGTTCTGATAAATACTGTGGAGGGTTCGAACCCCGCCGTCGTCTTTGTTTGGTTTTCTCAAGAAAATATAGAAATCTGTCGTCATTCATGAAAAAGTGATACAAAGGTCACTTAAAAATGAGGAAGAGGCCAACGTCCAGAAGAAAAGAGATCTGGGAGCAGTTTTTATTCTGCAAAGCATGCTGGGAGCTCAGTCCACGGGTCCCTGGAAGATGAGTCTGACGAAGCCGTGCTCGCCGCTCAGCTGCTGCGCGCAGAAGGGGCAGGCGGCGTGGAAGGTGTGCGTGCCGTGCGGGAGCGGGATCTGGCTCCAGAAGGCCGCCGTTTTCTCCGAGCAGACGTGGCCGCAGGGGTTGAAGGCGTGGGTGGGCGGCGCCGCGTCCACGTAGAAGCCCGCCTCGCAGCCCAGCCACAGCGGCACGTACGGGCCCTTGGCGCGGCACATGGGGCACTCCCTGAGCCGGCCCTCGCGGCCCTCCCGCTCCTCCCGGTGGTTGCCCCAGTCGTGGTATCCGTGCACGTGGCCGCACTGGAGGTAGACCCACGGCTGCTTCTCGTCCGGCGTGTCCTTGCGCCGCATGGAGGGGAAGGCCAGCGTGTTGAAGCCCACGGGGCACTGCGGCCGCGCCGCGTTGATCTCCTGCCGCAGCGCCTCCAGGTGCTTCAGGGTGGGGGTGCGCGACAGGCCCTCGGCCGTGCGCCACAGCAGGGTGGCGCCGCACAGGTCGATGAGCGAGCCGTCCACCAGCTCGTGAGACTCCGCCTCCACCTGGAACACAGACGCACAGCCGTTCAGGAGCGACCCGGCCCGACCTCTGACCTCTGACCTTCCCCTGCAGCTGCAGGATCAGGGAGAGGTCAGAGGTCGCGTGTTGGCTTTCAGGCTGCAGTACAGCTCAGAGGACAGCAGGGGGCAGCAGAACACCGTCTCCTGACAGACTCTGGGTTTAGAGATCAGCAGGGACAAAGCCCGCCCCCAGAGGAGGATTTGTAAGGTGGGGGGGGCTTCACGGATCCTGGGAATGTTTGCTGGGAACCTCAGCGCTCCTCCTGATGCTTTCTGGAATTCTAAAACTAACAAGATGATGAAATGATTGTCAAGCCTCTTTAGATTTATGGATTTACATGGAGGGGAGGGGGTGGGGGGGGGGGGTCCTCCTCAGAGTTCTACTGATGTGAGGGGGGAGGAGGAGGAGGAGGAGGAGGAGGAGGAGGAGGAGGAGGAGGAGGAGGAGGAGGAGGAGAGAACCCAGAGGTCTCCTCCAGATCTGGGATCTAAATCTGATGTAGAAGCTCAGACGTCGTCATGGCAACACGAGGCCTTCACCCTCTCTGGGTGTGAGGTCAGATCAGTATCAACTTACAGTCTATGAAAAACTAAATGTGGACGTAAATATTAAAAATAAAAAATGTAAATTTGAATCTTTAAAACAAAGTTTAGTTTAGTTTATTTTAACCATAGTTTATTTGTGACCAGCTGCTGTTTCAGTTCAGAGTTTGTGTTTTCGGCGCTGAGCCTTATTTTATGTGGGGGCGGGGCTTTGACCCCATTGGCTGGCGGGACATGATTGACATTAGATGACGGCGTTCTAGAGCATCTGCGGTTGGCGCCGCCTGTCATCCTTCCTCTGATGTCTCAAACCCCGGAGAGCATCATCACTTCTCACAGCCAATGATATTAAAGCCCCGCCCCCACAACAGTTCAGCTCTCAGAGGAGCACTTTTTAAATAGTTTACATGTCAAATGTCCTTCAACTTTATATTGTTTACTTTGAAGTTCAAAACTGCTTTTATTTTTTTTTAGAATATTTAGATTTATTATTTTATATAATTTTTTTAGAATTGAAATTTCCAGAAACAGTTTTATATTTCTAACTGAATGTTGAAAATGCAAAAATTAAAACAAAATGAATAAACTTTCCTAAATTAAAGAGGCCTACCATGATTTTCTACAGCTTTCAGAGTAAAATACACTGCTCACAAAAACTAAAGGAGAACTTTATAGAAACCCATTAGATCCATCAGATCTCAACATGAAGTTAGATATCTATAAGATACCAACAGGTCAGTGTCTGAGGAACAAAAGGATGTCAAGTCTTTTAATAAAATAAAAGTTTTCAGTCTACAGAGGCTCAGTTGTGTAGACACCATCAAATCAGAGAGAAATGAAGATGTGGCAGGATAGTCCATTTTCTCCAAAACTTCATTTCTGCAACTCTAAATGCTTCTCAGTATCTTGTGTGCCCCCCACGAGCTTGTATGCATGCTTGACAACGTGACGGCATGCTCCTAATGAGACGACCAATGGTGTCTTGTGGCGTTTCCTCAGCTGCTTTAATTCAGTTCAGGCCCAACAGAAAGAGTTCCTTTCATTGTTGTGAGCAGTTTAGTGATTTACTGGGATGCTAACGTCACAGATGCTAATGTGGATGACTGTTTTTCGCTCTTGATGGACACACGGTTGCCATGGAGACAGCTGGGGGGCGGCGGTCTCACCATCTTCCCCCGCTGCTGCGCCGAGCGCGTCTCCCTCAGCGTGAAGACGTTCCCGCAGACGGAGATCTCCCTCCAGACGCCGGGCTTGGAGTCCTGCGTGAAGCCGTTGCGCGGGTGCATGACCAGCACGCCGTTGGTGGTCAGTCCGTCCATCTGACCGTCGGACGTCTTCCACTTAGCAGCTTTCTCCTGCGGCACAAACACACGGTCAGCGTGTCCCCGCCTCTCCGGGGGCCGGGAGCGGCGGCGCCGCTCACCCCGAGGAAGATGTTCTTGGAGGAGTCGAAGCCCGCGGCGTAGATGCGGGCGGTGTAAGGCGGGGTGCGCTGGCACAGGATGCGGCAGGCGAAGCGGGAGATGGTGCTCTGGACCGACTGCGTGTCGGCGTTGCTCTGGCTGCCCGCCACCGTGTCCGTCACCACAAAGTCGATCGGACTCTCCGTGGAGCGGCCGATCTGACGGGGACGGAGAGACGAGTCAGCGGGAATCGAACCGGAGGAGGACAACGAAAGACCAGAGGGACGATGAGGAATGTGGCGGTCGCCATGGAAACAGTCATCAATGAGGCAGAACCCGACAAAATAAGGAGTTCCCATCATCTCAGAGACTCGTCGGTCATGTGACTCTGAGGGGGAGGAGTTTCTCGTCTCTCATCAATAAGCTGAATTTAAGGTTCTGCGTTCCAGCTCCTCAGGTGAGTCTCACCTGGAACATGTCCGTATTGAAGAGCATTCCAGCTCCTCAGGTGAGTCTCACCTGGAACATGTCCGTATTGCTCTCGTGGGTGTACTCCACCACCACCGTCTGCACGCGGGACAGCGTGTAGGAGATGCTGTGCAGGTCTTTGTTGCTTATGGCCTGAAGGACAGAGAAAGGTTCAACTGAGGAAACGGGACGGAGGCGACAGGAACCCCCCCCAGCTTGCTGTGGGCAGAAGCTCCTCCCCTTTTTGTCTTTAACATCCACCCCCTGATTTCATGATTTTTAACACTTTATTTTTTATCTATTTTGACAGAATCCATGAAAGTAAAGAGAAACGGATCACACAGGGAGGGGGAGGAGCCTAAAGCCGATGCTCTGATAGGTTCAGGAGCAGTCAGGTGCGTGCGCGCGCCTTACCTTGGCTGCTTGCGGGGAGCAGGCGATGTGAACCGTGCTCGGTTTCACGCCGTTTGCTTTCGGTCTCTTGCAGAGCGCGAAGCGGCTTTTGCGGCGGCCTCGGTCGCCGTTGGGCAGAGAGCCATTGTACCTGCGTGCACACAAACACACACAAACACACCTCAGGGCGACCGTCCAATAGGATCCAGGCAGTGATCTGATGGAGGAAGACTCTGCAGACGCTGACGGCGTCCTCCAGACGCAGAGAATGCTTCTGGATCTCTCTGTTTTGATCTGTTTTTGAACTTTAAAGTGATATAGACTGAAATACAGTGAAAGCCGTGATGAACACGCAGACCCTGAAGGCATCATGCCGGAGTCCGTCTTCTCCAGGAAAGCTGTGGGAATGTTTTGGTTCTGTGACGGTTGTGGAGCTTCAGCCTTCAGCCGTCTGAACTCCCATCAGTTTGTTTTATAAATTTTGATTTTGTCTCTAAACTTTGGAAATTTTGCCAGAAAACATAAAAACTTTCTGATCTCAATTATTGGGATTTTTGAATAAAAAAGACAAAATGTCAAATTCAGAAAATGTGGAATTATTATGTAATAGAATGGATAAGGAATACCAGTTTAATGTGAAGATAATTGATCGGATCAAATAGTAAAATAAAATGATAAATATACAGTTTTGTGTGGTTTCATGTTGGGATCATTTGCAGATAATTGAATTGAATTGAACTTTATTAATATCCCAAGGGATAAATGTATCTGTCATGGAACTCATAATCAAATAAATGGTTGTCAAATAGTTAAAATTTCTTTCCAGGTTTGTGATTAAACAAGTTTTTCTTTTAAATTGATTCCTGGCTCTAGAATTTGAGTTTAATTAATATCTGAATTATTTGCCTGATAAGGAAAAAGTCTTCAAGTTCATCATTGTTACTTTTCTACTAAATATTTCCTTTTATAATCTTCTTTGTGTTTTTATTTAATATATTTTGTTTTTTTCTTGAGTTTTATTGAATTTTTCCTCATTTATAGATGAGATGAAAGCAAAACAACAAATGTTTCTGAGCTGAACCTGAAGCTTGTTGATGTTCAAATCTCTGATCTCTGATCTCTGATCTCTGATCTCTGATCTCTGATCCATGATCCTCCGGCTCCAGTTGGATCCTAAGAGTTTGGATTCCTGGTTCCAAGAGATTGAAGCTGTGAAATAACATTTCTGCTTCAAAGCTGACAGACGGTTCTTGTTCTGGTTCTGCTGTGGACTTTTGGTTCTGATGAATCCTGGATGAACTGACGTCTGAGTCCTGATGGTTCTGATAAATCTCTGCCCCGGGTTTCGGCTGCAGGTTCTCTTCCTGATTCAGAGCCGGCACATTTCCTCAGAACCTGACAGAAGAGAGCGGGTCCGGCAGACCCGGCGCCGGCCGGTCTGGAGGAGGCCTGGTCCACAGCTGAGAGAGCGGCAGCGCTCCAGGGGCTCAAACGTTTGTGTGTAACCATGGTGACAGGAGGAGAAACCACAACGAGCTGAACCTGCGGCCAGACAGGGGGCGGAGCCATCTGAACAAGCAGACGGCTGAGAGGAGAAGAAGAAGAAGAGCGAGGAGAGATGGCGTCAGGCTGCTGTGATGCGTTCATGACTGTAGCTCCTCTGTGCATGTGAGCGTGCACGTGTGTGTGTGACACACCTCCTGCTGGAGCCTCACATGCTTCTGCTCTTCAGCGGGTAGAAAGCGTCAGAGCTGGAGTGACGCTGCACCAAACAAACGAGTCATCGAACACGAGTCCAGGAGGAGGAGTTTTACGTAAAGAGATGAATAAAATACAGCACATTTCAAACGACAGGAACGGTCAGTGGAGCTGGACAGCCTGAGTGTAAAAACATCAATAGAGTCCAGAGAAGGTCAAAATGGGCGGAGCTTGTTCCACAGCCTATGGCCACTGCTTTAAAAGAACGGTCTCCGTGTCCGAGGCGCCATCAGTGAGTAACAGGGCAAACATGGACTATCTGAACAGAGGAGGTTAAGGTCAAAGGTCAAGAAGAAAACCTTCTAATGAGACTGAACAGGAGCGTCTGCACTCAAACCAGAGGTCAAAGGTCAGGCCCTGACGGTCTCTGGCGCCGGCCCAGAATCCAAATCCAGGAGCAGGAAAACGAGCGAACGGAAAACTGTAAAAACTTTACGGCTCGGCGTTTTTCCACAGCGGAGACAAACCGCCAGAGAAGGCTGAGTCAGCGCCGGGCCTCTGAGTGGACACGTGTGTGGGGGGGTCTGACCTCAGAGCGGTCGACGACCGCCGCACGACAGCGTGATGATGTCAGGATCTCACCTGCCGGCCTGTTGGATCTGCTGGGTTTCATGTTACATATTTTAAAGCAGGAGATTCAAACGGATCCAGCAGATCAGCTTTCTGGATCTGGATCGGTTTGAGTCTCGACCAAGGCCGGAGTGGGTTACCGGGAGAGTCGGGAGGATTCCCGGTGGGCCGCTTCATTTATCCCGGTCAGTCGCCGTCATGGAAAAACGATGGCGGTAGAACATGAATGAATCTTTGTAGCAGTGTTCGTCCGTCCTTTAAAGAGACGCACCGTCAGTTTTGGAGCTACAATTTCACTTAAACACCCCTTTTAGATTCTCACAGTTGGTTGAGTCCACCAGAGTGCGCTTTACTGAAATGTCTGGGCCGGACCATTGACGTAAATAACCTCCTATGCTGACGGTCTATGAGCCGGACTGAGAAGCAGCCGCGGTCCAGACAGATGATAGCGAGTAAAGAAACTGGTTGGGAGCTTCAGTGGACGAGCGGGACGAGCGGGACGGGCGGGACTGGCGGCTGCGCGGGGCGGCAGTTCAAAGGAGCCGCCAGCTCAGCGCTTCATGGTGAAAAAAAAAAGTCTGTGACACTAAAGTTTTTCTATTATCTGTTATTTTACGCTGTTTTAGGGCCGCGTGCACGTCATTTCTAAAAACATATTGGCGCGGGTTCTGCGCGAACACGGAGCCACTTTCTCTGCAGTGGGGAGGGGCGGGGCTTCTCATGCTCTTTCTACCTGCTCCACAGGTGAGAACACGCGGGATGCAGAGCGGCCGGGTATGGAGAGAAAATAGACTCACTCTGATTTGTGCGTGCGGAATTCTTGATTTGTAGCTCATATAATACGTTTTGTGCAAAAGTAAAAAAAAACCAAAAAACAATTTACACATGCAGAAATTAAAATTACAACAGATGAAACTAATTACACACATCTTTTAAAAATACGCACGGATCACCTCTTACACACACATGCAGGCTAAGTTACGCACAAATCTATTGTGAGACTCTTCACATCTCACAAATTCATCTGAGTGAATGCGTTCAAGTACTACCAGAATGCTCGTTCACCATAGTTCTCTTGTCAGCCGTTTTAAACTTTAATTGTGAATAATATCCGGTAAAACTTGACATTTTCCCACTTTCTTAAAAATATATTACCGATAGTTTATATAAAAAAAGTCTAAATAAGCGTTTTTAATACACGTATCCCTTTAAAAATAAGAATATTTCCAGAAAAGAGGCGCCCGGCTGCAGCAGCTGGTGTGTATGCTAGTGGCACACACGTGAAGCACGTGAGGGAATTGAATATATACGGCAGCACTTAAAAAAAACAATGATCATATAATATTAACAGGCTGAAAGTTTATAGGTTGCCTCTACAAAAACAAGTTATCTGACATAAAATGTAAAATTAAAGTGAATTTGAATGTGAAAGAATGGGATTTATTTTTATTTTAGCTGTTTAGCATACTGCAATACTGTTGGTATTTGCACATACCTGTTTTTATTTGCACATATCTGTATAGTTAGATGTCCTCCTTCTATTTATTTTGTATTTTATTACTCTTTCCTGTTTGTGTCTTGTATTTTTTTGTCCACAACGGTGTGAGCTGTACCTAAATTTCATTGTGGCATCCACAATGACAATAAAGGCATTCAATTCAATTCAATTGTGAGCCATTTATTGTTAATTTCATCGTATTGTTAGTGACTTTAAGATTCTCAGCCCTGATACTGACACAATATAACGTTTTCACAGATGATACCCACATATTGGGCTGACACACATTCTCATCAAGCTTTTATTTTCCCAAGTTTCATGTCAGAGAACCGTCTCCATTCTGAAGTTCATTAAAACAGGTTGCAGCATGCTCAGTCAGGAACACTTGGAGGCATTTATGCTCATGTCAACAGATAAATACTTTCTTATGTCCATTGACTGGGACAAACTAACAAATAAGGTATCAGAAACGAGTTCACTCTTATGTGGTGACTTATGCTGTAGATTTCATACAGGGAAATATTTCTGTTAAACAAGTTTTTAATGTAATTCATTGTTTGTTATTGTTTGTTATTTATGACCCCCTCCCCCCTCCCCCCTCCCCAACTATAATAAAACATTCTTTTATATTCTAAATGGTTGCCTAATTTTTCATGTGGTGAAAACTGGGCCGGTCTTGACCGTTAAAGTCCCGGGCTGAAAAGTTGCCCCACTGCGCCCCCGGCCTCGACCGTGACGGTTCTTACCCCAGCACGATGAGCTCTCCGTACTTCACTGGCACTTTGGTGGAGGAGGAGGTGGAGATGTTTTCCTGCTCGGGGGAGTACATCAGGAAGGGCGGGCGGAGCTTTGGAGGAGCGACAGGTGAGGCCGAACGAGGACAGGATGCAGCAGAAGGGGCGGGGCGGGGGGGCGGAAGGGTAGGGGTCAGCTGAGACTGGGCTCCGGCGCTTCAGGCGTCATGTGCTCGTCTGTGTCGGACCTGCAGAGAAAACCGTCATGAAGAACTCCTGAAACGTGTTCCGGATGAGGAGCAGCAGCTCTGGACCAATCAAAAACCAGGCTGTGTGGGGTTGCTTAGCAACGCAGCTCCTGAAAAATGCTGCATCTCTGCTTCTCCATAACAGCTATGTTACCAAACTGTTCACGGGAAGACTTTCAGGCTGTCTTCTCTTAAATTTAACTGAATGATATCGGAATAAAACAAACAGGAAAAACATTCAAATAAAACCTGAACTCCGGAGCGTCTGTGACATCACACTTCCTGTTTGAAAACCACGGCGAGCGTGTCCGAACGGCGCCAACATCCACAGTCTGTCAGAGGAATTCGGACGATTGTTTTTCTGTTGCTAATGTTTTGGCGGCCATGACGGCACAGACTGATCAGACTGCAGCTTGTTCTGTGGTTTAGCTCTGTGATGTCAGACAGCGCCGCTCTAGTGGTCGAACACGGAACCGCTCCACATCTGTATCCTCACTTCTTTCAGGTTTCACAGCTTTTTTAAAGTCATCCTCATTGGGCGTGTGAGTGTGTGTGTGTGTGTGGGGGGGGGGTGTTCACCAGAAGATCATTTCTGCCCTAGACCTGTAACCATGACGACCATGAACTCCACAACTAAAACAAACACCAGAATGAGGAGGAGTTTGAAGAATCGGACCCAACAAATAAACAACAGAGACAAAAGAATTCAAATGTTTACAGATCCGACTGTGGATGGGACGTAGCGTCTGACCTGCAGTGAAAACGCCGCCGTCCGTTAGTCAGGACGAGTGACGAGGGATCAGAGAAGACTCTTATCATCTGACAGGACGTCTTCCTGCAGACGTTTCATCGTCTCTGAAACATTTTCGACAGATTCCGTTTTATTCGAACTTTTCTGCTGGACCCAAACATCAAAGTTTTCCTCGGCGGCGCCGTTTCCTCCTGAACCCAGAGGAGCGTCGGTGGTGGGAGGCCTCTGCAGCCGCTTCTTAGTCATCGTCTGAGCGCAGGAAGTGGCAGAAAAGGAGAGGACGCGTGAGAACGGGGGCACGAGCGAGGGAAAGCGTGGACTTCCTGTCACAGTGCGTCGCCGCCGCTCGGCTGATGACCTTTCTGGAACGGCTCCTCCTCTCTCCCACTCACAGAGGAAACGGAACGTCATCCTCACTCCGCTGAGGCCCGCCGCGCCTCTGCTGGGACCCGGACGCCGCCGTGAATGTGGGACGGAGCTTTGATGAGGGGGGCGGAGGGCCCCCCAGGATGAGTGGGAGGAGTTCATGGAGGAACCAGCGCCATCAGACGCGCCACGCCAGGCGTCTTCAGGGAAAGACAGACGAACATTTGAGAAAGTTTGAGAGTTTTGGTTCGTCTGAACGTGAAGACGAGGAGGAGGAAGGTCAAAGAACCGCTCGCCGCTCCTCCAGATCATCAAGTCTCCGCCGTCAGGAGAGAACCCCAGACTGAAGCGGACCAACCCCCCCAGATACACGTGCAGTTCCAACAGCTGATAATTTGGAGGCGCTGTTGTCTGAAAGGAGCCCTGACAGGAACAACAGACGCAGAAGAAGAAGAAGCAGCTGATTGGTCCTCTATCACATATGAAGAAACCAGACCTGGACCAGCTCTATTGACTGTACAAGAGAAGTGGACTGAAAAGCCTCACTTCTGGCTCCAACCACTCCATGTTGGAGTCAGACGTCGTCAGGAAGCAGTTCTTAGTCTGAGTCATCGTTTCCATGGCAACCACCCTAACCAATCAGGAGTGAGCTTGTTGAAAGGCCACACCCTAATCTGTCAATTAAACATTCTGATTGGTGGAGGTGGAGGCCAGCAAGTTCCAGCTACTTCTACCGAGGCCTCTGATTGGTCCGTTTATAACTTGAACAGAAAAACAAAGAAGATTATCAAGAAGATGTTAGAAAAGTTTCTTCTGACCAATAGAACGACTGAGAAACAGCTGCTTACTCTATAGAAGAACGCCAGGGGGAGGAGCCACACAGTCCAGTTCTCTATATACAGTCAACCTACAGAAGAACAGTGAAGACGACAACAACGAGGAGTCAGCAGCTGGAAGCTTCAGAGGAACCTGAAGGGTTCTTCTGAGGGTTCCAGATGAAGACAGTGGCGAGGTCGGGGGACGGTGACCTTCACCTGTCTTAACCCTCTTACCGCCATCACATTCTACAGCAGAGCAAGGTGGAGCAGAAGCCCCCGCCGCCTGACCAGCTGTTCCAAGTCCACGGAAGCTTTCAGAGGAATTTACATCTGAGGTTCTATCACCAGAGGTACAAACGGCGCTCCATCCGTCTGTCCGGTTTCCATCTGATCCATTATTTATCAGCGCAGAGATCGCACAGGAAGTGGCGAGCTTTCTGTCGGGTGCGATACCTCCGACTGGAGGAAACGTCCACTCCAAAGAAAGTGTCTGACGGCCGCTTTAACTTCATACATGGGGGGCGGGGGGCTGCATTATCAGACCCCCCCGTGGCCTGTTAGCAGCCTCTGGCCTTCGGCTCCATTTCCTCGTCTGCCTGCACGCCACAGACCTCAGAGTCTGCGTGATCTCTGAATCAGAATGGAAACATGTTTGAGAGCGCCTGCAGGTCAAACACGAGAGTCTTTTACTACTTCTCTTTATTGCCCCGGAGTGAACCAGGTAGAGCGCTCCAGTCTGAGCCTCTGCAGCCGGCGTGGCTGCCGGCCAGCTGCTGCTTAGCTACCGACACACACAGTTACACAACAAGGCTGACTTCACCGGCGCTGTGCTGACAGCAGCTCGTAAAACTTTACTGCAACCAGGCACCACGACACCTGCCACTCCCCACGCAACAAAACACACGCCTGCATGCAGGGCGGCTGCGCAGGCCTGCTGAAGAGGGGCGGCTGCGCAGGCCTGCTGAAGAGAGGCGGCTGCGCAGGCCTGCTG
Organism: Oryzias javanicus; assembly: GCA_003999625.1. Classification (NCBI taxonomy): domain Eukaryota; kingdom Metazoa; phylum Chordata; class Actinopteri; order Beloniformes; family Adrianichthyidae; genus Oryzias; species Oryzias javanicus. The sequence continues at coordinate 9,611,686 of CM012451.1, read as the reverse complement.
AAGAGAGACGGCTGCGCAGGCCTGCTGAAGAGAGACGGCTGCGCAGGCCTGCTGAAGAGAGACGGCTGCGCAGGCCTGCTGAAGAGGGGCGGCTGCGCAGGCCTGCTGAAGAGGGGCGGCTGCGCAGGCCTGCTGAAGAGGGGCGGCTGCGCAGGCCTGCTGAAGAGAGACGGCTGCGCAGGCCTGCTGAAGAGAGACGGCTGCGCAGGTCTGCTGAAGAGGGGCGGCTGCGCAGGCCTGCTGAAGAGGGGCGGCTGCGCAGGCCTGCTGAAGAGAGGCGGCTGCGCAGGCCTGCTGAAGAGAGGCGGCTGCGCAGGCCTGTTGAAGAGGGGCGGCTGCGCAGGCCTGCTGAAGAGGGGCGGCTGCGGAGGTCTGCTGAAGAGGGGCGGCTGCGCAGGTCTGCTGAAGAGGGGCGGCTGCGCAGGCCTGCTGAAGAGGGGCGGCTGCGCAGGCCTGTTGAAGAGAGGCGGCTGCGCAGGCCCGGCGAGGCGGGACGGCTGCGCAGGTCTGTTGAAGAGGGGCGGCTGCGCAGGCCTGTTGAAGAGGGGCGGCTGCGCAGGTCTGCTGAAGAGAGGCGGCTGCGCAGGCCTGCTGAAGAGGGGCGGCTGCGCAGGCCTGTTGAAGAGGGGCGGCTGCGCAGGCCTGCTGAAGAGGGGCGGCTGCGCAGGCCTGCTGAAGAGGGGCGGCTGCGCAGGCCTGTTGAAGAGGGGCGGCTGCGCAGGCCTGTTGAAGAGGGGCGGCTGCGCAGGCCTGTTGAAGAGAGGCGGCTGCGCAGGCCTGTTGAAGAGGGGCGGCTGCGCAGGCCTGCTGAAGAGAGGCGGCTGCGCAGGCCTGTTGAAGAGAGGCGGCTGCGCAGGTCTGCTGAAGAGAGGCGGCTGCGCAGGTCTGCTGAAGAGAGGCGGCTGCGCAGGCCTGTTGAAGAGGGGCAGCTGCGCAGGCCCGGCGAGGCGGGACGGCTGCGCAGGCCCGGCGAGGCGGGACGGCTGCGCAGGCCCGGTGAGGCGGGGCCTGGAGCCGGCGCAGGGCTCTCACTTTGAATGGAACGTGGGAACGCTCGTCTTTACTGCGAGCTGACATCTGACACACTTTCAGGAACACGAGGCTCGTCTGTGTGGAAACAAACGAACCGACCCCAGGCTGCTCAGCCGAGTCAGGAACCAGAAGTGGGTCAGGAGATCCTACAAACGGGTCACAGACAAACAGATTCAGAGAATGAAGGCTCGCCGCTCTCTACTCTGAGTCTAATCTGCATAAAGATCAATGGACGGCCAGAGGCGGTCCTACGAGCCGAACGCCGATGGTTTCGCCAACGCTGGTTAGCTGGTGACCCGGTTAAAATGCGGGAGGAGCACCGAGGCAGACTGGAGCAGAGTTCTACTGAACCAGGATCTGCACCCAAAACAAACCTCCAAACCAGACTCTGAAGAATCAGGTTAGCATAAACTCAACCAGAACTGAGCGAGACGTACAAAACCCAGAACTGCTGGATTAAACCAGAATCTGGTTATATATTCTTATATATAAAAGAGATCCTCGTGTTTGTTTCCATCTCAAACTGATGTGGGACAGAAAAGTCTTCAACCTCAGTCCCAAACAGCAGCAGAACTATTAGTGTGTCGGCTCATTTCTATGGTTTGGAACATCCGTCAGGCAGCTGAACCAGCTGATCCAAACGGTTCTGGACCAGATCCAAACGGTTCTGAACCAGATCCAAACGGTTCTGGACCAGCTGATCCAAACGGTTCTGGACCACCGGATCCAAACGGTTCTGGACCTGCGGATCCAAACGGTTCTGAACCACCGGATCCAAACGGTTCTGGACCTGCGGATCCAAACGGTTCTGAACCTGCGGATCCAAACGGTTCTGGACCAGCGTCTGCCTCAGGAGGAAGAAAATCCTCAACCTCCACAGAAGTTCTGAGGAGAAACTGGCATCCCTTCTCCCCGTTGAAGGTCCAGAGTGACCTTAGTTACCTTGACCTCACTGTCATCACAGATCCAGGCCACACCCACTAACTGTCCTCAATCATGACGATCAGACACAATCCAAACGTCTTTGTCATTTTCGAGGACATACAGTAGTTTCTGCAGAGCTCAGAGTTGTGGGCGGGACTGTTTGTGCAGAGTAAGCCTGAACTGATATCCCATCAACCCTTTGTTTACACTCTCTCCTGCTGGCTTACAGCCCCTCACACCCCAACCTTAGAAAAACAGCAGCAACATTGATTCTATCCAGTCCGGTTCTGATCCAGATTCCAGCTCAGACCAGGAGAACAAAGACGTTCACGGATCTATTTGTCTGCATGAGAATGGGCGGAGCTTGTGGCGTATTTCCTACATCACAAATACAAACTTTTTCAAACTGGATTTTGTTTGGCTGCTTGTGATTGATGATTTACAAAGATCTCCTCCAATGGTTACAATTAAAATCATCAGAAAATATCAAAACACTATTGTGAACAATTTAACAGCTTAGTGGCTTCTGTTTTGATAAATATGTTGATAAAAAAGCATAAAGAATGGCTCAGTGTTCAGGTCAAAGGTCATAAAGACCAGAAGGATCACAGGTTTACAGACGCCACCACAGGAAACTAGACTCCGCCTCTCGTCATGGAGAGACGCATTCGTCCCGCTACAGTCAGGTGTGTCATCAGGTCGATGAATAAAGACCGATGATGAGAAAGACTCAGAGGTGACTCAGCATTTTCAATGTGTTTTTAGTAGGGGTGTAACGGATCACGGAAAATCCGTGGTCCGTACGGATCAGAGGCCACGGTGCGGGACACGTGTGTACCGCGGACCGCTTCGAACACCCACCCCCATACGCGGACACCTCGCGCTAGCATAATTTAAACCAATTGTCCGTTCGCATCGAATGGAAGCTCTGTTAAGGGCTTTCCGGTGGAATCGCGGAACATTTGTACGGCAAGCCAGAGATGTCAAAATTGAGCAGGAAAAGCTGACGCAGAAGTGCCACGTTTTACAGAAAATTATCATTTAAAACATTTAAATGTTCCCACAGTTAGTTTCAATAAAGCAATTCATACCAAAAAATAATTGTACTGTTTTATTTATGATTTAATTTTAAAAGATAATCCAGATAGATTGTATTTTCAACACTATTTCTAATCATTCTTTTCTAGTTTTTGTAGATTTGGTCTAAAACATGTAAATGTCATCAGAAACTACATGTTTAGTATTTTGTTTGTGTTCAAAGTACAAATATGTTTTGTTTTAATAAATAGGCTTCAATGAGCAGATGTTTTGTTGTTGCATATGTAAATATTGTGGTGTGAGGTATTTTAAATGCTTATTGAATTATGATTAAACTGTTTCAAAAATTAATTTAGCTTTGATATTGTTGGTTTTTTTTTCGTTTTGTTTTTTTCTATTTTAAATTTTTGTACTTTTTACTGATCCGAAAAATGATCCGAACCGTGACCCTAAAACCGTGACACGATCCGAACCGTGGGTTTTGTGATCCGTTACACCCCTAGTTTTTAGGTAAGATTCTAGATTCTAGCGACCAGAAGGATCTGAGCTGCGTCCAGAAAAGGTCGTGGGATCGCCGTGGCGATCGGCGCTGAGCAGCACGACCACACGGGGTCAACAAACCCTCGTTTCCTCTGCCCTAAACCCTCAGATTCTCTCATAACTGAATCTGCAGAGCAGAGCTCCACAGCCCGGCCTCGGTCCGGTCCGGTCCGGTCCGGTCCGGTCCAGAGCAGGACGACCCGCAGAGCGGCGATCACAGGAACGCTGACCTGCAGCAGACGACACGTTTCAGACAAATGTGCTTCTGGATCAGTGAGATGAAGAGGTCCAGATCTCTGTCTTTGGTCTGAGCAGATGAAGCCTGAAGTTCACCTGCTCACCCCGACCCCCCACCCCCTCTGCTCCTGCTGGTTCCCGCCTAAAACTGCCAGTCCAGCAGAAAGCGGTCCTTGCTGCGACACAACCCCGTTTAGACGGAGCTTCAAGCAGGAAAGTGAAGGTCAGGAAGGATCTGAGATCGCTGCTTCACCACTTCATCAGGGGTCACCTGAAGGTCTGCATGTCAGCAAACGTCCTGAAGAACCACAGAGGAGGAGATCAGGATCCAAACCCACACGATCAGGGAGAACAGGTTATTCTGTAGAACTCCTGATGGGATTGGTAAAGCTGTAGCCACACCCACTCGTCAGGTTCTGCTGGTCTGCAGCTGCATCAAGATGAACCACAGGTGAGTCTGCAGTTCTCTGAGGTTTGTTCAGAAACCTTGAAGGACGTCATGGAAGTGGAACGTACCATTATAGCGTGTGGGGAAGCATTTGTAAGGCTAACTCTGACGTTCAGCTGATGCTAACGTTGACCTTACAACACTAAACATCAGAGCAGAAACTGGAGAACGCTGAGGCCAAAAGTCGAGTTTGAACCCGATGGACGTGGTGCAGCGGTTAGCACTCTAGTGTCACAGATCAGAGGCTCTGGTTCGAATCCCAGCTGTTTCAGGGGTGACCTGAGCGAGAGGTCAGCAGCACACGTGATTCAAACAATATAAAACAGAAATGTAGAACTGAAAGACTTTACAATATTTACAATATTACATTTAGATTGAGGTGCAATTTAGTTTTATGACGTAGTATAATAGTGACCTGCACTAAGCCTACGAGCTGGGATAGGCTCCAGCAACCCCACAGATGGATTTTTCCCCTCTGATCTCCCTCAACATTCTGGCATGACTCCTGGATCCTACAGGATAAAGATCAGGTTCTGGATCTCAGATGAAGCTTCATCTGCAGCTCACAGGAAGACCAGAATCTGGCCCGATTCAGGATTCCGGTGAACAAACATTAACCGTGATGTCGGGTCAGATGCAGACGCTCCTCAGAAGGCGGGTTCTGGCTTTCCGGCCCGCTTTCAAAGGAGTTTGGAGGTTTTCCGAGCGCGGGGAAATCGGGATTAAACGGCGTCCGATCCTGGAACGCGTCTCAGCACGCGCTCGCCGCGGTTTCCGTTTGCGGAGCGCTGCAGCGCCGGGCGTGTGGCGGGCCGGGTTTCAGCGCCGGTGTGTAGGGTTGCAGGGTCAGGTCGGGGGGGATCAGTTTGCTCGTGGTGAAGATGAAGACTCGGTAACTGATCCAGCGGGAGGACCTGATGCCAGGAAGCCTCCCCTCAGTCTGTCTCATGTGTCCCTGCAAACAGCCTTTTTCTAATCTTACAAAGTGCTCCCATGTTAATGCTAAAGCAGTAACCATGGAAACCAATGAAAAAGAGGAAAACCTCGTGAAGGTAAAGACAGCGGTGAGTCTGCATCCGCACCAGAAGACCAGAGGACAGACAGGAAGTGATGTCGATGAGGTTAAACTCGGGTCTGGGGTCTGCTCACACGAGCAGATCTGAAAAGACTCCGCCCACTTTATAATGATTTAGGACGTTACTTGACTGTATGTGAGACCTGGACAGAGCAACTGTGACATCACACATAGAAAATGGTCGACTTCCAGCTTCAACCAAATGAAGTCCATTCATTCCGTGTTGGAACCAGACGTCAGTTCCAACATGGCGCCTACTTTTAAAGAGGCATTTGATTGGTCCATCCATGACGTCGATAACTTTTACTACAAAACAAATTTGGTTATCAGGAAGATGTTAAAACGGTTTTGGATCCAGAAAGGTCATTCTGATAACTGCGGGTTATTTCTCTATTGAAGTCTATGGGAGTTGGCTTCTTGGAACCACTTCCTGTTTGGAACACGATGAGGGAGGGACTCAGTCCAGTTCTTCTTTGCAGATCTCGCTCATATGTTGCCAAAATCTACATTTTTTTAAATAAAAAAACATTCCTTCTTGAATTGTTTTCTACAGCTTTTCTTTTTCAAACCAATAAAATGTTTTGTTTTAACAAACGTCTCAAAATGTCATCAGATAAAAGCAGGAGATTTAATTTGCTGTGTTTCCGCCTCCTTTGAAAAATCTCGTCTCCATTATGATCTGACTGATTTAACCAGTAAACCGCATGACTGTTGCTGAACAACCTGAACACAATCAGATGAATAGAACTCTTTTCACACGGCGGTTCTGACTGAACCTGGAGGAGAACGGTCCGACTCCAACAAGCTCAACCAGAGGATGGCGTGAGGCTTCAGGACGTCAGCCTCAGGAGGGTCCTTCAGAAGGGGGCGGAGCTTGTGGCTCTGCTCAGCAACATTTCTACAACATAAATCCAATGTATAAACAGATTTTTTTCACCTGCTCCTGATTCATTAGAATTTGAATAAAGAAAATCTGAATTTTTTCGTTGTCCAGTGTGACAGGAGCTCAACAGAAACACCGTTTTCACCTCATCAGCTGATGGTTTCAACCAAAGGTGGAAAACTGATCCTCAGACCAGCAGACGGACGCTGAGTGACCAGCGTTGGGTCAGAACCGTCCTTCAGAACTCTTTCCTCTGGATGAGCTCCACCGGCGCCTCATTAGCTCTCTGTTTTGATCCGCCTCATTTCCACGCCGGCCCGCCCTCCAACACCGCGCCCCCTCCATGTGTGGAAGCCCGTAAACCGGCAGAGGACCCGCTGAAGGTCGGAGCTGCGGCGCTGCTCTGAAACGCTGCGGCGAGAATGGCGGCAGCTGACGGATCCTCATCAGAGGTCATGACCTGCACAGATGCACGCCTCGGCCGGGTCGGGGGGGGTTATGGCGTCGACAGGAAATCCCAATTCCCCGCCCACTCAGACGGCTCTGGTGCGCGGCGGTCCCAGCGGGTCCATCCGGCCTGTGAGTGCTGCCGTTTATGCTGGGATGGATGGAGGCATAATGGGGGCCAGAATCAGATGAGCTCAATTACACGTATCCTGGGGGGGGCTCATCGATGGACGCCCGCCGCAGAAGCATCAGGATGTCTCTGGAGGGGCGGGTCGTGACCTGAACCAGCGCCAGGCCTGAGCGCCTGTGGTTGGATCAGAGTTACGCTCCAGCGGGTCACATGGTTCCTGTCCTCAGACTGGAGTGGACGACGGTTTCAGTTCATCATGTTGAGTAAAATACTGTCAAACCCGTCCAGCTGGAACGATGAGACGAGGGATGTCGGTGCCAGGATCCGTATCGTTTGCTTCAGTTTATCCTTCAGATCCACTGATGTGGTTCTGACCGTTTCAGATCCACTGATGTTGTTCTGACTGTTTCAGATCCACTGATGATGTTCTGACCGTTTCAGATCCACTGATGTTGTTCTGACTGTTTCAGATCCACTGATGATGTTCTGACTGTTTCAGATCCACTGATGATGTTCTGACCGTTTCAGATCCACTGATGTTGTTCTGACTGTTTCAGATCCACTGATGATGTTCTGACCGTTTCAGATCCACTGATGATGTTCTGACTGTTTCAGATCCACTGATGTTGTTCTGACTGTTTCAGATCCACTGATGATGTTCTGACTGTTTCAGATCCACTGATGTTGTTCTGACTGTTTCAGTTTCCTGAAGCTTCAGTTTACAGTCAGTCAGTAATTCTTCTGTTTTCATGTATATTTGATAGATAAACATGTTTCTAGTGGATCTGAAGCTGATGATTTACAGTCAGACGCTCTGAATGAGTTCAGGGATAAAAGTTAAACGTTTTCAAGTGATACTTGTTCCTCTGAGATCCTCTGCTGTGTTAAAAAGGTCCGGTATAATCTGACTGTATTGTAAAAGAGCTGTAAGTAAATCTAAACTTGAAGATTTTATAGACGCTTAAATATTGGTGAGAGTTGGAGGAGAAACCTCAGAAATAATGACACCAGCACATCCATCACTACTTAATTCTTTGTCACAATTTTAACACAAAAATCACTAAAACTTCATTTAGTTTGATAAGTCAAATTAGGAAAAAATAAAAAGATAAAATAAAAATCTGGGTTCTCTGATGAAGACGATGTTTAAAGTTCAACATTAGCTAAAGAAAAATGCAGAAAGGGATAAAAGGTACACCGGCTCAGTGGTTGAGTGTCTGCCCTGAGAATGGAAGGTCGTGGGTTCAAGTCCAGGCCGAGTCATACCAAAGACCCAGTGCCTCGCTGCTTGGTTGGATTAGGGGGTTAAACCTCCAAATGGTTCCCGGGCGCGGCTGTGTCTGCAGCTCACCGCTCCCTTAGGGTCACATGCGGAGAACAAACTTCGCACACCTGATACCTAATGGGACTTTAACTTTAAAAGTAAATCTGAATGGAGGCTTAAAATACCATCAGAAAGTTTAGAACCTTCTAACTGCTGTAAAATGTATTTCAATTATAAAGAGTCTCTAATGAAAATCCTGAATCTCCAGAGCTTCAGCTCATCAGCTGCCAGCAGGTTCCTCCATGTTTGAGTTACCTGGAGGAACCGTCGGCCCATTGGTCGGCCCGCGGCACAGACCTCCAGCAGCTGCAGACGCTGGAATGACCTCATCTGAACCACTGCAGCGGGTCAGGAGGACGCCGGCGGGCGGCGGTGGGGAGGCATCGGATGCACCGCGGGGCCCCATTCCCGCCGAGCAGCACGTTAACGCGGCGCGGCGAGGCCCCGGAGCGCCCCATGAGGTGAGGAGCTCCCTCTCTGAGGGCGAGGCCCCGGAATCCGATCTGCTGTCATCCTCCACATATCTTTAATTTAAAACAACGAATAATAAAAACGCTGCTGGAAGAAAATACAAGTTATAGATGATTCTGTCATTGATCAACAGTTCTGGAAAAACATGTTGATAATATTTCAAGATTAATAAAAGAGAAAAACACGACTGGCGGTTCTGAAGTCTCTGCTGCTTCACAGGAACTTTATGTTCTGAATTCTCTGGAATCAGCTGTGAGAGACGTGCAGGTGATACCTGGAGGTTACCTGGAAGAGTCAGACTGAACGTTTCCAGGATCCCAGCTTCATCTGATCACACTTCCCAGAAGGCTTTGCTTCCTGAAACCAACCACGGCCCGCATCTGTGACCTCAGCATCAGCAGATGATTGACAGACCGGCAGCTTCAGAATCATTCTGACTCCGCCCCCTCACCTGAGAGGCTGAAGACATCACATCTGAGACATTTCTGCCCCTTCAGGATGAGAACAAAGATCTCTCGTCCGATTCGTCCACCTTAAGCCGCTCCTGCGCTGACAGGAGGGGGGGGGGGTGGGGGGTCGGGTTACAGGCGCATTAATAATTCAGACCGCTGTTCACACACGCACACGGCCGGGCCTGGGACGCTCATGCGGACAGACACAATAAGAGCGGCGGGACTTCCCTGAGCCGGCCGAGGTCGCAGGACGGAGAAGGTCGCGCCGCCGAGACCCAATGAGGGTTCGCACAGGGAGCGGCGGCGCTTGGCTGCAGTCTGTAAACACGGCCGTTCCCAAAACAGTGAGCGCTTACGTGGTCGGGCGCCATCGCTGGGGTGAGCGGCGCAGGCGGGCTGACCTTGATGAAAACACGCCACATCAGAGAAGAAGATCTGAAAGAAGCTGCTGGGAGGAAGAAGCAGTCGCTGCAGTTCTTCAGAACTTCAGAGAGATCCTCACATGGAGGAGGAGAACCGACAGAGTCCAAAAACCTCAAGCGGGACTCCGGGGGAATGGAAGACGATGGAAGGAGGAGCAGAACTCTTTTGATCCAGTTACTCGTAGTCCTGACCTTACAGGTGGACACAGGTGAAAACGGAGGGACCTGCCTGCAGACAAGATGGCGCCTGACATCATGGGCAGGAAGAGGAAATCACCCAAACCGTAACCAGAACCCAAAGGGTTTTATTAAAGCTTAAATTGTTAGAGTCGCCATGTAAAACGTGATCTGGAGCATGCTTCTGCTTCTGCTTCTGGTTGAGGACAGCCAGGTCCTCTGGCCAATCAGTTCGGGTCAGTCAGGTGGTCTGTACGAAACTGTAAGATGATAGACGGTTTAGTGTTCCTGTTTTTCTATGGGCGTGCTGCGGGCGACAGGTGAGTAAAGGGGAGGTAGGAGAGACTCAGGAACGTCATACAGATTTGTCACGTTTTTGCCCTCTGAACCCTGCAGGATCCTGTAGTTCTGTTCAAGTGATGAGTGTGAACTCCTTGTGATGCGTTCAAGAGCAACGCGGGTTCTTGAACGTCGGTTGATCCCAGCGGTCTGCAACCTTTAATCCTGAAAGAGTTTCATCATCCAGTTTCTAATGGACTAAAATCCAACGAGAGCCACAAAGTTCCACCTCAAAGCCAGAAAACTGAACTTACTTCGTGTTTTAAGACATTTATGTATAAAATATAGCTTTAAAATAATCTCTACTAATGAGTTTTTCTTATGAAATGAACTTCTTAGACTTCTGAAAGCAGCTGATACAAGCTCCTTCCAGACATCAAATGCATTCTGTGTTTGAGAAGATCCTCCTGCTGCAGCAGATGTACTGGAACTAGAAATGTACAAATGTCTTTTCTACTGCTGGGACTTTGGTTTTACTATTGAATACAAACTACAACTTTGGTGCAGAAAACACACAATTCTTTTAAACTGAATCCAATCAGATGATGTCATTCTAATGATGTCATTCTAATGATGTCATTCTAATGATAATCCGCTCTGAGATCAGATTAAACTTTTTACTTTCATTTTGTTAAAAATCTGAGCATAAATAACAAAATATTATTAATTAAAGTAAATAAATAAAAACATTATTTATTCCGATTGTTTTCATTTTTCCTAACAGCCAAAGATGAAGGTGAAAGTTTACGGTCGTCCTTTGGGCACTTGTGCATCACGTGCACACTGTGGTCAGTCCCCGCTCCCCACTAACGACCACATAAGCTCATCGTCCGACAGCGTCGCCGTTCATCACACGTGTAACTTACATTATCTGTACTAATACCTCACAATATACTGAAGCACGCACACAATCCTGCCTTCTACCATCATCATCATCATCTTAATGAACCACCTGACCCGGTCCTCCCTGTGACCCTCCAAGAGCCCGCACAACCCAAGACCCCCCAGGGTCAACAGGTCAGCCCCCATACAGGTACATGGGACTGAAGGTGAGAGTTCAAGAGACACTGCTGGACAGAACAGATGATCCGGAGAACTGAAGCAGAAAAGAAGACGAAGAATCATCTGGAAGATCCACCAAATATTCCAAAACATCCAGGAAGGCGTTAGTTCCTGATTCCTGATGACTCTTGGTGATTCCTGGTGATTCCTGGTGACTCCTTATGATTCCTGATGACTCCTGGTGACTCCTGATGATTCCTGTTGATTCCTGATGACTCCTGATGATTCCTGGTGACTCCTGATGATTCCTGTTGATTCCTGGTGACTCCTGATGATTCCTGATGACTCCTGGTGACTCCTGATGATTCCTGTTGATTCCTGATGACTCCTGATGATTCCTGGTGACTCCTGATGATTCCTGTTGATTCCTGGTGACTCCTTATGATTCCTGATGACTCCTGGTGACTCCTGATGATTCCTGTTGATTCCTGATGACTCCTGATGATTCCTGGTGACTCCTGATGATTCCTGTTGATTCCTGGTGACTCCTGATGATTCCTGGTGACTCTTGATGATTCCTGGTGACTCCTGATGATTCCTGTTGATTCCTGGTGACTCCTGGTGACTCCTGGTGACTCCTTATGATTCCTGATGATTCCTGGTGACTCCTGATGATTCCTGATGACTCCTGGTGATTCCTGGTGACTCCTGATGATTCCTGATGACTCCTGGTGACTCCTGGTGACTCCTTATGATTCCTGATGATTCCTGGTGACTCCTGATGATTCCTGATGACTCCTGGTGACTCCTGATGATTCCTGATGATTCCTGATGACTCCTGGTGATTCCTGGTGACTACTGATGATTCCTGATGACTCCTGGTGATTCCTGGTGACTCCTGATGATTCCTGATGACTCCTGGTGACTCCTGGTGACTCCTTATGATTCCTGATGATTCCTGGTGACTCCTGATGATTCCTGATGACTCCTGGTGATTCCTGGTGACTACTGATGATTCCTGATGACTCCTGGTGACTCCTGATGATTCCTGATGATTCCTGATGACTCCTGGTGATTCCTGGTGACTCCTGATGATTCCTGTTGATTCCTGATGACTCCTTATGATTCCTGGTGACTCTTGATGATTCCTGATGACTCCTGATGATTCCTGATGATTCCTGGTGATTCCTGGTGATTCCTGTTGATTTCTGATGATTCCTGTTGATTCCTGGTGACTCCTTATGATTCCTGATGACTCCTGATGATTCCTGATGACTCCTGATGATTCCTGATGATTCCTGATGATTCCTGGTGATTCCTGGTGATTCCTGGTGATTCCTGTTGATTTCTGATGATTCCTGGTGATTCCTGGTGACTCCTTATGATTCCTGATGACTCCTGATGACTCCTGATGATTCCTGATGACTCCTGGTGATTCCTGGTGACTCCTGGTGATTCCTGTTGATTCCTGGTGACTCCTGGTGATTCCTGGTGACTCCTGATGATTCCTGTTGACTCCTGGTGACTCCTGATGATTCCTGGTGACTCCTGGTGATTCCTGGTGACTCCTGATGATTTCTGTTGATTCCTAGTGATTCCTGGTGATTCATGATGATTCCTGGTGACTCCTGATGATTCCTGGTGATTCCTGTTGATTCCTGGTGACTCCTTATGATTCCTGATGACTCCTGGTGACTCCTGGTGACTCCTGATGACTCCTGGTGACTCCTGGTGACTCCTGATGACTCCTGATGATTCCTGGTGATTCCTGATGATTCCTGTTGACTCCTGATGATTCCTGATGATTCCTGGTGATTCCTGATGATTCCTGGTGATTCCTTATTATTCCTGATGACTCCTGATGATTCCTGGTGACTCCTGATGATTCCTGGTGATTCCTGGTGACTCCTTATGATTCCTGATGATTCCTGGTGACTCCTGAGGATTCCTGGTGATTCCTGATGACTCCTTATGATTCCTGATGATTCCTGGTGACTCCTGATGATTCCTGGTGACTCCTTATGATTCCGTATGATTCCTGATGACTCCTGAGGATTCCTGGTGACTCCTGAGGATTCCTGGTGACTCCTGCATCCTGACATCCACAGATTGGAGTTGTTTCCGTGTTCTACAGCAGAGGACGCGACGCTCCATGAGCTCAGATGTTTGTAACCATCCGTCTCTGCTCGTCTTCATGAAAACGAGCTGATGGAGCTGCAGGAGTCCAGCTCCTTCCTGACATCCTGATCTGAAATCAGCTTTTCTAAACTTGAGGATAACCATTTCATCAGCCCCTCCCCCCAAATTCCCCCAGTAACAGACACTCATTGTGAAGCATCAACAAGTTACACCCAAACGTGCACGTGTGAGGAGTAATGTGCACGAGCCAGGAAGGTCTGGGAAGCAGACGGGAAATGTTATGGAGGGTCATCAGAGGAGCGCTGGAGCGTGAGCGTGCACGTGTGTGTGCATGTGTCTGATCAGAGGAGTGCTGGAGCGTGAGCGTGCACGTGTGCGTGCATGTGTCTGATCAGAGGAAGCTTCGTGCTCCACACTTCTGGTCTTCACGTCCGCTTTGTTACGTCAGAAACGAGTCAGGATCATCTTCAACCAACCATCAGCAGAGCAGGATGAACTCACCAATCAGAACGTCCGTTCACCTCAAGTCCAAATAAACGTCAAATTTCTTCCACAGGTTGAAGGTTTTCCATCAAGTATGTTGTGAATGTGAAGCGGACTCGTGAAGGGATCGAGTCACTGCAGCATCGTTGGAAAACAGAAATGAACAAGATTATGTTGGATAAAAGGAAGAAAATCCATCCAGATGTAAATCTGGTAAACTGCAGTTTTTCTGTTTATGTCAACAACCATACGTTTATATATAGGATATATTTCTCATGCCGTGCAGTATTGCTTACAGCTGTAAACGCCTCATCAACAGGAAATATCTGGATTTTAGTGTTTTGGTTTTTTATTTTAATTGGACTGTATCACATTTATGTATGGAATCATGTGAAAGATACAGACTCTAATATAAACGTTTGATCTTGATGTATGGATTAGAGAACTGCAGTTCTGATCCAGGTTCTCCATCCTCATCGGATCCCGGCCAAGCCGCTCACTCCCACTGTTTGTAGAAATAAACACATCCAGACTGACAAACAGGTCGCACAACCACAACCTTTTATTACCCGGATAGTCTCTGACAAATTCACTTTTTTTTCTTCAAATTTTAAATACTATTGTTTTTGTAATTTTCAAACACCCTCTAAGGTTTTTAATATGGGATTCAATTTTAAAATTGCTTTCAAATTTTCCTTTTTTCTAATTTTCAATCAGTTTTTCCGTTCACTCTAAGCAGATCCTGGTTTGACCTAGGGCTGCCACGATTAGTCGACTAATCGACGACTAATCGACTATTAAAATAGTCGACAACTAATTTAATAGTCGATTAATCGTTACTTTATATTGTATGAAGTCAGAGTGTAGTAAAGTTAAAAGTTATAATAGCATTCTGCTAGCTTTTTGGAATATTTTGCCATTTAATAAGTTTCTTTGGTCTTTTATGGAGTTTAGCTAATATTTAATCTACATGCTAGCTGTTTTGGCTAACTTAAGGTTTCTTTTTTTAGTTTTTTAAGCAATTTTTAAGTTTAACTAATATTTCAGCGACATAGCTATTTTGGTTAATTTAGGATTTTTCTGTTTTTTTTTGGCTAATTTTGAGTTTAGCTAATATTTCAGCAGCATGCTAGCTATTTTGGTTAACTTTGGCTCTTTTTATTTTTTAGGCTAATTTGGCATTTAATTAATATTTCAGCTGGTTATCAACTTCAGCGTCTTTACATCCAGTTTGCGCATGACCCGATTAGTCGACTAATCGGAAAAAATAATCGGTGATTAGTCGACTATTAAAATAATCGTTTGTGGCAGCCCTAGTTTGACCCCATACAACCAGAGCGGCAGAAGATCCCATTTCTCTTGAATGCGACACGAGAACATTGTCAAACCCCTCCTGAGGAGTGAACTCCAGGCTTCAGAATAAAAGCTTCATTATTCTGTAAGTCAGCCTGCATGATGTGACAACACAAGAACAAAGTCAACGCGGCTGCTTTATCCTCGGCTCTGCGCTCAGCCGGAACCGGAGCGGCGAGGACGGCGAGGCCGTTTGACCACGGACACGTAGGGGTGTTTGTTCCTCAGCAGTAAAAGCGAGTGGGGACGGGTTGGAGCTTGTTGGAGATGCTGGGCTCTTCGGTTTACCTGTTGAGTTAAACTCGCTCTGGGAGGACAATCAGGCTTCTAGGCCCCAAACTAAACGGAAGCAGACTCCGGCAGCCTGAAGCGGCGTTATGGAAAGTTAGTGGTGGTTGTGCGTGCACCCCCCCCCCCCCCTCCCCCTAATTCCCTATATTACGGAAACAAGACCATAAAACGGGCCCACCATCTGACCCACTTTCCATGACACGTAATCTCCGGCACAAACTGCAGCCTGTTCCCCGGCCCAGCAGACGGCGGGGCCAAGCTGCGGCTCGGCCCGCAGACGCTGACACCCGCCGCGCCGCCGGATTTACTGCGAGCACGCCAAGCCCTCTCCCGTGATGTTTTCATCCGGCGCTCTGGCAGGACGCAGACAGATGCTGCTTCGCTCCGTCCTCACAGCCACTCTGTCTGTCATCGCGCTTACTGGTCGCCATGGAAACCGAAAGAGATGCTTTCCACTACGGTGGCATGTTTCTGTGAATGTCTGCTAACATCTCACGGGGTGTCAAAGGTCCCAGATGAAAAGGGGGAAACTTTCAGGACGACCTGGAGCGGGAAAACCCCGGCAGCAACGCCTGCTGTCCCCGGTTACGCGACCACGCCGTGGGACGACTTCACGTGGAGGAGTCTGCACCATCCTCCCACCGCCTTCTGCCCACACGGCTGATGGCGCCGCCGTCTCCTCACGAGAGCGTGGATCGAACCCCGAAAACCAAACTCCTCCCTGCACCAACCCGGAGAGCGCAAAAGCTGCGTCCAGCTGGGTTAGCTCGAGTTAGCATGCCGATGAAGATGAGCTGATGAAGATGAGGGGGGGGCGTCCCACAGGGGGCCAAAATCCAGAGCACACCTGAGGTCGCGGGTCGAACAGGTGAAACGTTTACTGAAAGCTCTAAACTACATTTAAAACTTTAAAACTGTAACTTTATAACATAATTATGATTAAAAAAAGACATGAATGTTATTCCAGAATAAATCAACTTAAATAACTTAAATATTTTACACTCAATAAAATATATTTTGTCTAAATTATACAAGTTAGAAATGATCAAGATAACATCGAGTCATTAATAACAATAAAATAAAATGATCTGGAGGGCCGGATCCGGCCCCCGGGCCTTGACTTTAACACATGATCTGTTATGCAGCCTGCACCTCCGGAGCCTCGTGAACATAAAAACAGACTCGGGTTTTATTCAGTTCATTCACTGACTGTGGAACGACTCAACAACATATTCAGGTCAGTAAACATGACCTGAATCAAGAGAGCAAGTCGGGTTTTTGTTTTAAAACAAATGAAAGGATTTTAAGTGTTTCCTGTGGTTAAAACTACATGGTAAGATTCATTTTAAGAACTCTGATTTAACTTTAACTACATTTACACATTCCAGGCTGAGATGAACCACAAAAAGTTAAAAAAGCTGAAATTAAGAGGATGTGACACGGGGTGTCTTTTATTTTGAAAGGAAGTCGTGAACCTGTAATAAAAACTATTTCATATTTTAGACTATTTTATCTTCGTGTTTGAGTCTCAGCTCCATGAATGTTCTGAAGGTCGCAGACCTGCGGACCAGAGACTGAACGTCTGTCCCTTTAACCGTGAGGGTTCGAGTCCTGAGGTCACACACTGAACCACAGCTACAGGACAGTGGAGTCCTGCAGGAAAATCCTCTTGAACTTAAGAGGGGGTGGGGGGGGTGTCGTTAACCGGTAACGGCAGGACTCGGCGCTTAATCCCCTCGTGACAGGTCGGGATGATGGATGACGGTGGAGGGATACCCGCGCGCTCACACCGGCCGCAGGTGCACGCGGCCGTGCGGCGACATCTGACACGAACCTCCGCCGGTCCGCGCGGCCGCTCCGCGAGGCCGGAAATCCGCTGACAGGACAAAGCGGCTGACCGTCACCGTCACCGGCGGAGGGGCTGCGGGCGGGAACTCACCGCGGTGCGGATGCTGGCGTCGGCCCCGCGCGCCCGTGGCTCCGGACGATCCGGCAGCGGCTCCAACGGCTGCGGCAGCTAGCTAAAACGTCCCGCCGGCACACGCGCACGCGCGCGCACAAAAAAAAAAAAAAGAATTCCCGTTAATTCCCAGAACCGAATCCGGTGGCTGTAAAAATCACAAATAAAAAACGGCGAGGCCACATGGAGGCCTGGCGTATTACAAAAGCAGGCACGCGCTCCAAACGCTCGCGGGGAGAGGAAACAAAACGTTGTTTTAAGTCACGGCGTCTCCCTCCGCGCGCGAGGCGCTCCTTTGTTGTGAGCATCTCAACGTAAACACTAGCCGAGGGGGCACGAGCTACGAGGTGACGTGGAGCATGCTGGGAGTTGGAGTGTCGGTTCAATGTCCATCATGTCGGCCTACAAATGCGTTCAAATACTGCCGGAAAAGTCCAACTTTTCCTTTTCGGTCACGATAAATCTGGAAACGGGTCGAGTTGTGTCCGCGATTTAACTATAATTCTGTTTTAGAGAATTCACTTCACTTTTACACATGTTAAACTCATTGTTTTCGGTAAATTATGACGTCAAATCCGTTCTTTCAGTTAAATTTCATGTTCTCGTCAGTTCATTCCTCAACTTTGATTGATTATTTCTAAAGAATGAAACGACAAAAAAGGTAAATGAACTAATGTGCTTTATTCAAAACAGTCCGGATTTGTTTTAGGGATTGTTTTCGAGTCGAGACCATTAGTTGTCAAAAATCCGAGTTTATTGTCGTCACGCGAACGCAACACACTAAACTCACTACTAAGCAGTTTTTAGATCAAAGGCGTGAAGAATCAAACTGAACATTTTCTTTAACTATCGTTTTAAACTTCACAACAGAATCAAAATGAAATTACAAATGACCAAATTTAGTGAATGAAAATCTGCTCACTGATTTAATGTGAATGTTTTTGTAAACTATTCAAAAATCCGATTAGTTCTGACGTCAAACTTCTTGCTGTGACCTTAAAACATTTATAAAACTACAAAACAGAACTATTATAGAAATTCAGATGAAACAAGAACAGACTTATAACAGAAACATTTGGAAATAAATGTTGTAATATTAATCAAGTTATGAATCAATGGAAGAAATTTATTACGTTTAAAAAAAATCAACAATCTGTGAATGACCTTATCATGAACCATCTGGAAAAAAAAACCAAACAAATAAACTCAAAGAGTGGATAAGTGAAAGACTATGGGGTGCCGTTTGTAAATCTATAAATCCTAACTATATATTTAACTCAAAACTAAATATTTAAATCTGAACTATATATTTAACTTAAATCTAAATATTTAAATCCTAACAATACATTTAACTCAAATCTAAATATATAAATCTTAACCATGTATTTAACTCAAATCTAAATATTTAAATCTGAACTATATATTTAACTCAAATCTAAATATTTAAATCCTAACTATATATTTAACTCAAATCTAAATATTTAAATCTGAACTATATATTTAACTTAAATCTAAATATATAAATCCTAACTATATATTTAGCTCAAATCTAAATATATAAATTGTAACTATATATTTAGCTGCAAAACTTATATATTTAGTTTGAAAAAATAAATATTTAGGTTAGATTTAAATATTTAATGAGCAAACTAAATATTTAATTGCAAAACTTAAATATTTAGTTTGTAGGCTAAATATTTATTTTAAACTTAAATATTTAGTTGGTTAACTAAATATTTAGTTATTAAATGTAACATTTATAAATATATTAATTTAAAGGGTGAGAATATACATTTGAAAAACAAAACCTGTTTTTTTTCTCCTAAAATATCTGAAAACATTGATGTAAAAATTTGACATCTCTGATTTACAAACGGCACCCCATAAAAGACTGTTAAAAATAAGATATTTGTGCATTTTTGTTTTCAGAAATACGACGTTTTCTGCTGCTTTGCTGTTTAACAGAATCCACCAGCGTCTCTGCTGCAGCACCTGCATCACACCTTTGACCCGAGGACCAGTGAGGCCCTGAACGCCTCGTCTGCGACTTTGTTTTGGCAACCGCCGCCGTGAAAATGTCAGATGTTTACAGGAACGAACAGACGGAGATCTTTGATTTCAGACTCGCACACATTTGTGTGTGCTGGAATTCCTCCATCTTTTCAGGAGAATTGACCCCTTTAATGTTAATACCTTAAATGTTTGCTCATTCATTTTGTACCTGCATGAATTACAGCATGTTTATATAAGATAAACGTGATGAAAACCTGCAGGAGGAAATACAGATTCCTCTGAAGATAACAGATCAAATAGCTTACATTTTTGAATAGATTTGTTCAAGCAGACTCAATTTTAAAAACACATGAACATTTCTATGTTATTGCAGGGATGGCACATGGGTGCAGCGGTTAGCACTGAGAAGGTCCTGGTTTGAATCCCAGCTGGATTCTTTCTGCCTGACTTTTCTCCAGCAGCTCCAGTTTCCTCCGACAGCTCAAAAACAGACTCCATGGGTTGATGGGTGTCTCTAAAGAGTGTGCATGTGAACGTGTGGCCTGGCAGTGGACGCCACCATCAACCAACAGAAGCCGGTGACCCCCAGTGACCCCCAAAGGGATTCAGCAAATTCTAAAGATTGGTGGATGGATGATTTTGGGAGTATAAAACTCTCTTATGCATAAATAAACTTCTAACATGAATGATCTCTCCTAACTCAACTTGTGAAAATGATCATTTTCTACATTTTTCAAGGCTTTTGTTCAACAATCAAATCTTTCACCTTCAGAAGAGAAACTTGTTTTCCAGACGCTGCCGGAGAATCCTGGAAACGTTGGAAAACCAAAACCATTTAACCATTGAATATAGGGGATTTTTCATTTTTGATTTCTCCTGATTTTTCATGTCATTAGCTTTGACCATCCATGTCATTAGTGCTTTTTTTTTTTATTGTTCTCCGTGTTTTTCCTGCTTTCTGTGATGAACAGCAGCCTTCAGCCTTTCAGCTCATTCTGGCTTTTGTTTGTCCTGTTTTATCATGTGGTTTAAACTGCATTGTCCCATTTAAATGAATAAAAAAAATCTGTTTTGAAACAAAAATAATCTTTTCAAAAACATTAAAGAATAAATAAAAATGGTCTTCATTTGAGAAAATGTGTTTTGGTGACTAGAATTTTTTTTCTACAAATAATAATTCTTGGTAAACAAAAAAAAACATTTTTCTTACTATATTAGTTGATTTTTTGCTTATTTATATTTTAATATATGGCAAAAAACATAATAATCAGTAAATACATGATTCCATGATTGTCTTCCCAAACCGATCCAGTTCTGTTTTAACTGTCTGAAACACTTGGTTTGTTTGGTAAAATGATCATTTCAGATTTTTCTCCCCAAAACACTAAAGTCATAAAGCAGAGTTTTAGACTTTGATCTTTTGGTTCTTTAAAAAAAATACTTCAAACTACTGGAGGAGCAACCCCGCACCATCATCCTGCCACTTCCGTGTCTGACTGTGCTAGCTTGAGTCTCGGCGTTTGTGGACGAATGTTCTTCCGCCTCAGACGTTTTTGGAATAATCCAGACGTTTCTTTGGGTTCTGTCCTGTGGATTCAGACTGATCAGAAGTCTTTTGGTGGTTGTTGTCATGAACTTTGACCTTTCTATCTTCTTCTGCCTCCTTGATTTCCTGCAGGATGAATCCTGTTTGGATTCTGGGAATCTTGAGGTTCTCTGCAGCTCGATGTGTTCCTGTCTTCAGCTCTTTTCTGCTGCTTCAGTTTGTCGGTCAGGTTGTATTAACGGGATTTCTGGATTCAGCCGGTCGGCTCGGGCGCGGCGCGTGACTCTGAGCTCAGGTATTCCAAAAATGTGGTCAATCAGTTCATCTGTTTTAGCAAAGACGAGGTCACGAGAAACATTTTTATAAATCAAGCTATTTTTGTGTGATTGTAAATGAATCAAAGCCCCAGCAGTCTTCCTCAGCGTGCGCTTCTCGCGCTCGCTGAGGTGGGCGACCTGGTTTCCGTGCCGCCGGGCGCCGAGCCAGGCTTCAGCGTCTGCTAATGAAACGCCCCGATGGCAGAACTGAGGAGTGGGAGCTGCAGCTAAGCGAGCTTGTGCAAAAAACACACGTGTGCACACATTGCATAATCTTTGCTCCCATTTTAATCAATTCTTTAATTTTGAGTCTGCGTTAGCTGCCATGTTCACAGCACACCCTCGCGCCTGCTGTTCCATGCTGACAGCAGACACACCTTCCTTTGATTCCACGGTGATGGCTCTGCAGCAGAACCTCAAACGCTCATGCACCAAAAGTTCTGAACAAATGACCACTTTTAGAAACGTTGGCAAACGACAAACGACAACAAAAATCCCCAGAAGTTCTCACGCCCACAAGAAGCGAGCGGCGTTATTTTGGGACGTGAAGCAATGCCTTGTTTATTGAGAGCTGCAGAGCAGAAATCGCAGCGTCTCATTTTCAAATGTTGCTGCAGTTTGATGAGATAAAAAAGGTGAACATCTATTTATGATCCTATTAAAACAGCAGATGCATCAGATCTGATCAGATCTGATCAGAGCTGCATCAGATCTGATCAGATCTGATCAGATCTGATCAGATCTGCGTCCTCGTCTGTCTCTGCTCCTGTTGCAGCAGAATCCTGAACGCTGAAGCCTCCCGCTCACACGCTCCGCCGACACATGCAGCGGGTCAGCCCAAAGGCCAGCCAGCATTTTGTCCTTTGTTGTTGTTGTGCGATAAGGCCCAAACATAGCAACAGCTGGGCGGCGCTGAGCGAGCGTCCAGCCGTCTTCTCCGCTGTGACAGAAACACGCTGTGCTCATGCGGATCCAAATATTAAATAACACCACTGCCCCGTGTTTGAGGGCCGGGCTGAGTGCTGTTGTCGCGCTGCCATGGCGACGGTAACCATGTGCTGGCTAGTGTTTACAGAGTGTTTAGTGATCACAAAGCAGACACGCGGGGTGACTGGACCAAAACCAATCAAAGTTTGCGTGTGTTTACACGCGTGTGCAGAACTGGGAACATTTTTCCTCCTGACTGTGTGTCAGACTCTCAGCTGAGACGGATTTACGCTTCAGCTTTGACCCACTGAACAAGCATCACTGAATGTGATAAAGAGACTTGTGCTCGGACTCCCTCCATGTGCTTTTGGGCTGCCCCCCCCCCCCCCCCCCCGCCTCCACGCAAACGGACGTCTAATTCATTCAAGATGTCCTGCAGCAGCAGCATCATCAGACTGACTGCGCTCTCTTTCTGTGGAGCTACATGCTAAAGCTAACGTTTTTATCCTATTTTATCTGTTTAAAATTCCAAAAGTTCAATTTTCTGCTGTCTTATTAAAGATTTGCCAGAATTATATTAAAAAATGTGTTTATTAGAGATTAGCGTCCCACTGATGGACAGCTATACACTCTTTAGAGTTTATCTTCTGTCATTTTTTGCTGGTTCTAATTTTTTTATTGGTAAAGAAGTTTTGCAGGAACATCAATGACGACAGCAGCAGATGCGTTTAGTGGAGTGATGCTAACGTTACCATTATTTAAGCTTAAAGTCAGCATGTTTGGAGTTTTTGTGAGTTTTTCACAGCAGCTGGCAGGAGGACCTATAGGAACATGGATCTCCTATGTCATGTCACCACGGATGTTAACACCACTGCTCGCCGACTCCACATATGAAACGTGCGGCCACTGAACACATGTTGAAAGTTGAACTGGTTGAACTTTGACCAATCAAGAGTCTCAGATTCAGAAACAAATAGATAGCGTCCTATAAAGTCATGGAAGCACCAACCGTTTGAAAAAGGATCATAAAGGATAAATGAATAATAGTGTGAATGCATTCAATACATTCACACAATTGTTTTTCACCTATTCACGTTTTCTTCCGTACGTTTTTTGACACGTAAAAACTCAAACACACTTCATGCAATTTCAGCAATCTTGGTATCAAAACGTTCAGCTCGTTAAGGACATTACTGCTAGTATTTTTGGTTTTCGCAAATTTTACGGTTTTTACGCAAATTATGCTACTTACTAGCCTTATTGAAAAGGAATGGGAATTTTTTCAAATCCTTTAAAATCTATGCATTTTAGTAACGTGTTAGCTTTTATGGCTAATTTGTCAACTTTTAAGGTTTTTTTGGGCTAATTTGGAGTTAAACTAACATATTAGCAACGTGTTAGCTTTTTTGGCTAATTTGGCAACTTTTGAGGGTTTTTTGGTGCTAATTTTGAGTTAAGCTAACATATTAGCAATGTGTTCGTTTTTATGGCTAATTTGGCAACTTTTCAGGTTTTTTGGGCTAATTTGGAGTTAAGCTAACATATTAGCAACGTGTTATCTTTTTTGGCTAATTTGGCAACTTTTCAGGTTTTTTGGGCTAATTTGGAGTTAAGCTAACATATTAGCAACGTGTTATCTTTTTTGGCTAATTTGGCAACTTTTCAGGTTTTTTGGGCTAATTTGGAGTTAAGCTAACATATTAGCAACGTGTTATCTTTTTTGGCTAATTTGGCAACTTTTCAGGTTTTTTTGGCTAATTTTGAGTTAAGCTAACATATTAGCAACGTGTTAGCTTTTTTGGCTAATTTGGCAACTTTTGAGTTTTTTTGGGCTAATTTGGAGTTATGCTATCATATTTTTAGCATCTTCAGCTACCACATTCGGTAAAATGCATTCACACATGCATTATCGGAGGTAATGCACTTTTCTAGTTACAGTTTGTGTTGGATTGGTGTGTGTGTGTGTGTGTGTGTGTCATTTAAGGATCGATAGAGTCATCAATCAACCTGTGAGCCATGATTCTGGACTGTGTGAAGACACGCAAGGCCCCGATCGCTCCGTCCTGACGGGACCGGCGGCGTTTAACTGCAGGGCGTGTTTGTGAGGCCCTCATGGTCGACCTGTCTGACCGTATGACACCAGCAGCAGCTGCGATGGACAACATCTGACTTCAGAGAAGATGTCTTCCTGGATTTGCAACGTTGAGATCCAAACAGCATGAAATCAATTCACAGAAGGATCCAACGTACAGTTTAGAAACGAGAGAACAAAAAGCAAAAGTCTGGATTCTGGTCTTCCTTTGATGTTTGTGTTCGTCATTTTTCATGATCTCAATCTCAGTTCTTCTATTTTCATCAACATTTACCTGATCTCCAAACCTTCACCTCGATGAACAGAAGACTGTTCCATGTTAGACTCTAGGATCTCAGAATGAAATGCTCAGGAGAGCACAACAACAACCAAATGACCATCCTTCCACTGCCGTGCTCAACAGCTGGGTATTGAGTTAGTTATAATGTTATAAACTTCACATCCATTAAGTTAAATATAATGTCATCGTCAATCATTTCTACATGAAAGAAACGAGTCAAGACCCAACACTGAACCCTGAGGAACTCCACAGCCGACCTTTAGTTTCTGCTCTCGTCAACTCTGTAGAGAGCTGAGAAGTTTCACTGCAGATCGATCAGAGGATTCTGTTTGAACGTTGATCTGATCGTTTATTCATCAAACATCTTCATTCTTTCATCTGAATGAACGTTTTGATTTATAGATTTGCTTTAACGGTTTTCCCTTCATCCCACCTCCGTCTGCATGAACAGATATGAAGATTTGAAGATCTGCCTCCAGAAGAAGCTGAACAACACGGACTTCTGCTGCTGGAACAGAATGACCCCCCACCCCCCACCCCCACCCCCCTGCAATGAACGGCATTTCAGAGCTCACTTCCTGCTGCCCCCCCCAGAGGTCAAACCCCCCCAGCTGTCGCTGCAGGATGCTTCTCTTAATGGTGAGGAGGGAAAGGAAACTCAAGACATCTCCAGGTCTGAAGCTCCTCCCACATTCTCTGTCACGTCTTACCTCATTGGACCAGTAAAGTTGATTCATTTCAAATATATTTCCTTCCTCTGATCATCTCCTGATGTGATGTCCAAGTGTTCCCAGTGAAGATGTCTCATGGGTGAAGATATTTGCTGTTGGAGCTTTTCATAACTTTGTGTTTTTGCTGCAGTTCAGACCCAGAATCCTCTGGAACCATTTATATCTGGTTTCCTGGTTCAGATTTCTTCTCTCTGATCTGGTTTTGTGTTCTGGTTCTGTTTTATCGGGTCGGGTTTTGTTTCGGCTCTGCGTTGTTCTGGTTTCTCATTCACATTGAAGACGTTTCTGCTGTCCTGACAGAAGATCTGACCTCTGTGAACGCAGCAGGAGAATCTGCTGAGGCTCGTCTGCGGCTGCGTCTGCGTCTGCGTCTGCAGGAGTCCGGGCTGGACCTGTGGTGATGTCATCACTGTCATTCACTGTGATCCTGTCTGTCGTCATCAGCCACAGATGGATGAACTCTCATGTTCTGGGAGCCGTGGAGCTGAATCATGAAGCTCTGATCCGAGTGAAGATCTGTCGTTTGGACTTTCATACGTTCATCCTAAAACGCTGCGTTGTGATGGTTTCTGGGAGTCGTGGTGTGCAGCAGGGAGACGTACTCGGCCTTTGTGTGTTTATACTGCAGCACAACGTCGATGTCTGTCATGATGCAGCAGAAACCAGCAGCTCTGGACTGACATGATGAAAGAGAAACCTCACAAACACAAAGGTCGGTTTGACTTCCTGTTCGCTTGTGAAGATCAGACCAGAGGGGTTTCAGAAGATCAGACCAGAGTGGTTTCAGAAGATCAGACCAGAGTGGTTTCAGAAGATCAGACCAGATTGGTTTCAGAAGATCAGACCAGAGTGGTTTCAGAAGATCAGACCAGAGTGGTTTCAGAAGATCAGACCAGATTGGTTTCAGAAGATCAGACCAGAGTGGTTTCAGAAGATCAGACCAGAGTGGTTTCAGAAGATCAGACCAGAGTGGTTTCAGAAGATCAGACCAGATTGGTTTCAGAAGATCAGACCAGAGTGGTTTCAGAAGATCAGACCAGATTGGTTTCAGAAGATCAGACCAGATTGGTTTCAGAAGATCAGACCAGAGTGGTTTCAGAAGATCAGACCAGATTGGTTTCAGAAGATCAGACCAGATTGGTTTCAGAAGATCAGACCAGATTGGTTTCAGAAGATCAGACCAGAGTGGTTTCAGAAGATCAGACCAGATTGGTTTCAGAAGATCAGACCAGATTGGTTTCAGATCAGGTTCAGAGGAGCTGCTCATGCTTCACTTTCATTTACAGCATTTTCTGGAATCCCAAGAACAAAAAGTGTCCAATCCAGAAGAAGAAAACCAAACAGAAGTCACTTTAAATCACGTGTCAAAGTCAAGGCCCGGGGGCCGAATCCGGCCCTTCAGGTAATTCTATCTGGCCCTCCAGATCATTTTTTTAATTGTTATTAATAACCTGATGTTATTGTTCTCATTTCTAACGTATAATTTTGACAAAATATATTTATATGGAGAGTAAAATATTGAAAGTTATTTAAGGTTTAAATTGATTTATTCTGGAATAATATTCATGACTTTTTATTATTTATAATTAGGTTAAAAAATTACAGTTTTAAAAATTGTCTGACTATTTTGATATTTAATAAAAATATTTTAGGCTGTTTGCGAGTTTAGCTAATATTTCAGCTACATGCTAGCGGTTTTGGCTAATTTAAGTTTTTCTTTTTTTAGACTAATTTGGTATTTAGCTAACATTTTTTCTGGCTATCAGCTTTAGCGTTTTCAGCTATCAGCACTAGCATCTTTACTGCATTCACATTAGCATTATCACAGCTAATGCTGTAGATCTCGTTCATAATGATGTTAAAAGTTACAGTTTTAAAGTTTTAAAATGTAGTTTTAGAGTGTTGGATAAATGTTTATCCTGCTCGACCACAGGTGTGTTTGGATTCTGGCCCCTTGTGAGTTTGACACTCCTGATCTGTTTAAGTTGCACTTTTGGGAGAAAACTCTGAGATTTCAGAACAAATCCACACAACCCAGAATAAATAACAACATAAATATAAAGAACAATATTAATCTTTTGATGTTTATAAGAAGATTATCAGAGTTTAAAAGGAAAACAATCCGATTCTCTTCCATGTTTGTTGACGACTCTTCTTCTTCTTCTTCTGTCTGTAGTAAACACTTCTGCTCAGGTGCAGCGCCCTCCAGTGGTTGTTAGAGGAAACAACTGCTAAAGGAGAACTGCTGTAAATAACAAACATATGAGCCTATTTATGGCTAAAATACATAAATAATTCTCTCCTGAGTATAAGTCGCACCCCTGGCTAAACTATGGACAAAACTGTGACTTATTCTCTGAAAACTAGACAATCATTTCCTTTTAAAAATGTGTTTTTTGTTTCATTTTTTTGTAGGAAGACTTAAATATATTAAATCTAAAATATTTTCAATTGAAACATATCTGATTGGAAATAAACTTTTCCCTTTATTTTTGAATCAAACTTGTGTAACCACGAGTGTTCTCACACGTTTGTTGGTTTAACCTCAGAAAGACTCGATCTGGTTCCAAGAAACCAACCGACTCCTCACATCTAGAGAAGATTTATGAACACACGAGCTCAACCAGTCAGGTGAGGACAAACACGGGAGGACGGCGCCATGGCAACCAG
This sequence comes from Oryzias javanicus, assembly GCA_003999625.1. NCBI lineage: Eukaryota > Metazoa > Chordata > Actinopteri > Beloniformes > Adrianichthyidae > Oryzias > Oryzias javanicus. The sequence continues at coordinate 9,583,943 of CM012451.1, read as the reverse complement.
GAACACAGCGGCGCGGCGGCCTCTGCTGACCTTTAGCGTGTTTCTCCGACAGAGATCGACAGCGACGCGCGTCTGAGTTCAAGTGGCTTTATTGTTGGAAGTGAACAGAGGCGTGTCAAACAGGAGCGTGCACGTGACGCGCGCACGAAGGACGGACCGGATCCTCCCGAAGGTTTTTGTTTTGGCACCCCCTCCGGTTTGTGCAGAGGATCCTGGAGAGCGGCGTGTGGAAAGCCCCGCCCACCTCAGCAGTCTGAACCGGGACGGGAACGTTCGATTGTACCAAACGAGAGGAACGTGGATGTAAACGGCGAGTCGACGCCTCCTCGACTTGGACTCCAGAACCCGGAGTGACTTCAGAGACCGGATCAGAACTTCTGTGTGAACCGGATGGACAGACGGCCAGCGGCTCCACTCCGTCCAGCAAAGCAGAGTCATCACATTCATGTACAGAGAAAGGTCCCACCACCCAGCTTCAGTTTCAGCCCCGGCGCCGCCTGACGCTCGCCGCTTACACAAACGCAGCAGAACCTGGGCGGTTCTGAGCCACAAACGACACTTTTCCATCAACTTTGTGCAACTTTCCAAACTCTGAGGAGTTTCTAGGAGCTGCAGGTAGAAGCTGAGCGTCTACCTGCAGCCGCTGGAAACGGCGGCGTGATTGTAATGAGAGTCTGGAGGGAGGGGGGGGGCGATGGACCCCCCCTCTATTGTGCAGGTCTTCCACAGACGAGACGTCCGCGTGATCAGAAAGGGTTCCTTCAGAGCCCGGCTCCCCTCTGCGGGGCGCCCTGCGAGGGGCGGCGTGAGGGGCGGGGCTCCTCACGTCCTCAGCTTGAGGATGACTGTGGCCAGGATGAGGAAGAAGGTGTTCCAGCCCAGAGTGACGGCGAAGCCTCGCCACACCATCATGCGGGACAGACCCCAGCCTGCAGAGAGGGGGGGGGAGGGTCAGAGCTGCACGGCATTGTGGGAAGTTATGCAAACAACGATGAAGACAGGAGAAATATAAAACACGAGTTTGAAATAGTTTCTTAATTTAAAGTCAAGAGGTCTTTTAACAAAGATCATCCCATTTTGATCCAAAGTCTAAATCGTTTTCTAGGACATAGTTTCTGCAGAGCAGCTGCAGTTCAGGAGAATTACACCTCTGAGTTGTGGGCGGGGCTGTTGGAGCAGAGTAACTCCGCCCACTTCCCCATTACTAAGAGCTCTCTGTTTAACAGGGAGTTTGTGGCCCCGCCCACCGCATTTTCTGCTCCTGATTCTCAAGAATTCATATGAAATAAATATTTAGAAATGACGTTTCTTCATACATGACCTCCATCCTCAGAGAACACGTCAGAAGAACACGTTAGAAACACGGAAAACACGATTCTCCTCAGAGCAGATCTTTACGTTTTCTTCTTTTTGCAGATTTTTATCTCAAACGTATGTTCAGAACCTCCAGACCTTCAGATTTGGACCTGCGGTTCAGTTTGGATTATGGTCTAAATCCTGTTGTTATAGTGTTGTTTGGTGATTTAATCAGGCAACATGACGAACACCTCAGAGGGTCCTCAGGGGTCCTCGTCCGTCCATGTTGGAAAAACTTCTCCAGAAATCTCTGTATGTGTTCTCCCTGAAGATTTGATCAGAAACTGCAAACATTCTAATAATTAATCCACAATTAATAATTAGTCCTGATTCTTTTTCTTTTGTACATTAGTGACCTTCAGCCTGAATATGATCAGCATTCTAGGAAAAATAAAAAGCGTCCTGCAGTGGACTGTGAGCAGTCTTTGAGGCTGGGATAGGCTCCAGCAACCCCGTGACCCCAGAGGTCATGAAGCAGGTTCCTGTCGCGTGGACGTGAGCAGACGAATGACGGCGGCGAGGAAGAACAAAAACCTCCATGACGACGTTTTCAAACAGGAAGCAGGCGATGAGGTCACAGGAAGCAAAAGGGGGAGGAGTCAAAGCTCTCCAGGACTCACGGCTGAGGGCGGGTGATTCGGCGGCGGGTTACCTCGGTACATGATGCAGCGCAGCGACTCGGAGGCGTAGGTCTGGGGGAGGGCCAGGCTGAGGTAGCGCAGAGGATACGGGATACACTCCACGGGCCAGATGATCCCTGGGGAGGGAGGGAGGGAGGGGGGGAGGGGGCGGAGTCAGGTGACAAATGAATAAAACACATTTGACTGTAAACCAGCTGAGTAGACGCTTTCTTTAAGCCCCGCCCCCTCATGAATAAGCTTCAGATGAAAGAGCCAAAGACTTCTAGCAGGCTCTGCTGTCATGGTTGAACTTTGGTTCTTTACAGTGTTTTACATCAACCAAAAAATGTAAACAAAGAGAAAAAATATTTATGTATTAAAACACGAGGTACCTGAGTGTTGGCAGGATAAATCCCAACCAGACAGAAGAGGTTTATTTTGATATAAAACATTAAAGGGACTCAATACTGGCCTCTAGTGGAGCCTCGCTGTCATAACTGCTGAGGTTGTTTTGAAACTGGATTTCTCCAAAAATACCAAACAAAGAAGCTGAAGCCTTAAAGCAGGAATGACTTCACGCAGGACTGTAGGTTGTATTTTAGAGAGACTTACCGCTGAGGATCAGGTTGGGGTAGAAGATGCCCAGGGCGGCCTGGTTGGCGCTCTGCTCGTCGTCGATGGCGGCCGAGATGACGAGGCCGAAGGAAATGCCCGCCATGCCCTGCAGCACGATCAGGATGATGGCGAGCAGCAGCGAGCCTTCGTTCGGCGTCTGCGGGGAGGTCAGAGTCAGACGTTCAGAGAACAGAAGATGGACTCTGGAGCTGCAGAGACTCTTGAAGACAGGAAGACACACGGGGTCATCCAGACTCCCTCTGTGAGGCTTCTGAAGACAGACACGGCTGTAAATGTACGAAGACTGATGTAAAGCTGACCTCTACAGAGACATGATTCATGTCTTCAGAATTATTGATCATAAAAGACTTCTTCATCAATTATCTTCAACCCAGGACATCTGGGTCAAACCTTCCTGTTCCTGAACGCTGTTGCAGGTTTTGGGTGACTGGATCTGCTGCTCTGATGCAGACATCAAACAGACCCAAAGAGCCTCTGATGCTAGCATGTTAGCATGTTAGCATGATCGTGACTGATGAAGGACAGAACAGAAGTTCATAACTCCAGTTAACAGCTGATCCGATGTTAAAGCTGTAAATGTTCTGGATCAATCGTCTTCATGACGTCGTCTGTCAGAACGCAGCCTCGCCGTTTTCCTCTTTAACCCTCTGATGCCCGTTCATGCAGCCGTGCACCTGAACCAATCACCTGAACCGATCACCTGAACCAGTCACCTGAACCAATCACCTGAACCAGTACTGCCAATCCGGAACCGGATCCACAACTCTGAACCGATGATCCCGTGTAAATGCAGCGGATAAAATTCAGATCGATCACCATGAACGCATCAATCGCTGAACTCAATCACCTGAACGCAGTCACCTGAAGCCGTCACCTGAACCAATCACCTGAACAGTACATCTGAACCGATCACTGAACCAATCACCTGAACCATCACCTGAACCAATCACCTGAACCAATCACCTGAACCAGTCACCCTGATACGATCACCTCACCATGAAAACCGATCACCTGAATCCACCTGAACTCACCTGAAACCTCCAACTCACACCTGAACCGATCACCTGAACCGATCACCTGATCCGATCACCTGAACCGATCACCTGAACCAATCACCTGAACCAATCACCTGAACCAGTCACCTGAACCAGTCACCTGAACCGATCACCTGAACCAATCACCTGAACCGATCACCTGAACCGATCACCTGAACCATCAACCTATCACCTGATTCACCTGAAACCGATCACCTGAACCAATCACCTGAACCAATCACCTGAACCACACCAACCAGTCACCTGAACCGATCACCTGAACCGATATCATCGATCACCACCTGAACCGTATCACCTGAACCAATCACCTGAACCAATCACCTGAACCAATCACCTGAACCTCATAATACACCGCAACACCTGAATCACCTCACCTGAACCAATCACCTGAACCAATCACCTGAACACGTGATCACCTGAACCGATCACCTGAACTGAACCGATCACCTGAACATCCATCAACTGAACCGATCACCTGAACCGATCACCTGAACCGATCACCTGAACCAGTCACCTGAACCGATCACCTGAACCAATCACCTGAACCAATCACCTGAACCGATCACCTGAACCGATCACCTGAACCAATCACCTGAACCAATCACCTGAACCGATCACCTGAACCGATAACCTGATCCGATCACCTGAACCGATCACCTGAACCAATCACCTGATCCGATCACCTGAACCGATCACCTGAACCAATCACCTGAACCAATCACCTGAACCAATCACCTGAACCAATCACCTGAACCAGTCACCTGAACCAATCACCTGAACCAATCACCTGAACCGATCACCTGAACCGATCACCTGAATCTACCGTCTCCCTGGAAACCAACTGGAAACAAACTCAGACATCGAAGAGTTAAACTGTTTGCATCACTGAGAATGCTTTTCTTGTGTTTATCTCTCATACCCCTCCCCATGCTCAACTGCCCCCGACTGAAACAGCCCCCCCCCCCCCCCCCCCGGCTGCTCTCCTCCGGCACGAAAACGGGAATTTTTCTATATTTTTCTCTCTATCAGGCAGAAACTGATGGGAAAAAAGCTGGCAGAGAACCCCCACACCCCCCCACCCCCCCGAGGGTCCTCACTGATGCTCAGCCAAAAATAATACAAAGAACCACGGGGGGGTGCAGAGAGAAGTTAACATTTAAAGTCATTAAAGCTCCAGAAATCCTGCAGATCAGGTAGAAACTCCAACGGCAGCGTGGGACCGTGTGCAGGTCGCTGACCCCCCCCCCCCCCCCCCCGTCTCCCCTGACAACGGGCAAAAATAGAGCCGAGGCACCGGGTCATGTGACCGCTCGGTCGCCACAGCAATCACAGCCGGTCGCCGTGGCGATCCCTGGATACGACAAAAGCAGGAAATGATTTATGGAGCCGAGGGGCTCCGAGGACGCCGCGGCTTCATCAACACGCACGTGCACGTGCACGCACGTCTGCGTGTGTGCACAAAAACACATACATGCAGACACACACATGCCAGCACAACAAAACCAACACAACAAACACACGTGCAGAAAATAACTGAAATATATGTTCCTGATTCAATCCATTCAGATTAAATTAATATTTTTAAAAAATGTGTTTTGAAAAAAAGAAAAAGAAATTTGAATTAAACAAAAGTAATTTTCTAATGAAAGTGAAACAGTTAAATTATCCACAAAAAATAAAAGTCTCAAAGCAAACTCTACCAAACAAAATGTGACTTAAAGCTCCACAAAATGTGTTTGAAAAACGTTTAAAATAATTTTAAAAATGTGATCAATAATTTTGCCAAATTTTGAGATTTTTTTTAAAGCTTTTTTTGCCTTTTTATTTAAAAAAGTAAAATAATAAAACAATCTCAAAGAAAGGCTTAAACTGTTATAAACTGTCAGAGGAGACAGAAGGAAAACAAATGACATAAAGGTTTATTATTTAAGGCTAAAAGCTGGACAAACATCTTACATCAGTGTTTTTCTCTGTTTTATTTCACATTCTTATGTGATTTTTTTCTAACTTCTTCATAGTTTTCATGCTTTTTTCATGTATTTCTTTATCTGTCAGTTGTTTGTGTCAATAAAGTTTCCTGAGTTTGATAGTGTTTTTAGGCTCACCTTGAAGACGAGCAGGATGAAGAGCAGCATGAGGCTGATCTGGACGCTGATGACGATCAGCTGAGAGAAGAGATGAGCCAGCATCGTCTCCACAGAGCTGACCCCTGAAAAACAGCAAAAACAAAGACTTCAGAAGCAGAGCGGCGCCGGGCGACCGCCTGGTGTCTGCCGTCCGCCGTCTCCAACACAACTAATCAGTGTATTCCTGAAGCTGATTCAACTCTCACCAAAAAACGATTGATTTTATAGGATAAATAAAACAAACTTGTTGATTCTTGCAGGAAAAGTCTAAATCTTAACACTGAACATGAATGAGTTTAGAAAACCTCAGTTAACTTTTCTAGATTCATTTTATTTAGTGTTTGTTCTTCTCTGGAGCTGAAATCTGAAGTTTCTGATCCCAGAGATCAGCTCTAGATCAGGCGTGATCACGTTCCTCCCTCTGCTGGTGGAGTCTCAGATGACACGTTAAATGATGCATCAGTGAGTTTCATCAATCATTCATGAGGAAAGAAACTCAACTTATAAAGAGTCTGGAACTCTACTGACCATCTATATTTATCTATTCATTTCTATCTGAATTTGTATTAATAGAAAACAGTTAGAAGTTCTGCATAAATGTGAAAATAAATCTAAAAAAAGAGCTAAAAGACTTTATTAGACTGAAATTAAAGGAAGAAATGTGTCATAAGGAGCATAAAACAAGAACAGGTTTTAAATTTAGATTGAAACTTAAACAGAAGAATGTTTGTTCCCGGCTGTGAGGAAGAGGGTTTCTGCTGTAGCTAGAGTGTGATGGGAGACGTGGAGCATCAAATATTTAAAGAGTCTGGAAACGGAGCGGGAAACTGAGGACGGGAGTCTGTTCAGGCTCTGAAGGCGGGAAACGCTGTGAACTCTCACCACGATTCAACCTGCAGATGAGAGGAAAATCTGCTCTCCAAGGTCGACGGAGGACGATCACCGAAAGCAAAGGTTGAAAGAAAAAAAAGTGATTTTTTAGTTTTATTTTGGTAACTTGGAGATTTTAAATCAGGTCGGTTCCACTTTCGAGTTACAGCTGCAGCTTCAGCTGTAAAACTTTCCGTTTCATTTCCATTTATTCAAGCAGAGAGCATTCAGGATCAAATGAAGTCGTCTGCATAGAATGAAATAAATCGGTTTATAAAGCGGTTTGGGGCCGACAACAGAACCCTGCAGAACTCCTCAGGAAGAGGAGACCAGAAAAACTCCTGTTGGTGAAGAATGATCAAAAATGGAATCCTCTTAGATCACATGTGTCAAAGTCACGGCCCGGGGGCCGGATCCGGCCCTCCAGATCATTTTGACCCGATGTTATCATGTTGACAAAATATATTTTTATGGAGGATAAAATATTGAAAGTTATTTAATCTGGAATAATATTCCTGACTTTTTATTATTCAAAGTTAAGTGAAAAAGTTACGGTTTTAAAGTTTTATAAGTTAACATTCTGCTAGCTTTATGGACTATTTTAAATGCTTTATTTTTAAATGCTGCTATTAATTGAGTGCCTTTTTATTATAATGTTTTAACTTCTTGTATGGTTGCTTGGATGTGTGTTTGAATTTAAATTATTTTTTTGGTATTTATCTTTTTTATATTCTTTATTTATTATTTTTGTCCACAATGAGGATGCACTCATATCGTTATATATTGTACAATGACAATAAAGTTATTCTATTCTATTCTATTTTGGTGTTTACTAAGATTTTTTTAGGCTAATTTGGAGTTTAGCTAACAGTTCAGCTACATGCTAGCTGTGTTGGCTAACCTGATCTTTTTTTTTTTAGTTTTTAGGCAAAATTTTGCATTTTCTATTCTAGCTGGCCTTTCAGGTAATAAGCATTATTGCAGCTAATACTATTTATCTAGCTCATAATTATGTTAGGTTTTAAAGTTTTATAAGTTAGCATTCTGCTAGCTTTATGGAATATTTTAAATGCTTTATTTTTAAATGCTGCTATAATTGAGTGCCTTTTATTATAATGTTTAACTTCTTATAAATTTGAAATTTAATTTATTTTTTTTTTGTATTTTTTTATATTTCTTCTTATTTATCTTTTTATTTTTTTCCACCAAAGAGGATTGCACTCAATTTCGTTGTATATTGTACAATGACAATAAAGTTATTCTATTCTATTCTATTCTATTCTATTCTATTCTATTCTACTCTATTCTATTTTGGTGTTTACTGAGATTTTTTTAGTCTAATTTGGAGTTTAGCTAACAGTTCAGCTTCATGCTAGCTGTGTTGGCTAACCTGATTCTTTTTTTTTTTTAGTTTTTAGGCTAATTTTGTATTTTATATTCTAGCTGGCTTTCAGCTCCAATGTTTTCATCTTCCAGCATTCACACTAGCATTATTGCAGCTAATACTATTTATCTAGCTCATAATTATGTTACGGTTTTAAAGTTTTATAAGTTAGCATTCTGCTAGCTTTATGGAATATTTTAAATGCTTTATTTTTAAATGCTGCTATTAATTGAGTGCCTTTTTATATGTATAATTCTTGTATGGTTGGAGTGGTGTGTTTGAATTTAATTTTTTTTTTTTTGTATTTTTTATTTTTTCTTATTTTATCTTTTTATTTTTTTCCACCAAAAGAGGATTGCACTCAATTTCGTTGTATATTGTACAATGACAATAAAGTTATTCTAAAATTCTATTCTATTTTATTCTATTTCTATTCTATTCTATTCTATTCTAATTCTATTCTATTCTATTCTAATTCTATTCTATTTTGGTGTTTACTGAGATTTTTTTTAGTCTAATTTGGAGTTTGCTAACAGTTCAGCTTCATGCTAAAGTTTTAGGGCTAATTTTGTATTTTATATTCTAGCTGTCTTTCAGCTCCAATGTTTTCATCTTCCAGCATTCACACTAGCATTATTGCAGCTAATACTATTTATCTAGCTCATAATTATGTTACGGTTTTAAAGTTCTGTAAATGTCGTTTTAGAGTGTTCAGTAGATGTTTCACCTGTTCAGGACTTCAGGTGAGTTTTGGATTTCGTTCCTGTGTACGATTGAGTTTGTCTTAAAATAAGAATTAGTATTTATTAACCCTTTAACACCTGGAACAGTTAACACGATCATGAAGGAGAAAAGCGTCTCTTCTCCTTCATGATCAGGTGTTAAAATGCCAGCAGATACAGAAACTCTGGAGCTCCAGAGTTTAAAAACATGACACATTCTGTGGATCTGCAGGTCAATTATTGTTTCTATAAATGACTCATATTTACACCTGTGGAGGCCGACTTCTCACCTGCAACCCAGCACCTGTCCAGAAGCCCCTCCTTCCTCTCCAGGACAAAGGAGAGTGCGGTCAGACCCACGGCCAGGTAGAAGGTGATGCTGGAGGGGACGAGGAGCATTTCAAACCAAAGAGCAGCCGATGGAGACCGAAGGTGCGGCTGCACCTGCACTCACCTGAGCACGGCTCCGGGCGTCACAAACGTGGTGAAGTCGGTGTTCTGACTCCCATAGATCGGATCCTCAAACTGAGAAAAGCAAAGACGGAGTTTATGTAAGTCTGGATTAGATACTCTGACTACTTACGTGTGAACTCTGACCTTTATCGGTAAGGCCACCAGGTACGACATGCTCCCCATCTTATTGTCCACAAACGCCTGCAGACACACAGAAAGGGTTATTATGGTCAGGGTTATTGTATTAGTAGTTTTAACATCTGTAACGTCACTGTTTCTCATCTGTTGCTTTTTATTTTTCCACTTTTCTGAAAATCTTTCAAAACAAAAGTTTGAAAATGTCATAAAAACAAATAAAAACACAAAGATATTAAAAGAAAAACAACAAAACCTTGAAAATACAAATTCAAAGTATTTTAAATTCAATCATGTCCAAGAAATTACCTTTTTATATGAAGATATTAAAAAAAACACAAAAAATGTCAAACTACATATTTAAATTATTTCAAATTCAATCATGTTAAAAAAACCTTTACGTCTTTTAATACACTTGATTGGACTCTAACAGTTTTATTTTGTTAATAGCTACATATGTTTACATTTTCTAAATTGAATTTGTATTAAATTTAATATTCTCTTTAAAAATATAGAAAAATAAAGAAAAGACTTTCATAATGGTCTTTATTTTGTTGGTGGAAAATCATTTTTTATATTATTTTATATCATTTTATTGGTCATTTTTTGTACATTACCTCATTTAAAAAATGTTTTTTGTTTTGCTTGTTTGATTCTTAATTTAATTTAATCTCATTTCATTTATTCGTGAGTCATGCCCGTTTACGTCCAAAAACGTTTGCCTAACTTTAATGATATTTAACTGGAATTATAGATCCTCTCATAACGTTGTTGTTTGTGTCTATCTCCATAACTGAGTGACTTTAGCACCTGGAAAGCTTCATGAATCTTCTTCTGCAGCATGAGGGCGATCTGACGGTCTGGAAGAGAGAGAGAAGCTCAGTCTGGATGCTGTTTTCTGCACACGAGTGAATCAAATCACTGAGGAAAAAGGAAAAACCCCTCCCCTTCCTCTGCTCGGTCACCCTGCATCATCTGATCGTATTCAGAGTAAAAAAACGTGGCGGCGTACTTGTCAGGTCCAGCCACACGTGCACCGACCCTCCGTCGATCACCTCCTTGGAAACGTGGCGCTGCATCATCCTGCACAGAAACCACCACAGTTTGAATCACGTTTGTAGTTTTACAAAACGCAGGAATCTCACCGCTGAAGGAAAGAGAACCGAAATGCTCAAACGGAGCAGCAGGTGGCGCCATTTTTACACAGAAGTCACGTGAATATAAAGCTAGATTATTGTTTTTGAGTTCAAACATAAAAGTTGAGAAATGCTTTAGAAATAAACAAAACGCGTTTATGTGAGAGTTCCTCTGAGAGGCAGCAAACCTGTGATGTCATCAACCTGTGATGTCATCAACCTGTGATGTCATCAACCTGTGATGTCATACGGATCAAACGTTTACTTCTCACATGGTCTCCTCACTTGTTGTTTTGCTCCTGCAGCTCCGTCACATGACCTCCTCATGACTGAAAGGCAGCGAGCGTTTCGATTGGCCGAGCCCCAACTCCTACCTGTCCAGGTGTATCAGGAGACAGGCTGGACCAGCCCGTCAAGCCTGTGCATGAGGCTGACTCATCCCTGAATAACGAGGAGTTTTCTTCAGAAACGCTGAACTGGAACAGACGACCTTTGATTCTTTTCTTCTCTTTAAACTTGTTGTCTCAAAAGAGCAAAAACCAACAAATATATATATATATATATTTTAACGTGTGGTTTTAATCCTGCACATTTCTCAATCGGGTCGGCCGCTCTACCAGCGGTCCGCTGCTGCAGGAGTTTCTCTTGAACAAAAACACGCCTCAGCTGATCACAAGGATCCGTCTTACACGACCTGTTCTTCTAGACGCGACTGCAGCTGCAGCTACGGCAGGAAAATGAGGCCAAAACTAAGAAGAACCCACAGAAAAGTGTTTCATTTAAACTGATTTCTGAATTTATCCAGATTAAATAAATATATAAAAAATAGAAAAGTAAGAAAATAAAGATAAAATAAGGTTTGGATTAAATACAATACAGTTAAAGAAGGTCTTTGTTTTATTTAACTGGATTCATTTATTATTGAATCAACTGGAAATAATTTTCTTTAGAGAATTCAAAGGAAAAAAATATGAAATCTCTTTTTATGGATTTATTTAAATTGTGAATTAAAAAAAATTGTATTTTAGGATATGAAAAGTGTAAAAAAAAACATGCAAAGATGTTTATGGTTAAATGTAAATCATGACACTAATAAAATAAGGGAAATAACTGAAAATAACAAAAATAAAGATTTTAAAAACTAGATGACTAAATTATATTTGTGGAGAATGTTTCATTGAAAATAAACTTAAAAATGAATTTTGATGTATGATTTTATTTAGTTGTTTTTATAAAGACAGGAGTTGAATGTGTCATTTGACCTCCATAACCTGTTAGTGAACATCAGTGAACATGAGACATTTTTCCTCTTTATGAAAACCATTTCCAGACTAAAATCAGTTCAGGCATGAAGCAGATCAAACTGGATCTTTCTGTGACCGTGAACAGAACGCCGCTGATAAACCGATCTGGTTTATGCTTTTGTCTTTGCACTCTTTCTGCTAAACTCTGCATTTTCCTGACAATCCTCTCCTGATGGCTCCAGTTTACTTTGTTTGCTTTTTTTGATAAAAAACTAATAACAAAAAATGTTGAAATCACAAACACTTAACGAGCATTTTGTGGACCAATCAGTGCTTTCTGACGTCATGATGTGTCAGCGTCCGTATTGCACAAAAGATTGTGAGAAATCAGATTTTGCATCATTGGAGCTGGAAGTTCTGTAATTTTTGGAGAATAAATTACATTTTTTGCAGAGTTTGGTCAGGAGTGCAACTATTTAAAATAAAAAAAAAATAAATGCAACAACCACCAGAGGGAGCTGCAGGTGTGTATCAGTGTTTGCTACCGACAGCAGAAGAAGAAGAAGAAGAAGCCTTGTTAGGTTTTCATTCATTATTTGAATTATTATTCCTCCGTTGTGCTAGCACGCCAGATTCCTCTAACGCTTCATGAAGCTTCATTAGCATCAAAGTGTTTTCATTTATTATTATTATCTCTTCCATAATTAACCTTCTTCCTGCTCCGGCTAACTCTCACAGGATTTTTTTACTTCATTTGTATTTTTTGCTGCTGAGACTTATACAACAGATAAAACGTTTCCTGTGGGTGACATCACCCGGGCTGGGTCCAGTCCTCATATACAGTCGATGATCGACCCTCAGCTTCTCGCGTTCGTTCAGCTGCTCATCATTTTGATCTTTTCAGCTCCGGGTTCGAACCCGTCTCACCGTTTGGTCAGGTAGCTGGTGAAGTTCTCCCCGAAACCGATGACCCCCCAGTAGTCTCCGTCGTACACGCCCTCAAAGGCATCCTTATGGGACAGGGGCACCTGCAGGTCCACAGACAGTCGGTTAATCCTCAGGCGAACTGGTTATCATGCACGGCTGTGGAGCTGCTCTGTTTCAGGAGTACGGAAGCCTGATAGGGTCAATTCCCAGCAGGTCCCTGAGATCATGTGAGCAGGGCCTGCTGGTGAGCTTTGCAGCAGTGGCTGACTCAGCGATTTCTTTTAAAAAGCAGCTAAAGACTCATCTTTCTAAAGTTGTCTTTTCTTAATTCTGCTTTTATACTCTGTGTTTTACTCTTTGTTTTACTGTGACGTTTCTCATGAAAGGTGCTACAGTTTATAAATAAAAATTATTCTTATTATTAATTCAGCAATAGAAAAACAGCTGGAAATTCCTCTTTAACCTCATCATAAGAGACTTTATGAAATCTTGCAGAACAATGTTGTAGAAATTAAAAAGAAAAAGTTGAAAAAATATTTGAATTTGTCAAATTTTTAAATATTTGTTGTGTTTTTTCTCATTTAATCTAATTTATTTTTTAAGATTTTAATCTATTTAATCTAATTAAAACAAAAAAGATTAAAATAGATATTTTTTCAATTTATGCAATAAAATGATTCCTGTTTGCTAGTAAGAACCAATTATTTGAAATAATCCCAAAAAAATCAAATTTTTTAATGTTAAATGTTAAAAAAATCAAAACAATTGAATAATAAACATAAAAACTAAACTTCTTTCTCTAAAGTGAATTGCTCTTATTGTAATGCAAACATAAATGTTTTAACTCTGTTGAACAAAATATAAATTCAGCCTAAATGTTTCATGAATTCTGCCTCCAAGCAGCAGCGGCTGAACTTCTGTCTGCAGTTCTGATCCTGGAGTTCTGACCCGTTCAAGCATCTGCTCCTGAAACATTTACGTCTATGAGAGGACATTCCCGACTCCAACCGGATGCTACCTGGTTGATGCTGGAGTTGTCCAGGAAGGAGAGCAGAGAGTGGCTGTAGGCGCTGGGGGAGGTCTCGTTGTTCACCACGGCCACCTGGATGCCCCTGGGGTCTCCGCCCACGCACAGACAGATGAGCGAGGTCTGGATGACGGGCAGCAGGAACTGGAAGCACAGCGAGCTGCGAGGACACAGGAGGATGAGCGGCGGATCGGAGCGGCGCCGGAGGATCGGAGCGGCGCCGTCCGCACTCACCCGGGCATCCTCTTCATGCGCAGCATGGTCTTGATGAAGAGAGCGGCCACGTTTCTGCCCCGGGGTAGGATGTGGCGAGCCTGCACCTTCCAGTTGGCTAGAACACACAGACGTTCAGGTAGAAGATTCTGGATCACAGCCTCTCTCTCTCTCAAGTTCTCTTGAGGCTCGAACGCCCACCACAAGCATGTAGCAGAAGTATTAGCTAGACTCCAAATTAGCCTAAAACACTAAAAAAAGCCTCAATTTGCCAAAACAGCTAGCATGTAGCTGACATATTAGCTAGACTGCAAATTAGCCTAAAAAAATGAAAAAAAACCCTGAATTAGCTAAAATAGCTAGCATGTAGCAGAAAAATTTTAGGTAGACCACAAATGAGCCAAAAACATTAATAAATCATAAATTAGCCAAAATAGCTAGCATGCAGCTAATTAGCTAGACAACAAATAAACCTGAAACAACCAAATAAATGCCAAAATTAGCCTAAACAGCTAGCTTCCAGCCGAAATATAAGCTAGACTCTAAATTAGCCTAAAACACTGAAAAAAGCCTCAATTTGCCAAAACAGCTAGCATGTAGCTGACATATTAGCTAGACTGCAAATTAGCCTAAAAAAATGAAAAAAAAAAAAACCTGAATTAGCTAAAATAGCTAGCATGTAGCAGAAAAATTTTAGGTAGACAAATGAGCCAAAAACCTTAATAAATCATAAATAGCCAAAATAGCTAGCATGCAGCTAATTAGCTAGACAACAAATAAACCTGAAACAACCAAATAAATGCCAAAATTAGCCTAAACAGCTAGCTTACAGCCGAAATATAAGCTAGACTCTATATTAGCCTAAAATACTGAAAAAAGCCTCAATTTGCCAAAACAGCTAGCATGTAGCTGACATATTAGCTAGACTGCAAATTAGTCTAAAAAAATGAAAAAAACGTTAGCTAAAATAGCTAGCATGTAGCAGAAAAAATTTTAGGGTAGACCACAAATGAGCCAAAAACCTTAATAAATCATAAATTAGCCAAAATAGCTAGCATGCAGCTAATTAGCTAGACAACAAATAAACCTGAAACAACCAAAAAATGCCAAAATTAGCCTAAACAGCTAGCTTACAGCCGAAATATAAGCTAGACTCCAAATTAGCCTAAAACACTGAAAAAAGCCTCAATTTGCCAAAACAGCTAGCATGTAGCTGACATATTAGCTAGACTGCAAATTAGCCTAAAAAATGGAAAAAAAAAACCCTGAATTAGCTAAAATAGCTAGCATGTAGCAGAAAAATTTTAGGTAGACAAATGAGCCAAAAACCTTAATAAATCATAAATTAGCCAAAATAGCTAGCATGCAGCTAATTAGCTAGACAACAAATAAACCTGAAACAACCAAAAAATGCCAAAATTAGCCTAAACAGCTAGCTTACAGCCGAAATATAAGCTAGACTCTAAATTAGCCTAAAACACTGAAAAAAGCCTCAATTTGCCAAAACAGCTAGCATGTAGCTGACATATTAGCTAGACTGCAAATTAGCTTAAAAAATGAAAGAAAAAAAACCCTGAATTAGCTAAAATAGCTAGCATGTAGCAGAAAAATTTTAGGTAGACTACAAATGAGCCAAAAACCTTAATAAATCATAAATTAACCAAAAACAGCTAGCATGCAGCTAATTAGCTAGACAACAAATAAACCTGAAACAACCAAATAAATGCCAAAATTAGCCTAAACAGCTAGCTTACAGCCGAAATATAAGCTAGACTCTAAATTAGCCTAAAATACTGAAAAAAGCCTCAATTTGCCAAAACAGCTAGCATGTAGCTGACATATTAGCTAGACTGCAAATTAGCCTAAAAAAATGAAAAAAAAAAAACCCTGAATTAGCTAAAATAGCTAGCATGTAGCAGAAAAATTTTAGGTAGACTACAAATGAGCCAAAAACCTTAATAAATCATAAATTAACCAAAAACAGCTAGCTTACAGCCGAAATATAAGCTAGACTCTAAATTAGCCTAAAATACTGAAAAAAGCCTCAATTTGCCAAAACAGCTAGCATGTAGCTGACATATTAGCTAGACTGCAAATTAGCCTAAAAAAATGAAAAAAAAAAACCCTGAATTAGCTAAAATAGCTAGCATGTAGCAGAAAAATTTTAGGTAGACTACAAATGAGCCAAAAACCTTAATAAATCATAAATTAGCCAAAATAGCTAGCATGCAGCTAATTAGCTAGACAACAAATAAACCTGAAACAACCAAAAAATGCCAAAATTAGCCTAAACAGCTAGCTTACAGCCGAAATATAAGCTAGACTCTAAATTAGCCTAAAACACTGAAAAAAGCCTCAATTTGCCAAAACAGCTAGCATGTAGCTGACATATTAGCTAGACTGCAAATTAGCCTAAAAAAAAAGAAAAAAAACCCTAAATTAGCTAAAATAGCTAGCATGTAGCAGAAAAATTTTAGGTAGACCACAAATGAGCCAAAAACCTTAATAAATCATAAATTAGCCAAAATAGCTAGCATGCAGCTAATTAGCTAGACAACAAATAAACCTGAAACAACCAAAAAATTAGCCTAACTGGCCTAAACAGCTAGCTTACAGCTGAAATATAAGCTAGACTCAAAATGATCCAAAAACTGTAATTTCCTGAATTATGCAAAAAAGCTAGCATGTTGCTAAAATATTGGCTAAACTCCAACAGAGCCTAAAAAACTGAAAAGAGCCTAATTTAGCTAAAATAGCTAGCATGTAGCTGACATATTAGCTAGACTGCAAATTAGCCTAAAAAAATGAAAAAAAAAAAAACCCTGAATTAGCTAAAATAGCTAGCATGTAGCAGAAAAATTTTAGGTAGACTACAAATGAGCCAAAAACCTTAATAAATCATAAATTAGCCAAAATAGCTAGCATGCAGCTAATTAGCTAGACAACAAATAAACCTGAAACAACCAAAAAATGCCAAATTAGCCTAAACAGCTAGCTTACAGCCGAAATATAAGCTAGACTCTAAATTAGCCTAAAACACTGAAAAAAGCCTCAATTTGCCAAAACAGCTAGCATGTAGCTGACATATTAGCTAGACTGCAAATTAGCCTAAAAAAAAAGAAAAAAAACCCTAAATTAGCTAAAATAGCTAGCATGTAGCAGAAAATTTTAGGTAGACCACAAATGAGCCAAAAACCTTAATAAATCATAAATTAGCCAAAATAGCTAGCATGCAGCTAATTAGCTAGACAACAAATAAACCTGAAACAACCAAAAAATTAGCCTAACTGGCCTAAACAGCTAGCTTACAGCTGAAATATAAGCTAGACTCAAAATGATCCAAAAACTGTAATTTCCTGAATTATGCAAAAAAGCTAGCATGTTGCTAAAATATTGGCTAAACTCCAACAGAGCCTAAAAAACTGAAAAGAGCCTAATTTAGCTAAAATAGCTAGCATGTAGCTGACATATTAGCTAGACTGCAAATTAGCCTAAAAAAAAGAAAAACAAACCCTGAATTAGCTAAAATAGCTAGCATGTAGCAGAAATTTTAGGTAGACTACAAATGAGCCAAAAACCTTAATAAATCATAAATTAACCAAAAACAGATAGCATGCAGCTAATTAGCTAGACTCAAAATGATCCAAAAACTGTAATTTCCTGTATTATCCAAAAAAGCTAGCATGTTGCTAAAATATTGGCTAAACTTCAACAGAGCCTAAAAAACTGAAAAAAAGCCTAATTTAGCTAAAACAGCTAGCATATAGCGGAGATAGCTAGACTCCAAATTAGCCTAATAATCCTCAGAAAGTCATTCTAACTTTTTAACTTTATTACCTTCTGACTCCATATAATCTAAGGTAACGACTAATCGAGTATTAAATTAGTCGTTTTATTTCATTAGTCGACTAGTCTCGTACTCGTGGCAGACCTGCTCTACGCCTCACTCTAGTCTGCAGTGAGGTGTGAGGACGAGCTCCATGTAATGCTGCATGTGCGAGGCGTGCACGTGAGCCGTGCACGCCCGCAGGACGCCACATAAACTCTGATGGTCTGATATCCGTTCAAACGCAGACACACTTCAGACTCATGAACCGACACGAGAAGATAAAGAGATGTGAAGGTGCAGAAGATCAGAGATAAACATGAGAGCCTGAAGGTGAAAGTCATCCTCAACCGGATCAGAACCAGATAAAGCCGCTCCCATCCGTTATCTGATCCTGCAGCTGCTTCCTCTTCAAGTCAGTCTACCTGAAAACCTGGGCAGCTCCTCCCCAGCGGGAGGCCCCACCCCCAGGATGGGCTGGTTCTCCTCGCGCCCCCCCTCGAAGGACTGGCCGCTGTCCAGCGGGCCGCTCTGCGGGCCGGACGTCTGCTTGATGCTGTTCTGGTCCGTCGTCTCGCACAGCTGCAGGAAGGCGTGCTCCAGAGTCTGCGGGAGGACGGGAAAACTTTATTGTTCCAGCCGCTCGCTCACAACAAACCAAGAGAATTACAGTTTAAATGTAATGATAAAATAAAGATTTCTACTGGAAAACTTCAAACTCTGGACAGAAATGAGAAGAATTCATCCTGTAGAATTATTGAATCCCACAATGAATAAAATAATGAAGATAAATCCATTAGAAGAAATACTTTCAGAATAAAAGTCAGCATGATTTTTCATTAATACATTTGAAGATTTTCTTTTATTTTTAGTCTAAACTGAATTTAGAAAATAACTAAATAAATAAGTATAGTTTTAATTTGAAAAAATCCTTGAAATAACAAATAAAAACTCATGAAAATGTTTTTTTGTTTCCTCTTAAGTCTCATGTTGACCCGCTCCATCATTCAAATTCAACTTTATTTATAACTCTTTTTTATGTTTATAAATAAATTATAAATAAATTATGATAAAACAGTAATTATCATGTCACAGAAGTTTATTTATAAGTATAAAATATTTCCGTATTCTTCATGTTTTGGTGAGCTAACGGTCGTGCTAACTTAGATAACATTCAAACTTTATTTAAAAGTCTAAATATTGGCCTCATTTATTAAGGATGTGTTTTATTGTGTTTTCTTGACTTGGACCATAAGTGGGCGTGTCCTGTGGATAATGTGCTGAATACATGAAAATGAAATCCTCGTTTTCAATGTGTTTTTGTACATGAATAATAATTAAATTAACTGTTCATCTCTTTTAAAATGTTGAAAGTAGAATTTTGATTTCTGGCTGGAAAAATCCTAAATTGTCACAACTTATATGAATATTGACAAATGTTACTATATATCAATCAAAAGGTTTAAAGTTCAATTTGTCAGGACAGTTTGTAAAAGTCTGAGTGATGCATGATGGGAAAGTGAGTCTGTTTCAATGTGACTGTCATCATGAAAGGAGACGGTCAAATCCTCGGTTTGAGCGTTGCCGTGGCAACGTTTTCTCTGATGTTCCGTCGATCCCCGTGGCCGTTTTCCCGCCAGCAGCCGCCGGCGCTCGTCCGGCGCCCGGACCAACTCACCGTGGCGCTGTGCTGCTTCATGACGGCGTCCGGAGGGCCTTCTGCCAGCAGATGTCCGTTTCTCATCAGGCCGACCTGGACAGACGTGACAGAGCGTCATCAGATCAGAAAGCGCGTCCTCAGCCAGAGCGGCGTGCCCGTTGACAGAACCGTTCACCAGGTGTGGATCGGATCTGCAGGTGAGCTCTCTCCTGATTGGTTCCTGAACTGCTGACATACTTCTGTCAGAGTGAGCAGCCCCGCGTCACCTCACTCCAGCTGATCTCTCTGAACGCCGTCCGACAGGTTTGCACGAAGACGTTCCGCCGCCGCGCCTCAGTTCAGGCTCGGCGGGACGCCGGCGACTCGCATACGTGAGCTATTTCACACGGAGTTCTTCATGTTTTCAGCTGCACTCCAGGCAGAATGTGACAAACAGAGAGCTGACATCTACAGATACAGACGAAACCAGGAAGAACTCGTGGATCAACTTAAGGATCTTATTTCATAGATGAATCTCATTTGATTGTTTTTATTGTAGAAACCAACGTTTAGATTCATGATCTGAGAATACGTGATGTACGACGGAGTATTAGGGTCACCGAAAAAAAAAAAAAAAAGTAAAAAAATTACGACTTTAAATCCCGTAGATTTACACGTTTTTTTCTCATAAATTTACGACTTTAAAAGTTGTAAATTTAACTTATGACTTTTAAAGTCATAAATATTCGACTTTATTCTCATAATTTAGCAGTTACAACTTTTTTCTCGTAAATTTACGAGATTTAAAGTCGTATATCTACGAGAAAAAAAGTTGTAATATTACTTTTTTTTTTTTTTTCGGTGACCCTAATACTCCGTCGTAGTGATGGTTTCAGATTTTATTAGGTTTTATTAGCACCAAACTTCTAAGATTTTGCTCTAAAATGAATCTTTTCCATTTATAACACTGAACTATAAACTACAACAAAGTACATAAATTAAAAAATATCAATAATTTGCTGTGAGAGCAAAAACTGTTTATGTTTATAACATTTAATTTGAAGCTATTCTCTATCTTTTCTTTTTGAATGATGGTGGATCTCCTCGCTTGTAGCTTTGATGTTTTATGATTTAAACTTGTTTTATGGGATGGTTGCCTGGACAGATCATTTCTGGTGATTTTCTACTTAAGGTTTGAGGTTTTTTCCTATATATTTTCCTGTTTGCTGTGACACATTTAGCCCTAAAATCTGATCAACATTTTAAACAAACATCCTGAAAAGCTTTCAGCTCCTAAACCAAAAAACAAACACAATCAAACTCCTCAGGATTTAGAAAACCTTGATAGAAAAATCCTCCAGAGTCAAACCGGTTTTCAGGTCAAGTGCTAATTTGACGTCTGTGTAAAGTACGGAAGCCCGGAGGTGATAAAACACGTTATTTCTAGAGAGTTCAGGCTGTTCCTTCAGCTGCAGAGACACAGAAACACATTTCTATATCATTATGACACGTTAACTAGTTAAAGTTCTGTAAACCCTGAAGCAGAACGGATTCATTCGTTTGTCTGACCCGTTTCTGTTTCTCTGACTGGATGTTCTGACGTCTGGCTCCCACAAACACCTGAACTCCTTCACCTGTGGGAGCGACTCCTTCCTGACCTGCAGAGGAATTCCAGGCTTTGTTTTTGCCGTTTGCTTCCACCGCGCCGCTACGATGGAAATCTGGGCCAAAGGTCAGACCTGCTGCACTAACATGAGGACGTAATCGGGCCTGGAGGTTCTGCTGGGGAAACCCGCGTTCATCTGAGCTCTCTGTTTGATGCTAACATCTCCGGTCCAAACGGAGGGAACCGGAACCGCTGTTCTCTGAAGCACAGACATTTACATGTAGATGTAGTAGTACATGTGTGTTCACGCGCTGGAAGCTAACGCTAGCGGAGCGGCGGTTTGGAGGGCCGGACAGTTAGAACCGAGTCGTGATTCTCTCCACACGGGTCGGTTTCACGCTGTGACGTACGCTTATGTTCTCCATCCGGATCCGGATGTGTTTTCAGGCGGAATGAGGATTTCCTACGAGCCGACAGTAAAGCAGCGAGGAGCAGTTCATGTCTGTAACCGTAGAACCGGACTGGGAACAGAACCAGCGGTCCAAACCTTCACGTGCAAAAGATGTGAGTTCTCCCAAAGAGGCTTAAGAACGAATGAACTCGAGGAATTAAGCGACTTATGCTGAACCGGGACGTGTTTTTGGGAAAGCCACACATGAACCCTGTGAAATGTGCAGATGTCGTTATACTGTCAGACTGAAGCAAACCTGCAGTCAGATGAGGATGATCCAGAGGTCAGGAGGAGGCGGAGCTCCAGCAGACCTCTGCTTCAGCGCCTCACCAGCTTCATACTATAGTTCAGTGTTTTCTCCGACCCTCAAACTGTCGTTCCTGAGCTTCTACAGCAGAACACGTTCTGTCTTCATGGGTGGTTGGATCAGCTTCTCTGCAGGTCAGAGGGGAAGTTCCACATTTCTCCCCAGGATTAGGATCCGGAGGAACACAAAGAGCGTCTGTGTTCACTCGGAGCGTTTGTTCGTCCTGTGGAAGCTCGTTATCTCCTAATGAGGAGCTCTGCCTGTCTGTCTGCCTGCCTGCCTGCCTGTCTGTCTGTCTGCCTGTCTGCCTGTCTGCCTGTCTGTCTGTCCGTCTGTCCGTCTGTCTGCCTGTCTGTCTGCCTGTCTGTCTGCCTGTCTGTCTGCCTGTCTGCCTGTCTGTCTGCCTGCCTGCCTGTCTGTCGGCCTGTCTGTCTGCCTGTCTGTCTGCCTGTCTGCCTGTCTGTCTGTCTGCCTGTCTGCCTGTCTGCCTGTCTGTCTGCCTGTCTGCCTGTCTGTCTGCCTGCCTGCCTGTCTGTCTGTCCGTCTGTCTGCCTGTCTGTCTGCCTGTCTGCCTGTCTGTCTGTCTGCCTGTCTGCCTGTCTGTCTGTCTGTCTGTCTGTCTGTCTGTCTGTCTGTCTGCCTGCCTGTCTGCCTGTCTGCCTGTCTGCCTGTCTGTCTGTCTGCCTGTCTGTCTGTCTGTCTGTCTGTCTGTCTGTCTGTCTGTCTGTCTGCCTGCCTGCCTGTCTGTCTGTCTGTCTGTCTGTCTGTCTGTCTGTCTGCCTGCCTGTCTGCCTGTCTGCCTGTCTGTCTGTCTGCCTGTCTGTCTGCCTGTCGAGTGTGCTCACGCACGTGAAGCCCGGCGTGCACGTGTGGGCCTCCTTACCACGTTGGCCTGCCGGGCCTCCTCTATGTAGTGCGTGGTGATGATGACGGAGACTTTCCCGGTCTTCACGATCTCCACCAGGTGCTGCCAGATCCTTCCAGAGAGACACGGACACGTCGGTTAGGTAACTCTCATGGAGATTTCCTCAGGTATCCGGGCTGAACCGTCCGCCCCGACCAGACGGGATGACGGCGAGGTCGCCCCGGGGCGCTCCGGCGGGCTTTCAGGCATGTTTGCATTTCTGCAGCGTGAGCTTTGAGCAGACTTTGTTTGGAAAAAAACCTTCACACCAACATTAAAAACGTCTTTTATGATGCTGACAAACAGAATGTTTCTCCTTTAAAGAGAAATAAAATCTCATCAACAGACAGAAATAAACTCATGATGCACAAAACTGACATTCAGGAATTTGGAAAAAAATGAAACCTGGAAATTATTACTATTATTCTAAAAACACTGAAAAAGTTCCAGAAAACTCACTTTTGAAACGGCAAAAAACTATAAATAACTTCTCTTAAATTATTATTTTTAAGCGTTCTAATGATGTAATCTGTACTTGTGAACATGATGTCCAACATTCAGGAGGAGAACCCCTGAAGTCACAGCCCTGTTTGTCAAAAACAGACTTTCTTGCCCTAAAATGCGTCAGAACCGGTCTGACTGGATCGCTCGGCTCTTCTTTACAGACTCTGAAAGCTGCTGGACCAGCCAGAGAGTCACTTTTCAGTCGTACTTTTTCAGCTCAAACTAAAGAAAGTTGGCCTTAAAATGATGCTTTTATTTTGAAGGCAGTACTGACTGTGCAGCTTAAAACTTATTCTCATGGTAATAAAGTTCTGTTCAATCTAAAGATAGTGGCGTGCAGAGTAAACTGTGAACGCCGAAGTTTAACCCAACAAGAATGTTCTTATCATGTTAGCATTAGCGCTGGTTGCTATGGAGATCAGCTAAAAGCATACAGACACTGGAGAACATACTCTTAAACCCCAGACTGAGGATTCTCCGCCTCCAGAGCGTTCCTGTCGTCTTTTCATCGTCATTTTTGCCGTTTTCAGCTCAGATCTACAAACCTGCATCGTTTTCTACGACATAGTTCAAGGGTGTCAAACTCAACCGTACAAGGGGCCAAAATACAAACACACCTTAGACCTCGGGCCGAAAAGGATAAATATTTATTGAAAACTCTAAAACTAAATTTTTAAAACTTTAACTTTTTAACACCATTATGAATTAGATATATAGCATTACCTGCGATAATGCTAGTGTGAATGCTGTAAGCTGAATTTGGTCGTTGGAGATGCTAGCGGAAAATGCTGAAATTGATAGCTAAAAAGCTGAAGCTGATAGATGAAAACGCTGAAGCTGATAGCCAGCTAAAAGCCAAATTAGCCTAAAAATAAAACAAATACAGAAAAACAAAAAAACTTAGGTTAGCCAAAAAAAGCTAGCATGTAGCTGAAAATTAGCTAAATGCCAAAATGGCCAAAAAATCTTAGTAAATACCAAAATATTCCAAAAAGTTAACGGAATGCTAATTTTTATAACTTTAAAAACCAAAACTTAACATAATAATAATAGAAAGGCAGGAACATTCTAGAATAAATCAACCTAAACTTTAAATAACGGAATATTTTACTCTCAATATTAGTATATTTTGTCAAAATTATACAAGTTAAAAACATAACGACAAAACAAAAGGATCTGGAGGGCCTGATAGAATTACCCGGCGGGCCGGATCCGGCCCCCGGGCCATGACTTTGACACGTGTGACATAGTTTCTGCAGAGCGGCAGGAGCTGAACGGAGCTGAACTTTAACATCATTTCTGAGACGTTTGTCCTCCATCATCAGAAAACATC
This sequence comes from Oryzias javanicus, assembly GCA_003999625.1. Taxonomy (NCBI): domain Eukaryota; kingdom Metazoa; phylum Chordata; class Actinopteri; order Beloniformes; family Adrianichthyidae; genus Oryzias; species Oryzias javanicus. Next base: position 9,559,469 of record CM012451.1, on the reverse strand, counting down.
GTCATGTTTAAACGTGTTTGGAGCGTGTTTGGAGCGTGTTTGGAGCGTGTTTGGAGCGTGTTTGGAGCGTGTTTGGAGCGTGTTTGGAGCGTGTTTGGAGCGTGTTTGGAGCGTGTTTGGAGCGTGTTTGGAGCGTGTTACACTCCCGTCTGACCCGCTGTAACGTTTGTGTTTCTCTCGTCATGTCGTACTTAGCTCTGAGGACGGGGTCCACGCCGACCGTCGGCTCGTCCAGGATGAGCAGCTCCGGGTTCTGCAGGAGGGCGGCGCCCAGCGACACCCGCCGGCGCTGCCCGCCGCTGTGACACAGAGGAGGGAAACCGTCAGTGAGGGCAGGGGGGGGGTCACGCGGTCTGCTGAGCGATGACGGCGCCGTCGACCGCCGCGCCGCTCAGATCCAGCAGGAGGTGAAAGGTGGAAACATTCAGGACCAACCTGCCGGGCAGGAGAGCGGCGAGCAGCCGCGGTGACATAACCACGAGAGCGAACGCTGCTGTCAGAGGGTCACAGGCTGAGGACGTGTGCATGTGGACGTGTGCATGTGGACGTGTGCATGTGCACGTGTGCATGTGCAGCACCTTCACATGTTCACATGGACACACAGCAGATCAGATCAGATGTCCATAAATCTGATGATCCACCAGAACCGGATCCAAACCAACACAACTCAACGTCTCGATCAAAGCTGCAGTTCACCATGAAGGAGATGTAGGACACGCCCCCTGATGACACGTGCGGCGTGGGGAAAACCTGGTGGGAAACTCAGCTGCAGATCAGGTAAAACAGATCAGAAAAACGGGGCGGGGCCATGAGGCGACAGCTTCCTGCGGCAGAGGGGGGGCCGCGGCGCCCCCGCCCCGCCGCCATGTTCGTTAACGGGGGATGAATGTAGCTGCAGCGAGTTAATGATCAACCGACGACATCCGAGTCATATCTCCTGATGTTTGTCAGGCGGCGCCGTTATTAAGGTCCAAAGGTTACAGCCAATCATAAACGGGCTGAGATGGAGCCCATCAGTGAGGACCAGAATGAGGACCAGAATGAGGAAACGAGGACCAGAATGAGGACTCGAGGACCAGAATGGAGACTCGAGGACCAGAATGAGGACTCGAGGACCAGAATGGAGACTCGAGGACCAGAATGAGGACTCGAGGACCAGAATGAGGACTTGAGGTCCAGAATGAGGACGAGAATGAGGACTCGAGGACCAGAATGAGGACACGAGGACCAGAATGAGGACCAGAATGAGGACATGAGGACACGAGGACCAGAATGAGGACCAGAATGAGGACTTGAGGACCAGAATGAGGACACGAGGACTCGAAGACCATAATGAGGACCATAATGAGGACTCAAGGACCAGAATGAGGACTTGAGGACTTGAGGTCCAGAATGGAGACTGGAGGCCCAGAATGAGGACTTGAGGTCCAGAATGGAGACTCGAGGACCAGAATGAGGACATGAGGACCCGAGGACCAGAATGAGGACTTGAGGACTCGAGGTCCAGAATGGAGACTCGAGGACCAGAATGAGGACTCAAGGACCAGAATGAGGACTTGAGGACTCGAGGACCAGAATGAGGACATGAGGACTCGAGGACCAGAATGAGGACTCGAGGACCAAAATGAGGACCAGAATGAGGACTCGAGGACCAGAATGAGGACCAGAATGAGGACTCGAGGACCAGAATGAGGACTCGAGGACCAGAATGAGGACTTGAGGACTAGAATGAGGACTCGAGGACCATAATGAGGACATGAGGACTCGAGGACCAGAATGAGGACTCGAGGACCAGAATGGAGACTTGAGGACCAGAATGAGGACTCGAGGACCAGAATGAGGACACGAGGACCAGAATGAGGACCAGAATGAGGACATGAGGACACGAGGACCAGAATGAGGACCAGAATGAGGACTTGAGGACCAGAATGAGGACACGAGGACTCGAAGACCATAATGAGGACCAGAATGAGGACTTGAGGACTTGAGGTCCAGAATGGAGACTCGAGGACCAGAATGAGGACATGAGGACCCGAGGACCAGAATGAGGACTTGAGGACTCGAGGTCCAGAATGGAGACTCGAGGACCAGAATGAGGACTCAAGGACCAGAATGAGGACTTGAGGACTCGAGGACCAGAATGAGGACATGAGGACTCGAGGACCAGAATGAGGACTCGAGGACCAGAATGGAGACTTGAGGACCAGAATGAGGACTCGAGGACCAGAATGGAGACTTGAGGACCAGAATGAGGACTCAAGGACCATAATGAAGACTCGAGGACCATAATGAAGACTCGAGGACCCGAGGACTAGAATAAGGACTCGAGGACCATAATGAAGACTCGAGGACCCGAGGACTAGAATGAGGACTCGAGGACCAGAATGAGGACTCGAGGACCATAATGAAGACTCGAGGACCCGAGGACTAGAATGAGGACTTGAGGACCAGAATGAGGACTCGAGGACCAGCATCTTTGGGGTCAAACCCCCCCCTCAGGGGTCGGGGGTTACCTGAGGTTCCGGATCAGGCTGTGCTTCTGCGGCAGGTGCAGGAAGTCGATGAGGAAGTTCATGCGCGCCTGCGTCTCCTTCGTCGTCAGGCCGTGGATTCGGCCGAAGAAGGTCAGCGTGTCGCTGATGTTGAACTCGTTGTAGAGCGCCAAGTCCTGCAGGACACAGACACAGTCAGTCCTCCGGTCCGGACTGCAGAGTCCGAACCTGCAAATGTGTCATGAAGGAAGGTTAATCCAAGATTAAAGTTAAAACATGTTTAAAAGTGATCTTCTAAAACCAAAACCCAACCAGAGGAACTCCACTGATCCCATTGAATTCTGGTTTAAGAAAGAATAAAAATGTTTCTCACCTGATTGGTGGATGTAAACTCGATTTATGCGTAACTTTGGATTTGTCTGTACGTAAAATGTTTATTTATACTCTTTATATTAGTTATTGGGAAATATCTGTTTGAGACAGTGGAAATCTGTCAAGTTTTCACCATCTCAGTTAGAAACAGGAGAATAGAGACTCTCCAAACACTGAAGAGTCTCACTTCACATCTGTGCATGATTTAGTTTCAATCTGGTCTCATTTTAACTTCTGCATGTGTAAATTGTGTTTTTATTATTTTTAATTTCATCATTTGTTTTATACAAGTTACAAAGAATCAAACCCAAATCCAGGCGAGTCTGTTCTCTCCATACTCCGGGGTTTGTACTTTCATCCTAACTTTAACTGTAATTAAAAATCTTAAAATGTGATAAAAGTTCAAACACGTTTAACTACATGTCATTACCTTGTTCAGAAAATGTAAAAATAAAGTTTATAACTTTTAACATCAGAGAATCTCTTTGTCCTCAGACCATCAAACATCTCCAGATTTCGTTTCTATCAAACATAGAAAAGCCTCCGTCAGTCAGTCAGCTGAGCTTTATTAAGCTGTTAAGGCATCTGCTCTTAAATCAACTTTGACCTTGACCTTTGACCCCTTTTAATCTTTCATTTTAAGCTCTGCACTTTAATTAAATCAGGATTTTAATTGGTTAAAGTATCGTTAAAATACTGTGTAAATATTTGTATAAAGTAAATGTTTTACTACAAGATAAAACTGAGTTTCCAACATTCAGAATCCTGTTTTTCAGACGTGTTAAAGTCTGATCATCTGTAAAGTTCCACTTGTAGTGTGTGGGGATCCTTCATCATCCTCATCATCAGCCTACCACCGCCGTGTTTGTGGTTCTTCCAGACGTAAATCTCAGATCCTAACGTGAGTTTGATGTTTCTCCAGAGGAACTCTTCTCTCTGACTTTCATCCTGTTCCTCTGATGATTGTAACGCTGGGGTTTGAACACAGAGAGACGAGCCGCGTGTGCAGCGGACCTCATCCAACCTCCTGCCTGACAGTACGAGGTGGATTCATGCCTCAAAGCAGCGGCTGGAAAAAACAGTCCAGCCAGAAGTTTCCTCTGCAAATGCCTGAAACCTTCCACTGACAAACATCCGTGAGGAATGTCGGCGCGGCGTTCCGGCGCGGCGTTCCGGCGCGGCGTTCCGGCGCGGCGTTCCGGCGCGCCTGCAGCGCCGCTCTGAACCACAACAACACTTCAACAAACTTCTGCTCACCTGCGGCATGTATCCCACCATCTTTCCCGGGACTTCGTGTCCGGGAAACGCCGGCGGTTTTCCCAGGACGGTGATGTGTCCCCGGGAGATTTTCAGGGTTCCCACGATGCATTTCAGCAGCGTGGTCTTTCCACACCCGCTGGGGCCCAGCAGGCCGTAGCTGCAGATAAATCCAGAGGAGCTTTGAGTCAGCACAATGTCGTGAACTCCCATCATCCTCCATTTCAGACAGACCGGAGCTTTTATGGAGCCGAGATAGAGATAAAGATAGATTTATCTGGATGAGAATCATTAACCAGCTTAATCCAGATCCGTATCGGAGCCGCTTCAAAACTGCTGACAAAATCCAACGTCTGAAAATTCAAGAGCTGATGTGAAACTGAACAAACGGAGAAAACTGAAGACAGAAATGAAGTTTGTGTTTGAATTATTCCATAATTCAAGCTTCCATAGAGTCAAACTCTTGAACTTCTAATAATGTTTGTAATTAATTACTAGATTTTCCCTCTAATAATGTTGCACACATGCATCCCCACTGCAGGAATATCAATCCAAACTTCAGGAATGCAGAAATAATTCAGGAAAGACAAAGTTAAGAGCGGCTGAAGGACAGAAAATGACCCAGACGGACATGACCAAACATGACCCGGGACCCGGGCGGGCATGACCCGGGCGGGCACAGGTCTAACCCAAAGTTATGTTGGTGAATGTTTTATGAGATAAAACAACAATAAACAACAGTCATGATATGAAGATGACATGTCTGTGATTAGATTAGATTAGATTAGATTAGATTAGATTAGATTAGATTAGATTAGATTAGATTAGATTAGATTAGATTAGATTAGATTAGATAGATGAGATGAGATGAGATGAGATGAGATGAGATGAGATGAGATTAGATAGATGAGATGAGATGAGATGAGATAGATGAGATGAGATTAGATAGATTAGATTAGATTAGATTAGATAGATGAGATGAGATAGATGAGATGAGATGAGATGAGATTAGATAGATGAGATGAGATGAGATGAGATGAGATGAGATGAGATGAGATAGATGAGATGAGATGAGATTAGATAGATTAGATTAGATTAGATGAGATTAGATAGATGAGATGAGATGAGATGAGATTAGATAGATTAGATTAGATTAGATTAGATAGATGAGATAGATGAGATGAGATGAGATTAGATAGATGAGATGAGATGAGATGAGATTAGATTAGATAGATTAGATTAGATAGATGAGATGAGATGAGATAGATGAGATGAGATTAGATAGATGAGATGAGATGAGATGAGATTAGATAGCCTCCTGAATCCTCCAGGTAGTTCTTAAAACAAGCTAGGCTAATGCAAGCAAGGCTAATGCAAGCTAGGCTAATGCAAGCTAGGCTAATGGAGGCTAGGCTAGCTCAGCTCTGAATCTTACTTCATTGAACAGTCTATCCACAGCGGACCCCTTCTCTACTCCCGATATCGTGCATTTATCATTTTCCAAAATCCAATGCCCTAGAAATTTCCCAGAACTCTTTGCAAAAAACTAGCATGCCTCAATGCTCACTACATTAACAAATATAGACCACAATGCATTGCGTTTCAACAATTTTTGCAAAAAAAAAAAAATCTGTGTTTTAATGTAAATTTTTAATAAACTGTCCAGGTTTTAAACAGGAACCGCCCCTTCCAGGAGGAGTTTGCACTGCCAGCTCCGCCCCCAGGCTAACACACAGCTAGCAGTGATTAGCAAATCAGTATATATGCTCATCCATCTTGCCAAAGGTTTGAATGTTTTTTTCTGCGTAACACAGACACACTGCTGAGGTCAGCTCTAGGATGATGTCATGAAATGGGCGGCACCCATAAGGAGAGAAAGGCGGAGCCTAAGACACTGAGTTGTTTTACTTCTGAGTAGAAAAGAGTTCATGAAAATAACTACTATTTCATAAATAATGATTCTTTAGTGCTTGGAAGGTAATAAATGATCCTGTGGATAGATTTTACTCTGAAAGGAAGCAGGATATAAACTCTGAAAGATAAAAACATTTAGAACTAGTTTCACCAAATAGGTAAATGAAAAAGGCGTCAGCATTTTGAAAACTCCTGAGCAAAAAGAGTATTTAAGAGTACTACCAGAATACTTAGTCTCTAGTAAAAGTGAACTTGTTTACTTTTCATGTACTACCTATGTATTGTAAATGTAAAATGTTCCAATAAAGTATGAAAAAGTATTCTGTTAACGTACCTCCTATAGTACACATACACGGTCTATAGTACATGTGCTGTACTTGTACTTAAAATAAACCTCAGGAGTACTACGCTTTGCTATTAAGGGAAGTATTTGTGTTTTATGACTCGTCAAGCTGGTAGAAACGTGTTAGAAGGTTTTAGAAGATCAGACAGACGCTGGAGTCTTCATGAACTTCTATCATCTGTTTTCTAAATCCACACATGATGTAATGAAGCCTCAGAAACACGGACGTCCTGAAAAACTGCTGAGAGTACAAAGGATGTCGGTCATTGTCGTCATATTTATCATTCCAGAACACTTTCTGAACACAAATATCTTTAACTTCTTCTGGCTGAAAGACATTCAGATCTGAGAAAGAAAATCAGGACGAAATCATCTGACAGACTGAACGGAACCAGCCGTTCAGGAGACATTCAGCAGACATTCAGCAGCCGTTCAGCAGTCATTCAGCAGTCATTCAGCAGTCATTCAGCAGACATTCAGCAGTCATTCAGCAGCCGTTCAGCAGACATTCAGCAGCCGTTCAGCAGACATTCAGCAGCCGTTCAGCAGTCATTCAGAAGTCATTCAGCAGTCATTCAGCAGACATTCAGCAGACATTCAGCAGCCGTTCAGCAGTCATTCAGCAGTCATTCAGCAGTCATTCAGCAGTCATTCAGCAGTCATTCAGCAGCCCAGTTCAGCAGTCATTCAGAAGTCATTCAGCAGTCATTCAGCAGACATTCAGCAGACATTCAGCAGCCGTTCAGCAGTCATTCAGCAGTCATTCAGCAGTCATTCAGCAGTCATTCAGCAGTCATTCAGCAGACATTCAGCAGTCATTCAGCAGCCGTCAGCAGACATTCAGCAGCCGTTCAGCAGACATTCAGCAAGCCGTTCAGCAGTCATTCAGCAGTCATTCAGCAGTCATTCAGCAGACATTCAGCAAACATTCAGCAGCTGTTCAGCAGTCATTCAGCAGTCATTCAGCAGACATTCAGCAGCCGTTCAGCAGTCATTCAGCAGTCATTCAGCAGTCATTCAGCGGACATTCAGCAGTCATTCAGCAGACATTCAGCAGTCATTCAGCAGCCGTTCAGCAGACATTCAGCAGCCGTTCAGCAGACATTCAGCAGCCGTTCAGCAGTCATTCAGCAGTCATTCAGCAGTCATTCAGCAGACATTCAGCAGTCATTCAGCAGCCGTTCAGCAGACATTCAGCAGACATTCAGCAGCCGTTCAGCAGTCATTCAGCAGTCATTCAGCAGTCATTCAGCAGACATTCAGCAAACATTCAGCAGCTGTTCAGCAGTCATTCAGCAGCCGTTCAGCAGACATTCAGCAGCCGTTCAGCAGTCATTCAGCAGTCATTCAGCAGTCATTCAGCAGACATTCAGCAAACATTCAGCAGCCGTTCAGCAGACATTCAGCAGCCGTTCAGCAGACATTCAGCAGCCGTTCAGCAGTCATTCAGCAGTCATTCAGCAGACATTCAGCAAACATTCAGCAGCCGTTCAGCAGCCGTTCAGCAGACATTCAGCAGCCGTTCAGCAGTCATTCAGCAGTCATTCAGCAGTCATTCAGCAGTCGTTCAGCAGTCATTCAGCAGTCATTCAGCAGTCATTCAGCAGACATTCAGCAAACATTCAGCAGCCGTTCAGCAGTCATTCAGCAGACATTCAGCAAACATTCAGCAGCCGTTCAGCAGTCATTCAGCAGTCATTCAGCAGACATTCAGCAAACATTCAGCAGCCGTTCAGCAGTCATTCAGCAGACATTCAGCAGTCATTCAGCAGACATTCAGCAAACATTCAGCAGCCGTTCAGCAGTCATTCAGCAGACATTCAGCAGTCATTCAGCAGACATTCAGCAGACATTCAGCAGCCGTTCAGCAGTCATTCAGCAGACATTCAGCAGTCATTCAGCAGACATTCAGCAAACATTCAGCAACCGTTCAGCAGACATTCAGCAGTCATTCAGCAGCCGTTCAGCAGCCGTTCAGCAGCGGTTCAGCAGCCGTTCAGCAGTCATTCAGCAGACATTCAGCAGTCATTCAGCAGTCATTCAGCAGACATTCAGCAGCCGTTCAGCAGCCGTTCAGCAGTCATTCAGCAGTCATTCAGCAGACATTCAGCAGCCGTTCAGCAGCCGTTCAGCAGCCGTTCAGCAGTCATTCAGCAGCCGGTCAGCAGCCGTTCAGCAGCCGTTCAGCTGTGTCATTTCTCCCCGGACCTGAGAGGTAACGTGTTGCTGTCACTCTGTACGTTCTCTCAGACGTTCTTTCTTCTCAGCTGATGGAATTTTCCTGCTTCACAGAGAACAACAACATGTGTTTGTCCAAGGACACCTGACTCTGACGGAGGAAATGGACATGTTTGGTGAGTGATCAGTCAGTATACGCATGACAAAGGAACCTCACCCAAGAATGCTGGCTTCATTTGCACATCAGCTGAGCAGGAAGAGCACTTTCTGGTTCCTGTCTATCCCGTTACAGTAGAACCCCAATAAAGTCCATAACAGTGGGAAGCACTCACATGTGACCCTGAGGCACCGTCAGGTTCAGGTTGCTCAGGACCTTCAGCTTGCCGTAGGAGCGACAAACATCTCGGCAGCGGATGGCGGAATCGCTCTGTGCAGGAGGAAGAGGAGCTTCCAGATCAGCCTTCATGTTTCCCTCCTTCACCTGAAACAGGAGAGAAAAAACACCTGAGAGGCTGAGAGAGTCCAGCCTGAAAACAGGAAGTCAGAAGAGATTCTTCTGCTTTCTGAACTGAAACGCCGCATGTCCTGGAGACCTTCGTCTGCAGCGAGTCCTACAGGAGGGGACGGCAGGTCTGAACGCTCCGACTGAGACCTGAAGAGGGACAGACCTGCTTTTAAGGAACGCTCAAACGCCTCATCCAATCAGAACGTCAGGACAGGACGTTTCCTTTATCGGCCTCTGACTCAGCCGAATTATGTCTGCTTCTTATCCAAACAGACAGTTCCCTCCACGTCCGACCCGAGCAGAACGAGTGTGTCAGGAGTTAGTCAGAGGTGAGAGGACGGTTTGGAGGATCCTGAGAGCTGCAGCAGCTGCTGCTGCTGATCTGTTCCTGTTATGACTGAGAGGAGGACGCTTTCTGTTCCCTCTGTGGACGCACACTTCTGCCTCCGTGGCCCTGACTCACGGCGCCAAAACTCCTAAAACATCAGAAAGATGTTGAAGAAACACCTGCAGGCGAATCCATGCAGATGTCAAACAAACGGCAGGAAATGCCTTTCTGATTTCAAAATAAAACTTCCTGCAGAGAATCGCAAACATGAATGAAAAGAAGAGTTAAAGGACTGGACTGAGAGTGGAGCTGGAAGTCCCGGTGTTCCCGCCAATAACGCAGCAGGTGTCTGTCTGTTTCTGCTCTGAGACACCTGAACGCAGCACCGAGCAGAAGAGTCCAAATCTCTGCTGGTTCTTCAGAACCTCCTGCTTCCATCCAAACCCCCTCAGGTTAGCTGCAGGTGGAGCTCACCTGTCAGCCCGCTCAGAAACACCTGTCCTGCACTCGAACACTCACCTGGATGCGCAGAGGTGAGACAGGTGCGGAGGATGAAGAGCGACTGAGCAGCGCGAGCGCGAGCAGACGGAGGAGCACCGGCGGGAACCACGTGAGCGTCAGCTGACCCCAGTAAACACGCCAGGCGCGTCAAAGTCAAACAACTGGTTGGACGGGCGCGCGGGAGCGCGCACGCGCGCGTCTAACAGGTGACCGAAGCAGAGATTTCGGAGCTCGCTTTGAAGGCACCGCGCCGTTTGCTGCGACCCCGCGCGCTCCTCCGTCCTGACGCCCCCGCCTGGTTCTGACCCACATAACACCCTCCAGTACCTGGACGCTCGGTTCCGAGCGGCGGTTCGGCTGTCCGGCCGCCTGTCAGCCTCCGCGTGCCTCCCTCCTCTTCCTCATCCTCCTCTTCCTCCTCGCGCGTCATTAACCGTGAAAACACGACGTCCGCCGCGCGCGACAGCAGCTGCAGCTGAGGAAGAGGAGGAGGAGGAGGAGGAAACGGCGCGAAGATCGACCGGAAACGAGAAGAGCATCTTTACCTGCTGCTGCTGCATCTCGGTGCTGTCTGCATCTCCCGCATCACCCGCAGCATCTGCGGCATCTGCGGCCATGGCGGGAGCGGGAGGAGGAGGAGGAGGAGCGGGGGGAGGAGGAGGGACCGGACAGCGTCGCAGAGGAGAGAGGAGGCTGGGGGGGGTGTTTAGTTCTGAACACAGAGAGAGAATCCTCCCGCCGATAATAAAAGTAATAATAATAATAAAGCTTTAGCGTCTTCATCTGCTCATTAAATATTTTATTCACTCAGAAAGTTAATCAACTTTTTACATTTAAGTCTATTTTAGTGTGTAGAAAATATGTATTTCAATAAAACTATTATTTTGTAAAATGCAGTTTCACGAGTCGCCGCTAGATGGCAGCAAACATAACAATCCACAGAAAATGTATTTCCTGTTACTAACACGTGAACAAGAACCAAACATGTTTAAGTCCTAAAGATTAAACAATGATAAAAAATTTAAATAGTTTTTAAAAATATATGTTTTTCATGATGCTAAACACACAAAAAATTATTTAAAAACTACTAAATTATGCAAACAATTTAACTGTAAAGCTGTAAAAGTAGAACTCTTTCCAGGCTAAATTAGCTAGCCAAACTCTAAAACTATAGTTATTCACACACATATATATAAATATATATGAAACGCCCCTCTGACCCTCCGCAGGTGGTTTCTCCTTCATCCTCAGGTCCTCTACCAGAGTCCTGGGAGCTTCAGGGTCCTGCAGGATCTTCTCTCTTCTGGACTGAGATGTCTGAGGTCTTTCCAGGATCTGCTGTAGCCCCTCCTCCAGTTTGGAGGTTCCAGTCCCGATTGCTCCAATGACCACGGGCACCACTGTCACTTTCACCTTCCAATCTTTCTCCAGTTCCTCTCTGAGTTCCTGGTATTTCTCCAGTTTCTCATGTTCCTTCTTCTTGATGTTACCATCTCTTGGTTCTGCCACATCCACCACAACAGCTTTCCTCTGTTCATGATCCACCACTACAATGTCTGGTTGGTTCTCCATCACCATCCTGTCTGTCTGGATCTGGAAGTCCCACAGGATCTCTGTTCTCTCATTCTCTACCACTTTCTTCCAGTCCTCTCTACCATTGGTAGGACTTCTGGATATCAGCCACTTCAGTTATGGTCCGGTGGTACATCCCATGTAGGGCTTGTCCTCCCATGAGTCTCTGTCCTCCAGCATCACATCTGCTTTCCATTGCCTGAGACATTCACTGAGCATTCTGTCAGGTGGTGCCTTGAGCTTAACATATTCATGCATCTTGGATGTTTCATCCTGGATCGTGGCTTCTATGCTCACTAGTCCTCGGCCTCCTTCCTTGCGGCTATACAGTCTCAGGGTGCTGGATTTGGGATGGAACCCTCCATAAGGTGAGGAGCTTTCGAGTCTTAACATCTGTGCTCTGTATCTCTTCCTTCTTCATCTCATTATTCCTGCAGGGTATCTGATGACTGGCAGTGTGTAACTGTTTATTGCCCGGGTCTTGTTCTTGCCATTGAGCTGGCTTCTCAGGACTTGTCTTACTCGATGGAGGTTTTTGGCTGTTGCAGCTTTCCTTGTTACCTGTTCCAGGTTGGAATTCCAAGGTACTTGAACTGTCCTCAATGTCTGCATTTGTTCCTTCTGGGAGTGAGACCTCTTCTGTGTGGACTACCTTACCTCTCTTTGTCACCATCCGACTGCATTTCTCAAGCCATCCCATACATCCCATACAGTACTGACATCCTAATGTCAGTACTGTAGGTCCTGGTGGTGTGGATCAGGGAGTCAATGTCGCGTTCGCTCTTAGCGAATAGCTTGATGTCCTCCATGCAGAGGAGGTGACTGATGGTGGCCCCTTATCTGAGTTGGTATCCATCGACAGTCTTATTGATTATTTGGCTGAGGGGATTCAGATCTATGCAGAACAGCAGTGGGGACAGAGAATCACCTTGGTATATGACACATTTGATGGACACTTGTGCACTTGGCTTGCCATTGGTTTCAAGGGTTTTCTATAACTTCATTGAGTTTCTTATGAAGGCTCTTAGAGTCTTGTTGATGTTGTGCCTCTCCAGGAGTAGACCGCATTGACCCAGAACATATTCCCAGCACCTGGTGTTGAATGACCTCCAACTTGTATAAGAGAGTTCTCCAAGCTGCACTGTAAACAGGAATCCCATAATCAATAACTGATCTAATCACAGTAATGTACATTTGTTTCAACGCCTGTGTACTAGCTCCCCACCCAGTGCCTTTCAAGCATCTCATTATATCATGACTTTCTTACATCTCCTACTATACTATCAGGATTCTCTCAACCTTGAGTCAAAGATAATACCTAAAACTGTGAACTTTCTCCAGTACTTCTTCGTATCATTTCAGATTAAGAACAGATTTCCGTTTTCTAGTAAAAACCATGCATTTAGTCTTAATCACTGAAAATTTGAACCCTCACCCATAAGCCTCACCTTCATGATTGCCCCCTGCACCTTTCTCTCTCCCTTCTTCCACAAAGTTCCATCATCAGCAAATAATGTCTCCCCAAATTCATGTCCGATGGAATGATACACATCTTTAACCATTATCAAAAACAGCACAGGACTGATTACACTTCCCTGCGGAGTACCATTAGCGACTAAATATCTATTTGAAACAGACGTTGCTGTTTTGACTTGAACGTATCTTTCAAACAAAAAATCTTTTACCCAATAAACATCCTTCCAGTAGATCCTGATCAATAATCCCTCCTTCCAAACCGTGTCGTACACCTTTCAATATCAAAAAACACTTCCAACTAAATATTCTGTATTAACTTTTTAACTTTTCTAACGTCCGCCTCCAGACAAACCACTGGATCCATCGTCCCTCGACCTTTCCTAAAACCATTCTGACATTGGGAGAATACGTTTTTACTTTCCAGGTAGAAAGTCGGTCTCTCAGTTCTCATTCTCTCCATTATATTTCCTAGATGTGATGTGAGTGCTATTATTCTGTAACTGTCTGAGCCGCTTGGATCATTTCCAGGTTTTAATGTAGAAATAACCACTGCCTGTTACTTTATTATACATATCCAGTGACCTCAACTTCATTTTCCCACATAAATGCTTTAGGATTACATAAGTAATTCTGGATTTATTCAGATCTAATTCAAAGTATGTGAACAGAGCATCCGCAGTTGACATAAAGTTGTTATCACCAACATCATTACAGGGCTGACAAGGTTGCAAACATAAGGGCTGCCATCACGTCTCCCTCTGTGGACCCCTCGACCTCCGTACTCTGCTCAGCCATTTTTAAGACATTTGAGTGTGTGCCACTTTCTCTTTTAGATAAGTTAGTTAAAGAAAGTCAGCCATCGGGCTCTGTCCTAGATCCCATCCCTACTCAAAGAGGTCTTCCCTTCTGTGGCTCAGATCGTGCTCGCCATCATCAACACCAGTCTGGCTACTTCTGTCTTTAAACACGCATTTGTTCAACCCCTGCTTAAAAACCCAGCATAGACAGCTCTGTGTTGGCTAACTTTAGACCCATCTCCAGGTTGCCTTTCTTATCAAAAGTGAAAGTGGTTTACCTGCAGCTAGAGGAATTTTTGAGCTGTCATAACATCTTTGAAGTCTTCCAGTCTGGTTTTAGAGCCCGCCACAGGACAGAATCAGCATTACTGAGGGTCAGTGATGGCATTCTGCAGGCTGGAGATCACGTGGTTCTGGTTCTGCTAGATTTATCAGCAGCCTTTGACACAGTGGACCACCATATCTTCATATCTAGGCTCCAGAACCTGGTGGGGATTCAAGGCACTGCTCTAGACTGGTTCAGATCGTACTTGACAGGACGAACGATGTGTGTTAGCCTTGATGGTTTTCAATCAGCTGGGGTGTCTTTTGGAGTCCCACAGGGTTCAGTTTCAGGGCCACTATTGTTTTCCCTGTATCTTCTTCCACCAGGGTCCATTCTGAGAAGAAACGGCGTTTCCTTTCACTTGTATGCCGACGATAGCCAAATCTATGTGCCATTGAAAAAGACGGCAGGTTTTTCTGTTTCCCGCTTCTTTCATGCCTTTCAGACATCAAGGACTGGTTGGCTCTAAGTTTTCTAAGCTTCAATGAAAGCAAAACTGAAGCAGTTGTGTTTGGACCAAATGATCACAGAGGATCATCCCCAGTTGATCTGGGTTATCTGACTAACTTCTTAAAATCAACTGTTTCTAATCTGGGTTTTAAATTGGATAGTCATTTTAAACTTGATCACCAGATCAGCTCAGTGGTGAAAACAAACTTTTTTAATCTTCGGCAACTCTCCAAGGTGAAACCATTATTATCCCGTGCTCATTTTGAGACAGTGATCCACGCCTTCATCACGTCTCAGCTGGATTACCTTGGTTTTAGCCAGACGTCTCTCTCTCGTCTCCAACGGGTCCAACATGCAGCTGCCGCCTCCTGGTTGGAGGACGTAAGAGAGACCACATCACGGCGGTTTCAGCTTCACTCCACTGGCTGCTGAACATTTTAGGATTCATTTGAAGATTCTTTTATTCGTTTTTAAATCTTTACATGGTCTCTCCCCATTATACCTCTCTGAGCTGCTTCCTTATTCGCCGGCCCGGTGCCTCAGATCAGCTGATCAGCTCCTTCTGGAGACCTCGAGGTCCAGCTGAAAGCTCAGAGGGGGCGGGGCCTGTGTGGTTGCTGGCCCCAGGCTCTGGAACTCTTTGGCTATCAGAGAAGCACCGTCCCGGCCCATTTTTAAACCGTCTAAAGACACATTTTTATGCTCTGGATTTTAACGCATCATGAGACTCCTGCTCTTTTACTGTTATTTACTGCGTCTTGTTTTTAATGATTATTGTATTGTCTTTTATGCATCTATTTATCTTGTGTTTTTAGTGTTCAGCACTTTGTTTTAGCATTCTGCTCTTTAAAAGTGCTGTATAAATAAAGCTGAGTTGAGTTGAGTACAGTATTGGTTCCTAGTTTCTTCTCTCCTCTGTCTTCTATATCCAGATACATTTTCTTTACTATGAATTCTGATAAAAGTTTTTGCTAATACTTCTGCTTTATTCCCATCAGTTTTTGCCAAACACAACTAAGAAAAGGAAACACATTTACCTGTAAAATATATAAATAAAACATTGTAGAAGTGAAACTGGGAAATTGAAGGTGAAAACAGAATTAACCAATCAAATTAAAGCAGTAAATATCCAACCAAATACACTGAAGTCTTCACATCTGAGCAAAAAAATTCTGAAGATAAAACAATTATAAACTTTAAATTGTTTTAATAAATGGTTGGTTTTGAGGATCAGATTTAATGATCTAATTAAGCTGATAAAACTCTATTATAGTTTGAAGGAAACGATGCATGTAATGATAAATAAGTTTATAAAGGTTACAAGAACTGATTAAACTGCTTAAATAATAAATGAGTTTCTAAAAATTATTCAAAAATTGATCTACTTCCACAAGAAAAGTTCAATTAACGCAAACATTACAAATATAAGAATAAAGTTTCTAAGGTGTTAATTTTGTGTTTGTCTTTGGAAAACTAAAAGGTAAAGAAAAAAAACAAAGATAAAGAAGTTAATGAGTGTAAATGTTTTTATCATGATGTAAACTTCACTATAACTATAGACACAAAGACAGAAGACGTTTCCATGTTTCAGTCCAGATTTATTGCAGTCTTTCATGTAGTGCTTAAGGTCTCACCTCACTTTTTAAAAAAAGGTTTACAGTGTTGGTCTAAAGTTTATTCATCAAACTGGACCGAAGCAGAAAATATTTGTTTGAAAAAGGCACAAACGTTCACGCCTGTAACAGAAAAACAGTCGAATGAAGAACTTTAGGAGTGAAAACTGCTGGATCACGACGGGATAAAGTGCAAAAGAATTCAAATAAATATGTTCCAGTAGATTCCAGCAGAACTTCTGTGTTCTGATGAAGTTCTGGATTTCTCTAATAACCCAGAGAACACTGCCCTCTACTGTTCATCTGTGAGAAGAACATCCACTCCAGGATGAATGATCATCGACACAATCATCCTCACAGCTCGGAGACTTCATCCTATAAAGTTCTCAGCTGATGATGTTTTCAGTGCGTTCAACAGACGACTCTTCAGACAGAAAACCAGGACGAGGATGCACACGCCCCCCCCCTGCATTCACTCTAAAGCTGAAACGATGAATGGGAGAAGGTTCCTGAGCAGAGAATCAACAGTGTTTCCATTTGGCAGCACGTCTCCTTTTCTGAGCACCAGAAGATCCGGGAACTCTTCCTGTGAGGAGTCCGAACCTTCATCACTACAACACTGAGGGTTCAGGTGAGGATGAGGAGGGAGCCGCGCTCCTGGAGTCTACTTCCACCCCCAGAAAAGAGGAGCCCGGCGGGGGGAGGCGGCGTCCTGAGAGCTGCTAAGGCCACGGATGCTCCAGTCCAGCGGGCTGGAAGGAAGCTCCTGCACAGAGAGGGACACTGGAGCACAGCTCTGGAAGCGCCGTGGAGCTCGGCGGGAGCAGGAATACCTGAAGGGAAAAGTCCGGCGGCTCCTGAACGCCACACGCCTTCAGCGGGTCCGCAGGGCCGACGGCCGGAGCGTCTTTGGAGGGGTCAGGCGGTCTCTGTGACAGTTCAACTTCATTAGAACATCGGGTCTTAGTGCCAGTTTCTCATCTATTTATGCGTTTTTCGTTCAAATTTTTTTCAACATTAATCAATTAGCAATACATGTAAAGTTGCTCAAGAGTTTAAGTTGAAAAAAAAATGACATAAGAAAGAAAATCTATAAATCTATACATATAATGTATTAATTTTACTTTTGGAAGAAACTAGTTTAATAAAAAACAAGCAGAGGCATTTCATCCAGAAAAATAAATCATAACAACAGAATAATTAACAATAATAATAATAATAAACTTCATTACTGTAACAGTTTGTAGCTTCATGAAACATCGAAGGAATTTAAGAAATTATCACAACAAACGAACAATTATTCCAAAAACCATAAATGCTAACAGGTCTACTAAACTTGTTTCATCACTTTAAACCATGGTCGGTAACCTCGGTAACCTCGGACAGGCGTGGCACAGCTGGCACGTGGAGGTAAAGACGGCGGCACGCCGCGGCGTGACAACAATTTACACTTTGGTCCTCAGTTTATATTTTTTAGATTTGTACAGAGTGAACATCTCTCCCCACAAGGATCTTTGATTCTCCATGGCGTCACAAAGAAAGGGTCCAATCACACAGCGCTGTGACTGTGACCCCGCCCACCCAAATAAATACTGCAGCTTTTTTCTCTTAACTTTACAGTTCTCTCATAACGTTCGTTACCCTCCGTGTCTTCATGACCCGCGGTTCAGATTAATGCGCAGCGAAGAGGATTCCTGTTTGAAACTGTTGAGATGATGAAGTGTGAGGAAACGTGTGAGACACGACAGACGTCTGTGGGATGAACGTGAACGTCTGTGGATGAACGTGTGAGGACACGAGCGTGTGTGTGGATGAACGTGAACGTCTGTGGATGAACGTGTGAGGACACGAGCGTGTGTGTGGATGAACGTGTGAAGATATGAACGTGTCTGTGGATGAACGTGTGAAGATACGAGCGTGTCTGTGGAAGAACGTGTGAGGATGAACGTGTGAGGATACGAGCGTGTGTGAGGATGAACATGTGAAGATACGAGCGCGTCTGTGGATGAACGTGTGAGGATATGAGCGTGTCTGTGGATGAACGTGTGAGGATACGAGTGCGTCTGTGGATGAACGTGTGAGGACACGAGCATGTGTGTGGATGAACGTGTGAGGATACGAGTGCGTCTGTGGATGAACGTGTGAGGATATGAGCGTGTCTGTGGATGAACGTGTGAGGATACGAGTGCGTCTGTGGATGAACGTGTGAGGACACGAGCGCGTCTGTGGATGAACGTGTGAAGATACGAGTGCGTCTGTGGATGAACGTGTGAAGATACGAGTGCGTCTGTGGATGAACGTGTGAAGATACGAGTGCGTCTGTGGATGAACGTGTGAGGACACGAGCGCGTCTGTGGATGAACGTGTGAGGATACGAGTGCGTCTGTGGATGAACGTGTGAAGATACGAGTGCGTCTGTGGATGAACGTGTGAAGATACGAGTGCGTCTGTGGATGAACGTGTGAAGATACGAGTGCGTCTGTGGATGAACGTGTGAGGACACGAGCGCGTCTGTGGATGAACGTGTGAGGATACGAGTGCGTCTGTGGATGAACGTGTGAGGACACGAGCGCGTCTGTGGATGAACGTGTGAAGATACGAGTGCGTCTGTGGATGAACGTGTGAGGACACGAGCGCGTCTGTGGATGAACGTGTGAGGACACGAGTGCGTCTGTGGATGAACGTGTGAGGATACGAGTGTGTCTGTGGATGAACGTGTGAGGATACGAGCGTGTGTGTGGATGAACGTGTGAGGATACGAGCGCGTCTGTGGATGAACGTGTGAGGATACGAGTGCGTCTGTGGATGAACGTGTGAGGACACGAGCGTGTGTGTGGATGAACGTGTGAGGATACGAGCGCGTCTGTGGATGAACGTGTGAGGACACGAGCGTGTGTGTGGATGAACGTGTGAGGATACGAGCGCGTCTGTGGATGAACATGAACGTCTGTGGATGAACGTGTGAGGATACGAGCGCGTCTGTGGATGAACGTGTGAGGATACGAGTGCGTCTGTGGATGAACGTGTGAGGATACGAGTGCGTCTGTGGATGAACGTGTGAGGACACGAGCGTGTGTGTGGATGAACGTGTGAGGATACGAGCGCGTCTGTGGATGAACGTGTGAAGATACGAGCGTGTGTGTGGATGAACGTGTGAGGATACGAGTGCGTCTGTGGATGAACGTGTGAGGATACGAGTGCGTCTGTGGATGAACGTGTGAGGACACGAGCGTGTGTGTGGATGAACGTGTGAGGACACGAGCATGTCTGTGGATGAACGTGTGAGGATACGAGCGCGTCTGTGGATGAACGTGTGAGGATACGAGTGCGTCTGTGGATGAACGTGTGAGGACACGAGCGTGTGTGTGGATGAACGTGTGAGGATACGAGTGCGTCTGTGGATGAACGTGTGAGGACACGAGCGTGTGTGTGGATGAACGTGTGAGGATACGAGCGCGTCTGTGGATGAACATGAACGTCTGTGGATGAACGTGTGAGGATACGAGCGCGTCTGTGGATGAACGTGTGAGGATGAACGTGTGAGGATACGAGCGCGTCTGTGGATGAACGTGTGAGGATACGAGCGCGTCTGTGGATGAACGTGTGAGGATACGAGCGCGTCTGTGGATGAACGTGTGAGGATACGAGCGTGTGCGAGGATGAACGTGTGAGGATATGAGCGCGTGTGTGGGTGAACGTGTGAGGATACGAGCGCGTCTGTGGATGAACGTGTGAGGATACGAGCGCGTCTGTGGATGAACGTGTGAGGATACGAGCGCGTCTGTGGATGAACGTGTGAGGATACGAGCGCGTCTGTGGATGAACGTGTGAGGATACGAGCGTGTGCGAGGATGAACGTGTGAGGATATGAGCGCGTGTGTGGGTGAAGGTGAACGCGTGCGTGACTGAGAAGGACGTGAAGCTAAAGTTTCTGACTTTAATGATCGTGTTGACATTCATGAAGTTCTGTTTCCTCTTTTGTTTCGTATTTCCTGGTTTACTCGTGTTTAAATTCTCTGGGTTCCTCTTGTTGGAGCGGTTCTGGTCCAGCATGCAGCTGTAGTGGACCTGTTACTGGTTCTGGTTCTGGTGATGATCTGTGGTTGATCTGCTGCTGCTTTAAGAGATTCCAGAAGTTAATGGATGTTGGTTTGAATTTTTCTCTTTTTAGTATTTAATGTTTGTTTTCATTGTAAATCTCTCTGAGCTGAAACACATGAAAAGTCATTTTATTAGATAAAAATTGATCCATAAGTTCAGTTTGTTGAATAATAACCAAATAAACTCAGATAACTCTCAGACTTACTTACTTTCTGTTCTGCTATATTTCAATATGAACAAGTATTTATGATCATCACTGCATTTACTGAGGGAGAAAATAAAGAAATTCTGTCCAATTACAGGACATTTAAATCACTATAAATATCAAACTAACAAAAAGGTTAAAACATTTAGTTTTTCATCCAATAAAAGAATCTTCACAGAATAAACTAAAGTTACTCAGTTATAATGTAACAAGCCTAAAGCAAACACTTGATTATGTTCTTATGAATAGTTATGAAGTTCTTCTGGATTTTGGTTCTGATGGATCCAATCATGCTGGTGCTGGTGTCACATTACAACAGATGCAATAATATTTCAACTATTTTCTTTTAGCCATTTTATTTTGAAAGCACAGTTTTGAGCTACAATGTTAAAGTATTCAACCTGCTGTTTGTAAATTATATTTTTTCAGATTTATTCATTTTTTTGTATTTTTTGCATTAAAGTTCACATTCTAGTTAGAATGTCTGGATGGATCAGTCAGCTGGAGCAGATCACGGTTCAGATGATCCTTAGATCCTTCCTTCTGCTGCAGAACTGGATCTCTGTACCTTCAAACACAGGATTGTATCAGGATGATCCTCCAGAGTTAAACTCTCTGATCGACTGAGATGATCCTGACAGGATCATCAGGAAGGTGAACATCAGAGTCAGAAATGTTTCTGACCTGCTGCTTCTGTTAGCAGTAAACTGATGCCTCAGCAGCGCCCTCTAGTGGCCGCTGCTGAACATTCTTCTACTCATAAAGATCTCACCATTTCATATCAGTTCAGCAAAACTTCATCTTCATTCAGCAGATTGATCATTAGCAGCTACGTTAGCGTTTCCTGTCTTTAGCCTAGCTTTCTTAAATGTCTTCCCATACGTTAGCTTTCCCAGCATGCTCTGCTCCGACTCACCCGGCCTGAAGCAGCAGCAGACAGACTCGGCGGCGGCTTCGTCCTGAACACCTGCAGGAGGAAACACATTCCTGTTTGCTGGCTGTCCTCCTGCAGGATTCGTGTTCACCGTGGAACTCACGATGTTCCGGGAGTCCACTCCGAGGCACCGGAGCAGGATCTGGTGGCTGTGAGATCCGTCCCAGCGGAACTGGAGGCCCACGGAGCTGTGGATGTGGTGGTGGGGCCACAGCATGGTCCGCTGGCTCCTGGAGGAGAGCAGAAGGTTGATGAAGCTGATCTGGACCTTTGTGCTGTGGTTCTGATGAAACAGCAGCAGACCCGGGAGCTGGATCCTGGGCGGATTCAGTCATTGGATTAGGAGGATCTGCAGATCCAGAGTCCTGATGCTTTCATAACACATTCATAAACAAATCCAGATTTCTTCTATTTTTATTTTATCGTTTAACACGTAAAGAACTTCTGTGAAGCTTCAATCCAACTAGAAAACAGTTTCAACTGAAAACTATGAACTTTTATCGGGTCAAACTTTGTCACGTTTGTTACGTCTTTGTGTTAAAACAAAACAGAGAAACTTTCTGTCAGTTTGAAGAGTTTTAGATCCCAGAATCTGTCAATATTTCTCTAAGAACTCCTTTAAACATCGTTTTAAACATCCTGATCCGTTCATGTTCTGTAGACTTCTAGAGTATTTATCTGAAATATAAACTTCTGACTAAAACAATGAGAATAAAATAAAAATCTGATCCCTGATTGGGGAGCATCAGATTTTGATCGAGTCTGCAGTCGTGTGATCGGATCAGGACGTCCCAGATGAGAACTGACACACCGCAGGAACTGTTACCATGGCAACACATGAAGATCAATTGAAAATGTTTTGGATTCAGAGTTTAGATGAAAACATGAACATGGATCACTTCAACCAGCAGGAGAGACCAGAAGAAGGAACCGGAACCGGTTCTGGACTGAACCATGTGTTTTTCAGATGGAGAGCACGACTGTCGGACCGATCGGAGAGGATGCTGCAGCGTTTGGACAGAAACCTCCAGAAGATCCAGAAGACAGAGATAGAAATCTTTGTTTTATTCAATGAGATCAAAATCCAGGAGATGCAGATGAAGCTTCATGATGTGGAGCAGCGGCTGGAGCCCAGATGATCCTCGACATCATCGGGATCTTTGTTTACACACTATGATACTTAAGAAAAGTTACTTTATAGTTGAAGTTACTAACTGTGATCAGAGGAAATGTAAACATCAGCCAATCTACCACACGTGCTTTTATTTTGAAAAGATTGATAGTCAGGAAGTGAAGCTGGACTTCTGTTTTGATGGTTTTACAGTGAAGTAAACTTAATGAAGCTCTCAGCGGTTCTTCTGTCCTCTGAAGAGGTCAAAGGTCAACACTCAGAGTTCATTAAATCTCCTGTTTGTTCCTGAAATAAAACGTTCATTAAAAATCGATCAGAACGTCTTTTTGAGTCACAGAACAGATTTGATTTCAGTTTGAAATAATGCGAGCTGAAGCAGTGAAGTGGGCGGGGCTTCGCGTGGTGACCAATAGCAGTCGTACCTTTGAGTGTGACTCAGATCCTCCTCGCTCTGTGGGGGAAGCTGAGCTTGAAGAACGGCGCTGAGGCCGAGCAGCTCCTCCTCCTCCTCCTCCTCCTCCTCCTCCTCAGCGTGGAGCAGAACCTCGGGGAAGCTGGACCGGAGGAGCTGCAGGACGCGGCACGCCGTCTGAGCGGGAGGGTCACATCCGTTTCAGCATTAGTTTGATTGACCTTCATCCTTAAAAAGTGAGCGTACCTGAGAGCTGCTCCTCCTCGCAGCTCCATGCTCCTCCTCCTCCTCCTCAGGCTGCAGGCTGCTGACCTCACTCACCTCCTTCTGCTCCGTCATTGAAAAGCGCTCCTCAAAGTGCGCCCAGGCCCCGCCTCCACCCCCCTGTGTGGGGGCTGAGCAGAAGTCTGCAAAGCTGTCACTCAGCGGGATGCTTCCCAGAATCCTTTGCTCCGAGTTCCTCTCAGTGGGACGTGCTCCCTCTGTGCTGGACTCGGCCCGGCGGGAGGGAGCCGACGTTTCCTGAGCCTCGCCGTCGTCCTGACGATGATGGGCGGCGGCGGGGCGGCGCCCGTCTTCCTTTGCCCCAGGGGCATGCTGGGACCTGGGTGCAGACTCTGTAACGCACCCCCGTTCTGAGTTACCCACCGGCTGGTTAGCTCCTCCCACCTGGCTGTCCCAGCGCTCGGTGAGGCCACAGCACCACGGGTGCGCCGCCTGCTCCCCGAAAACGCCAAAGTCAGCGAACCCCGCCTCCCCCTCAGGAGAAGAGCAGCCCTCTACAGACGAACTCCGCCCACCAAATCCATTAGTGAGCGGCGAGGAGGCGGCGGCGGAGAGCTGCCACTCCCCAGCACCTCCTCCACCTTCGGACGGGAGATGGGGAGCGGAGTCAGCAGAAGGACCCGGTCTGCAACGGGACGCCGCTCCGTTAGCGTCTTCACAGCCACAGAACTCCTCCTCGTCAATCGTAGAGGAGGAGGGAGGAGGCAGGGCCATGGCGGCGGGCTTCAGCGGCTCTCCTGGCGGCACCTGAAGGCCTCATGGGTCTGAGCGAGAGAAGAACGCCGACTTAGAGGGGATTCACAAAGAAATGGTTGTGAAGATTTTACATTGCTGATACTGAGGAGCATTTCTGGTCTTCATCTGTGTCCTCCATCATCAGAAAAATGCATCAAACACAGTTTTCATCATCTTTCTGTTGATGCCGAAAATCAAAAAGAACTAGAAAAGTGCATTACCTCCGATAATGCATGTGTGAATGCATTTTGCAGAATGTGATTGCTGAAAATGCTGAAGATTTTTGCTTAAAATCAGCACAATTGAAAGGACTTTATTTCGCTTTTGCCCAAAAAGCTAACACGTTGCTAATATATTAGCTTAACCCTGTTTATGCACCAAAAACCTAAAAAGTTGCCAAAATTAGCCAAAATAGCTTCAACATGCTAAAAATTATCAATGTCTAAAACCAAAGCTTGAAATTTAATGTATGCTAATTCCATGTGTTAGCTATGTGTTAGTTGGACTGCAAATTAGCCCAAAAAAACCTAAAAAAGCTTGAACCAAAATTAGCCAAAAATGCTAACACGTTGCTAATGTGTTTAGCCTTTGACTGCAAATTAGCCCAAAAAAACCTCAAAAGGTGCTAGCCTAATTAGCCAAAAAAGCATAAGTGCAGAAAAGTTTATACGATTTGAAAAATGTTCCCATTGACTTAACATAGGTGCTAAAAATTAGCATAAATTGCGCAAATCGCAAAAAACCGTAAACAAAATTTGCAAAAACCAAAAATACAAGCAGTAATGTCCTTAACGAGCCGAACGTTTTGATACCAAGATTGCTGAAATTGCATAAAGTGTGTGTTGAGTTTTTACGTGTCAAAAAACGTACGGAAGAAAACGTAAATAGGTGAAAAACAATTGTGTGAATGCATTGAATGTTTTCACACAATGAAAATGAAATCTGTGAACAAACCATGACACTCCCTCCACAGGTTACAGT
The DNA here is from genome assembly GCA_003999625.1 of Oryzias javanicus. Lineage (NCBI taxonomy): Eukaryota > Metazoa > Chordata > Actinopteri > Beloniformes > Adrianichthyidae > Oryzias > Oryzias javanicus. The sequence goes on along the minus strand of CM012451.1, from coordinate 9,534,561 downwards.
GTAAACAGACGGGTCACAGCAGATCCTTCATCAGCGTTTGTTCGTCATCCTCCACAGAGATCAGATTAATCTCAGCCTCAGATTAGGATTGATTTTCTCAGATCTGTGCTGAGGATCCGTTTTCCGCTGGTGGAATTCTCCCTGATCGTTTGGTTTGGACTCCCTTTTTCTGAGGAACTTGGTCCAAATGTCTGCAGTTTGTCGGCCGGGTCACCTGTCAGTAAACTAGTCCAGGACAGATTATCTGTCACATGAGCAACCGAGTAATCCCCAGTTCTCTGCGCCACTCTTCCCGCCTCACATTTAACATCTCTGTTAGTTTAAACCCGAAAACCTGAAACTTAAGGAGAAAACTTGAAGGATTTAAAACACACGTTAACTTCTGGTGACCGACAAACTTATTTAAAGTTGTTAAAGAAGTTCACTCCAATACAGTTCTCTATTTTAATGTATATCAGATTAAAATTTAAAGTAAAAACGTGAATGAAAAGATCTGCTAATCCCATTCCGCTCGTTTCCCATCTGCCCCGGCTGATTAGCTAAAGTGACCGCTAGCTAGCTCACGTATGGACTTATTGTCGCTTCGACACAAAAAACACGAAAAAGGAAGCTAAAGAGAGCGTTGTGTTTGCACGAAGAGGTTTAAATGTACCCGTAATCTGCCCGTCCGTTGATGTCGCAGCCAGTTTTCCATCTTCTCCTCCCAACATCACTTCTGTTTGTGAGCCGCGACACAGAAGCGATCTCTCACTCCGCTCCGGGTTCCGTTTCTTCTGTAACGCTGGAAAAACAGGAAGAGGTCCAAAGCGGAAGGTGCCGAAGTGGGTCAGTTCCGACCCAACCCACTGTTTCCGTGAAAACGGAGCCCCCCCCCCCCTCCCTAATATAAACCCCCGACTTCACCGTCAGCTCAAACATTCTTTTAACGAAGTTACACCTCTTCTTATGGAACGATCTTTGTTGGAGCGGATGGAGAGAAATGTCGCCCCCCTAACGACAGAATCCGGCTGTGCACTTGACTCCTCCCACCCTCCGTGTCATTCACAGTGAGACAGGAGGTTAATTTATTTCCCTCCACGAAATAAATAAAAAAACATAACAAATAAAGATTTTAGACAATTAAAAGTAGATCTTAAAGGGGATCGAAAGTGATTTTTTGGAAAACCAATCATAAACGTGCAGCTTCATCTAAACGAGCCTCAGTTTGATTCATCCGACCTGAGTGAGGCTCTTTCAGCCAATCAGAGCAGGTTTAATGCCTCAGATACGTTACTTTAAAGGTGAAAGGTCAACCACAACCTTTGGCTTCTGAGTTTGTCGTTTCCATAACAACTAATATTCTTTTAAATTGTATCAATAAGATCGTATTAGTGGTTAGAAGCTGATGGATTAAAGTGGATCCGGATTGAAGAAACTGAAACATGTTCATTGCAGCTGATGAAGAATGAAGAATGAAGAATGAAGTCACACGAGGTTTTGGTAGATTTTGTGGAAACTTTTTTAAAGTTTTGTATGGGGTGCCGTTTGTAAATCAGAGATGTTAAATTTTTACATCAATGTTTTCAGATATTTAGCGTGTTTTAGGAAAAAAAACAGGTTTTGTTTTTCAAATGCATATTCTCACCCTTTAAATCAATATATTTATAAATGTTACATTTAATAATTAAATATTTAGTTAACCAACTAAATATTTAATTAACTATATATTTAACTCAAATCTAAGTATATAAATCTAAACTATATATTTAACTTAAATCTAAATATTTAAATCCTAACTATATATTTAACTCAAATCTAAATATTTAAATCCTAACTATATATTTAACTTAAATCTAAATATTTAAATTCTAACTATATATTTAGCTCAAATCTAAATATTTAAATCCTAACTATATATTTAACTTAAATCTAAATATTTAAATCCTAACTATATATTTAACTCAAATCAAAATATTTAAATCCTAACTATATATTTAACTCAAATCTAAATATTTAAATCCTAACTATATATTTAACTCAAATCTAAATATTTAAATCCTAACTATATATTTAACTTAAATCTAAATATTTAAATCCTAACTATATATTTAGCTCAAATCTAAATATTGAAATCCTAACTATATATTTAACTTAAATCTAAATATTTAAATCCTAACTATATATTTAACTCAAATCTAAATATTTAAATCCTAACTATATATTTAACTCAAATCTAAATATTTAAATCCTAACTATATATTTAACTCAAATCTAAATATTTAAATCCTAACTTTATATTTAACTTAAATCTAAATATTTAAATTCTAACTATATATTTAGCTCAAATCTAAATATTTAAATCCTAACTATATATTTAGCTCAAATCTAAATATTTAAATCCTAACTATATATTTAACTTAAATCTAAATATTTAAATCTTAACTATATATTTAGCTCAAATCTAAATATTTAAATCTTAACTATATATTTAGCTCAAATCTAAATATTTAAATCCTAACTATATATTTAACTGAAATCTAAATATTTAAATCCTAACTATATATTTAACTGAAATCTAAATATTTAAATTCTAACTATATATTTAGCTCAAATCTAAATATTTAAATCCTAACTATATATTTAACTCAAATCTAAATATTTAAATCCTAACTATATATGTAACTTAAATCTAAATATTTAAATCCTAACTATATATGTAACTTAAATCTAAATATTTAAATTCTAACTATATATTTAGCTGCAAAACTTATATATTTAGTTTGAAAAATAAATATTTAAGGTTAGATTTAAATATTTAATGAGCAAATAATATATTTAGCAAATTAAAATAAATAATTTTAGTGGTTAATCTAAATATTTAAACTAATATTTAGTGCATTTAGTTTAACTAAATATTTAGTTAATTAAATGTTAACATTTAAATAAATATATTGATTTTTAAAGGTGAAATATTGCATTTGAAAAACAACAAACCTGTTTTTTTCTCCTAAAACACGCTAAATATCTAAACATTGATGTAAAAATCTTACATCTCTGATTTACAAACGGCACCCCATAGTTTTGAGGCAATAAACCCAAACTTTCCAGAAAGTGTTAAAAAGATCCTGGCGTTAGAAACTTTTTAGTTTCTATTGTTTGACGATCATCCATCCATCAAGACGCCATTTACATCACTGGCCGCCAATATGATGTCAAACGCAAAGAAAAACATAAAAAAAAGGTGTTTTACCCCAATACAGTAATTTCATGATTAATTAAAGCAAATATTGAAGAAGTACATGTAATCCTGTTGATTTTAGATCTTCACAGTTAAAGAGAACCGATTTTCTGGTGTCTCCACCTAGTGGTTACTGAGGGAACTGACGGGTCACTGATTACTTTCAGAGTTTCATTTACAGACATTTCAAAGTCATTTCAGCAGCATTTAGACAAACATTTGAACTGTTGTCATGGTGACGATAGCAGAGGGACAAAAGGTTTTAATGTTGAAGCAGTTTATGAATGTAAAGAGAAAATGATCTGCACGGATCATGAAGAGTTCAGGCGGCGTTCATCCCCGATTCACAGACTGATTCTCATCAACGAGCAGCCTAGGCGTCGCTCTCCCGTCCCGCCGCTGGGCTTGATCCCGCCGCTCGCTTCCTGGCCTCGTGGAGCTTCAGGTCGGCCGCCGTGCAGAACTCCTTCCCGCAGCGGGGGCGGCGGAGGCCCCTCGCCCCCGCGGTCCCGGTCTGGCCCTTGCCCGCTGGAGGCAGATTTTCAGGTGGTAGGAGTGCGCCACCATCTTGTGGCAGCTGTGGCAGTGGTACGGCTTCTCGCCCGTGTGCTTCCTCATGTGGACGCGCAGGTTGGACGTCTGCGAGAAGAAGCGGCCGCAGAAGGGGCAGCGGTGCGGCTTCTCGCCCCTGTGCGTCCTCAGGTGCAGCGCCAGGCTGTCCCTGCGGGCCAACTCTTTGCCGCACTCGGGGCATTTGAAGGCCTTCCTCCCCGAGTGGGACTCGGCCGTGTGCCGGAGGAGGTCGCGGTCGCGCCTGAAGGCGGCGCCGCAGAGGCGGCAGGCCGTCTTGTTCTTGCGGGCTTTGTGCTGCGGGACGGAGGCGTCGACCCGGCCCGAGGGCGAGCCTTCGCTCCCCCTCCGGTCCTCCTCGCTCGGCGTCACGGTGACGGCGCTAACCACCGGGACCGTGTCGGCGGGAGCGGCCGCCGCGGGCCCACGGGGAGGGAACGGGGCGTCCTCTGGAGGACTCTCCTGGAGATCGGACAGGAAGAAGACATCAGGCGGCTCCTGTTTGACCTGCAGACCGACCACTTCCTCCTTGGTCTCCACCGTGGTTCTGTGGTCCGGATCCTCTGGAGACAGAAACGCGTTTCCTTAGCAACCAGAATCAAGATTTGAGCAAACTACGGCGTTTCCATAACAGGGTTTTCATATGACTTCATCATAAAGGACCATCTCGGACCTCAGGACCCCCTCTAGTGGACGGAGTGTGGTGGTGCGGTCCACAGACTGATGTTTGAACCCTTCCTCTGTTTGGGGTCCAGATGACCCCAACCATATATTGATGTGAGTCCTTCCATGACAAATGTGGACAGGATTTTCTGTCTGCCATGGACATTAATGAAACTCTAAAATCAATAAAGAAAAAAGTTCAGTGCTCCGTCTTGTGGGGTCCAGATGACCCCACGTTTAATGTAAACAAACCAAGGAGAGCAGTGGGTTAAAGAGACCCTACCATCATTTTCTTCAGCCTTTCAGAGTGTAAAACTATATCCACAAATGATTATTTTAATAGTCGACTAATCACCGATTATTTTTTCCGATTAGTCGACTAATCGGGTCATGCGCAAACTGGATGTAAAGACGCTGAAGTTGATAACCAGCTGAAATATTAATTAAATGCCAAATTAGCCTAAAAAATAAAAAGAGCCAAAGTTAACCAAAATAGCTAGCATACTGCTGAAATATTAGCTAAACTCAAAATTAGCCTAAAAAAACAGAAAAATCCTAAATTAACCAAAATAGCTATGTCGCTGAAATATTAGTTAAACTTAAAAATAGCTTAAAAAACTAAAAAAAGAAACCTTAAGTTAGCCAAAACAGCTAGCATGTAGATTAAATATTAGCTAAACTCCATAAAAGGCCAAAGAAACCTTAATAAATGCCAAAATATTCCAAAAAGCTGCAGAATGCTATTATAACTTTTAACTTTACTACAATCTGACTTCATACAATATAAAGTAACGATTAATCGACTATTAAATTAGTTGTCGACTATTTTAATAGTCGATTAGTCATCGATTAGTCGACTAATCGTGGCAGCCCTACCATATATATGATCATATATTACATTGAGATATACATTACAATTCTATATGCAATATTAGTTCTATTTTGTGAGTTTGTTCAAACCCAGAAGTAAAACGGCTGGATTCCTGAAGCTCCGCCTACCGCTGCGTGCTGCTGCTGTCCACTTCATGACATCATCCCAGACAAAATCTGTGTGTCTGTTTCTCTCCACGAAAATAATCCAAACTTCTTCAAAGATCACACCATATACCTGCCTTTAGAACGTCTGGCCATCCCTTCACAAGACAACCACGCAGCTTCTGCACAGCTGTGCGTGTTGTGGGGGGGGGTCTTAAGTAGGGCTGTAACGAGTATCCGGGTGCTCGAGTATTCGCGATCTGCTCCTGAAAATTCGAGTACGAATATTCGCGACGTCCAAGATCGCTGATTTGCGATTTTAAAAATATGGTAAATTTTAGTAAAATATGATCACAACATTATCTTGGAACGATGTATTTTCCCTCTGGAATTCAGATTAATGTAGGATTTTAAGTTTACGAACTAAAATAAAGCCGAAAGAGCCGCGGTAGTCACCGGACGTAAACAAACATCTTCGTGACGGTGAAACTTCCGGTTTTCAAAGTAAAACTAGCAAGACTTTTTTCCGTTCAAAAACAGAGACTGAAGTTCTGTTCACTGACATAACTTTTGAAAAAATGAATTAGCTTTAACATCTGAGCTTTATCTCAGTGTTTACATTCTTTTGGTTATGATAACTCTTCAACTTTTGACGCAATTAACGAAACTCCATTTTATTCTGAAGAAACGCAGCCTCGTGCTGCTGAAGGGCGGATGTAAATCAATGTGAATCAGATGATTCTGCTGCGGGAAAAAATACTTTTTTTCACACGGGCTGTATACCGAAAAATATTGAAGAATTTTGAGAATTAAAAAAACTGTGGGGAACATTTTCAAGTTTTGTTGTTAAATGATCCAAAACACTAGAGATTGTTATCCTTTTTTGTTTATGTTACTGCTGAACGTAACCAGAAGGCTGACAAAAAAAAGTTTAAAATGGAAAACAAAATTTCTTTCTATCTGAATCTTTTGTTTTTTGTTTTTAAATTAGTTTAGTTAATTCTGATCTACTTGTTGTAAATAAATGCATAAATGTTGGTGATTTAATACAAATAATTTCAATTCTCCTCCATCTAGTAAATATTCATATAGCAATAAACATTATATTAAAAAGTAAGAATCGTGGTTCAACTCGTGAATCGTATCGGCTCGCCACCTAAGCAACGATCCACAGCCCTAGTCTTAAGGGAGCGCCGCGGAAAAATTAAGAAACTCCCGTTTGAGCTGGAATTGATTGAAGACAGGACACAAGTGGAAGATCGACGGTTTTCTGCATCTGAAATGAACGTGTTCTGCTGATCATCACTAAGGGGATAAACCGAGCGTTTGTGTTAGTCTGGGGGCGGAGCTTGCAGCACAGACTCTTCCTGGAGGGAGCTGCTGGCATCGATCTTACATCAGCACGTTTCCAACCGCTGGTTTTTGTGGGTATGGGAGGGGCTGCTGCAGACTGTGCAGGTTTTTAGAGGATTAATCTTAAATTCATCAACATATCGTTTTGGGTTCTTTATAGAGAGAAATGAACAGTAAATACATTTAAAACCTCAAACTAGAATGTTCATGGTGCGGCTCCTTTAAGAGAACTTAAATGTGCAGACGTACTAATCTATGAACTCTATATTATTCTTAAATTCAACCTAAACGATCAGTTAAATCCCACTCTGATCGTCTTCTGATCGATGGTAAAAGCGTTCTAATAATGATGAGGTCTCTTTTAGCTAAAATCTAAAAATCTGTCGGACGTAGTTTCTGCAGAGCGGCAGCTCATCAGAATTTCACCTGTGAGTTGTAGCTGTTGACGTACCGCCCCCCTTCCCTTCCCCTCCCTGTTGCTGAGAGCTCTCTGTTTACATCAAAATTGAAAAAAATTCCTCAGAAATAAATGTTAACTGAAATTCTTCATAAATGTGCTACAAGAACCGAAGATCCAAACGTCTTAGCGGGCTCCAACAGGGACAGAAACGGAAGAGTGGGCTGGACGCTCCACCACATGGAAACAACGATCAGCTGATCCTGAGATCCACTTCCTGATCCTCTGACCCGGTCAGACCTTCTCTAGCATCACAGCAGAAACTTGTTTTCCATTAAGTGCATCACGTCTGAAAGCTGTGGACAAGCGTCTGTGGGTTAAAGGTTCGAATCCCGTCATGTTTGTGAATCAAAAAGTTTGTGCAGAATCAGTTCCAAAACTGAAACATAGATCTAAGATTAGTTTCGGATTTAAATTGTGGTTGGTTGGGCCGAACCAGCAGCTGAACATCCGGGTCACATTTGGACCTCAGAACCGGGACTGAGATAAATGAGATGTTCGGGTTGGAGGTTTGAAACCATTTCTGCCCTGAGGGTAAATGTAGATCCAGTGTTTTGGTGATTCCTGCTCATGTGAATGAAGCGGTTCGGTTCTGGCGCGCATCGTCTCCAGCTGTCACGTGACTGGAGACTCGGCGGCTCTCTCTCTCTCTCGCTCTCTCTCTCGTACCGACCTGCTTTGGGTGAGAGCACCGGCGGACGCAGCTCGCTCAGCCGCTCCAGCTGCCCCCGCAGCTGCAGGATCTCCCGCCGGGAGCGGACCACCTCCTCCCGGTACTCCGCGAGCGTCTCCTCCACGAGCCCGAAGATCTCCTCCGCCGCCGCCGCCAGCCGCTCGCGGACCAGCAGCCGGAGCCGTTGTTCCCCCAGCATGACGGACGGGCAGCCCGGGAACCGGAGACGGGAAACCGGAGCGGGAGTCGAGGGGTTCCTGCGTTTATTTACACCGATTTCTCTTCGCTTTGGCGCCCCCTGCTGGCGCGGAGGACCGTTTCTGCTACTGTTAAAACTGAAGTTTTAATCTCTTCAAAACACCATCAATTCTTACAAATCTGCGTATTTGCAAGTAGATATAATCTATAAATCTGATTAAAGTCAAAACTTCTCCGTTATACCATTAACTGCATTTTATATGTAAACCTGGAGAAACCCAGAAATATTCATTCATTCATCCCATCTTTCATCAGTTTATATTTGGAAACAACAATCCTCATTTCTCTCCATTTTCTCGCATTAATTTGCATAAACCACAGTGTTTTAATTTATTCTAAAGTGAATAATATTCTACAAATCAAACATTGGGATCTGAAAATATTATTTTTAATCAGTTGAAATGAGCCTTCATCTTTAAAAAAACAACAATAATAATAATCCGCACAGCTTCTACTTCATTCCAATGTTGTATTTAGTTAACATTTAAGTCTTGTGTTTGTAATAAAAACAACACAATTATTGCACAAGTTTCCCACATATGGATTAAAACCGTCAAACACGTTACGGTTCTGCAGTACGTCATTTAAAGGCCTCGTGCGGTGAAAATCATGATTTTTCTAAAACTGCAATAAAACATTAGTATTTATGTCACAAATGAACCCCCGTATAATTATTTTGTCATCCGCGGCCCCGTGCACTCTCTACAAGCGTTTAAAAATAGCGCGGTCGCTCAGATTTTCTGCAGCCTCCGATAAGTAGGTCATAGGTCGTGTGACGTCACAACAGGAACACACAGCTAGATCCCCTATTGTTGTGCTGACTTTCTGGGCTTACTGACTTACTTCGCATGATAGAATTCGGACTTCCGTGGATTTGGGGATTTATACGGGATAATGGTGAATAGGTGTGTTGTATTTGGGTGCTCTAATGTGCCGAAGAAGGGGGTCTCCCTTCACGAATTTCCCGTGAAAATGAAGGAGAGGGAGGCATGGAAGAGGTTCGTGTGTCGGACGAGGATGCAAAAAGGTTTGAAAAACAGGCACAATGCCTATATCTATATATATATATATATCTATATATATATATATATATATATATATAATATATATATAATATATATATATATATATATATATTTACTTTCTTGTTGTTGTGAGATGAGTGTGTGCTCCAACTTCTGCATCTCAGCTTGTTACGAAGCTGGGGGGGGCGTGTGCATGTGAGGAGCAGCGCGCTCTGAGAGGAGCGAGAGAGAGAGAGAGAGAGAGAGAGAGAGAGCGTGCCGCAGAGAGAGCGCGTGCTGCGGAGACAGGAAAGGAAAGGGAGAGGCGCGCGCGCGCACGTTAGCGTGCGGAGAGTTGTTCTCGAGTTTGTCTGCAAGTTAAAGTAATAAAAGTTCAGTTCCTCTACAATAGCTAAGTGTAATTATTCGGCTTCGCATGATCCAAAGAATCTGATGATCCAGAAAGCTCGGCTCCGCCCACCACCACAGCGGGTCGTCATCATCTGCTGCGCTTTGCAGCCGTGTGATTGACATTTATCTTCCGCCTTATTTTATTGAAATAAAATAAAACAACTGCAAATAAATGCCACATTCCTGATTTAATTTAATAAAATGTCAGGCTAAAATTTCAAGGACGTTTAAGTTTATTTAAGACGGAGTTTTATATTATGCTTTATCTTACGTGCACACAGCTGCACGGCAGGAGGGAGTCTGCGCTTGTTTGAAGCCGTTCTGCTTTGGATTTAGGAAGATAAAGGCATTATTTTTTATTACTGAAGTACCGCAATAAGCACCGAAAGGGAACCGAAACCGAAACCAAAGCAGCACCGGAACCGCATCAGATCCCATCGGTGCCCAACCCTACCGCTAACGCTGTGTGAGCTTTCCCTATCGTCATCCGAAGCCCCGGTATCCTCAGATGAGGAAACCTCCGGCTCAAATTGGTAGGGCTGTACACCCTCTGAACCCTGTGTAGTTAAAATTTCCCTGTTTGATGAAGGGTCATCACTTTCATCCAAAGAAATACCATCTAAATCGTGGTCTACGTCGCTTCCCAGACCGTCCGCCATTGTTGTTTACACTCTGGGATCCCTGACGTGACGTCACGCGCAGCCCCCGCCCATCACCTCCTATCACCCAAATTTAAAGCTGTGCAGGACCATAAAATGATCAATAAAATCGCCCTGGATCATTTTAAGTGAATATTTTTATCAGATTCGTTTTCTAAGACCCATTGACTTTCTAAATTTAAAAAAAAAATTTGCCACTGCACGAGGCCTTTAATGTTAATGTGGTGACAGCAAATGAAGAGGATTGTTTAACTCTTAGATTTTTTTATTGGCCCCTAAAATGAACTGAAAACAGATGAAAAACAGCAGAAAATGTCAAAATAAAGTAAAGTAGATCAATTGTTGCAAAGAGATTAATCGGAACAACAACTCCAAATATGGAAAATGATTAAATAAACAAGTTTAGCCCCAAAAACGCCCCAAAATCCTCTAAACTACAGAAAAATATGTCATAAAAATGAAAAAGCATGAAACGAAGTTAAAGAATTTGACTGAAGGTAAGACATTAAAAAGTATAAAATGCATTTTTAAAGGGCAAAAATGACTGAAAACTGATATCAGTTAATAGAAATATAGTACTAAATCATTTTAAACAGATCAACTGAGAAAGATGATGAATGAGCAGCAGCGAGTCAGACAGTAATGGAAATGAATGCTAAACACAGAACTGCTTTATTTCAAATTAATTTGGTTTAAGTCAACAGTTAAAATATAAAACAGCTAAAATAAAAATAAAACTGACAAATCAAAATGGCTAACAGTCTCAAATGGAGGGAGAAGTAGAATATTTTGTGCTGTTTATCAAATTAACTTTTAATTCATTTCTTTCAGAAATATTTGTATAATTTCATTAAATGAAATGTTTCGATAAAAACAAACATTGCTATATCGCACATTTTATTCTGAGAGGCTAAATTAGCAAAATAAATGAGTACAAAATTTGTTAAAAAAAAACTAAACTTACTTTTCTTTCCAAATCAACAATAAAAAAGTACTTATTGTGAAATATTTACACTGCTTTACTTATAGCTAACGTAGCTTGCTAAAGGACTCCAAGAAAGGTGAAAAACGAACATTGTAAAATAATAAAAAGGATACATAAGCTAAATGCTCTAAATGTACATGAACTTTTAAATAATTATTGATATTATCCACAAGTCTTGAGATAATTGGTAAATGGTTAAATAGAAACGTCAACAGAAAACCTTTGAGAGAAGGCTAACCTATTAGCTCTAAATGCTACATCACATGATAAATCCTAAACTGGATTTGTCAGAAGAAAAGAATCAGAGAAAAGTCAAACTAAGTTAGCAGACGTTTATTTATTTGTTTTTACAAAAAAGCAAAGAAGAAAAATGGAGTTAAGAACAAAGAGCAACATCATCAGCGTACTGTCGAACATTTTCAGACATCTGTGGATTTCACGGGAATGTGCGGCTGTGTGTGAAAATCTTTTTTTCTCCTTCAAACTTTGAGGAACGTCAGAGCGATGAGGGACCTCCAGATGGAAAATCGTCACACGGAGCTTTCTCTGGAGTCTCTTCCCGCCGCCGCCGATCACGTGTGATCAAAGAAAACACTATAAAAAGACTGGACGCCTCATCAACAGCCACTACGCAGCTGCCATGTAATAAATAGAATATGAGTGCACAGAAACAGGTCGGTCTACTTCTACAAACACCATGAGCGGACGCCGGTCAGCCTCTCCGCAGAAAGTTCTTCTTTTGAGGAAATGTAGCCTAAATAAAATCATTAATTTAGCTGCAATAGTTCAAATAAAGTGAAAGCAGCTCTAAAATATTGATGTAAAACCAACCAAAAGTCAAACCCTGAGGCCGCTCCACACTGGAGGGACCGAGGAGTCGATGGGAGGAACCTTCCACGTTAGTCGAGAGCGGAGCGTCCTCCAGCGGGTTACAATCAGAAGAAGACATTCAGCTTCCAAACGTTTGAGGGGGAATTCCAGAGGATCGGGGGAAACCTACCAACCCTAAAATACTACAAATATGCAACAAGTAAAGAAATCTAAATGAGAAACATGAAGCATGCAGACTCCCCGGAGCTCCTTTCCTTCTGCTCTGGAAGTTTCTCCAAAACCACGAGAAGCGGATCTACCGCAGCAGCCGCAGTCAGTGAAGCCTCAACTTCCTGTTTACCTGAGGCTGGACGAATCATGGCCCCAATGCATGCTGGGAAAGAACCTCCTCGTCCTGCTTTAAAAACACAAGAATGCATCAAAGAGGAGTTTTATGGAACCATCCATCTTTTCAAAATAAAACAGTTACTAGGAGCTTGAGAGAGGACAGGAAGTTTGGAGCTTTCAGAATAAAAGTTGCAGCAGACTCCTACAGGAAGTGGCAGTAAACCTCCATGAAAGTCAGACTCGAGCACCAAAAAGAGCATGTGGACTTCTGCAAGGCTCCATTTCCCAGCATGCCGCAGCTGCAGTCACTCCAGGTCAGTGTTGGGACGGGGAGGACGCGTCTGAGAGCGGCTAACGGGAGCTGTAGCTGCTAGCATCGCCACATGAAACCACACCCACCTGGTTGCAGGTGAGATGGCGCCCAAACAACCTTAAACTCATCATCAGCCAGAAGCTGAAGTTACGTATCTGGGCTAGAAGATTCCTAACCCGACCCGTGACCCGGTTCTGGGGGTTTCTGGGAGTTTTATTCAAACTCCGGCTGGGTCCTCTTTAATGAAACCACATCCCGGATCGGTTTGTTTCATCTGATCATTTCGTCGTGGGCGACGACTGGATATAAACCTTCTGACTTGATTCACGAGTCAGCTGATCCTGACCTGGAGAAACAGCTGTTCGAGTGAGGCCGCGTTCCTCCACGACAGAATCCACTGGAATCACATTAACTGCACAAACCAGCTCAGTGGCCCTGTGGTAGAGCGTCCGGTCTGAGACTGGAAGGTCGTGAGTTCAAATCCCGGCAGACTCTGAAAATGCCTCCCTTGACCCCCAGCGTGAAGGGGTTGGATTGGGGGGGTAAACTACTAAATGGTTCCCGAGCGCAGCTGTGTCTGCAGCTCACCTCTCCCCCAGGGGCGGGGTCAAATGAGGCGAATGCATTTCACATTTAACTTTAACTTCCAACAGTGAGTGAAACATTTTCTTCAGAGTTCTGCATTTGACTTTGTGACATCACAGAATGGGCGGAGTCAGTCCTTTCATGTCAGATCTATTGAAACAAGTAAAAAGGTTTGTAAAGAGTAGAAAGTTTTTTTTCCATTAGGTTCATTTGAACAAACCGACAGACAATATCCAGGTGTTGGTATCGACTTCTTCTCTGCGATGAGATTCTTGACCGAAGTATTTCTAAAAACACGGAGCAACTGCAGCTTCTATGAAGGATTTGGGAAAAGCTCGACTTGGCAGCAGCGGTTGGAAGTTTGAGGCGCACCGGGCTGAGCAGCCGGAGACCTTCAGGTCTCTGATGTTTATGACTTCTTCATATCTGCTCGTCCTCCGTTCAGGAAGTTGTTCTCGGCTCTTTGAGGAAACAAATGTCTGATCATGAACCCGTCCTCCTGGAAGAGCTAGCTCTGTAACTGGATCCGAACTCGCTCGCGTTGAAACCACCAAAACACGCCACCGACTACGCTACCATAGCAACACTTTACATTCAGAGCACCGGCGGGATCCGCCCACTTTCAGCGCCGCCTGCAGGAGAGCGGCCGTCACTACAACTACGGTAAACCACAAACACGACGGTTCATCGCCTTCCTGGATCTGTTACCATGACGACTGAAACAGCCGGCGGCGGCGGCGGGCCGGTCCAACACGAGGAGGTCAAACATCAAGAAACACGGGAGCCAGTTTGGCAACGTTCAGGTCTTCATTAAGGATAAACTTAAATACTTCAGGACACCATGAGAACGTTCTCAAGTTTAGCATCTCAGCAACAGAACAGAAGGAAACAGAAGACAGACTGGAGCGGGTCCAGCTGCTGCAGCACAGGTGCATGATGGGATGCTGGCGGCGCGCACACACGGACATCCAGTCTTTAGGTTGGTTTCTTTTAAACACGCACCCCCAAAAAATACAAAAATAAAAAAGGACCTTGTGAAGGTGGATTAACCGAGTTTGGTGATCTGCAGGTCTCCGTGGATCCGGACCGTGTCGATGGACGACAACGATTTCACTCGGTGGTAAAAGTCAAAGAGCTGGTGTCCGTCCACGAATATCCGGAAGCGCTGGTGCTCGCAGTGGATCTCCATCTGTGGAGGAGAGGCAGCTCAGACAGGAAACCAGACGCTTTCAAAATAAAAGCTTGGTTTTCACACCTTCCATTCAGATGTGGACAAAAGAACTGGAGATCTGGACCGAAAACATGTCAACAGGTCATGAGAAAAGACACGTCTGCAGCGAAAACCGCAAGAGTTTGATGCTTTTTGTGCAACAGATCATTGTTAAAAAAATAAAACGTGATTTAGTCAGATTAGAGGAAAACTTTCAGATCAGATCAGATGAGAAGAAAATCTGTTGAACTGAGACTTCTTTTTAAACTATCCTAAAAACACAAAGATTGATAAAACTTACCATCTATTCCAGGTTTTCTACCTTCTGAAAATCAGGTTTAGTTTCTATAAACTGCAGGAAAACTTCAGTGCGTCTAGTCTTTCTGTTGTTCTACCTCAGGCTCAAACGCACCAGAGTTCACTTGCAAGTAAACCAACAGATCCAGACCAGGAACAAGTCACGAGGTGAAAGTTCTTTCGGAGTCACTCTGATGAAAACTGGGTTTTAACAAATTCTTAAGGCTCTTTTCTGATGATGGAGGATATGAAGAGAATTCAGATGAAACTGCATCTTCATCAGGGCGATGTATCTCCAAAGATTTCCAGAGTCAAGTCCATTACGATTTTTTTTTTTTATTTCTTCTTTTGATCCTCAATTCAATTTTGAGTTCACACATTTATACACAATTGTATAATAATCTACTATATATTTTGAATATATTTACATTAACCAGATCCAGTTCAGACTGTAAATGTATCAGTAAATACTTGTTAATATCATTCATGGATTCTCTAAAGGAGAAGTTCTAACAGAAATGTTCAGATCTTTAACATTGGAAACATTGTTCTGCTTCTCCTGGAGGACGTTTCAGTTCGGACACTAGGGGGCGATAGCACTATAACATTACACCTTATTCCAGAAGAAGAAAGAATGAGGAAAAAAACATGTTTTAGACTATAAATAGTTACTTTAAAAATATTTCATTAAAGAGTTTAGAAAATTCCTATAAAGATGTTTATTTAGTCAGAAATGTATGTTTAGGTGGACCGAGCGTTAGCATTAGCGGTTCTATGGGAAATTCCATTACACGTTAGCATTAAGCTAGCAGACTTTAGCTTAATGTGTTAGATTGATCTCTGCTTTCATGGATGAATTTATTGATCTATTTAGCTTAGATCAGTTCAGATCAATTTTATCAACCCAGATCTATTTCTGACTATTTCTTTATTCAAATCTGTCGGTTAAAAAATGATGTATTTATGACACAGAAGCTATGCTGGGCGGGGCCACCAGCTTCCTGCTCCGCCCTATTCCGATCATCCATGATCGTCTTTGTTTTCCTGGTCTGAGCTGGAACCTGCTAGCGTGAGGGGCTGTAAGCTAGCAGGGGAGGGTGTGAACAGAGAACTCTCAGCAGCGGTGAGGGGAAGGGGGCGGGGTTGCTCTGAGCAAACAGTCCTGCCCAAAACTTCCAGGTGAATTTCTGATGATCTCTGCAGAAACTGTCGTACCGACTCTGGAGTTTGGCTACAAGCAGCTTCATCCTCATGAAAAGGCTTTGGAACCGGATCAGAAGATGATCGGAGTGGGACTCTAACCGCTGGCGTCCCGCGGTCCAGAGGCTGCAGGACAGTCCGGCTGTGAAATTCCCCTTACAGCTCCGAGCCGGAGCGCCGCTGCAGACCAAAGTTTCACACCCACGCATGTTTTCCACAGTTTTGAGGAGGAGCGGCTCCCTCTGCCCGTTTGTGGTTTAAGTTCCTGTTTGGAGCTCAGCGGCGCTGAAGCGTCGGGCCGGAGCCGGGCCGGAGCCGGGCCTGCAGCGGCGGGACGCTCAGACTGGATGTGGAGCCGCAGCATCAGACCTGCGCGGCGCCCCGGGACGAGCGCCATCCCGCTGAACCTCCTGCTCTGAAACCACACGTCATGAGTCGGCCCACGTGGCTGCAGATCACGAGCCCCCCCCCCCCCCCCCCCCCCCCCCCGCCCCCCCCCCCCCCCCGCCGCGGCTGACTGGCAGCTTTAATCAGCAGGACGCAGGCCGGCCGCCGCCGCCGGGCAAAAGCACGCCATCGCAGAGCGGGAAGGAGCGGCGAGGACGTCTGCATCATCTGCAGGTCCAGGATTATTAGAGCGGAAGCCTGGATGATAACAACCCCCCCCCCCGAACAGCTGATCCGGTTCCTTCCTGCTGTTAGCTTCTGTTTGAGGCACAAATGAAGCTTTTTTATCATTTATACTTTTGTGTTTTCATTTTTAAATGTAAAAACAGACGGATTTGACCCAGAACAGAAGAAAAGGGTCAAGAAAAGATCAGGCCTGGAGGGGAGGGGGGGTCATCCAAAACTCAGTAAAAAGAAAGCCAGCAGGAACCCCCCCAGGCCTGATCTTTACAGTAGGAGTACATTCTCCTCAGTAGAAATCTGCATCTGTATAAAACTGTAATAATCTCTCCATAATCTGTTTTGTGTGGAGCAGACGGAGGATTTAAAGATGATTTTTATATGGAGCCACATCCTAAAACATATGGAGGTTATGAACATTTGAAGATTTCTGTTTTAGAAAATGAAAATATTGAATCATTATTTTACTAACTGATGGTTTAAACTGAACTTTAAAATATAAAATCAGGATTTTTGTATTTAAAATTGAAGGTTTAAGAAATAATTTAACAGAAAGACGTTTTGATGCTCAGATTTGAGGAATCGATGTTTCAGTTTCGTTCAGTGTACATCCCTGATTTTTTTTTACTTGATTTAAACTGCCGGAGCGTTCTTATGGGAGCTGCATCAGTAGACGGCGTCTGGAA
The DNA here is from genome assembly GCA_003999625.1 of Oryzias javanicus. NCBI lineage: Eukaryota > Metazoa > Chordata > Actinopteri > Beloniformes > Adrianichthyidae > Oryzias > Oryzias javanicus. The sequence goes on along the minus strand of CM012451.1, from coordinate 9,517,260 downwards.
GTTACCCTGAACGGCTGGTCGGGGATGAAGGGGAAGTAGGCGGTGGACGCCTCCTCGCCCGTCCACTTCCCGGAGACGCGGGCGCAGCTCACAAACTGCCGGTCGCTGAAGCGGGCGGCGAGCTTCAGCGCCACGTCGGACGGGCGCTCCTGCTTGTCGGCGTCCCGGCCGCAGGTCAGGCTGACGTCGAAGCTGGGGGGGGTTGGGGGAGACAGGTGGGGGTCAGACAGGATGGGTGGGCGTGGCCGCTAATCTGGGATGAGACCGACTCATTCTGCAGAGTTAGATAAATCAGCTGTTAATTATTCATAATCCCCCCTCCCCCCTGAACCCCCCTCTTCCCCCCGGTGGAGTCTGGTCGGGGGAGCATCATCTGGGACCCGAACACCAACTCCTGCCTCCGATGGGGGCGGAGTCACGAGGAGAGGGAGGAACCCCGATCTTTACATTTGCAGGTTTCAGTCATGTGACCCGGAGCAGCCAATGAGAGAGCTGGACTCCACCTCACGCCACAGAGCGTCTCCGTGTCCCATCAGGACGCCGTCAGCTGGCAGGTTATCAGAGGAAACAATCCCTGTGAAAGTGAAGAGCTAACTGCTAATGCTAGCTATCCAATAGGAAGGAGCGTGGAGGAAGGATGTGCGGTCTGGGACGATGACCGTTTGTTAATAATAAAGAAACTGATCGACTTAGACATGATAGAAAGCAAAAACTAAACGTAAAGAACGGGAGGGAGGGGCTTGTTAACTGAGTTTACTCCGCCCAGCTTCAGATGGTGCTTGAAGCCAGACGAAGTATTGGCCATGTCTGAACGGACTCACTGACCTCTTGCATGTAAGACGTGTAGATGACGTCATGCATGTCAGTCACGTCTCTGTTTGATCAGATGGATCTCTATGCATCTGACCAATCAGGTGAGGTTTCCACATCACATGGAGCCTTTTATGTCAGGCGACCGCCTCCTTTATATTCTAGTTTCAGATTCATCACATAAACCTGGTGCAGAGTTTTGTCACAGGTCATCCTCCCAGGATTGATCGAGTCGACCGTTAAAAACGCACAAGTGAGACGTGTAACCAGCTTCTAGTGGTCATCTGAGGAACTGCATGTGTCGGTACTTCCGGTCTGCTTCCAATCAGGGAGCAGGAGGATGAATCCACAGATCCATAACCTCCTCCTGATGGTTGAACTTCTCAGTTCTGAATCAGAAGTGGACCTGAACCCTCAGGTGATGACGGACGGACCGGTGTGGGTTCTGCTGGTCGTCCTCTGCAGCCCTGCATGCATCAGAGAGGCCAGGACGGGCCGGGACGGGCCGGGACGGGACCATTGTTGTTCTCTGCATAATCAGAGGCTGGTGTGGGACGGGTCTGAGGACAAACCCGTTCTTGTGAGGGGAAGAACCCTGGAGGAACCAGAACCTGGACCCACACCTCTCTGCTGCAGCGCCACAGGGCCAGGCCTCCAGACAAAAACTGTGACGTCACGGATGCTGTGAAGCTATGCGCGTGCGCTCTTATCTCACCTGTCTGGCTCCAGGTCAACAATGCCCATCACGATGATCTTCTTCCCCGGCCGCATTCCGCCGCGGATGCGCCCGCAGAACGGCACCGTCTGCACACACACACGCACGCCCGTCAGTGCGGGAGCGCGCACCTGACACAGCAGGAGGTTCGATTCCTACCAGCAGGCGGGAGAGCTCCTCTTTGTCGGGGGAGATGAGGCCGCTCCCCGGCGGCTCGGGAGCGAGCTCCTCGTCCGCGCTCGTCTGCAGCTCCTGTGCGGGAAACACGGCGGGTCAGCGGGCCTCGAGCCTCCGTGGATGCGGGGCAGCTCACCTGCTGCCCCGCATCCACGGAGGGAGGGGGCCGGCAGGCCGCAGCCCGCCCCCGCGCGGGCTCCGAACACTCACCGCGCAGTCCTTCTCCGCCGCCTGCACCGCCATCTTGAACCGGGATGCGTGTGGAACGGGCAGCCGTGCGGGAGGAGGACGCTCCTCTTCCTGCTCCGCTCCGTCCTGACCGGGTTCTGGACCCCCCCCCCGCCCCAACCGCAGCGGCGGCGCCTCAGATGGGCGGGTGTTTGCTGACGTCAGCTGTACGTTCAGAATCCTAATCCGCTTCTGCTGGAGAAGCTAATCACAGATCTGATCTGATCCGATCTGATCCGAACCCACACACATGCCAGCCTCGACTACTGGAACGGAACCGGAATGTTCCGCAGACCCGGTTCGGTTCGGTTCGGTTTGGGTGTGACTCAGGTTCCGATTTCACTATTAAACCCGTTTCGTTCCATGTTCTGTCATGTTGTTACATTTTATTTTCACTCTTTTACATCATTATTTTTCTTCTACACAAACATATTATTTCAATTGAAATGTCCGCTGTGTCTTTGCGCATCAACACTGACTCCTGCTGGACATAAACTGGTATTACATCGAACCCGCACGTGCTCACAATCCAATTCAAATTCAACTTTATTTATACAGAACTTTTCATTACAGAACATAGATAGATAGATAGATAGATAGATAGATAGATAGATAGATAGATAGATAGATAGATAGATAGATAGATAGATAGATAGATAGATAATTTCCTCCAAAACACAAAGTAAGAAAAGGTAAAAAAATATATATATTTAAAATATTAAAAGTAATAACAGCAATACACACATTAGATTAAAAGTATGGAGCTGTTGAAAAGCTATTAAAATGTCAAACGTATCAATTAGAACTGTCCTAAATCAGTTGTAAATTCACTAAGAACAGAGTAAAAATGTCTAAAAGTAAAATGATTCAAAATATTTATCTGCTCAGTGTCTCCGTCTTCAGAAGCCCTCCCATCTTCAGACAGACAGGCTGTTTGACGGGACGTGCTGGATGTGGGTTTTGGTTCTGACCTCCAGGACCACCAGCAGAACCTGCACCTGCAGCTCTGACGATCATCAACAAAAAGTCATTCTGATCTCAAAAGAGAATCCAATTCCTTTAAGACATCTGTGGAGTAATCAGAAGAATCCTAAACTGATCTTAAAGCTCCCAGTGAGCCAGAGCTACAATTAGCTTCACGGTGTAAAGTGCTCCATCTTTCTGGTTCTGGTTCAAAGGCGTTCACCTGAGTTTTAGACTACAGATAGAAGCTTTCTCATCAGCATGACAATAATCTATTCTAGAAAGCATGTATTTATCTCTATGTGCAGGCTCTGGAAGGAAAAAGTCTCATTTAGGTGATTATGATCAAATACATTCTATGAAACATGGTTTGTGTCAGTTTCAGAAGTAAATTCTGCATCTAAAATCACACAGAGATTTCTGACTTAATTCCAGAAATTCAAACTCTAAGCTAATCAGTAAATTTTGACCCTCAGTCTTTCAGCTAAAATATCTGTTTTATGCTTGTTTTACCTCTAAATCTTATCATGCAACACTTGAATATTTGAATGAAACGGTCATTTTTATGTATTTATTTTGTCCTGATGAATCCAAGACTCCAACAGAGTTATTTAAATATTGCACATTTTTCTGATCTAATTTGGTTGAAATGTTCTTTTGTTCACTTTTCCATCATTGCATTGTTTTAGCTGTATTAATTGTTGTTTTATTGCCTTTTTTTGCCGCCACCTTTACCAATTTAAACCATAATATTTTTGGAAGTAAAGACTTTAATAATGTTTCCTTTAATTTTCAACAGTAATTGTTTTAAATCCAGTCTTTAAATTCTTTCTTTGAAAATATTTTAATGTCTGTTCATTTATTAGGATGTTTGGGTGAAATTATGCGGCTTTTGGAAACCTCACATAGAGTTTAGTGTGATTTTATTCTCCTTAGTTGATTTATTTGTTCTCTCCAGACAATCATGTAGAAACGAATGAGCTCCGTGTTCTGGTTTGTGGATTTCATTACCAAAATATTCTGTCCTAAAAAAAGTTTTTACTTTTATGAAAGTTCACCTGCAGAAATGATTCATTTTCCAAATAAGTTCTGAAAGATTGAACACTTTTTTAAAATAATTTGGAGGGGGTCCAGAGGGGGAGCGTCCAACCCCCAATCGGAAGATCAGAGGCTCGATTCCCACCTTGCCTGACCAGATGGTGAAGTGTCCTTGGGCAAGACGCTGAACCACAGATTCCTCTGGTGGTTAAATTGAAGCCGCATTTTCAGACTGAAGGTGGCGCCATCAGTATAGTATGTTGTTCTGTCATTATTATTATTTTTATTTCTGAACATTTCCACAGAACAGTCTGCTGGCCAAACCAAATGTTTTTCATCAAAAAAAACAAAAGAAGTCAAAAGAAAAATTGGGACAGTTTAAGGCTTGGAACATCAACTTTAGGTGAAAATGCTTGATAAAGTGAAGTTGCTGCTGCAACATCAACGTGGATCTGATGATGATTTCATAGTTAATCTCTTAATATAGGAGATCAGAGAAATAAATGAGAGTAAAATAACACATCAGTCACTGTGGAGAGTATTGCTACACTCCAGGTGAAAAATAGATTTGATATTAAACAGGAATTTAAAAAATAAACATCAGACTTTTTACAGGTTTTTTCTGGAGTTATCAGTGTGCGCCACCTGCTGGCCGAGCTGTGGAGAAAGCAGGAGACTCTTTGGACCTGGATTTCTATGATTATAAATATAAAAGAAACATTAAGGAAAATATTTTTATGTTCTGTATTCATTAAAATATTGTTCAAATGTTATTGATTTACATATGATATCACATTATCTTGATTAGTCAACATGAGTTCTTGTTTTTTTATCTTTTTATTCATGATACATGTTATTTTTCTGTCATTTCTCTTTTTTTTCTTTAAATTGTAACATAATCTGATGATCAGAACCAGTGTTTTGTTTTCCATGTTGCTGGAGTTTACAAACCAATGTGATGTGCATAAAAATTACGGGAGTTTTATGTCATCATGACATTGCTTACTTTTGCGTCATTTAAATTAATTTTAAATTTAATTGCAAACGATATCAAAAGTCTGAAATTACCTGTCAGTTTAAATTTTGGGTCTAAAATGAATGCTAAACTCCACTAGTTCATGAAGAGAGAGAAAAACAAACATTAAAACAGTGGCACTTGTGAAAAACGTCCACATTTTCTGAATATAACCTTTTTTGCAGATTAGCAGATTTTTATTTTAAAAAATCAAGATTTTACCTGGGTGTCACATTTTGCGATGTGATTTAGTTTTTGTTTTTTCAGGTGGAGGTTTTCTGTTTGACATACAATATTTTGGAATCATATTAAAAATAAAAGAGAAGAAATGTGTTTAAATATATTTCTCTGCAAAATTGAACATGAACAAATATTAATATGTTAAAAACTGCTGAGAAAATTCGAATATTTACAATCTAATTCAAAGGATAGCTGGAATATTTGAAGCCTCTTAGGGAAACAACGATAAAAACAATATGTAACGAATGAAAACGTAACTTTTATTTCTGTATTTGTATATATTTTTTTAACACTTTGCTCTGATTATCTTAATTTTTGTGAGTTTTGTGCTTTTATTCTGCCTTTAATCCCTCTGTAATCATTCAGTATAATATTAATCCAGTGTTCAGTATAGATGAATATTCTGTTATGTTTTAATAGTTCAATAATAAAGAATAAACTGTGTGTCTGTCGGCCATGATGGATCTGAGCGGCTCCGTCACACCGGAAGTGCGCTCCTCTCTTCCGCTCTTCCTCTCGCCCGGTTCGGTGCGTCTTTCCTTCCGGCTTGTCAGAGAAAGTTGAGGGAGGTTCAGCGGTACCGGGGCTTTTTCATAATGGACAGCCAGGGAAGGAAAGTGGTGGTCTGCGACAACGGAACCGGGGTGAGTTCGGGGTTCCAGAGTGGCATTTGGAACCGCGTCTCCGAGCCGCGGGATTTTTTCCTCCGAAACAGGAAGTGTCTCTGTCAGCGTCCGAGCGAGCTAGCTAGCTAACTGGGTGTGAAGCTAGCTAGCCGATTTTTCATTCATCCGGACGTGATGCGGAAATAGCGCAAAAAGTGCCCGCAAACATCGAACTTCAATCTAAATGTAAAGCCTGACGTTTAGCTTTCATGATGACAGACGCGCGCGGGGCGTTTCTGCTTATTTGCTGCTAGCATTAATGAAGCTAAAGCTGCTAGCTAGCCTGTTAGCATGAACAGCTGGAGTCTGCTTCCTCCTGTCTGCTCGCTGCCTCAGATTCCAGCCGCTCATGTGCACAACAACCGCAGAGAATGTGCGGGTTGATCGCTCCTGACACATTTTCCGCTTTATTTGCACAGAAAACAGCGGAAGTTCGTGCGTTTACGGCAGCTGAGCGCCGCGCAGTCTAGGCCGTGTCAGGTGAATTGAGGAACCTATCAGCCATTGCATCAAACGTCTCAGAAACGCTTCCTGACTGGAACCAGCGAGGGTTCGAGCCCCGATCGGACCTGTACGCACAGCCGCCGTTTATCACCGGAGGTTCAGCTCAACCTGAGCGAACAGGAAACCAGCGGGAACTGATGCGGAAGTGTCCACACCTGCAAGGAAACGAGCCGAGATGAGATTTCTCTGAGGTTAATGAATAGCAGAACAAGGACGTTTACGACCAGAACTTCTGTCGGTCTGTAAAGAGGCTCCAGAACAAAAGTCACTGTTCATGCGTCTAAAAGGGGCAGAAATGGGATTTCCTGAGCTACAAAATCACATCTGAAAAGTGAAGATGCTAAAGCGCCATCTGGAACTAAAGTCAATTACAAAGAATAATAATTAAAACATTTAATTCTTTAGTGTCGCAGGAGGTACAACATAGAAGAATTGCAAGATTTCATACTCATACGTGAAGTAAAAACCAGATTTTAACAGCAAAAGTGTTTGAAATAAGTCCAAATTGAATATAAATAACCGGAATAATGCAGAAACAAGACGCAGATGTCACTGTAATGACTAAGAGATAAACGTTAAGCATGTATGTGGATAAAGTTTTAACTGGGTTTTCTTCTATAATTTATATTAACTGAATATTTATATTTTCAGATTATACATTTTTGTTCCCATAGGGATAATAATTGACTAAAATCTTCAGTTGTTGTGTAAATGACAGAACATTTCAAAATCTAAACAATCTATTTCACTTCTTAATGTTCAAAACCACAAAGAAAGAATTTGAAGCTTTCGTGTCTCACTGCAGCGATAAAACCAAAGATTTCTTTATTCTTGATGCAGTAAAAGCATTTTTCTGAGGAATTTGTCCCTCTAACACTGATGACACTCCCCACTCCAAACCCTGAGGCTGAGCGTCAGGAGAGATCGCTCCTGCTGGGACGTCTGTCACCTCCTGAACTCTTCATGGGTGGAGGTTTTGGTGAGGCAGGAGGAGCATGCAGATAAGGAGTCCTCCGATCCGTGCAGGAATCCGGCCGCTCTCATTAGGAAAGTCTCATTCTGACGGTTCGCTGTAGCATGCAGCTGCATGGAAAGAGGAGCTGCCGCGTGAAGAACGTTTTCTCTCATCTGACTCTCTGCAGATTTTTCAAGTCTGGAAAAATGTAACCAAACCGCTAAAATCCTGGATCGACAATTTAGTTTGAAAGTGTAGCTGAAATGAGAGAGAAGTTTGCTGTTTGTCTGCAGTTCCTAAAGGAACACCAGGAGACGTGGAGGCTTCTGAAACCTGCCTGCAGTCAGGCCGAGCCTCGGAGCGCTCCTTTTTTATTTTAATTGTCCTGAAGGGGAAAATTCAGGAAGCGCCGGACAACCTCATTTCCTGTGCAAACTGCGGCCCAGCCGCTTCCAGGTCATTTCCCCGCAGCCGACGGTTCCTGGCGCTTCCTGCTCGCCGTCAGGAGGATGTCGGTTTGACACCCGAGCGTCTCTCTCATGAGACGAGGAGTCATGTGGAGATCCAGAGAAGGAATGGAAGTTCTGAAGAAACTCTCCAGCTGCTGTTCAGCATGAAAACCTTCCAGCTTTCAGAAATACATTTAAAAACATCAAACGTGATGCGTCCTTATTTGAGGTCAATCATCTTTTTAATTTTAACATTCAATATTGAGGTTTCTCTTTGAATTATGGGTATAATTTACTCAAACTGATCAAAGCATCAGTTCAAGCGGGCGGTTCCGGCTTCCACGCCGTGCGTTAAAACATTTCATCAGGAATTCTCCACCTTATACCACGCTCACTTTCTAAAGAAATAAATATTCAGTCGGTTTTTGGTACTTTATTCTTGCTGGATTAGACGATTTGATCCTTGGTAATTTAACCTGGTAAAACAATAGCTGCGTTTCCATGACACACCTGCGCAAAACTTTATCAAAATTCTAGGAATTTCAGAAAAACAGTTTTGAAATGAGACTGTGTCCATTGCCTGTGTCCATGGTGAGCGCGCTCGCAGTCTATTGACAGTCTCAGGTGTGAGAGAGAAACCTGTTCAGCGGTTTTTAAATAAATAACATTCTAACAAGTAAACCTCTGCATCTTTATGTCTGTTAAAAACAGGACTAGATCAATTTAAGTTTGTCAGAGAACAGAAAGACAAAAAAAAAGTTAGTTGCACTCGCGCTCTTCCTCAAAGCAGACTTCAGCTTCTTCTTCAGGCTCCAAGCTGCAGATGAAGCGATGAGGAGATCATGGTGACTCTATTATGGAGGAGCTTCATGATGATCTGTGTAGCTGTTGGATCTCTCGTGGCGCCCGCCGCGCTGCGCTCAGGACAGACGCGTCACACAAAGAGGCGCATCTGTTTCCATAAAAGTGTTTTCATTACAGTTTTGCGCAGAATGTCTATTTCAATACTTCCCAAACACCACCTCCTCTAAGCACAAAAAATGCGAGTTTTTTTCAAAATTGTGGTGTTTCCATTAGAATTTATTGAAATTGTAATTTGCAAAATTTCAGAGTTAATGGAAACACCTATTGTGATGAATCACAACACAAAAGTGACAGCACTAATTGAAAATAAATGTTCTAAATGTCAAGTTGTGTGTGATTTCATATTGTGATTAGGGCTGCCACGATTAGTCGACTAATCGACTATTAAAATAGTCGATTAGTCGACTAATCGATGACTTGTGGCGGCTAAAATAGTCGACAACTATTTATAGTCGATTAGTCGTTACTTTATAATATATGGAGTCAGGCTGTAGTAAAGTTGAAAGTTATAATAGCATTCTGCAGCTTTTTGGAATATTTTGGCATTTAATTAAGTTTCTTTTTGGCCTTTTATGGAGTTTAGCTAAATATTTAATCTACATGCTAGCTGTTTTGGCTAACTTAAGGTTTCTTTTTTTTTAGTTTTTTAAGCTATTTTTAAGTTTAACTAATATTTCAGCGACATATTAGCTATTTTGGTTAATTTAGGATTTTTCTGTTTTTTTTTGGCTAATTTTGAGTTTAGCTAATATTTCAGCAGTATGCTAGCTATTTTGGTTAACTTTGGCTCTTTTTATTTTTTAGGCTAATTTGGCATTTAATTAATATTTAAGCTGGTTATCAACTTCAGTCGACTAATCGGAAAAAATAATCGGTGATTAGTCGACTATTAAAATAATCGTTTGTGGCAGCTCTAATTGTGATTATTTGCAAATATTATAACTAAAGAAAAAAAGGTGATTCATTTTTTCCAGGTTTGTGATTGATTAGTTCATTTTTTTGATTGATTCCCGGTATAATTATAGGTCTTATTTTAAACTCCCATAATGCAACTCTTCCCCAGATCTCTGAGCAGGTGAGGTCACGGTGGTTGTCGCTCGCTGATCACTTCCTGTTTCCGCCTGCAGTTCGTCAAGTGCGGCTATGCCGGCTCCAACTTCCCAGAGCACATCTTCCCTGCGCTGGTCGGGAGACCCATCATCCGCTCCACCGCCAAAGTGGGAAACATTGAGATCAAGGTAGGATGGCGTCTCTGAGGCTCAAGGAGGTGACAGGAAATGGAAGAAAAGTGTCAAAATAAAAGCTTTCTGGACTTTTCCTGGTGTTTCCTCCTGTCGTTTTCTTTGCTCATCTGTTATTTTTTGTACCTGCCTTCCTCCTCCTCCATGTTCTGTTCTCCCTCCGTGAGGTAGAACGTCCAGAAGATGGTAAGTTCTGGTTGGTGTGCCTCCTGGTCTTCTTGCCTGCTGCAGCGAGTGGACTTACGTCCAGATCTCAGCTGGAAAAAAAGACTTTTCTTCACTTCTTTTCTTCCTGATTTACTCCTTTAGTTTGTCTTCCTCTTCTATTCCTTCTTCACCTTCCTCCTCCTCCTCCGGCTTGTTTCTGGTTCAGTCTGAGTGTTTTCAGGGGCTGATGTGTGGGTTTGTTGTTGTGTGATCTGGAAGCGTTTAGCAGAGAAGATCTGCGCTGAATCAGGCAGCAGCTGTTAGAGATGGAGGAGACGTTCTGGACGCCAGTCTCTGATCTTCTGACCACATCTGGAGCCAACTCACCATCTGCAGCAGCAATCTCATTCCTACCTTTTAGTCTAAACCTGCCTGCTTCTGGGAAAAGTTCATCTTTTAATATAATCGGACAGATTCTCAACCCAATTTTCAATCAGAACATCTAAAAAAGTGACACGTTTTCTTCTCACTGCACAATTTGAATGATTTTCTATCCAGTTTTATTTTTCCAATGTTTTCACTTAAATGAAATAGAAATAAAAAGAACCACAATAAATAAAACACATTACTAAGCATTTTTATTAAATCTAGATCCATTTCAATCCATGATGTTTTTAAACCTTCAGGTTAGAACTCTGCTGGCAGAAGGTCTCAGACTGCAGCATCAGGAGCACATCTGGTTTTCTTCTTGCTTTTTTTTCCTTTCTTTTATTGAGACCACATGGCGGCGATGCCTGCGTCTGGTACTTTGTTCATGCCACAGGATGAACCCATAAAACGCTGCGCTTTGATGTCTCCGAGTGGAAGGTGAGACGCGGCGGCGGCGGCGGCGGCGCTAACCCGGCAGCTGCTCTGCATGCCGACGGTTGAACCGGAGTTTTGCTGTTGCCGGGGTGACGTGTTAACGGGTGTGCACGCATGGAAACGTGGTGGCTTTTGGTGCATGCTGGGTAAAAGAGAGACGGTTCAGACGGAGCCGGTCCACGGGGTCACCTCTGATCTCTGACCCCCCCCAGGACCTGATGGTGGGAGATGAAGCCAGCGAGCTGCGCTCCATGCTGGAGGTCAACTACCCCATGGAGAACGGCATCGTCCGGAACTGGGACGACATGAAGCACCTGTGGGACTACACCTTCGGGCCGGAGAAGCTCAACATCAACTCCCGCAACTGCAAGATCCTGCTGACGGAGCCGCCCATGAACCCCACCAAGAACCGGGAGAAGATCATCGAGGTACGCCGCCGCCGCCACTGCGCCGCGCCAGGGGGCCAAAGTCAAAAACACCTGAGGTCAAACAGGATAAACATTTATTAAACTCTCTAAAACTACATCTATAAAACTTTCACTTTTTAACCGAATTATGGGAATTTGATTCCAGAATAAATCAACTGAAACCTTAAATAACGTTCAATATTTTACTCTCCATAAAAATATATTTTATCACAAATATACAAGTTAGAAATAAAAACAAGAATCGGGTCGTTAATGACAATAACATAAAATGATCTGGAGGGCCGGATCCGGCCCCTGGGCCTTGACTTTGACACATGTAAGCTAAACGAAGGTTTCAGGCTCTGAAAGCTTTTATTTTTTGTAGTTATTATGGTGTCGTTTGAGTTTTTCTGGAGAATTTCTAAATGTCAAAGCTCTCCGTCCAATTCAAAGATCATTTAAAAAACCTTCAACTTTAGAAATGTTTGTTCTTCTGTTCTTCTGGTGTTTTATCCAGATTCCATCCAGAATATTCAGTTTTCCTTCATTTATTGTGCTTTAATCCTGAAGGAAAATCTTTATGAATTAAATCAAATAACTAAAGAAAAACCATATTTTCCATGTTTGTCCCATCATGGACTCGACCAGTTGAGACTTTGATGTGGATGAAATTCTGACTGGATTTTCCTGAAGTAGATTTCAGGTTTTCAGAGCGGCGTGGAGTCTCTCCTCCTCCTGTTGTCTTCTGGGTCATCGGTTCTGGTTCCTCCGTTTTATGACCGGTTCTCCTCTGCAGGTGATGTTCGAGACCTACCAGTTTGCAGGAGTCTACATCGCCATCCAGGCGGTGCTCACTCTGTACGCCCAAGGTAAGGAGGGGCGGGGCCAAACTCTCCACGCCGTTCCCTTACGTCAGTCGTTGCGTCTCCATGGTAACTCTGCTCCTCCGCGGCAGGCCTCCTCACCGGCGTGGTGGTGGACTCGGGCGACGGCGTGACGCACATCTGCCCCGTGTACGAGGGTTTCAGCCTGCCGCACCTCACCCGCCGCCTGGACATCGCCGGCAGGGACATCACCCGCTACCTCATTAAGGTAGGCTGCGGCGCCCGGCCCGACCCGAGCCGCTCGTGGGCGGAGCCTGAACTGTCCTGTGTCCGCCTACAGCTGCTGCTGCTGAGGGGCTACGCCTTCAACCACTCGGCAGACTTTGAGACGGTGCGCATGATGAAGGAGAAGCTGTGCTACGTGGGCTACAACATCGAGCAGGAGCAGAAGCTGGCGCTGGAGACCACCGTGCTGGTGGAGTCCTACACGGTAAACGCTTGGTTACTCAAACCCTGAGGCGTACCTGCTACAGAGCGGCAGGAGTTTCAGACGTTCATGACCCCGCCCCCTTTCCCCTTCCTGTGGCCCCGCCCACTTAATTTTCTACCAAACAAAAGGATCTTTTTCATTTTCTGCTCCTGATTTATGATTAGATAAATAAAAACTCAACTTTCTTTATCTCGGTCGGAGTTTCACAAAGTTTGGAGGATTGTCCTCCGTGAGCTTCTGTAGGACGCAGCTCCACAGCTCCACGTGTGTTGGGAAGGAGGAGGAGCTTCTGAGGGTTTCTGCAGGTGGATGACGTCCTCGCCGTTGGCGTCCTGATTGTGTTCCGCTGGTCTTTGTGGAGTCATCCAGCTGAGGTTCCTCTGCTCTCTCTCAAAGCCAAAGCTCTGCGTGTGGAGGAACTTCATGCTAAACATTTGTACCTGTGGCCCCTCCCCCTCGCTCCTTCCTGACTGTTTGTGGAAAACCGGATTTTCCGGGCTGGTTTGTGCCTGCCTGTATTTCCGGTTGGGAACTATGGGATGTTTGTGAGGTTGAGAGCAGAAGCTCATATTTGGTCGTTCTTCTGAATGATTGTGTTCCTTCTGCTCTGTTCTTCTCTGGAGGAGTTTCCGTTTCGCCTCCGCTTCATGTTTCTGCTGTTCTGAAGCGGACCAAGCCAGAGCCCGGCCCGCTGGCTGCTGCGTCTGCTCTGTTTTCTCTGGGACTCAAACATGTGGGGGTGGGGTGGGGGTGGGGGCCTCCATCAGGCTTGCTTTTCTTTCCGAGCTCTTTTTTTTTTTTTTTTTTTTCCTTCTCCGGGAACCGCAGAACCCAAACGTGGAGCTGCAGCGTGCCGTCCTGCACGCCCCGCCGGGCCGGTGTTGAGTCTGAGCCGTCTGTGTTTGGGCCGGCCGGCCGGAGCGCCAAACAAGGAGGGCAATGTCGGCCCGCGCGTGACATCATTTCCTGTGCAGCCGCGTGTGCCTCACCGCCTCTCTCTCTTTCTCTCGACCAGCTGCCAGACGGCCGCGTCATCAAGGTGGGCGGCGAGCGCTTCGAAGCCCCCGAGGCGCTCTTCCAGCCCCACCTCATCAACGTGGAGGGCGTGGGCGTGGCCGAGCTGCTCTTCAACACCATCCAGGCGGCGGACATCGACACCAGGTGAGCTGTTCAGGCGACGCGCCTCCCGGCGTGGTCACGAGTCCCGCCGTCTGACCGCGTCCTCCGTCTGCGGACAGGCCCGAGTTCTACAAACACATCGTGCTGTCCGGGGGGTCCACCATGTACCCGGGCCTGCCCTCCCGACTGGAGCGGGAGCTCAAGCAGCTGTACCTGGAGCGCGTGCTGAAGGGGGACGTGGACAAGCTCTCGGTGAGGAACCGCCCCCTTTCCCGTCGGCTCACCAAACTCTGACCTCATAATGCCAGAAGATCGCTTTAGTTTAATCAGGAAAAGTAAAGGTTGATCTGATCTGGTGAATAAAGTAAAACTTAACATGTGTAGTGTCCACAAACCACCACCAGGAGGCGCCAGACGGCAAATTCCACCCAAACTAAACATACTTTGAGTTTATAAAATGCTCCTTACTGAGCTGCTTTTACTGTTGAATACATTTTCTACTAAATATTATGAGTTTAATATTGAAGTAAATGAGTTTAAATGAGATGTATTTATTTTATTGAGATAATCCAAAGTTTTATTTTGAAAATCTGTCAGTACATAAATGTATGTAGGAATAAATATTAAAACAAGACAGAATAATGAAATGAGAAGACATTGGAATACATTTTTGACATGTACGGCCTTAAAGTATTAAATTTAACTTGTAGGAACTCTTAGTTACTCACTACTTGATCCAAAAGTAACTGAAATTACTTTATAGTAAAAGTAACTAGTCACAGGTGAAGTAACTTTTGGATCCCTCTTCAGTTTTTAGTCAACTTAAATGAGTAAAATAGAAATGTACTGGTGTATACCCATCAATGTTTATCAATGTAAATGTTTTTATAACATTTAAATAATTAACTTTAGACAAAATGAAAAACTTTATAACAAAATGTTCCATATCTGCAGGTAAAAACGTTCCATTGGTCTGCTTCAGACTCTGTTTTGAGTTTAAAAGAGTTTCTCTGATTGGCTGTCGTGGAACATGAGATTGTCTCATATGTGCTGTAAACCCGCCCAGTTTCCCCCTCTGACAGAAACACCGATTGGTTCAACCCCGTCGAGGGGTGCTTGGTTTCAGTTTGTTAAATCACTCCAGAGTAACAGCGTTTGGTACAGCAGTAATCAGATTACTGCGGTACCAAACGCTAACAGGGGTTTGACTGTTCTCTCTGAAACCACCACTTCCTGTATCCTCGACCTCGGTCAGGGTCAGACTCATTCATGCTTTCATGATGCAGTCTCTGAGGAAACAATCCACTGACAGTACATGAGAACTGGACCCAGTGAATGTGACATCATCAATCAAAGGTAACTTACTTCTGGCTCCAAACAAACTGGCATCTTTAACCAGCAGCGATTTGGTCAAACTCCGTTTCCATGGTGACGACTCCGCCCATTTAGCCCCCACCAGACTCGGGAGAGTAAATACTTTAGACCACATGCGTTCAGCGAGGCTTCTGATTGGTCCGTTTATCAGAGCCAGAATGTTTATTCTGACCAATAGAAGGACTGAAAACAGCTGTTTGTTTATTCATAGAAGCCTATGAGGTTTGGCTTCATGGGGGGGCGGGGTCACTCAGTCCAGTTCTCATATACAGTCCTCTGTAAACCCTGATCCCCCCCCTTCTTTTTGTTCTGCAGAAATTCAAGATCCGGATCGAGGACCCCCCCAGGCGGAAGCACATGGTGTTCCTGGGTGGAGCCGTGCTCGCCGACATCATGAAAGACAAGGATAACTTCTGGCTGACCCGGGAGGAGTACCAGGAGAAGGGCGTGCGCGTGCTGGAGAAACTGGGCGTCACCGTCAGATAAAGCACTGGACGGACACCACCACACGCACACACACACGCACACACACACACACATACCACGCTAAGTATATACCCATCTGTCCCTCTTCTGTTCTGTTTTGGGATCCAGCATCCTCCTGGCCCCTCCCTCCCTCCCAGCTCCGCCCTCATTTCACCTGTGCAGGTTTCTGCAGACAAACCCAAACTCCGGCTGGCTGGTTTGGACATGTTTCTCCCCCCCCCGACTAACTCCAGAAGGGAACAGAGTCCCTCCGGCCGCTCGGTTTCCACGGCGACCGCACCCCCACGTCTGTTTGATATCTTTTGATATGGCCGCCTGTTTTCTGGGAGTGGGACGACTTTCTTCTGCTTTCCTTTGGAGCTCACGTCTCCACACTAAAAAGATTGAGATGTCTGTTTGGACCGAGGCCCCCCGGCTCGGCTCCGGGCCCGGGACGGTACTGGGGCGGGGTGCCGGCGGCGGCGGCGGCGGGACGTCGGCAGGAGCCGGTATTCGCTCCGCCGGCCTCCGGACGTCCGGCCGTACCCGTGCAGCGCTCTTCCGACGCGGAGGCCGCTCCGAGGGTGGGGGGTTGTCGAGACCCCCCCCCCGCGGGCGGCGTGATGATTACTGGACGCACTTCTATTTTGAATGAATGTGTATATTGTTTCTCTGTCTCTCCAGTGCCAAGTGCCGTTCATGTTACCTGGATCTGTCACGTCTTCTTTTGTTTGGATTCTCCTGTGTTGTTCATAGCATAACTGCCTAACGCTGATTTAAATAAAGAAGTGATTTATAAGGACGGCTGTGTGACGCGTCATGAAGCTGGAAACGTGCCGCCGGCCGGCTCTCCCGCCACGCGTGCAGAGGAAGAGGCTCCTCCCAGACCTGACGCTGAGGGTCTCTGTGATCAGAACAGATCAGGAATGAATTCTGTCGGTAAAAGGATGCTGAGACCTGGATAGAGGAGCTTCATGAGGAGGAGGAGGAGGAGGAGGAGGAGGAGGAGGAGGAGGAGGAGTCTGAGAGGAAGATGCAGAGCCAGGACTGGACGGAGGCGGGTCATTTCCTGCGAGGCCTTCTAAAGACCAAACCAAACACTGAAATGTGAATTTAAGGTTTTATAACAAGATTGGATTCTCTTTGGAGTTGCCATGGCAACCAGCAAACATTACTGCTGTTACCTCCATAGGGAAAGATTTAGTCTCATCTATACGTAAACACCTACAACCCCTGACTGTATGTGAGAACTGGACTGAGCAAGTATGATGTCACACATGAATATAACCGACTTCTGGCTCGCAGTTAATGAAGTCGATTCAGCCAAAAAATCCTTATAGGTGCTAAAAAAGCTAACACATTAGCTGTGTTTGAGGTGACTCGCGCCTCACCTGGATCAGACCAGGTGGGGGTGGGGAAAGGCGCCTGGGATGAACGACGAGACTGTACGAGAACAGGAATTTGGGGGGTTGTCCTAACATTGGGTTGGATTTGAAGTTGTGTTTATATTAATTTAGCATCTGTCAGAGGAAAACAGATCAAAAATAGTTGGTATAACGTCCACCGTCCCAGAGAAAGAAATCAAATTCAAATGAACTTCTAACGCCAACAACACACATCATCACCGATGACCCGAGCTGTGGGTGATCTGCACAGCCCCACCTCCCCCTTTGTCCATCTCAAAGACGCTTACTGGTAAAATGTTAGCTTAAATCAGTAGTAACCCGAAAAACCTCAGTTGAGGCCAAATAAGCTAATAAAGCTAGCAAAGTGTTAAAATACTAGCTCAACTCAGAATTAGCCCCAAAGAACCTCAGTAGACGTCAAATTAGCCAAAAATGTTAGCATGTTGCTAAAATATGAGCTAAATTACAAATTAGCCTTAAAAGCCTCATTAGCATTAATGTCGTTAACACGCTGAACGTTTTCATTAAAGGTGAGAGGAGGCGGAGCTACAGACTCAGGACCTCCGGTCTGCAAGAGCCGAACATCCTCCCTGCCCCCCCACCAGCTACACGTGTTCACAAACACGTGACCTCTGACCTTTGTTCAGACCGCCATCTTGCTGCCATCAAAGCTGAGAACACGGATCAAAGAGCAGAAGATCCGATCTCCAAACCTTGATTTGAAGCTCGTCCCTGATCCGTCACTCCTCCTTTGAAGTTTCAGGGCTCCAGTCTCCAAACCCCACATGCTGGAGCGTCCTTCAGGCTGGGGGGGGCAGAGGTTCGGCGAGGCGAGCGTCCTCTTCAGTCAGATCTTCCTGCAGAAACTCAGAGGAAACGCTGGAAACTCCAGCACGCCGTCCCGTCCCGTAAAGAGCGCCGAGCGCGCCCGGAGAGGGGCCGCGCCGACCCCATTACTCCAGCAGATCCCTTAAATGTTTGCACATGTGGATCCTGATGCTGTTTGCAGGCCCCCACAAGCCCTCGGGGACCCCCCTCTCCTCTGCTCCGTCATTATCGCCCACATGCTTTTCCACAGACATCCTGAGCGGAACAGCTCCTCGATGGATTTCACATGTTCTCCAAAATCCTCGTCTGTCTGCAGTTCCCCATCCAGACTCCCGTCTCTTCATCAGGCTGATGTCTGAGTTTGAACCCTGGAGAGGATGAGATGTTTGAGGGGCGGAGACACACCTGGCTCCGTTACTCCGTTGAGGCTCTCTGGTTAAATAAACAGAACTCAAGTAAAGAGGAGACTGTCTCCACCAGACTCCATTACCCATAATGCTCCACGGTGGAAGCTTTGCAGCTTCCTGGTTTACCCAAATCCCACTTTAACATTTTTTAGGTCAGTTATCTCAACCAGAATCCATCCTGAGGAGTGATGATTGTCTACCTCTAAACGGCTCTGATCTATTTGGATCTACATTTACCATAAATGATCTTATGTCTTTTATTTTTAAAGGAAGTCAAGAGAATCTGTTATAAACCATTTCATGATGAAAACCTTCTTCTATGATTCTGTTTATGCCAAAAAATGAACAATTATAATTTACATTCATCATAATGATAACATAAAAACAAATCGGCGTCTTGTTTTCGGTGAGTTAAGACTTTGTGGCTCCTCCCACATGGTTGTGGTCGATCAGAAATGGACCCAGATGGTTCTGTGAGGGTTGAAGGTCATGAACTCTGTTTCAGAACAGTGTTTAGTCTCTGACTTGCTCTTAGGTTTGGGTCAGAACCAGAAACCTTCTGAACAGACGGATCGAAGTCTGAACCGGGAAGAAAACCGATCATATTCCAGGTTTGACCCGTTTTTGATCATTGTGATGCTGAACAGAGAACGGTGCACAGCTGTCAGAATCAGCTGATTCCTGTGAGTCGTGAGCGAGTCAGATCGTTTGACACGCTGTGGTGGTTGTATCATGGTTGGGGCTGACAGAACGTGATAACTAAAACTTTTACATTTTAGGAACTCAACAACAACACATGAAACTAAAATATAAAAAAGAAATCAATTTATATTTTATAAAACTACTATAAACAAACAAAATGAATCCATTTTCTTTCATTTTTGTACCAAAAACTTTACTTTAAACAGAAAAAGACATTTATTTTCTGCAGTAATAGAAGATATCATATTTTAGTAAATGCGAGGCTCCAGTCTTTGGGTTTTCCTCCAGCAAGTATGAAGATGTCTCAAAGCCAAACCTCACATGTGGTTTGTTCTCACGTTTACTGCAGGTGGAAGGAGAGAAACATTTTACTTTCAAGTTCTTCCTTTTTCCTCCTCAAAAACCAGAACTACATCCATTCCACATGTTAGAAACAGTTAAAAACGGACAATACACATGAACAGCGTCCAATGATCCATGATGAGTTCAGGCTCTATAAACGGGTCTGAAATGTCAGCTCACGCAGAGCAGATGTGTTGGATCTCCAAACATCACGGGGGGCGGGGTTTGGGATGATCCCGGAGGATGCACGGCGAGGACGTGGAGGCGTGGGACAGGAAGTCTGAAACGGAGACGGCCAGGAAAAGAAAAAGGACATCCTGGGAATTCTGAGGTTTCCTCAGTAAAAGAGCCGGTCTGTGGTGGTGAGAGAGAGCTCAACCGCAAAGCAAAGCTCTTCGTTCCAGTTCTCACCTACAGTCATGACGAGATCCCGACTACAAACAGCTGAAATGAGTTTCCTCCGGAGGGTGGACGGATGTTCCCGTAGAGACAGGAGGAGAAGCTCGGAGTGGAGCCGCTTCTCCTCATCCAGAGGAGACGGGGAGATGGATCGGGAATCTGATCCGGATACGTCCTGGAGAGGGGTTCCGGGCAGAAGATCCAAACTCCTCCAGTCCTGCCTGTCAGCAGGGATTAGCTTTAGCTAGTGTTAGCCTTCTGATAGGCGTCTCTGATTCGTAGAAACTGTTAGTTTAGAATCATCTGCCTGAGTTCACTGATGAACAGAAGCTGAAAACATCTGAAAGTGTCGCAGCAAACGCCATGCTAGCAAGAAGATCCAAAACACAGCGGTCGACTGTAGGTCGACTGTAGGTCGACTGTAGATCGACTGTAGATCGACTGTAGGTCGACTGTAGATCGACTGTCGGTCGACTGTAGATCGACTGTCGGTCGACTGTAGATCGACTGTAGATCGACTGTAGGTCGACTGTAGATCGACTGTCGGTCGACTGTAGATCGACTGTAGGTCGACTGTAGATCGACTGTCGGTCGACTGTTGGTCGACTGTAGGTCGACTGTAGGTCGACTGTAGATCGACTGTAGATCGACTGTAGGTCGACTGTAGATCGACTGTAGGTCGACTGGAGGTCGACTGTAGGTCGACTGGAGATCGACTGTAGATCGACTGTAGATCGACTGTAGGTCGACTGTTGGTCGACTGTCGGTCGACTGTAGGTCGACTGTAGGTCGACTGTAGGTCGACTGTAGGTCGACTGGAGGTCGACTGTAGGTCGACTGTAGATCGACTGTAGGTCGACTGTTGGTCGACTGTAGGTCGACTGTAGGTCGACTGTAGGTCGACTGTAGATGGACTGTAGATCGACTGTAGGTCGACTGTAGGTCGACTGTAGGTCGACTGGAGATCGACTGTAGGTCGACTGTAGGTCGACTGTAGATCGACTGTAGATCGACTGTAGGTCGACTGTAGGTTCGACTGTAGATCGACTGTAGTTTAGGGTCGACTGTACGTCGGACGACTGTAATCGACTGTAGGTCGACTGTAGGCGACTGTAGGTCGACTGTTAGGTCGACTGTAGGTCGACTGTAGCGACTGTCGACTGTAGATCGACTGTAGATTCGACTGTTAGAGTCGACTGTAGGTCGACTGTAGGTCGACTGAGATCGACTGCTAGGTCGACTGATAGGTCGACTGATGTAGATTCGACTGTTAGATCGACTGTAGGTCGACTGTTTGGTCGACTGATAGGTCGACTGTAGATCGACTGTAGGTCGACTGTAGGTCGACTGGAGGTCGAGATCGACTGTAGGTCGACTGTAGTCGACTGTAGATCGACTGCTGTAGGTCGACTGTAGATCGACTGTTAGATCGACTGTAGATCGACTGTAGAGACTGTAGGTCGTGTAGAACGATTCGACTGTCTTATTACAAACCGTTTACCTGTAGACTGTTGGTTACTGTAAACTGTAAACGACTGAAGAGAAAAGCCAGCTGAATATCTCTTAGAAGATCACTGTAGGTCGACTGTTTTTGGACTTGACAGACTGTAGTCGTAGAGACTGAAGGAACGACTGTAGTCGCAGAGCATGTCAGTCGACGACTCCATCACAGGTCACACGCAGGCCTCAGCGAAGTAAAACCCAGCGATCAGGTTCTGGAAAGACACTCGACTTCACTTGTGAGTAGAGATGGTCCACGTCACTCCTTCATGGTGACCAACTCAAGCTCACACATTTCATCTGTTTCAAAGCTTTTTTATTATAAAACCAACAAACATGGGACTGGGTGGGGGGTCAGTGGGAGTATGGCACGTCATCTGGGAATCTCAACACAGGGGATGCTTGATTGCTTGGAGCTGTAACCGAGCTCCGACGTTTCATTGTAGCAGACATCTTCAGAGAGAATGGTGAAGCTGGGAGCCACTTCACATTTTAAGGCATGTGGCATCAACCTTCAGGGTAGCTGATTGATTGATTGATTGATTGATTGATTGATTGATTGATTGTTGATGTTTTTTCATGACAGCAAACCAGTTTTAAGGATCAAAACATAAAATCAAGAGCTTTGAGATCAAGTGTTCGTCAAGTCAAATAAGACTCGTTAGGTTGATGTTTGTCTCGAGGCACTGTTTGGAGTCATGGGAGGCGGAGTCATGGGAGGCGGAGTTACGCTGCGATCCAGATCAATAAATAGGATAAAAAACACAAATCTTTGGAATATTAGAAGACGAGTACCACTCCTCTTTCAGTTACAAAGATGTGGAGGGGGAGGAGCTAAAGGCTTTACTAGAGGCTGCAGCACACCTGTCTGCCAGCACGCACACACACGCACACACACGCACACACTCACGCTCACACAGGTGTAGTGTCGGGTTTGTTTTGGAGCTGAACCGAACCGGGCCGAAACGGGACAAATATAAACAAAGACATAAAGAATAGAAGAATACGACAAAGAAACAATTCAAGTTCTTTGAGTCAGTGTACAAATATATAAAGTACCTGCATATGTGATACATATAGGTTAGCTATAAAAAGGCCCCTGAAAGACTGCTCTGGGTACAGAGGTTGAAATGGCCGCGTGGAGAGAAGTGTCTGCCGTGAGGGGAGCTTATCTTCCCAGGCGCTTCACAAAATGCACCAAATCTTTTTTTCTTTTTGGCTTCTTTCAGTGTCTGGAATCTGTAGAAAACCCCAGAGAACTAAGGCAAGAGAGAGAGCGGGCGGGCGGGCGAGCGGCCGTCAGTCCCGCCCGCCCGCCCGCCCGGCGGCGCGAGCCCCCATCCTCCGTCCGTGACTCAGCTCACGGCTTTGTGGCGCCCGCCGCAGCAGCCGCACACCAGCCCCGCGCGGTGGCAGGCGTGCAGAGGCGGGTAGAGGCAGAGGCAGGGCGCCACCAGCGACAGGCCCAGCAGGGCGAGCCAGCGCGTGCCCACGCGCCCGCCGCCGCCCTCCCCGCCGTCGCAGGAGCAGGGGTCCGAGTAGTCCCCCTCGGGGTCCGACATGCAGTGGTACAACATGGTGTCCGCCAGCCACATGCAGCTGATCCGCTGGATGCAGGCGCGCGCCGGGTCCGGGGCGTCCTGGCACCGGCCTCTGCGGTTGTTGGAGACGAAGAAGGACTCCCCGCAGTGCTCGCACTGAGCGCGCTCCGCGCCTCCACCTTTACGTCCTTTTGCCGCACCGAACGAAGCGGAGGGGCCCAACAAGACGGAGCTGGGCTGTGCGGAAACCACAGAGAAGTCTGGGCGGCAGGAGCCGGGGCCCTTATGGGGGAAGGGCCCCAGGGGGGCGTCGGAGTCCGAGGGCGACAGGGCCGGAGCCAGCGGGTAGGTGTAGTCGTGTTTCTGAGCGTCCGTCTTGTCGAAGTGGACGTAGGGCTCCGACTCGTCCGTGTGGATGTATTTGTCCCGCATGGTGGCGTGGCGGTAGTCCTCGTAGCCGGTCAGCCAGGGCCGCTCGGACTGGCGCCCGAAGGGACGCTCCGTGCTGCGCTCCCAGCTGCGCTCCCGCGGGTTGATGCGGACGATTTCCTCGTCTTCAAACTTGACGTGGCGAGGAATCCGGGAAAAATGCTGTGGAAGGACAGAGCAAGACGGGTTAGTGAGAACTCCCAGAAGCCTTTGGGAGAGCGACCAGAGAATATGAACGACTGGAGGAACCTGCAGTCTGGGGGTGTCAGGAGTTACAATGATTCAGTCTCCTGATGACAAGATGTTGTAGCGTGTGAGAACTGCTCAGATCCTCTGATCTGGAGGGAGAACCAGATTCTGGTTCTGGTGTTTGTTTTAAGGCTGGAATCGATAATAATTTCAGAATCGATTTAATTCACTTTTTTTTCATTTCTTTTGATTCTTCAATTCATTTTTGAGTTCACACATTTAGACACAATTGTTTAGAAATACATGAATTATCTACTATATGTTTGAATATATTCATATTAATCTGATCACAGACTGTAAATGAATCAGTGAAATCCTGAGATTATTATTATCATCCAGAATTACATGGATTCTCTAAAGGAGAAGTTCTAACATAAATGTTCAGATCATTAACATGGAAACATTGTTCTGCTTCTCCTGGAGGACGTTTCAGTTTGACCACTAGGTGGCGATCACGCTATAGAAGCTTCATCAATATAAGGGTAGGGTCATCTGGAGCCCTTAAAGGAGATCCTGTTCTGGGGTTTGGAAGGACAGACGCATGGCGCTAAAGCTAAATCACAGGACGTCTCATCACAGCGCTTATGGGGTCCAGGTGACCCCCCCCTTATATTCATGTGTGACTCCTCCCCTGATAAAGGTGGACATGATTTCCTGTCTGCCACAGACACTGAAGATAAAAGATCCTTCAGTGAACTGTCTCGTGGGGTCCATCAACAGCTGACTAAAGACCCCGACCCGCTGCTGCTAGCATGCTAGCATCATAAAACATGCTACATCTCCATCTTACAATCAGCCAATGAAACATTGGATCCAGTAAGAGTTTGGGCAGAAGCGAGCCAGACTATTGGCTGAGGGGGGAGAGGCTCTAGTCCAGAGGAGGGCGCAGCGTCGGACTCATGGGCCAAACGGGGTTCTGGGAAACATCTGGCCCCCGGGCCACATCTGGCCCCCGGGCCGTAGCCTCGAGGCCCGCATTCCTGCATGTTCTTCATCATACCTGCTCTGGCTGGACACACCTGGAGCAGGTGATCAGTCATGAGTGGATATCTGGATGTCATAGCGACGCAGCGGATCTCACTACTGTATTTGTGATGTCACTACCTGGTCCAAGTAGAAGTGGTCTATGAGTGGCTGGGGGTCGTGCGGGTCGTGGCGATGTCTCGGCACGCACTTGTGCCTCTGCGGAAGCGGCGAGGACTCGAGCGGCTGCAGAGATCCGTCCAGCTTCTGGGAGGAGTTGGAGGAGCTGTCTGTGGCGTTCTGGGGGACAAACAAACACAGGAAGAGGCCTGAACGTTCTGATTGGAGCTCTCAGACAAACAGCCGGCGTACAAGGACGCCGCCGTCAGCCAAACAAACACAGGAAGACTCCGCGCTGATTGGAAAAACAGGCGAGCTCGGCTCGGGACCGACGGGTGCAGAGACCCAAACGTCCACATACGACCCTTCCTTCTGCACGCCCGTCCCGCTGAGACAGAGGAACTCCCGCTCGGACCATCCTTCATTCCTGACTGGAGCTGCAGTCTTCCCCACAGCTAGCTGAGGGGGAGTTACCCCTTCCTGAGAGCTCGTCCCACACATGAAGACAAACGGCCCTCGGATCAACACTCAGACAGGCTGAAGACTGAAACTCCAGTCATGAACCAACCGTGCACCGCAGCTTTCATCAGAGTTAGCTGAAGTCTGAGGAGCTCCTGTCCCGCCGTGACCTGAGGACACACCCACCAGGGTCAAGCGTCCGGTTTTTGGACTCTGAATGTGTCCGGCGGCGTGTGGCGTGTTTCTACCGCCTCGAACGCTGATGGCGGCGCCGCTGCTGAACGCTGGAGCCTACCCTCCCCCAGAGGGGACGTGGGGTTCAGCGTCACTTCAACACATCGACTGGCCTCCCGCTGCACCACAGCTGCCTCTCCAGTAAATTCTACACAAACCTGAACATCCAGAATCAGGTCAGGCCAGGAACGGGCAAACACCGGCCCGGGGGCCAAATGTGGCCCTTTGAGATAGTTAATCTGGCCCAATTGGGAATAAATCATCCGGATTATCCTTGTTTGTTTCTTCCTCTAATTGTTGGACGAGGAAGTTACTCTGCAGTTCTCTTTTGTTTGAGAATTGCTTCTTTTTGACGTTTCTGTTGTTCTTCCAACATCAAACATTAATGAAATTGGTACTAAAAGGAGAAATAAAGTCTCAGTTTTGAAATCAAATATTCTATATTAGTTCAAGATGTTTTGATGTTATTTCTTTGTCCTGTGAGGTGGATGACTGAAACGCTCCGTGGATCCGTTCGCTCACTCCTGGGTTATACAGTCAGAGTTTATCCAGGATCAAACTGGAACCTACTGTCAACGACAGACAGGAAGTTTCATCCTTGAAGCTCCAGAAGAAGCAGCTTCCTCCAGACAGATCTGGTGTGTGCTCCACACATGGACAGGCCACGCCTTCTTACAAAGCCTTCAGAGCAGACAGCCAGAAATAACACCCCCTCCCCCTCCAGAGGGGGGGGGCTCCACGGCTGCACGAGCTCAGAACTTCTCCGGACACGAGTTCCGATTCTCTGGACCTCCAGAGCCGGGACCAGCCCCCCCACCGCGAAGAAGCCAAAATAGAGGTGCAGAGAGAGGCGGGGTGGTGTTTGGGTTTGGTGAATGAGGAGTAAGTGTGGCCCCTCCCACCAGGAAACGGCAGTAAATCAGGCAGTGCGTTTCCTGTTCTGCTTCCGGTTTGAAACTCACGTTTCAGGAGAGATCCACCGTGTTCCTGCAGAGGGGGAGGGGCTTAAGCACCAGCTGAGCTTCAGATTCAACCACCAAAAAACCAAACAAGCACACGAGTCGAGCAGGTGGCGTCTGTCTGTCGACCGTGAGCGTTCAGCCGCACGCCTTCCCTCCACGCTCTTTTACTTCAGCTTATTCGACGCTCACGCCCAACATGAGCCTCAAAACCACCTCATTCCAAAATGGACCCGTTAGGCAGGACCGACTGGTGCTCCCCCATTGGTCCGCTTAGGGCGGAGCTTCTGTCGTCACACGACGTAAGCCTTTGATTGGTGGAAAGGCTTTACGACAGCAGGAAGCGTCCAACCAGCACCACCACTACCCTTCATCATTCCAAGAGAATCTTCAGAACTCTCAGAGGAGTCCAGGGAAACCTGGAGGTTCAGGTTCTCACAGAACAGGAAACAATTTCCTCATTTGTTGATAGACCCCAAGAAAGCTCCAATCAGGAAAGAACATCAAGTTCAGAGGAGCGGGTTGTCTAGACGTGAAGGTTCCGGTCCGGTCTAGCATCAGTCCGCTACCTCGCTCAGCGCGGTGCCACCGAGCTTTCACAGGAACCGGTGTGTGTGACAGATCTGTCCAACCCTGGAGGTGTAGAGCGTCCCGATGAGGGTTCTGACCGGACTGGGACGGGAGCATAAAGCTGCTGGTTTCATGGAGGTCAACGTTCCAAGCTGTAGGACAGATTGACCTCCATGAGAACACGTGGAGGTCTTCTTCTGCTGGTTGATTATTTCTTTGCTCTGAGCTGAAACATTTGGTTTCTGCATGCTCGGTTCTGGATTTGTTTTTTGCAGCCCTGATTCAAGGATGGCTCCGCCCCCCGGCGCAGTCCCCGCCCCCGCCCGCCCCCCCCTCATGTGTTTGTGTGCGTCTCTGCGGTGGCTGTACACTCCAGCACAGCATCTATTAGTCTTGGCCCGGCAGACAGCTCCAGTCAGAGATGAACCACGAGGAACTTCCTCTCGTAAATCAGCCGGCCTGAACTGAGCTGGGAAACAGCTGCGGCGGCGGCGTGTGAGCGCGCGCACGTGCACATGCGTGTGCGGGGGGAGGAGTGGAAGCTGGTGGGATACAGGAAGTGACCTCGTGACCCTGCCTGCCGGCTGTGGTGTCGCATTACAGCGAGGCTCCTCATGCTAACACTCTTCATCTCCTGCAGCTCCTCATCAGAGACTTTAACCCTCTTTAACCAGTGAACCCGCTCAGACCCGGCCTGAAGGCGGCGCTGTTGAGGCGTGTGGCTGAGAACAGCAGAGAGACGTTAGATCTGATCTAAGATCACCAAAGATGGAGGGATGAGATCAAACAGACGCTGCTCTAGCTTCTACTACAACAAGGAAAGGTTTTTCTGCTGAATATTGACGAATGAATCTGAAAGGAAATATGAACCTAAAACCCAAATCCTTTACCTCCAGTTCAACCAAACAGATCCAGACAGAGACCCTCATGAAGACACGAGGAGTCCACTGTTCAGGTCATCAACCACCTGCACTGAACCTCTGCTGGAGCCTCTCTGGGCTTCTCCCCATCAACACTGAACAGACCTGAGAAGACGTGAGCTTTGGGACATTTGGGATTGTTTGTTGATCGGGTCAGAACCAGTTCTGAACCAAGATAAAAGTCGTCCTCAAGCCAGAGAAGAACTTCCATCTAATTGCTTCTTTTCTTGTCGTTTGGTCGTTCGGTTGGAGGATCGTGCCCCTTCATATAGACAATGATCAATAAACCAATGATCTTTAATCACTTCAACTCCATCATCTCTTCACAAAGATGATCGGCTAATCAATAATTTACCTGACTGACCAATGTTAGCTCTCACATCATTCATGTCAGAACATTAGGAGATACAGAGACGTGCTGAAGACCATCTCTAGGGATAGGCTCCAGCAGCCCTGTGACCCTAAAAGGGATTCAGCGGTTCTGAGGGTGGATGGATGGATGATGTATGATGGATGATGGATGGATGATGGATGGATGGATGATGGATGGATGGATGATGGATGGATGATGGATGATAGATGGATGATGGATGATGATGGATGATGGATGATGGATGGATGATGGATGGATGATGGATGATGGATGGATGATGGATGATAGATGGATGATAGATGGATGATGGATGGATGGATGATGGATGGATGATGGATGGATGATGGATGATGGATGATGATGGATGATGGATGATGATGATGGATGATGGATGGATGATGGATGATAGATGGATGATGGATGATGATGGATGATGGATGATGATGATGGATGGATGATGGATGGATGATGGATGGATGATGGATGGATGGATGGATGATGGATGGATGATGGATGATGGATGATGATGGATGATGGATGATGATGATGGATGATGGATGGATGATGGATGATGGATGATAGATGGATGATGGATGATGATGGATGATGGATGATGGATGATGGATGGATGATGGATGGATGATGGATGATGGATGGATGATGGATGGATGATGGATGATGGATGATGATGGATGATGGATGATGATGATGGATGATGGATGGATGATGGATGATAGATGGATGATGGATGATGATGGATGATGGATGATGATGGATGATGGATGATGATGATGGATGGATGATGGATGGATGATGGATGGATGATGGATGATGGATGATGGATGATAGATGGATGATGGATGATGATGGATGATGGATGATGGATGGATGATGGATGGATGATGGATGATGGATGATGATGGATGATGGATGATGATGATGGATGATGGATGGATGATGGATGATAGATGGATGATGGATGATGATGGATGATGGATGATGATGATGGATGGATGATGGATGGATGATGGATGGATGATGGATGGATGGATGGATGATGGATGGATGATGATGATGGATGGATGAATGATGGATGGATGATGATGATGGATGGATGATGGATGGATGATGGATGATAGATGGATGATGGATGATGATGGATGATGGATGATGATGATGGATGGATGATGGATGGATGATGGATGGATGATGGATGGATGGATGGATGGATGATGGATGGATGATGATGATGGATGGATGAATGATGGATGGATGATGATGATGGATGGATGATGATGATGGATGATGATGGATGGATGATGGATGGATGATGGATGGATGGATGATGATGATGGATGATGATGGATGATGATGATGGATGGATGATGGATGGATGATGGATGATGGATGATGATGGATGATGGATGATGATGATGGATGATGGATGGATGATGGATGATAGATGTGATGGATGATGATGGATGATGGATGATGATGATGGATGGATGATGGATGGATGATGGATGGATGATGGATGGATGATGGATGATGGATGATGATGGATGATGGATGATGATGATGGATGATGGATGGATGATGGATGATAGATGGATGATGGATGATGATGGATGATGGATGATGATGATGATGGATGATGGATGGATGATGGATGGATGATGGATGGATGGATGGATGATGGATGGATGATGGATGATGGATGATGATGGATGGATGATGGATGATGGATGATGATGGATGATGGATGATGATGATGATATTGATGGGATGATGGATGATTGGAGATGATGGATGGCATGGATGATGGATGGATGATGGATGATGATGGATGATGGATGATGATGATGTGGATGATGATGGATGGATGGATGATGGATGATGGATGATGGATGATGGATGGGATGATGATAGATGATTGATGATGATATGGATGATGGATGATGGCATGGATGATGGATGGATGGATTGATGATGATGGATGATGGATGGATGATGATGATAGTGGATGATGATGGATGATGATGGATGAGGATGATGATGATGGATGGATGATGGATGGATGATGATTGATGATGATTGGAGGGATGGATGGATGATGATGGATGATGATGATGATGATCGGATGGATGAATGATGGATGGATTGATTGATGATGATGGATGGATGATGATGGATGATGGATGAAATGGAATGATGGATGATATGGATGATGGATGATGATGGATGGATGATGATGATGATGGATGATGATGGATGGATGGATGATGATGATGGATGATGATGATGATGGATGATGATGGATGATGGATGGATGGATGGATGAATGATGGATGATGGATGGATGAATGATGATGGATGGATGATGATGATGGATGATGATGGATGGATGATGATGGATGATGGATGGATGGATGATGGATGGATGATGATGGATGATGATGATGGAAATGTTTTTCATATATTGTCCTTCACTTAACCCTCTCGATGTACCACCCTCAATTCGAGGTAGGTGAAGGTAAACGTTCTTCTCTTCCTTCCTCTGAAGACCTGAAGAGTTTTCCTCTCACACACTGATGGAGGATCTGCTGCTGGACTCTGACACCAACCTGACACCAGAGGCTCTGTGGGCTTCAGAGTCTTGCTCAAGGACACTTCAACACATGGGTGGGAGTTAAACCTGCAATCTTCCCATCAGGAGTCGACCGCCATACCGCTGCACCACAGCCGCCCCATGTCAATGACATAACTGATAGACAATATTTACAGTTTTATATGAAGCTCTAACCAGCTGCTTCACGTAGTTCCAGGACTAACCTGAGTTAGAAGAACCAACTTCTGTCTCCTGAGTTCAGTTTGGATGGAAGAAGACCGACGAGGGCTGAAATGTGCTAAAACAAAAGTTCTTTTGACTGCAACACCCATGACCCGTCCCAACACAAGACATAGTCAACGAGCAGAAGCAGCATCTTCTGAAGGAACCACTGCAGAAGCTCGTGTTAACAGGACAGATGTTCAGATCCAGATCCTGAGCTGGTTCTGAACATCATTTCATTTTCATCTAAACCGGTCGATAAACTGACAGTATTAATATCATCTCTGTGTTATTATCGGGGTGTGAAGGTTCGGACACATCGCCCGGTGTTAGAATCCTCAACTGTCTGACAGTTTCAAGCTGAATACAAGAAGGTTCTGCCTGAAGAATCTAAAACTGTTTTGATAGAAAGGAGCGTGGATGTAGAGAAGGTCAGGAGACAACCGTCCTGGAAACTCCTGGTTGAAAAGCTGTAAGAGTTGAAATGTAAACCAGTATTTCTGGTTCTGATGTGACAGAAATGTGGAACCATAATTTACAACTACAGTTTAATCAAAAGTATAAAAAATGCTTTTTAAGTTTAACCAATAAGAGAAGAACATGATGGATCCTGCTTTATGGAGGAACATCTGTTCCTCTTCAGATCCGATCCAGCAGAACTTCTGATGGATCGGATCTGAACGGCGGTCCAGATAACCCCGCCTGGTTTTGATGTTCAGAAAGCAGGAGGGGGGGGGGTGCAGAGGTGATGGGAGGAGCTTACAGTGAAGACGTCGTCGTCTCCCAGCTCGCCCTCGTTCTGGAGCGCCGTGGACGAGGTGGTGGAGCCTGCAGGAGGAGAACAGGTCAACATGATTCCTCAAACACTCCTTCATCTCCTCATCTGGACCCACAGGTTCTACCTGCGGATGTTATTCTTTACACTTCCCCCGCCCACTTCCTGTCTCCTGGAAACAGACAGCGAGCTCTCTCGTCCTCCTTACGGGTTTGTGTGCATCTACAGTCAAACCTGGGATTGTTTGGACCTCGCCGGGTCTGGGAAATAATCCAGAACACGATCCAGTTCTGTTCAGGTTCATGTCGGACACAGAAGAGCTGCTGGTCCGTTCCATTCTCGTGTCTCGTGTCCCATCGTGTCATTTCATCTCCCTCCGAGTTATTTCAGAGTCTAACTGTTCCCGAACGTGTTCGACCCTTGCGCCCCGTGTGTTTGTCGGGGCGACCCGGCCATGGGGGACGGTCCAGCGTGGCGGGTTGGGGCCGGCTTGTGGAGAGGACTCAGAGCCCGGTTCAGGATCTGGTACGATCACTCAACACGTTCCTTATGAAGAAGATGAAGACAACGTGACGCTGACGACAGGTTGGGCTCCGACGGTGAAGATCAGGAGATGTTCTTCCATGAACATAAACGACCAGAACTGCTGCAGCCGGATCCAGATCCATAGATCCAGCTGAGAGGATCTTCAGGGAACTCCCTCTGATGTTTCTCATCGATGGAGCGATTGGATTTAACTTCATAACTCAACATCATGACTTCATACTTGGATCCTGAAAACCAACGCTCCTTCACCGATTTCATGATGACCACACTCTCAGGTCAGTTTCTCACCTTCAGCCAGGTCCTCGATGGCTTTCCGGACGCCCCGGTCAAACGCTCTGGCGTCGGCTGGACTCTGGAAGGATAGGCCACACCTCCTGTCCTCCACCTTCCAGTGATGAAATGTGGGCATGGCTATGGTGTACACCAAGTCCTTCCGCAGCGGGCAGTCCAGGATGACCTGCGGGACCCCACAGATCAGCGCGGCCGGTCGGGTCGGTCGGACCCCACGGGCTCGCCCGGTTTACCTGTTTGTCCCGTAGCCGCTCGCCCCGGATCAGGAACTGGGAGCCACCGGAAGCCGAAACGGGGGCCAGCTCCGACGGCAGGAGGCGGCACACCCCCACCCTGCTCAGGGCCCCCCCGTCCTGCGCCAGCCAGCCGCCGCTCGAGTCGTCCCGCGTCATCACCACCGCTTTCACTCGTACGATGTAGCTGTCCCTGGACAGAGGGGACAAGAGCTTCAGACGGGGAACCAGAACGCTCCGGAAACCAGCAAAGCTGCAGCCGCTTATTCACCGCGGCAGACTCGAGTCACGACTCGGCCTGAGGTGGGAGGTGTCGCGCCAAGAACAGTCAGCTGTAAACACACACTCTCGTAGAAAGGCGGCTCCAGGACCTCCACAGGAATGAAGCTGCAGCTCCTCAGGCTCCGCCCACGTTTCCCTTTATTCCTGCTTTCTAGGATATCATAACATTCTTTTCTTTTTTTATGAGCTGCTGCCCTTCAATCATGAATGAACTGCCACAAACATTCATTTGAGTGGTTCATCTGGTTACTTCTGAACTCAAACACCATCTCCTCCTGATCTGTTCAGGGAATCCTCTGAAAACCTCTGAGCTCCAGTCCCTCCCAACCCATGAAAATGAGCGGGATCCCACATTGTGATGTCACAAAGTGAGAACCGCCCCTTCCAGGAAGAGTCTGGGCTGCAGCTCCGCCCCCAGGCTAACACACATTAGGCGTGTTTGAGTTGACTTGCGCCTCGCCTGCTTCGTCGACGAGACTAAGCTGCTGCAGGAGGGGGCGGAGAAAGACGCCTGAGATGAAGATGGACGACGAGACTGCACGAGAACGAGGAGTTGGGGGTTGTCCTCAACATTTGGATGAATTTTAATACGCCACTCCTCCTAGTATGATCTGTGCTTTTATGTCTTTCATAGTATCTTTTAGAGTAAAACAGATAAAAAAATAGTCGGGGGATTCATTACATGTGCACAGTCCCAAATAATCAGATAAAATAAAAATTAAAGTTCATTTTCAAGACAACTATGACACAAATAACCACAAATTATTTAAAATCTTGTATATTTTTCATCAGCGATTCACTACCTTCCAGAAAAAGTAAGAACATACACATATTTCCTTCATTTAGCGCCAGTTATTTCACATTTAACTACAAAAACTTCGGGACACCGTTTCCCATAATGCATCGTTTTGTAGTCATCAAGGCGGCTTGCAGCCAGCGCAGTACCTATTTTCTGGCTGTGCTGGCTTAGGAAGGCGCCTTGAACCCGCCCCTTTCTCGCGATGCTTCATGTCGTCGCAAATGTGACAGAAACTAACCAGCATGCACCGCAATCCAGGCGATCTGCGCAGCGCCGCGTCCGCCTGCATGATCTCAAACACGCCTAACGACTGCTTCACCCCTCCCCCCTCGTGTTTCAGTCAGGAAGTACCTGCCCCCACCTCCAACATGTGATTGGGAGTTTCTTCTGAGCCTTCAGTAGGGGGGGGGGTGGACTTCCAACAAGCTCACTCCTGATTGGTGACAGGCCTCTAGAAACGTGACTCAGACCGACTCGGACCAATCACTGCTGACCGGTTCCAACATGGCGGCAGACGATCATGAAGCCTCGGTGACGGCTTTGATTCTTGGCTGACGTCAACGCCTTAACATGTCCAGGGATAGTAGAAGTCTCAGAAATCATCCATCTCTGCTAAAGGTCAGATGTTTGGTTTCAGATAAAACACAGACACTCTCTAGGATGACATCATGAAAGGGGCGGAGCCTCAGAGATAGAGGTGTCTTACTTCCAGGTAGGAAAAGAATTCACAAATATAACTCATATTTTGTTTATTAGTGTGTCAAAGGTAATATATGATCATATCCTGTAAGTGGATCCAGTTTACTCTGAAATGCTTAAGGAAATCCTGGTTTAGATCATTTTCTCCCAGTAGATTTTCATGAAACCTTTTCAACCAGAATCTAAATCTTTTGTCGTTTTCTACATCATTAAACGGCAGCAGTGTCGTCCAGCTCAGACCAGGAAATCTGTTTGACTGCAGATGGATGCATCAGAAAGGGGCGGAGCATTTAGATTTTGGCCCCGCCCATGATACTTTCTCCATCACAAATAGATCTTTTTCAAACGGTGTTTTATCATCTGCTTCTAAATGACTGAAATGGGATTTCATGTTAATTTAACCACAAGAACGCGTTAAAAAAACACCAACAACACTGTAAATAAATGAATGGTGGGAGGAGCCTCTCTGAAGGACGACCTCGTATCCAAACTGCAGCATTTAGATGCAGCCCGGAGCCACAAACATGCAGATAAAAGCTCAGTTTAGTCTGGGCTGCAGGACAACAATGCAGCGGGGCGGCGGGGGGCGGCGGGGGGCGCTCTGCGGCCCGTGCACGACAAGCTCCACCCCTCACAGGGACAGAGGTCCACGTCGGACAAC
This sequence comes from Oryzias javanicus, assembly GCA_003999625.1. Lineage (NCBI taxonomy): Eukaryota > Metazoa > Chordata > Actinopteri > Beloniformes > Adrianichthyidae > Oryzias > Oryzias javanicus. Next base: position 9,482,189 of record CM012451.1, on the reverse strand, counting down.
AACAGGATGTACCTCTGCGTGTTCTATTGATGCACGCGTGTGTGACACACACACGGAGCAGCTCACAGACACACAAACACACACAGGCGGTAAAACTGGTCCGGCTGCTCCGCCCACACATTCCTAAAAGTGACTGAATGACAGAAACACGCTCACCACACGCTTCTACGGCGTGACGTTTCATCTCAGAGCGCACGGGGCGTGAGCACAGTCATGCGGGATCCGCTCTGACACGCGGGAATCTTCAAAAGCAGCAATAATAGAAATCCTAAAGAGAAGCTGAAACCGAGCGGCGACACAAACACACAAACATGACACAACGACAACAGGAAACGGGTCGGCGGTTGTTTGGTTTAGTGTTGGTTGAACCGCCGTGTTGATCTGATCTGTTCACTTTAACCGTTTACAGTTGGTTTGATGTTATCAGTTAGTTTTATATCTAGGAATGAAAGTCTTCAATCAGCTGTTCTGGGTTTATTAGAGACAACCCTTGAACTGTTAAAGTCAAGGCCCGGGGGCCGGATCCGGCCCTCCAGATTCAGATCATTAATGACCCGATCTTTTTCTCATTTCTAACTTGAAATATATTTTAATGGAGAGTAAAATAATTAAAGTTATTAAAGGTTTAAGTTGATTAATTCTGGAATAATATTCCTGATTTTTATCATTTAGTAAAAAGCATTCTGCTAGCTATTTGTATGTTGTTTTGGAGTTTAGCTGCAGCTACATGCTAGCTGGTTTGGCTAAGCTACTTTTCCTTTAAGGCTAATTTGTCTTTTAGCTAATAACTAGCTAATGACTTCAGCGTTTTCAGTTTCAGCATCTTCATTGGTCACATTCAGCTTCCAGCATTATCGCAGGTCATGCTCTATATCTAGTTCATAATTATGTGAAAAAGTTACGGTTTTAATCGATCGCATTAACAGTTGAAGGTTTACCGCTCGGCGGGGGAACTCCGCCTCCAAACTCTGGCCAGCAGGACTTTGGTCCTGAACACGAGGGTCTTCATTTGCTTGCAAGTGAACCCTGGTGTGGTTCAAAAGCTAGGTCAACAAACCAAAGAGCACAAGCAACCCAAACGGAGGAAGTGGAAGAAGCGGCCGTAAGTCTGAGAACGTCTGGAGTGTCAGATGTTTTTCTTCGTTTGGCTTCTCCACCGATGGAAAACCTTCATTTATGTTGAGTGTTGGGTTCAAATGTTAATATGAAGCATGAGTGTCCGGCTCAACTCCGACGTTTCCCTTTACTTTACAGCAAACAGTGAAGACAGCGCCACCCACTGCATGGTGGTGGAACAGCAACGCTCAGGCGGCGTGAGCGCCGGACACAGAGAAGTCCAACCAGGAGAACCGTCCATCACCAGGACTGTGATGAGACGGCCGAGCGACCTGTCTCACCTTCTCATCTCAACTTCATGGTTTCTGCTTCCGCCGCAGCTCTGAAACTGAGAAATGTTTGATCTGGAAACCCGCACCGGTGCTGCTGCTGCATCCAACCACAGCTGCTGCTGCATCCAACCACTGCTGCTGCTGCTGCATCCAACCACAGCTGCTGCTGCATCCAACCACTGCTGCTGCTGCTGCATCCAACCACAGCTGCTGCTGCACCAAACCACTGCTGCTGCTGCATCCAACCACAGCTGCTGCTGCATCCAACCACTGCTGCTGCTGCTGCATCCAACCACAGCTGCTGCTGCATCCAACCACTGCTGCTGCTGCATCCAACCACTGCTGCTGCTGTTGCATCCAACCACTGCTGCTGCTGCTGCATCCAACCACAGCTGCTGCTGCATCCAACCACTGCTGCTGCTGCATCCAACCACTGCTGCTGCTGCATCCAACCACTGCTGCTGCTGCTGCATCCAACCACAGCTGCTGCTGCATCCAACCACTGCTGCTGTTGCATCCAACCACTGCTGCTGCTGCTGCATCCAACCACTGCTGCTGCTGCATCCAACCACTGCTGCTGCTGCATCCAACCACTGCTGCTGCTGCATCCAACCACCGCTGCTGCTGCTTCCAACCACAGCTGCTGCTGCTGCATCCAACCACAGCTGCTGCTGCATCCAACCACTGCTGCTGTTGCATCCAACCACTGCTGCTGCTGCTGCATCCAACCACTGCTGCTGCTGCATCCAACCACTGCTGCTGCTGCATCAACCACTGCTGCTGCTGCATCCAACCACTGCTGCTGCTGCATCCAACCACTGCTGCTGCTGCATCCAACCACTGCTGCTGCTGCATCCAACCACCGCTGCTGCTGCTTCCAACCACAGCTGCTGCTGCTGCATCCAACCACCGCTGCTGCTGCATCCAACCACCGCTGCTGCTGCTGCATCCAACCACTGCAGCAGGTCAGCTCGACTCAGACATGTATGACACGTCCAGATATGAACCACAATCCGCCCACACACAGAAATAAAACAGTAAATCCTGGACTGTATAAGCACATGTGCTCCTAGAAACAGGATCCAGACGAGCCGCTCTCGGAGAAGAACCCGTCACATTTCGGTCTGTCTTGTGACCCGTGTTTAGAGCTCGTCTGTAATCTGTGGTTGGAACACACAGACAGTCACAGCCAGCAGCAAAGTGCTACTTTAATACACTGGGGAGGGACGCAAATATACAACTCAAACGTTTGGGAGCTAATACCGTCCTCGACGGCTGAAGGAGGACTCTTTATCCAACCAGAACACAGCCCAGAACCAGAACCAGAACAGTCCAGAACGGACCAGAGAACAAAATCCAACTTAAAGGCACGACTCGCTTCACTGATAAGAACAGTGCAGGACACCCATGATTCACAGCTTTTAGTCATTTATTGTCAAGCATCAGGACAAAGGTTCAGAGGAGTGTCCACGGAAACACCTTCATGGAAACACCTTCATGTCCTCCACAGAAAGTTCTTTAGACTTCCTGCAGGATCCAAATGTCTGAATAAAACCATGTCTCCAGAATAGAAACCTGAGGATTCATTAACCCAAAACTACTAAATGAAACAGCTTAAAAAAAGATGAATTCATGTTTTCATGAATAATATCTCTAACTACTGCTTATGGTTTGTTGAAAGGAACACATGCAGACGGACATGCTGTAAACATGAACGATAACGATTAGCTATTCCTAACGTGTCAAGTTCATTAAAGTGAGTTCAGGAACTAAACTTATATGTTTGTACAATGCTACAAAATGCTACTTCAAATGTATACATGCTAGCATAAATGCTAACATGATGCTTTTATACATGCTAACATGATGCTTTTCATACATGCTAACATGATGCTAGCTACGATACATGCAAACATGGTGCTTTTCATACATGCTAACATGATGCTAACGATACATGCTAACATGATGCTTTTATACACACATGCTAACTTGATGCTAAACATACATGCTAACCATATATGATGCTAACCTTACAATACTAAACCAGTGGTGTTCACAGTCAGTCCTCGAGGGCCGGTGTCTTACATGGTTTCCATCCAGCCTGTTACTGAAGCTCCTTATTGGCCAAACACACCTGATCCAGGTAATCAGCACCAGATAAGACAGGATTTATAGAAGACCAGCAGGAGGCCGGCCCTCGAGGACTCACCATAGACACCCCACTGCTAAACTGATGCTAACCAAACATGCTAACCACACAAGCTAACATGATGCTAACCAAAGAGAGAAATATGCTAACATCTGTAGGTGCTGGTTTATAAGCTGAAGATCTGGAGAACATGTGAAGATGCTGGAATAAACTAACATCATGAAGATAACTCTGTTGACTTTTTTTCCATTGATGTTAGATTCAACACGTATTAATAGGTTAATACGTCCCGTTTGGTAAGCAGGTGTTCAGAGTGAGAATGGGTTTGTGGGCGGAGTAAACACCTGCACAGCTAATTAACTGTTTTTTAAACATTAACTTTCTTCATGGTTCTGCCTCTGTTGGTGTTCTGGGACGTCCTGAGACGCCTGAAAATACCTGAAGCACTTCAGGAGGAACAGGACTGCAGTAAAGGGCGGAGCGGCCGCTGAGGCCCGAGTCCAGCTCATGTGTGACAGATAACCAGCCCGGCCGTGTGCGATAAGGCCGGCCCACTTCCTGTGATAAAAAAAGACCGGCCCCACCCGCCTCATTGACCGAACCCCTCCCTCTGCACACAGGATGTGCATGAGGGCCGCTGCTCAATCGGGACGGAGTCATTATTGTTTAGTCATTGTGATGACAGAATCCCACACGGGGGGGGGGGCATTTCATCTTTAAACGGAGACAAAAGAAGAAAAAAGAGAGAGACCACATGAGTCTAAAGGTCGTGACCCCAGCAAGAGGAGGTAACTGCTTCTCTGAGATGCTGTTTTCACCCCCCCCCCCCCCCCCCCCCCAGACAGGAAGAGGGGGGCAGTTCATTCACAACTATTGACAGTGGAGGGGGGAGGTGTGATCGGCTTCCTGTCCATCACCACAGCCGTGTGGAGCGTTCACATGTTGGGCTGCAGCGGTGAGGGAGAACACGCCACGCCGGCCCACCAATCACGGCGCGGCTCCTGCCAGCGCAGATCAATCAGCCACGAGTCTGACATCCTCTCTGAGAGTGGTCAGCACGGCTCACGCCTTCGCTGCTGATGACTTATAACTTTATCGACAAACACAAAGTGAAATAACCGCTCACACTAAGTATCGGGTTCAGGAAGATGTACGAGAACCTTAAGGTTGCAGCTCATGGGGGGCGGAGCTTTAACACAGGGGGATCAAATCCAAAACACACCTGAGGTCAGGATACACATTCACTGAACACATTAACCCTTCCGCTCTCCTTGGGGTCCAGATGGCTCCAACCACATATTGTTATGCGATTTCTTCCATGACAAATGTGGACGAAGGGGGACAGGATTTTATGTCTGCCATGGACATTAGTGAAACTCCGAAATCAGTGAAAAAAAAAAGTTCAGCGCACTGTCCTGTGGTGTCCAGATGACCCCACTTTTAATGTAAACGAGCTAAGGAGAACGGAAGGGTTAAAACGACATTTTTCAATTTAACATAATTATGAACTAGATATGCAGCATCACTGCGATAATGCTGGTGTGAGTGCTGGAAGCTGAATTCAGCCAATGAAGATGCTGAAACTGATAGATGAAAACCCTGAAACTGATGGATGAAAACGCTGAAACTGATAGATGAAAACCCTGAAACTGAAAGATAAAAATGCTGAAACTGATAGATGAAAACCCTGAAACTGATAGATGAAAATGCTGAAACTGAAAGATGAAAATGCTGAAACTGATAGATGAAAACCCTGAAACTGATGGATGAAAACGCTGAAACTGATAGATGAAAACCCTGAAACTGATAGATGAAAACCCTGAAACTGATGGATGAAAACGCTGAAACTGAAAGATGAAAATGCTGAAACTGATAGATGAAAACCCTGAAACTGAAAGATAAAAATGCTGAAACTGATAGATGAAAACCCTGAAACTGAAAGATAAAAATGCTGAAACTGATAGATGAAAATGCTGAAACTGAAAGATAAAAATGCTGAAACTGATAGATGAAAACCCTGAAACTGATAGATGAGATAGATGAAAATGCTGAAACTGAAAGATGAAAATGCTGAAACTGATAGATGAAAACCCTGAAACTGATAGATGAAAATGCTGAAACTGAAAGATGAAAATGCTGAAACTGATAGATGAAAACCCTGAAACTGATGGATGAAAACGCTGAAACTGATAGATGAAAACCCTGAAACTGAAAGATAAAAATGCTGAAACTGATAGATGAAAACCCTGAAACTGATAGATGAAAACCCTGAAACTGAAAGATAAAAATGCTGAAACTGATAGATGAAAACCCTGAAACTGATAGATGAAAATGCTGAAACTGAAAGATGAAAATGCTGAAACTGATAGATGAAAACCCTGAAACTGATAGATGAAAATGCTGAAACTGATAGATGAAAACCCTGAAACTGAAAGATGAAAATGCTGAAACTGATAGATGAAAACCCTGAAACTGAAAGATAAAAATGCTGAAACTGATAGATGAAAACCCTTGAAACTAAAGATGAAAATGCTGAAACTGATTAGATGAAAAACCCTGAAACTGAAACTGATTGAAAACTGCTGAAAACTGATAGATGAAAATGCTGAAACTGAAAGATGATGAAAACTGAAACTGATGAAAACTGATAGATGAAAACCCTGAAACTGATAGATGAAAACCCTGAAACATGCTGAAACTGAGATGAAAACTGAAACTGAAATGCTGAAACTGATAGATGAAAACCTGAAACTGAAAAATGCTGAAACTGATGAAAAACTGAAACAGAAAAGCTGATAGAAATTGAAAATGCTGAAACTGATAGAAAAATGAGCTCAATGCCAAATTAGCCTAAAAAAATCCCTCAAATTAGCCTAAATAATAGTTATAGAAATATTAGTTAAACGTCAAAACGATCCATGAAAAGCTATGCTGAAACTGAGATGAAAATGCAACCATTTTTTTAACACTTTTTAAAAGTAACTTTTAAATTAGGCTGTACAGTGGTGCAGCGGTTAGCACTCTTGTCTCACAGCAAGAAGGCCCTGGTTCAAGTCCCAGCTCTGGGGGGGTCTGAAAAACATCAACTGGGACCTTTCTGTGTGGGGTTTGCATGTTCTCCCCCCCTCCTTGGTGTGAATGTGAGTGGGATTGAGGCCCTGAGACAGACTGGAGACCTGACCAGGTGAACCCCGCCCTCAGCCACCAGCAGCCGGGTTAGACCACTGCACCCCCGCGACCCCGAAAGGGACAAAGCGGCCAAGATGAGAAGTTTTGGTTTCGCCGCCGACATAAACGGTTTCAGTAAAGTCAGTCTGTGTTCACGTTGCTTTAGGCCCTCAATAGAACTTTTTTTTTTCCCCAGAATTCAACTTTCTGATCTAAACTCATAAAGTGTTTCTGGTTTTAATGGAGCACACCAGCTAACATGAAGGTTCCACCTCCGTGTTTCAGAACTATGTTTTTCCAGACTGACTTTCTCACCGGTTCTTCCAGAAACCGTTTACTGCAAACGTTCAGAGACGCTCATGAAGGCGTCCTGGTGACTGGCAGCACAAGAACACAGATGAAGCTGATTGGCTGAAGGTTTCTCACAGGAAGCTGAGACACCATCACTCGCCTCTCACTGCGTATTCTTAGCTCGACACTTTGGGTCAACCTTGGGCCTTCTGGAGCCGGCGTCCGCGGCGTCCGCGGCGTCCGCGGCGTCGGCGGCTCTGCGCCGCCCTGGTGCTCGAGGTTAACCCGTCAGACGGGATGGTTTTGCATCATCAAACACTGGGAGGTTTCTCTGGTGTAAATATATGTTCTTTACAGCCACACGTGACGCCTGTGGGGGTGGGGTCTATGAGCTGATCTCATCATGAAAACTCAAAGTTTCCTCAAGTTCCTGAAGCAGCAAACGTCCGTCTGTCGCCCACAGAAGTTCTCTGAGCTGAGATTTGACCTGAACGTAGTTTGAAGAGAAACAGACGGTGAGATCATGAAGACTGTTGTGGCGTCCGGCGCTCGGTTAGACCCTCCCATCATCCCAGCGTTCCCAGACGCCTTTTCATGATGATTAGAACAGTTTTGTCAAACACCTGATTCATTCATAGGACAGAGTTCAGCTAAATCTAAGTTGTGGGCGGGACTGTTAGTGTGGAGAGACTCCGCCCCTTCCCCTCCCTTAGAACTCAGAGCAGGGAGCTTGTAGCTCCGCCCAGAGTATTTTCTACCTCACAAATACGATCTTTTTTAAGCAGCATATTTCGCTATTAGAATTAGAATAAAGAAAATCTCAGAAATGAAATGTAAGAATAATAGAAATATCTGAGAATCAGCAGGAAAATGTCCACAGCAGGTTTTTAAAAACACTATTTTAGTTGGAGTCAACATATTTATGCATGAGTTCAGGAAACGAATGTTTTGTGTATATTCTTCACATAAAACTACAAGATATAAAGTTATAAAAAGCTCAATAATGATCATTTTTATGGTATGCTTATTTGAGTTTGTGCATCTTTAGATTTCTGTCTGTTACATAATTTACTCACGTTTGGATTTTTGCTGAGAAGTTTCCATCAGATATAAATAAACCAAAGAAATATTCAACTCAATTCAATTATCTTGTTGTTTTCATTTTGTTTCACTTCTATCCTATCGTTTTGTCATATTTTTTCTGTTGTGTCATTTAAGTTGTATTCAGGTGGAAGGGGGCGTGGCCTTCCAACTAGCTCACTCCTGATTGGCTGGAGTGGAAACAGTTGTTCTGACCAATCACTGCTCTCTGGTTCCAACATGGCGGCATTTGTATGATGATGAAGATGGTGACTGAATTGACTTCATGTTGTTGGAGCCAGTAGTGATGAGTGATGGGGGGGGGGTTAAGTCAAATCTTTAAGATGTTGATGAACAGTTTCAGTTTAGTTTTCATTCTCTGAAACATTTGTGAGTCAATAAGCTGAAAGTCTCCTGGCCAAAATTCATCCGTTTGAGTGGAATTCCTCTCAAACGATTCCGGCCCAAATCCAAGAGAAAATGTTCCGGACGACTAATTCGAGTCTCCAGCCTCAGGATTTAATCAGTAAATGATGCAGACATAACTTTAAGACATAACTAAAGCGTGTTCCGGCGGTCTGGGGGGTTCTCTGGGGTTCTCTGGGGTCCCGACGTGCAGATTTGAGCGAAGTGAGTCAGGAAACCCGGCGGGACCCCGAGCTGAAACCTGAAGCGGCCCCCCCAGAAGTTCACAGAGTTCACTCCCCGAGAGGAGCTTCAGAGCGTGGACGCTCGCCAACACGCCGCGCCGAGAAGTGAATGAAAACTTCAGCTCATGGAGTCAGCTGATGAGCAGAAGCTGCTGCCGTTGTTTGTCCTCCCATATAAACAGGCCCCCCCCCGGGGGGGGGGGGGGGGGGGCAGCCATGAGCCTCTGGAGACACAGGAAACACTGTGGAAAAGCATCTGTTCCACATGATGCTGGGGGGGAATAAACGTGGTCAGAAAAATACTTCAGGCTTTTACTTTGAAAGGGACTGAACTGACATGCTGGTGTTTAGGGAAACGATTGTTCTGCTTCTCCCGGAGACGTTTCAGGTTGGCCTCTAGGTGGCGATGGTGCTAGAGCATTACATGAGAAAAACTGTTTTGGACCACAAATAGTTACTTCAAAAATATTTCATTAAAAGAGTTTAGAAAATTCATATAAAGACGTTCTTTAAGTCAGAATGTATGTTTGGGTCGACCGAACGTTAGCGTTAGCCGTCCTATGGGAAATTCTACATTAGCATCAAGCTAGAGGACTTTAGCTTTATGTGCTAAATGGATTTATATTTTTACGAATCGATTATTGATCTGTTAAGTTTAGATCGATTAATCTATTTTATCAGCTCAGCTGTACTGGTGTTAGCCTGCATGATAAATCGCATACGTATCGTTATCGCGATATAAACCTGCGATACGTGTATCGCTAAGGACGAAGTGAACGGCGATAAAACCTTAAAATGTTTACAGACACGCTAAAACAATCAAACAACAAATTAAGTTTTAAATGAAGCTGTTCACGCATTTGACCAATCACGAGGAGCAATTTTATGTTAGACCCCGCCCCCTCCACAGCAGAGGCTCATTATAAGTATAACTTAGGTTGACTTTTATTGAATAAAACTGTTGTTGTGAGCTGATATAGTTGTTTTTCCAGTTGTTCATAAATCGGATGATCTGTAAATCTTTTAAACCATGTGTTAAAGTCATGGCCCGGAGGGCCGGATCCGGCCCTCCGGGTCCTTTTATCCGGCCCTCCAGATCATTTGATTTCATTGTTATTAATGACCCGATGTTATCTTGTTCTCATTTCTAACTTGTATAATTTGGACAAAATATATTTTTATGGAGAGTAAAATATTGAAAGTTATTTAAAGTTTAAGTTGATTTATTCTGGAATAATATTCCTGCATTTTTATTATTCATAATTATGTTTAAAAGTTACAGTTTTAACGTTTTAAAAAAGCTTCTTGGACCGTTTTAGCATTTACTAAGATTCTTTAGGCTATGTCAGAGTTCAGCTAATATTTTAAAAACGTGGTTTTAGAGTAAATGTGTATCGTGTTGGTTCTGCGACCTGAGGTGTGTTTTGGGTTTTGCCCCGCCCCCATGTGATTGAGTTTGACACACCTGTTATCAAACATTCGACCATTTGAACCATAAAATCTTCTGTAACTAACGTTTTCCTGCCTCCGAACCTCCCGCCGTCTCTTTCTTCAAATCCAGCTCAGATTATGTTTCTCTCCGCCGACCTCAGCTGAATGTCAGCGGATCTCCGGTCCGGTACTGAGTGTGCACATGCTGACCCGGCGGATCGATGCGACCTCTGCTGCACAGCTCCGTCCGTCTGGAGGAGGAACGCCACACTGAAGGTGTGTCTGTGTCTGATTCTGATGAGACCGGAATAGGACCCTGAGGAACTCCTCTGTCTGTCTTTCAGGATTGAGGTTCAGGAAACCCGGATCAGCTGGTTTTCAGAACACCTGGACCCACAAATCCACTTCAGCGTTCATCAGAATTCACCTCTGATGGTTCTGTTCACATGTGCCATTTGACACGCCTTCAACAACACGCTAAAACGCATTTTTGGACACGCCATTCACACTGTACAGGCAGGGAGGGGCTTCTTCTTCTTCCATGTCCACCACCTCCAGCTGGAGGTCTGCTGGGTCAGAGTCCGTCTCCCTCAGACATTCTCCTCAGCTCTATTCCGATAAATGATCAGTTTTTAACCGTTGACACTTCTGTGACATGAAAGGAACGCCGTCCATACTTTATCAAATCGGAGTCTCTGATTGGTCAAAGTCTGACCTTCACATTCAACACGTTGAAAAGTGAAACCGCTCCTTCCTGCATGTTTACATCAGAGTGGGCGGGACTAGTGACGCATAACAACCACACCCACCTTCTCCTTCCCTTTGCTGAGAGCTCTCTGTTTACACTCTCTCCTGCTAGCTTACAGCCCCTCACACGAGCTAACGTTATCCAGCCGTAAGACGTTCCTGGATCTGCAGTGTGATGATCAGAAAGGGGCGGAGCATGGAGCAGGTAGCCCCGCCCAGCATATCCTCTTTTCATCTGCGCAGATTTGGGGGGGGGGGGGGGTGTCCAGAACCCCCGCGGGTCTGTTTCCCCAAAGATCTGAGAGGAGCCGCCAGCAGGATCCGCTGTGGGGGAGGGGGAGGGGGAGGGGGCCTCCTGCTTCCGGCCTCGGCTGGCTGGGACCGCGCGCGCGCCCGCGACCAGCCCAGCAGACATGAATGGAGGCGCGCGGAAGGTTAGCAGGCTTTTATGAATGAGGCCGCGTCACGCCGCCGCGCGCAGACACCCCCCTCCCCCTCCCCCGCGGGGCTGGCGCTTCCGGCCCGCGCGGGGGCTCCGGTTGCCCAATTCCCGCTCCGACCGTCCTCCGGTCCCGGAGCCGTACGCGCGCGGCCCCGCCTCGGCGCGCGAGGCGTTCGGCGCGCGCACAGCTCCCGTCTGCGCCGCTTTTATGAATGAGCGGCGGGTTATGAGAGCGCGATGGCGGCGCGGATCCACATCCGGTCAGACTTCCGCTCCGAACGCGCAGATGTGTCCGAGCGCCGCACGCGCGCGCGCGGGGGCGGCTGGCGGGCACGCGGCCGCTTTCCTTTTCCCTCTGCCCCTGGCGGACCCTCACGCGCCGCGTGCGCGGCTGTTTGTGGAAGGTGGAACTGGCGCGCGCGCGCGTGCGTGCGCTGCAACAGGGCCGCTCTCAGATCCTTTCAGAGAATGTTTCCGATCCACCCACGCCCCCCCCCTTCCCTGTTGTCTGAAGAGAAGGGGGGGGGAGTTCAAAAACAACCAAAATACCCCCCCCCCCCCCCCCCGTGCATTTCTCCACAGCAGCATCAAGTTGCAGAGCGACTTTCAGGCTGCACATTCCACCCCCCACCCCCCCACAATCGGCTCCAACTTGTGGACGAACCGGAGACCGGGAACCGGGAACCGGGAACCGGAGCGCGGGACGCGGGACTCACTCGTTCGGGAGGCCGTCTTCTATCATGTTTCCGTTTCACCTCAGGACCCGGAGCGCGGCGGCGGCATTCTCTTCTCTCGTCATTCCGTCTCCGCGGCTCCGTGTCCGATCCCGCATGAATCCCCGCCGCTGCCGCCGCCGCCTTTGTGCGCGCGCGGCGCTCTCCGCCTCCCTCCCGCCGCTCGGATCCTCCACGCGTGGATCGCCTCCGTCCTATGACTTCGACGCCCCCATCAGCGGGAAAGCTTCGACTGACAGTTTCAGGCTGGCGATTTCCACTCTCCTCGTGCGCACACACACGCGCGCGCACGCGCCCCGCTCGTGCTGTGGAGGCCAAAGCGCTCCGAGTCGTGCGTGATCAGGAGAGGAGCGCGTCCGCCGTCGCCGCTGGAGGGGTGGCCCCGCTAGAGCCCCATCGCTCTACTCCATGTTGGATCGAGGGGGGGGGGGAGGGGGGCGCTGGGCGGAAGCGGTGACGTCGGTCTTCATTTTGGTGGAGGGCCCGCGATGGCCCCTAAAAAGAAGGAACCCCCCACCACCACCGCCACACTCGCGCACGCGCTCTGACCCCCCGCTCGTGACCTGACGTGGTCGTTCCTGAGGCTCCAGATCCAGATCCAGATCCAGATCCAGATCCAGATCCAGATCCAGATCCAGATCCAGATCCAGGATCTTCTCCCTCCGCTGATCCGCAGCGCTGAGCTCTTTAGCGCTGATTGATCCGCTCAATAGCGGGAAGTTAGATGATTAGCCCCCCCCCCCCCCCCCCCCCCCCAACAGCTGCCAGCATTGTTTTCAGGATCATGAATGGGGGGGTTGTAGAAATGTTGCGCTGCGTCGCCCTCTGGTGGAGACTCGAGGTTCCTACAGCTGACACAGTGACTGTATAATGTCTGTATAATAACAATATTATTTAAAGGGTCACCAAACAAAAGGGGGCGGGGCTAGTGGGGCCAGGCTGAGCGGTGGAGGTGTGGCTTGGTGGTTTATCTTTCTGTTCTATTAAAAACATGGAGACAGGTGCAAGTTTCTGCTCAGAACTTTCTGTGGAGGTCCAGGACTCTCTACTCATGATCCAGAACCAAAATGTTCTGACCAGCAGCAGAGTGTTGTGCAGCTGTTGCTCTGTTTACAGATGAGTTTTTAGAGAGAATATAAATGTAAATCCACCACAACATCAATCATTTTCTCAGCTTTAACTCGAGCCGTGTTTGTGAAAATCTGTTAAAAATGAGAGAGCTAGAAAACAAATGATCCACAAACAATCAGACAATCTCATCCGAATTTCTTTGAAAGATATTTTTTCTTTTCATCAGTTACTCAACTTATAAACTGACCAATCAGGTGCCTCAGTCAAAGCATGTGACTCCCACCTCAAACGTTTGATTGACAGATTTCTCTGAGCTGCTTTCAGTGGGAGGGGTGGGACTTCGAACAAGCTCACTCCTGATTGGTGACAGTAGTTCCTCTAAACCAGAGGTGTCAAACATACGGCCCGCGGGCCGTATCCGGCCCGCTAGATGATTTAATCCGGCCCAAATATGAAGAAAAAAATATATAAGAATTTTCAAAAAAGAAAGCAAGTTTCTAGCCCATTCCTGTGGCGAGTTATGGTTCTTTAAAGAAGTGGATGCAATGCGCAATTTAACCACTAGGGGGAGCAAATGAAACTAAAAAGATCAAGAAATTAACATTAACCCCCAAAATATTTAACAAACTGTTTTTACAACATAAAACGACAGTTTTGGGTGTAATTTCATAAAAACCACTAAACTAAATTTAGTCAACAAACTAATCAACATATTTTTGACTGAAATGCAAAGAAAATTTCAGGTGAAATTCCCAGATTCCTCATTTGGGCCACAAATATATAGAGGAACATGACAGACCTCACAGCTCCATGATGTTTTTGTCCAAAGACTAAAAATAAAGGCCATATTTTGCTTTTAATTCAATAAAATATCAGTTCCCGAACATAAACTTTTATTTTATCACGTTGATCTCACAGCTGCACAGCAGGACGTCTGAGGGCGTCCGTCGGTTCCTGAGGGTTCATTTAGTTTGATTTTTCATTGATTAAAACATTTATATTTTTTCCGTAGCCCCTTTTTAGTTTACTATTGGGATTGCTTTAATGTCAGATGTAAAACATTCAGTCTGTATAAATTAAATAAACCTTTTTTTTTTTTTTTTAGTGAAATCCATTTTATTTGAAATACTTTGGACTCAGTAAATAAAAATGTAATAATAAGTGATTAGACTACTAGGTTGTTTGAAACAGTTTTGCAACTAAAAATAAACAAACAAAAAATAAATCTAAAGATAACACGTTAAACAAAGGTTATTTTGCTGTTATGTTTCTGGCCCGGCCCACTTGAGATCAGACGGGTTGATTGCGGCCCCAGAACCAAAATGAGTTTGACATCCCTGCTCTAAACATTCGACTAATCGCCGTCGACGAGCTTCAATATGGCGGCAGACGTACCAGGAAGTGACGGCGAAGGATCTGACCTGATTTGGCGAGGGTGGCGGCCTCCTGCTCTGCTCTCTGCTGGCTGGTGGGGCTCCAGAAGCAGCTGCAGGTACCGGCTGTCCACGTGAACCTGTGGAGCGATCATTAAAGAATAATAAAAAAATCTAAAAAAAAACTTCTAAATAATCCTTTTTATGAATGTTTTTTTTTTTTTAAGAATCCCTCCAAACCTTTCAAAGTAAAAGCACGTCTTTCCTTGTTTCCCTCCACAGTAATGATGGAATTCTGGCTCTTCTCATAGATTCAGTTCTTTTCCATTAACTATCCAGATTTTCCAGCTACCAAATGGTTTTTTAAATTGTTTTTCGCTTTATTTACTTTATTATAAACTACTTTATAAGATTGTGCACAAAGTCCAGAATGTAAACATGTTTTCATTCATTTAAAGAGTAAATTATGTTTATGTTGTTATTCATCCCTTCCAGATAGAATGCACCCCCCACCATTTGAGAAAGGCTGCTTTAACCCAATGCATCATGGGGGATGTAGTGCATTCACTCGTGTGGATTCCAGATATCCTCACGTTTCTGAGCTTCATTCTTTTGTTCACTTCTTAAACGGTCTGATCCGGATCCTGCAGGAACACGAGCTTCAGCTGCTGGTTCTGTTAGAACCGACAGACTTTATGAGCCGAAGAGGAACAGGGAAGTGAGGACGATAACCACTTCTGATTGGTCAGATTGATGACATGTGATCGAGCCTCCAACAATGATTGGTGGAGACCGTTGAAGGGGGCGGGACTTTTCTTAAAGCCGAGCTTGCGGTCAGATTATTCTGATTAAAGAGTCATTTATAGAAACATTTCTTTTACAATCTTGCAGATTCCAAACTATCCACCAGAGTTAAATCAGGGAAGTTTGGATGAACTCAGAGTAGATTCCCTGTTGATGGTAAATGTTTTACATGAGTGAAAATGGGTTATTACCGCGGTACAGCTGACCATCTCCCGACACACCGGTTGAAACACACTGATGTAGTTTGATTCATTTGATGAGATCCATGACGAGTTAAGATGTGAGAGTTCAGACAGTTGAACCGTACATGTGAACGCTGCTCACCACTGAGTTTCTCTGTTTGCTCAGACGCACAGGAAATTAAAGGACGTTGTTTACTCCCTAAATAGTTTTCTGTGGGTCAGAGGTGTAAAATAATTGTTAAAAACAACATCTTTTCAAATCAGATGTCTTTGACAACAGCTGTAATGTGTAAACAAGATAATTTAGAATTTAAGTGGTTTTTTTTTAGCTGTTTCAATTTTTCTCTTTAGAATAATTTGTTTTAGAGTTTTTATGTTGGTTTATCTTTTTTCATTTATTTCATTTTACATTTTTAAAAAGCTAATTACCATCACAAAATTGGATGAACCTAAAAACATGGAAATCCTCATATTGGCAATGAGAGTTATTAATAAACCTTTACGTAACCAGCAAAGTTCTTATTTACAATAACGACCTGGAAAGAGAGTGACCAAAATACTTTCAGGTCATCACAAGGCTTTGAAGTCAAAGCCTTCAAGTCAAGGGAGGGATTACCATAGTGTGATGTCATCAGTGACATCATTAGACATCACTTCATTTAGAGGACCCTGGATTCACATCCTCCCGTCAGATCAGTTCATTTCTGCTCCTCAAGCAAAGACAAAGGCAAGAAACTGAGATCCCAGCAAGAGCAAACACTTTTTAAAAATTAATAACATAATTTTTAAGTTTGTAGACCCAAGTCTCCACATTTTTCTACAGTTGGTGTCACGTTTGAACCACTTTTACTGGAAACTAACACTCAGCAGCTTAGTATAAAACAGCATGAAAATGGTTCTCAAAAACTTTTTCAACTTTTTCAAGAACACCAGGAAATTCAGATGCATCAAATTTAACAATAAACTAGAACATTTTACCAGAGAGCAGGAAATAGAAGAAGATCTTACCAAGGAATACATGGGACCATCAAGAGGCACCGAATTCCCCGCTAAAGAATCCAAAAAAGAGGATTCTTAGTTGAATGCTCTGAATCTCAGTCTCTGAAACTGAGAAACGTAGCACTCTATGCTCTCTTCAAAAGGAAAAACGTAGAAATTGATCAGCCAATTAGGAGATCAAGAAGCAAATTGGAACTGAAAATACAGAATGATGCAATGGTCAAGGAAACTGAAAGGCTTCAGGACAACCTTTCTACTTTGTCAAAGCAGAAAGACAAACTTGTCACTGTAAAAGCCAAACAAATATCTGCCCAAAAGCCAAAACGTTTAGTAAGGAAACCCCGACTGCAGCTAAAAAGGAAGCTAACCAACAAAGACTTAAGGAACTTGAAAGAGGATGGAAATATTTCGGAAAGATTAACCAAAAATCTGCTAATCGGAAACGTCAAGTTCCTTCAGTGAGATTCCAAGGACTGAAACGGCAAAGACGTGTTGTAAGGAAGCCTCTGACCGCAGCTGAAAATATAGCTCTCCAAAAGAAAAAGAAGGAACTTGAAAAGGGATGTCAGTGTTTTGGTAGGATTCACCCGAAATCTGAAGTTTGCAAACGTCAAGTTCCCTCAGTTAGATTCCAAGGACTGAAACGGCCAAAACCTGCAGTGAAGAAGCCTCTGACCGCAGCTGAAAAGGAAGCTGACCAGCAGAGACTGAAGGAACTTGAAAGAGGATGGAAGTGATCCGTACATCCACAGAGGTTGTCATAGTTTTACCATTTCCTTACTCAGGTGTGTTCATGTTCTGATTGACTGCACTTGATGATTATTGTAGCTTGTGCTATGTGACTAGATGTTATTAGTTGTAGTTAAATTTAGAATGATGATATGATGGGAACAGGACGACACGTTGGTTTGTTGGGTCGACTTTATTACCTGACAGACCCGTGTCTGTGTGGGTTTTCTCCGAGAACTTCGGTTCCCCCCTCTTAGGTTACAAGGATTTTTAGGTTTAAACAAAATGGGATGACACGATCTCTTGGGCTGACTTTGTTGCCAGAGGACGGTGCATTGGTTTCCTGGGTGACACAAAATGATTACCCACAAATTAAAAAGGGTTGAGCAAGCCAGTGGGTTTTCTCCAAATACTTTGGTTTTCCCAATCAAATTATTACTGATTGGCTTTAAAAAAACTTTTTCCTCTCCGTGAATCGCCACCTTACCGTGGTGGAGAGGTTCGAGTGCCTGTTACTATTATGATAGTGTATCTCCTGGGACAGGAAGGACTAAGAGCGATTCAAACACGCACACGTGTACACACACGCAGCTACAAGATGGCGGAGTAGACCCAGCTGCTGCTTGAAACTCCCCCTGATAATCTAAAGTAAAGTTTGTTCTTCTTCTACCTGCTTGTGGCTCCAAGTAAGATGAAAAAAGGTCCTAAAAACCTGGTTCGTCTGCATTCAGAGGACGCCAACGCCGCATCAAGCGATCTGACGATGGCATCTCTTGAAATCTACTCTGCAAGGTTAAAGACTCACATGTTCTCAGCTGCATTTAGCATGTGTTCAAAAGTTTACATCTGCACTGGTTATCTATCCTTGTTTTAAATTAAGTTCTTGTTAATTTTATTTTAATGACCAATTATTCATGTATTCATTTATTTGACAGTGACATTGCACATTAAAAAGGATTGCTGCCAATCACATCTTTACTCATTTTTTTGATTTGTTTATTTTATGTTTTATGTAAAGCTTTGAATTGTCTGTACATGAATTGTGTTATACTAATAAACTTGCCTCGCAATAGTTCTTCACTGAAGCTGACAGTCGCTCAAAGGATCTCTTTGAACGACTGGAGAATCAACGTGACACTTGATAAACATTCAGATGATTTGGAACATCAATGAAAGGTCACCTCCTCTATTCAGACGCAGCCGAAACAAGTGGAAGTTTCCTTCACTGACAACAACTGATGTCTAAAAAAGTCTGGAGGAGAAGAGGACTTTGATGGAAGACCATAGCAGAAGAATGATGAACTTGAAAGAATGTCTGGAAAAGGATGATGTGTTATCCAACCTGAAAAGCTGTCTTCTCAATGCCAGGACTCACTCAGCCATGTCCTCCTCCGACCACCAGAGGGACCCCTCTCCTGAGTACTAATCATCTGAAGATCACCTTCCTTACTGCAC
The DNA here is from genome assembly GCA_003999625.1 of Oryzias javanicus. Taxonomy (NCBI): domain Eukaryota; kingdom Metazoa; phylum Chordata; class Actinopteri; order Beloniformes; family Adrianichthyidae; genus Oryzias; species Oryzias javanicus. The sequence continues at coordinate 9,463,496 of CM012451.1, read as the reverse complement.
CTCCCATCAGCCAGCGCTGCAGACTTCTGCATGCACAGCTGATCCTCATCAGAACCACCAGCATCTACATCCACTCCAGCGTGAAGTCTTGATCGTGTTGATCTGAGCTCGGTCTCCTTGTTTACGTCTATTTTTGACCCACGCCCTGTCGTTTGTCCGTTCTCCTGCCTCGCCTTTCTGTTTTTGACCATTGCATGGCTTTTTGATTCTGTCAATGTCTTGCTCCGTTCCATTAAACCGTTTGAAAATGGAGCCTCTTCGTCACCCCCAAACGGTTCCCTGACCATCCTTAAGTGATGAGAGTGCATCATATGGGACCTCCTCGCAGGAACCGTCTACGCCTCTCTGATCGGGACAGGATCTCATGTGTGTATATGTGTGTTTGTTTGTAAGTCAGGGGATCCTGTATTCACTGTACCCTAATAATCCTTTACATCTCTTATCACCTTAAATTATGCACAATGGTCTTCATGTAAATATACAAAGCTTATTTTTAAATGCATTTACGGTGACCTTCCTTTTTGTTTGAAATGATAATTAGTTCCTTCTAGTTCCTAATAAAACTTATGCCATAATAACCAGGAATTCTTCTCTGTTCTGAGACATAGAGAACAATCCAGGAAAGATGCTTTTTGTGTTAATTCTTCCAATGACTGCAACAATCTTCCTTTATCTAAACGCTCCATTCCATCTGTTTCATTCTTTAAGAAAGTTCCTTTAATTCATCTCACACACTTGTGTTTGTTTTTAAATTCTAATTTTTTATCACTCTCTTATCGTCTCTACTTTGGCTTTCATTAACGTTCTGTGGGTTGGTTGTTTTTTTCAGTTATATTTTGTATAATTTTTTTGGAAATGTGTTAATTTAAACTTTCTAAAACGTTATGTTGGGCAGGGCTGGATATGAGAGTATGTATGTTTATTTAATCTTTGTTTGTACTGTTTTGTTTGACTCTTACTGTTATTTATTTCTGGAGATAGAGGACCTCCTTGAAAACGAGATGTTCCATTTTTTAGGGGTTTATCCTTCCACTCTAGTTTAAATGTGTGAATAAAGAAATAAAACACACACAACATCCATTGGGTAAACAGTCAGCTTTGAGCTTTATTTTTTGCTCTAAAAACCAAATGTTTTGTGTTCTTTATTTTTGGATTTTGTATAAGATTTTAATGAAAACTGTTTTTTTTTTAAATCCCCTCTGGTACTTTTTGCCGTAGACTAACTCTAAAACACAAGTGTAAAGTTTTACATAGAAATATCCAGATACATTGAAAACAACTTAACATAATTAGGACCGATATTTAAATTTACACTTTATCATTTACTCTATTACTTGCAAAACACAATTTATTTCATTAAAAATATTTATGTACAAAACATATTTTTAAAAATATTGAAGTTTGTGAACCTTAATAGATATTTGTTCAGGGAAAATGAACCATAGAAAATAATATAAATCATTATTTTTTTAAGCTAAATTTCTGCATAAAAAATGAACCTAAAAAGTATTTTATTTTTCCTCAGAATCCAGCCTTTTTTTTTTTTTTTTTTTTAAAAAAGCTCAATTATAGACATAGTTTTATGAAATATAAGTTTTTCCAAACACATTTTATGAAATTGAACCTACAGATATTTAGGAATGAATCAGTTTTTATTCGAGCAAAAATATTGACAAAAAAAACAAGATGACGTTTATACTTCAAATACAAAAAAAAAATTTTTTTTTGAAAAATAAAAACATTTCAAATACTTTTAACCTCACTGTAACACAATTGTAATAGTCTGTTTCTTTCATTTTAATCACCGTCCCTAACGTCTTATTTTGAAGTTCCTCTCTGCATTCAAAGCCACGTTAGCCACGCCCACATGAAGGCCTGCGATAATCACGCAGATGACGAGCTTCTCTGAGACTGAGCTGCTTCGGTTTGATTAGTTTATCCACCTAAAATAAAATAAAATAAAAACATGTTAAAAAAATGTTTAGACTTTTAGAAGACCAAGAGGAGCACGCGACCCGGAAAAAGGAACGTTTGGGCGGCAATTTGGCCACGGAGCTTTGGCTGATATCGCGAGATCAAGACACTGAAGACCGTTCAGGCGCGTGCACCTAGCTTAAAAACTCGTTTCAAACGCCTTTTTTAAATGGAAAATGTTTTATTAGAATTCATTAAAAACATTTTTTTTCTTCATTTTCGAGGTTTACCAACAGCAACATTCAGGTAAGTTCATATTTGTTTTAGTTCATATTTATCGACTGATTTAAAAAAAAATCAATTCAAAACCCCAAAGAACCAATTTCTTTAAAAATAAAATTATTTGTAAAATACCACAAACCAGGTAAAGCACAGGAAGCATTTCTGATGGTTTTCTGTTGCACCGATGTCACTATAGGTTTGTATGGATTAAAATGAGAAAATATAAATTATTTCCTATGATCCATCTTTATAAACTTTGTTGTGATTAAACGTTATTTTGTCAAAGCTGTTTTAGAAAACATTCATTCATTCATCCTTTCGGGCGGCGGTGTTGCTGGAGCCTAACCCTGCTACTGATGGGTGAAGGCGGGGTTCACCTGGACAGGTGACCAGTCTGTTACTGGGCCTCAGTCACTCTTAGGGACAATCGAGGACCACTGAACCTATGAAGCATTTCTTTGGGAGGCCTCGGTGAAAGCTCATGCATGGACGGGGAGAACATGCAAACTCCACACTGAAAGGTCTCAGTTGGTGGATCTGTTTCAGGTCCTCCAGCCGGGATTTGAACCGAAGCCTTCATGCTCAAGAGTGTTGACCACTGCACCACTGAGCACCGTTTTAGAAAATAGTGAACAGAATTCTCATTTAAAGACTTAAGAAGTAAGAGTAGTTACACGTCTGCCAGAGAGCTCTAGTTTATAAAGAACCTCAGAAGCAAAAACCTTCTGAAAATGACGTCTGAAGACATGAAGTGAATGTGGACATACATCTGTCTGCAACATCTCGAGGCCGTCGGCAGCATTCCAGCCAGAGACACATCCTCTTTTATTTTGAAAGGCCCATATTCTAATTGATGAGTCATTTTGAATATTTTCTTGTTTTTCTGAAAATGTTTCAATAAAACTTTATTGATAAGAAAAACATTTCAATAAGCAGAGAGTTTTGGGTGAACATCAGAGATTCATCAGACATTGATAGGTTCTGTTCTGACAGGATCTGGTTCTTCTCAAATTTCCATGTTTGTTGGACTGAAATGATTCTGATAAATAAACACATTTCCTGAAAACGGCACAAATTAAGATAGAATTCTGTGTTCCTACAAACTTCAGTCAGTCTGCAGACGGCATCTGTAAGCTGCAGATTCAGAACCACACTGTTTGGACCAGAACCAGGAGAACGGACCTCTGCCCTCCGGTTCTGACACAGACGGTTTAAAGTCTCGCTTAATGCATTATGATGCTGCTTTAGCCAAGATGAAACCACCTGTTGTCTTCTAGACATAGTTTCTGCAGAGCAATAGATTATTTCAATGTTCGATCGGTTCGTGCGGCGGCTGGATGTAAAACACATCTTAACCATCATCAGCTTTAAATTTGAAGAGTTTAAGCTAAATGCTAAGAAAATAAAGACGATAGTTTATTAATCCTTTAATGAATTATGCAGCTTTTCTTTTTAATTTGTTTCTGGCATTAAATGAAATCAAATGAGGCGATCTGAATCAACTACAGAAAACTTAATAAAAGACTGCAATTCTTTTTAAAGCTTTAAAACATATATTTAATAAAACGTGAATAAAGTATTTCAAAAGCTATTTTCAGATAATAACACACTCAAAAAAATATTTGCTCACTGAGACCCATTTATAAAAGCAAAACACTAAAGATATTCCTGCACATAAAAACACAGACTCTCATATAAACAAAGAACAAAAGAGGAGAAATGTATATTTTTTAAAAAGTGAGAAAAGCAGCAGATGTTAGAATGTACTGCAGTACTTTCATTCTTTACATACATCACTGCACACGTGCAGACCATAATGACATCATCTTTCTCAGTTTGAATCTGTTTCTTCTTTAATCTTGTGTTTGCTTCTCTGTTTGTTCCGTTTTTCTGACTTCAAGTTATCAGAATCTTCGGACCGGATGACGGGATCGCGGCGCCAGACAGGAATGAAGTTTACAATGTAAACTCAACCGGACTCAGAATCGGCGCCGCCTTCACGCCGTTTGGCTCAAAGATCAGATTCTGAAACGTTCATGTGCAGACGGAGGAACTGTAGACACGGATCTGCTGCAGATCTTCTGCTGCTCATCATTGACGATCCGTTAAACCGCCAGAGAGCTAGCTGTGTTAGCGCAGATGTTAGCTTAGCTAGACGAAGCTCTCCGTTCAGTTTCTGCATCACAAATACAATCTTTTTTTTAAAAAAAAGCTTTTTTAAATGTATTTATCTGCTTCTGATTCCCATCAATTGGAATGAAGAAGTCCTCAGAAACGGGATGATGTCGTCCATCATCAGGAAAAGGCCACAAGAACATCAGAGTGGGTCTTTAAATTAAGGGTTTTTTTAGCTGCTGCTGGATTTTCACTAAATGATGTTGGAGTTAAAAAACTGATCAGATCTATCTGTGGGGACAAATCCCAGAAGATCTTAGCTGTAGAACCTCGGGTCACAACCAGACTGGGTCAACAGCTTCCTGAAGTCCATCTTTATCCGTGTTTAAGCTCAGATCATGGAACATGGATTTGCCATGAATTCATGTTTGATGTAAACATTTACATCATAAAAAAACATGCAGAAATGTTTTGAGTGTCATCTCACGTCTGGGCTTTCAGCAGGAACGTCTCTGTTCTCTTCAGTTTTCCTTCAACCAAGCAGAACAAAGAGCGCCTCTCAGTCTGCAGCTTTGGGATAAAAACATAAACACCTTATTTTGCCCCTTCAGGCATATGCCCTGCTGTAGACTAATGACCCCAGAGCAGACACACAGCCCCCCGTTTAACCCCTCTCTCATGTTAAGTGTGTGGGATCAAACCGTGATGAGTTTTTTTTGTCGAGCGCAGAGGGAGACAAATCCTCACAAACTGCTCAGAAGGTTTTTTCTCTCTTTTAGAGAAACATATTCATATTTCTGATGGATTTTTCTGGCTGCTTTTCTTTGTAAAACTTGAAATGTAGTTTTGATCTTTTATCCTGTAATAGTATGAAGGATACTCAGTATTATTATAGGTTTCTGGTTTAAACTCCTCCACACATTCAGATGTTTCAGCCACGCTTGTATTTAATTTATCAGTTCAGTCAGTCGCTGTTACAAGATTTCTGCTTGTTTTTTTTTTTTTTAGTTGTCTTCCTTTAGCTGGTTTTTAAAATATCATGTTGTTTTTTGCTGTTTTGTAAGTTTTACCTAAACGTTTTAAATCCTTTAAAATGTTCTGTAAAAACCAAGAAGTTCAGCTAATTTTTTAGATCATTTAGACGCAAACCAGCAGAGACACTTTGTGTTGTGGCTTGACTGGCATGTTTTCTTCATAAAAAATCTTTTTCAAACAGCATTTTTTTGGCTGCTCCTGATTCACATCGATTTGAATATAGAACATTTTTTTTAAGATAAACTTTCTTAATCTATGTTTTCCTTCATAAGAGAAATGCTGCAAGGACATGTTAAAAACACAAAAAAACCACAATTTAAATCAGAGTTCCACGTTAAAACAGAATCTAGTTGGTTATAAAGCAGTGCCGGGTCAGTAAAAGTGGGCGTGGCTTTGGTGTTCAGTGTTTTGTATTAATCACTGACAGCAACAAACATCTGGACGTTAAAAAGCTTAAAGAGCAAAGTGTGAACGGACCTTCAGGTCTTCAGAGCTGTATCGTGTCTCGTCGAGCTGGTTCCATTTCTTCTTTTGTTTTTAAAACGATGTGGAGGTCAGCGCTGGGGTCATCCGTGTTTAGTCTGTGGGTGAACACGCCGTTCACCTTGATTTATAACTCTGCCTTCTCGGTTCTGGACCTTCAGGTTTCTGTCAAAACACGCCGCTCATGTGAAATCACAGCTAATCAGGTCTAAACTCTCCAGTCCATCTAAATCTGAGCGGTGATTCTAGTAAATCCATGTGGATTTGATGTTTTTACTGTTTCAGATCACAGATCTGATCTCAGACAGCCTCTCCCCTCGTGGGCCCGGCAGGACCAGTACTGGTTCTGTACAGCAGGCTTCCCGTCGCCGGCCTCAGCTCCGGTCGCTGAGCGTTCGACCGCCTTTTCCCCGCAGAGACACACACGAGACTCCGCCTCTTTGATAAACACGGAGCCGTCACATGGAATTAGGACTCATGCGATGGTATGATGTACAGTCCTGTTACTGGACGGCAGCCCTGGGGTGAGGGGGGGTGGGGCGGGGGGGTCATTGTGTTTAGTTTGCTCCATTATTGTCTTCAAACCTTTAAAACTGCATCTGTGCAGAGTAGGGCTGCCACGGTTAGTCGACTAATCGACTATTAAAATAGTCGACAACTAATTTAATAGTCGATTAGTCGTTACTTTATAATATATGGAGTCAGGCTGTAGTAAAGTTGAAAGTTATAATGACATTCTGCAGCTTTTTAGACTATTTTGGCATTTATTAAGGATTTTCAGGCTATTTTGGAGTTTAGCTAATATTTTAGCTTCATGCTAGCTATTTTGGCTAATTTAGGCTTTTTCAGTTTTTTAGGCTAATTTGGAATTAAGATAATATTTCAGCTACATATTAGCTCTTTTGGCTAATTTAGGATTTTTTCAGTTTTGTAGGCAAATTTGGAGTTTAGCTAATATTTCATTTACATGTTAGCTAGCTAATTCTAATGTTTACAGTTTTTTAGGCTAATTTGGAGTTTTTCTATTATTCCAGCTACATGCTAGCTATTTTGGCTAATTTGGGATTTTTACAGTTTTTTAGGGCTAATTTGGAGTTTAGCTAATATTTCAGCTACATGTTAGCTATTTTGGCTAATTTGGGATTTTTACAGTTTTTTAGGCTAATTTGGAGTTTTGCTATGTCTTCAGCTACATGCTAGCTATTTTGACTAATTTGGAATTTTTACAGTTTTTTTAGACTAATTTGGAGTTTAGCTAATATTTCAGCTACATGTTTAGCTATTTTGGCTAATTTGGGATTTTACAGTTTTTTAGGCTAATTTGGAGTTTTTGCTATGTCTTCAGCTACTTGCTAGCTATTTTGACTAATTTGGAATTTTTTACAGTTTTTTAGACTAATTTGGAGTTTAGCTAATATTTCAGCTACATGCTAGTGATTTTAGCTTATTTAGGATTTTTTTGTTTTAAAGCTAATCATATTTCAGATTTTCTTTACATCCACTTTGTCCATGATCCGATTAGTCGACTAATCGGAAAAATTCATCGATGATTAGTCGACTATTAAAATAATCGTTTGTGGCAGCCCTATTGCAGAGCAGCAGAGCAAACGGCGTCCATGATCCCGCCTCTCCTCTGCACCCCCCCCATCCTCTAAACACGGACATTTGTTCATGTCAGATCCCACATGAACAGCGTTTCCACGTCTGGAAACAAACCCGCTGGCGTGATCTGAGCTCGCTCTCCGAGGGTCCGGAGAGCAGGACTCGAACCCGAGTCCATCAGTGGGGGGGGGGGTGAAAACACTGCAAATATGGAGAATCAAAAATACAAATATTGATTCCCTGAAGTTACATTGAAGTAACAGGAGCTCATTAAAGATTCCCTCCAATGAAAACGCTGTTTTGATCATGTTCTTGTAGCGCTTTCATGATGGAGGACAAACATAAAATCATTTAAGATTAAATCTGGATTTGAAGATTTCTTTTTTTTTTTAAATTTCATTGGATCAGGAGCAGATCAAACCAGTGGCTTGAAAAAGCTCAAGTTCCTGATCCAGCTACTGCAGTGGGCAGAGCCAAAGTCTCCCTTCTCTGCTACAACTTGGATGCATCTGATTGCAGACAAACAAACGTCTGATCTGGAATCCAGATCAGAACCGTTTTGTTGCTACGCTAATGTTAGCTTAGGCTTGTGAGGAGAATTAAACTTAGCAGGAGGGAGTGTTAGCAAAAGGGGAAAATGATGGGAAATGAGCCGAGGCTAACTCCAACAGTTCTGCTCACAACCTCCTGCCGCTCTGCAGAGGTTTTCAGACCAAAGGGAACGAATATAGTTGGAGTGGGATGTTAATGTGTCACTCGGGATGATCCGATCATTTGATCAGGGCTCAATCATCGGGTTGATCACTTTATTGAAAATGAGATGTTTTCTCCCGTTCACAGTAGGGCTGTCACAAACGATTATTTTAATAGTCGACTAATCACCGATTATTTTTTCCGATTAGTCGACTAATCTGTTCATGGCCAAAGTGGATGTAAAGATGCTGAAGTTGATAACCAGCTAAAATATTAGTTAAATGCCAAATTAGCTAAAAAATAAAAAGAGCCAAAGTTAGCCTAAATAGCTAGCATGCTGCTGAAATATTAGCTAAACTCCAAATTAGCCATAAAAAAACAGAAAAATCCTATATTAGCCAAAACAGCTAGGATATAGCTGAAATATAAGCTAAACTCAAAAATTGCCTAAAAAACGTAAAAAAGCTAAAGTTAGCCGAAATAGCTAGCATGCTGCTGAAATATTAGCTAAACTCCAAAATAGCCTAAAAAAACCTTAATAAATGCCAAAATATTCCAAAAAGCTAGCAGAATGCTATTATAACTTTCAACTTTACTACAATCTGACTTCATACAATATAAAGTAACGACTAATCGACTATTAAATTAGTCGTCGATTATTTTAATAGTCGATTAGTCATCGATTAGTCGACTAATCGTGGCAGCCCTATTCACAGATGGAACATTTCATTTGTTCATATTATGTTCAGAACTTTATCATTCATATTCCTCATGACTCTTCAGAGTCTGCACGTCATGAACGGATCAGGTTCTGAGACGGTTCAGTGAGGACACATTCAGACTCTCTCTCCTCATAATCATTTTTATTAGAGCTCCTCATGATAAACCTTCATTACTCTCAACATAGCAATGCACCTGTGGTTATCAGTAGCTCCTCCCACTTAAATTCATGAGCGTCAGCTTTATGACCAGACTTCTGTTCCAAAGGGTTCTGGACCGTTGCTCCGGTGCCGTTCTGATCCGATTCACGAGTCAAACCAGGATTCTTATTTTTATGTCTATTTACCGGATGGATGAAAACTGAAATTATTCCTATGAATTCATCATTTATACTTTTATATTTAGAATCTGAGATCAGAATCAAACTGATGAACACAGATTCAGATATAAAGAGATTTCTCTGTCAACCTTCAGATCAGCAGCAACAGAAACAACATGAAAACTGCAGTTTTCAATCATTTAACATCAAAACCTGAAAATGTTCTCCACAGGTTTTCATCCTCAAAGTTCTTCAGCATTTTACCTCAGAGTCTGGATGAAAGAAGTTGTTGTTTTCAGCAGCTGGAGGCTGAATTCAGCTTCAGAATCAGCTGGAGTTTAGTTCATGACATTGAAGAGTTACTACGACCAATAGAACGTGAACGCTGGAGCTAAAGCTCTCGCTAGTTTTACTGTGAAAACCAGAAGCTTCTCCATCACCAAGATGTGTTTACGTCCGGTATCTACATTTCAGCTTTACTTCATGAACCTCAAATCCAACATTAATCTGCATTCCAGAGCAGAACTACGTCGTCCACACATCATGTTTTGATAAATCCTCTAAAACACGCTGGGGGGGGGCACAACCCCGCCACTTCAAGTTCTCGGTAACAAAGCGGGGAAAGGGGGGCGGGGTTGCTCTGCACCGCTCATAACTCTGTAATGAATTTCTATAAACTCCTGGAATTCTGGGAATGCTTTGAAAATGGATGAAACATGTCAAACACAGAATAACTAGACATTAAAAGATTGATTGCCTGAGAGAGAGTGAGGAAGTGAACTTATATAATCCCACCGCGGCTCATTTCCTTCACGCGTGTTATCATTATCCAGTTCAAAACTTAAGATCAGATATTTATACCTTTCAACGTAGAATGGGGTTATCAGTAGGGCTGTGAACTTTAACGAGGCAATTAATCAAAGAGAATTAACGGCTTAATATTTATTAATGCAAATTCATTACATGTAAAGAAACAGTCTTTGGTTCAGACTTCATCAGGTATCGTCTCCTTATACCAGGGGTGGGCAAACTTTTTGACCCGTGGGCCAGAAAGGGTTCCAAAATTTGGCATAAGGGCCGGACAAGGAGCAGATGGAAGGAGTCATTTGATAATGAACCTCATAAACTAAAAAGATTAGATGGATTTTAGAGAAAAGCATGCTTTCATTTGGATTAAAATTCACATATTTTCATTTAAAAACAGAAAATTTGGGAATTTTAATTTCTAAATTTTGATTTTTGTTCTCTTTTTGGTGATCCAATGGGTTGATGTTCTTCAGAGGAAAATGTGAACTCAAAGAAATCTGAAAAATCACCATCTGACTCAGAAAAAAACACAAACGAACGCCAGAGAAACAACATTCATGAGAAGAAACAGAGAACACAATGAAAAAAAACAATAATTGGGGATTTTTGATTCAACATATTTTGATTTGGAGGGCCAGATTAAGTAGCTTAAAGGGCCGCATGTGGCCCCCGGGCCGTAGTTTGCCCACTACTGCCTTATACGATGGTCACTTGATAAATTTAAACATTTCAAACAATAAAAATAAAGGAAACATTTTCTCTATAACCTGTTTAGTTTGTGGGATATTGTTTCTTTTTATACGTCTTTTTATCATATAAAATGAACCTGATTAAACATTGTGATGGATCAGATCAATCACAACACAAACGTGTGATTGATCAGATCTGATTAAGTTTTGAATCACTTCACAGCACTAATTACAAATTAATGATCTAAATGTGTTATTTCATGCTGTGATTATCACAGATGATAATTGGTGAGAAAATAGACTTAAAAATAACAATAATTGCTATTAATTTACTTTCCAGCTGTTTTATACAGTCATTCAGCAGCACTTAGACTGTTTAATCAATAATTGATGTTCATTTCTCTGTCAGAATCACGCTGGATTCTTTTATTCTATCTTTTTGTTCTGAAATATTGTTGGTTTTGAAAAAGCACTTAGAGTTTGATGTAAAGCAGATTCCTTCATCTTGAAGCTGAACATCTGATTGTTGAGGATAAGACGCTGTAATCCGGTTAACTGCAGCATTATCTCAAACACAGAACACTTGTTCTTTGGAAATGTCCTTTTATTGTCAGAAAGCTGCTTCTTTGTGTTTTTTGTTCTCAGAAGGGATTGGACAGACACAAGCCCCGCCCCCCCCGGCTAAATCTGTCTATTTTCGCCTGGAGACTTGCATGATGGCTCCACAAAACTGTTGAAATTGGATGTTAAAATACCTTTGCTTTCACAACCTGTCAGCTGGAGCCTGACGTGTGAAAAGGTAATTCCTCGTCCCTTTCACACCGTTCCTCCGAACCATCCTCAAACCCAGGTCCTCCAACACCTCGTTAGGAACGACGGAGCAGAAAAGTATTCACACTCAGGTAAAGTGAATCTCCTCCGTCCCGGTCCCGGCAGAGGGCCGAGTGATAAACGTATTTCCCTCTGGCATCACGGAGCGCTTCCTTCAGACCCTCTCCTCCTGTTAGCTAATTCCATTACCGGCGGCTCTCATGCTAGCAGCGGCGCCAGGGGGGTCAGAGCTGGAGGGGCGGGGCATGTCGACACTCAACTTCTACACCGATGTTTGTCAATCAAATCATTGTCTGAAGGCCTCTGGAGTGTCAAAAGTTTCCCACAAACCAACAGATTTGAACCTTTTTCAAACCGCTGCCCAGACTCGATCCCGTCAACCAACAGGGACCACGAGTCACGAGTCACTGTAGAATGTTTGACACGGAGCCGTCCAGCTGGAGGCTAGGCTGGTAACTGGTTCGTGTTTAAGCTTTTCTGGACTTTATAATGAAGGATCCATAGATATCAGGTTTATTTAATCTTAAGAGCTGAATAAAAGCATCGGGACACGTTTCCTTTACTGGATTCAAAGGATCTCCCAGTTGAGACCAGCAACTGTCCCGCACAGGTGAGAACCGCTCCGTACCGGACTCGCCGGTGCCGTCAGGGTCTGATTGTACGGCAAGCCAAAGAAGCCAAAAATCACCTGAAAAAGCGAGCACAGAGTGCCACGTCTTACAGAAAACAATTATTATTTTAAATATTTAAATGTTCCCACAGTTAGTTTCAATAAAACATGAATACCCCAAAATTATTTTAACTGTTGTATTTAACTTAAATTAATTTAGTTTTTATATTTTTGTTTTTTAATTTTTTAATTTTTTACTGATCCAAAAAATGATCCGAACCGTGACCTTAAAGCCGTGACAGGATTTGAACCGTGAGTTTTGTGATTCGTTACACCCCTATTAGGCACCATAGAAGAAGAGAGAATACTGATGAAGGACTTCCTTATTTTACAATGTGACTTGTATTTGAACGTATGTTTTCCTTAGACTCCAACGCCAGCAAGGCCAGGTGGGCCTCAGGTGGGCCTCAGTTGGGCCCCAGGTGGGCCTCAGTTGGGCCCCAGGTGGGCCTCAGGTGGGCTTCAGGTGGGCCTCAGTTTGGGCCCCAGGTGGGCCTCAGTTGGGCCTCAGTTGGGCCCAGGTGGGCCTCAGGTGGGCTCAGTTGGGCCCAGGTGGGCCCCAGGTGGGCCTCAGGTGGGCTTCAGTTGGGCCTCAGTTGGGCCCCAGGTGGGCCTCAGTTGGGCCTCAGTTGGGCCCCAGGTGGGCCTCAGGTGGGCCTCAGGTGGGCCCCAGGTGGGCCTCAGGTGGGCCTCAGGTGGGCCTCAGGTGGGCCTCAGGTGGGCCCCAGGTGGGCCTCAGGTGGGCTTCAGTTGGGCCTCAGTTGGGCCCCAGGTGGGCCTCAGTTGGGCCTCAGTTGGGCCCCAGGTGGGCCTCAGGTGGGCCTCAGGTGGGCCCCAGGTGGGCCTCAGGTGGGCCTCAGGTGGGCTTCAGTTGGGCCCAGGTGGGCCAGGTGGGCCTCAGGTGGGCTTCAGTTGGGCCCCAGGTGGGCCTCAGGTGGGCCTCAGGTGGGCCCCAGGTGGGCCCCAGGTGGGCCTCAGGTGGGCCCCAGGTGGGCCTCAGGTGGGCCTCAGGTGGGCTTCAGGTGGGCTTCAGGTGGGCTTCAGTTGGGCCCCAGGTGGGCCTCAGGTGGGCTTCAGTTGGGCCTCAGTTGGGCCCAGGTGGGCCTCAGGTGGGCCTCAGGTGGGCTTCAGTTGGGCCCCAGGTGGGCCTCAGGTGGGCCCCAGGTGGGCCCCAGGTGGGCCTCAGGTGGGCCTCAGGTGGGCTTCAGGTGGGCTTCAGTTGGGCCCCAGGTGGGCCCCAGGTGGGCCTCAGGTGGGCTTCAGTTGGGCCTCAGTTGGGCCCAGGTGGGCCTCAGTTGGGCCCCAGGTGGGCCCCAGGTGGGCCTCAGGTGGGCTTCAGTTGGGCCCCAGGTGGGCCTCAGGTGGGCCTCAGGTGGGCCCCAGGTGGGCCCCAGGTGAGCCTCAGGTGGGCCTCAGGTGGGCTTCAGTTGGGCCCCAGGTGGGCCCCAGGTGGGCCTCAGTTGGGCCTCAGTTGGGCCCCAGGTGGGCCTCAGGTGGGCCTCAGGTGGGCCCCAGGTGGGCCCCAGGTGGGCCTCAGGTGGGCCCCAGGTGGGCCTCAGGTGGGCTTTAGGTGGGCTTTAGGTGGGCCTCAGGTGGGCCTCAGGTGGGCCCCAGGTGGGCCTCAGGTGGGCCTCAGGTGGGCCTCAGGTGGGCCTCAGGTGGGCCCCAGGTGGGCCTCAGGTGGGCCTCAGGTGGGCCTCAGATGGTTTAAAAGTGGGCAGAAAATGTGGGCTGTTTCAGTGGTGACCCCACCTCTATTTGCCCACATTGGCTTAAGTGGGCACTCAGCAGGGCTGTTTGCTTCGCTAGCCAGCTGCCTGGTGGACGGTGTAGTGAGCTAGCTAGGGCCGGCAGAGCTAGCTTCTATGCTACTCAGTAGGTCGGCTTGTTACACTAGCCAGCCGCTTAATGGACACTAGCTTGGTGGATAGCGTAGCGTGATAACTCTGCTAGCCCTGCTAGTCCTCGCTAGGTCACTACATTGTCCACCAGGTGGCTGGCTAGCATAGCAAGCTAGTCTACCAAGTTCGCACTTAAGTCAATGTGGGGCCAACATGGAAACTGTGGACTAACCCATTCTGGGGCCACATTTTCTACCCACTTTCAAACCATATGGGGCCCACTCGGCCTTGCTGGCTGAGCTGTTTATGAGAACTGGACTGAGTTGGAGCCAAAAGACACTTTTTATGGATGATGTCACTCTTGCTTGGTCCAGTTCTCATGTACAGTCAATGACAAACAGAACGAGGTCATTTGGTTCCGGTTGATGTCATCACAACATTCATCACTCAGCTCGACTGCTGCTGCTAAAGCTTCTTCTTCACATTCAGAACGTTCTGTAGTTAGAAATGACGATCTGCGGGTATCGAGTGAGAACTCTGAGAACGCCAAAGCAGCCGCAAATGTGGGAGGAGTTTCACATCATCAAAGATGCAGTGCAGCTGAAACGTCAAGTTTCCCTCCAGAAAAACAAAATCGGTTGGCGTGTTGCTTTAGAGAAAAAGCTTAAATTTCCGACATCAGAAGCTCTAAATCATCCCGACCTCTCATCATACGAGCCCAGACGTCGTTGCTGTTTCGTTCTTGTGATATTTCCGTCGGTTACAGCTGTTTCAGCTCAGAACCGGCGTCCTGGCGCTCGCAAACGAGCAGCGGGACCTCGGCGCGCGGATCCCAAACACCTGTCGGTAAACAGGAGTCCGGCGGGAGCGCCGCGTTAATCAGACACGCATCCTGCCGTGTTCAAAGAAACCGGAGATTCCCCTGCAGAATTCTGCTGATTAACGTGGAGCCGGCGACTGTTTAACATTCATCTCTGCAGCGGCGGCGTCTCCCGCGCGCGCCAGCGTGCACGTGTGTCGGTGTGTAAACACTCGTGTTATTTCCCTAAGATCTTGCTAAGCGTATGCATAAAACATCCCGCTCCCTGGCGTCGCCACAATTAGCTGTTAAATAAAAGGCCGCTCCCCAAAGCTTCCTCAACATTTTAATTAGACGAAGAGACGGCTCGTTTTAGGAAAACAAACAGCGCCGTTTGCCAAGGAAAGACTCCCGGGGGAGAGGCTCCGTCTGAGGTTCGCTCGGCCCGCTCAACTTCTCCACAATCTTTATTTGATAATCCCCCCAAAAAGAAAAACTGTTGGTGTTTTAAACTGCAGCTATGAAGACCAAATATTTGGATTTGATTCACTTTTGGAACAAAAAGGTCAACATGCAAACTCAAAGGTGTTCCTGCCTCTTTCCTTTATTTAGTTTTTACATGTTTTTACATGTTTTACTACGTTTTATTTTATTTTATCTCTGAATTTTTATCTGACTTTTAGCTGCTTTTATGGTATGTAACTTATTAGTTTTTACTTTGTGTCTGTCACGGTTTGAACTGTGTTGTGTGTATGGAGCAAGGACAGCCACTTAATTTCCAGAAGGATTAATAAAGTATATCTATCTATCTATCTATCTATCTATCTATCTATCTATCTATCTATCTATCTATCTATCTATCTATCTATCTATCTATCTATCTATCTATCTATCTATCTATCTATCTATCTATCTATCTATCTATCTATCTATCTATCTATCTATCTATCTATCTATCTATCTATCTATCTATCTATCTATCTATCTATCTATGTTGCATTCTAAGAAACGACACTTTTAATTTGAAATCTGTTTAATGAGACTGGAGCAAGTAAAGAATGATTGGAGAATCTTTCCTGCTGTGGAGGATTTTCCCCTAAAACACAAGCTGAACAAATGACTGAAATCTAAACTTTTGCTATTTTAGGTTTATTATCAAACATTCTGATCTTCACTTTTATTTAAATATATGTCCAGAAACTGAAGATCCAGATTTCTTTCAGTTTTATTTAGAACCCATAAAAGAACTTCAGCATCCTGAATCTTATTTTAAAATGTGAATTTATGTTCAATCTTCAGCAAAAACTAACAGTTTCTGTCACATCCTGCTGTCATTGCTGTGTGAAAAATCTCTACAAAGTTCTCTGTAAACGTCTGGATTCACTGGAGACGTTCCAGACGTTCTTCATGAAAACATCTTTTATCTCCTGTCCACCCTCACCGGTTTAAACGAGTCAGCAGAGAAGAGTCGGTCTTTAACTCGAGCCTTTTCAAAGGAACCAGACTTGTTTAGATTTTAAATCACTTTATGTAGGTGTGAGAATGTCTGTTGGGAATTTATTGATCCCCGTTTTTATTGTTTTTCTATAGAGTTGAGGCCAATAAAGAAAAATCTTCAGAAAACATCATTTGACATATGGTGACTAAACATTTGAATTGTTGATAAAAAGGTTGTCAGATTTTAAATTTCAAATTATGGAGCAGAGTGTTTCCACTAAGTGTGTTGATTTTCTTAATAAATTCTTATTTATTGTTCTGGTTTGTAAAAATAAATGTATGCAGTGGGTAGAAATGCTACACAAGTTCAAAATGCTCCCAGAAGCTGCTAGCATTACGCTAACTTGTTAGTGTCGAGCTGCTAGCATTATGTTAACAAGCTAGCATATTTCTGCTATTATTAATTTTCAAGTGGCGAGCGCCTAGCATTATGCTAGCTTGTTAGCTCTCTAACCGTCATCGTACACAAACAACAAAGCATAAAATTCTGCAGTTTGAAAATGATCACCTTTATTTTTAAACTTTTACTGAATTACTCTCTTTATAAACATTTTCCACCCAAATGTTTGGCGGGAAAAGTGTGAAACACAAAACAAGACATGAAAGAAACAAAACTGAAATAGTTCCTTGCTTTTAATTTTTATGATTCCACATTAACATATAAAACTGAGCATTATGATGAACTGTTGTTGTCCCTTATTATTATACATTGTACAATAATTAATATTTGTGGGAGAAAATGTTGCTAAACTGTCATATTTCATGGACGAATGTTGTCAGTTTTACGTCTCTTCAACACAAAAATGGTTCTAAACTAATCGTACTCTGTGGTTATTTAATTGAACATTAACAACAAACTAATATTTGGAAAAATAGGAAAATATTTAGTTTGTTTAATGTGTTTCATTTTGTGTTGAGGGAATCATTTTATTAAACAACAAAAACGCAAATAAATGTATTTAGCAGCAAATTCTTTAAATATTGAAGATTAGAATTTATTATTTATTTTTTTATTATATTAATATAATAATATATATATATAATATAAATATAATATATATAATATAATATAATATAATAATAATTAATAATAATTAATAATAATAATTTATCTGTTTTCTTTTCAGCAAAAAGAGAACAAAATGAGAGATCTTCAAATAAGTGAAAGTGTATTTAAACATTTTAAATAATTAGAAGGATGGATAGTTTTGGAAATCTGGGAATTTTTTGAAGAAATATATTAAAAAATATGAATGGGAGACGTTTTTTCAAATTTTTCCCAAAGGTGTATAAAGTTTAATAAATAAAGCTATAATAATAAATCAAATAATAATATAGTAAATAAAACATAATTAATAGGAGGTTGAAAATATTTAACATCTGCAGTTTTTAGAGATAAACGTTCAAGTTTCTGATCATTTTAGAGACAAAAGCTCCTGTCAGGTGTGTCTCGTCTGAGCAGAAGCGACTGTAACGCCGTCGTTTTCTCCACAGAGACTCGCCGTCTTCCCGTCACACGTCGTCCGGTCATTTTCAGACTCCGTCAGTCACTGAGCTCCGCCGAGGCTCACCCGTAAACGGTGTGAAGACATGAACCTGTGCTTGATTAAAATGTCTGATAGCATCCTGATGCTGCCGTTCAGAGCAGCAGGCGTCCACTGGGGGGCAGTATAAGCTCAGCCTTTGGCTGCTGTGGAGTCCATGAAACCCTGGATGGAGTTCTGGCTGCCCTCTGATACAGAGGATGAAATCCGATCGGATCATTGTGGAGAAAATCCCGTTTCTGTCTGTGACTCCAGAAGGAGCTTGTTACTGTGAAGAGAAGTTTATTGGAGCACATTTACCTTTCAAAGTGAAACTTTCTGTGTTTTTGTTTTCTTTCAGCCGTGCGGCTCTAAACCTTCAGCCGGAAAAGCGCTCCCTGTATCTTCGCCGCATCAGCTCGCCAGATAAACCCCTTTGATGTGATCTGCATCTTCTCTTGGCGCCTTTGATGAGAACGGGTTTAGGCACGGCGATCAGGGCCGATTCCGCGGGAGGCCATTGATTGATTCATAGATGATCTCCGAGCGGGAAGTTTGGATTTTCCGCCGGGGTTTTATTTCGGACGCGGCGGCAGAAGCGTTTCAGTGACGGACGCGGCGTTAAGCGGAAAGAAGGTTTGAGAAATACTTTCTGACGTGGAAAAGCGACGGCGAGCTGCGCCCGGCTTATTGACGGCTCCTAACAAAAGGCAGGAACGCGGCGTGCTGCGAAGCCACAGATATTGTTTTCCGATAACGGCGCTGCTGTGTGGGAGCGGCGGAGCGATGTGATAGTTCGTCAGTCCAAACAGAGCCATAAAGCGCTGCATGGTTAAGCCTGATGAATTAATAACAGGGAGGCAGATGGGTCCCAGGGGCACTGTGGGAGCGGCGCAGCGCAGCACACGCCGGGATCACGCTGTTCCTTCTTTTTCCGGGTCTGCACTAACGCCTCATTTGCATCCGAGCCAAAGGAAGAGCAGAGAAGACGCAGTCAGACGAACGCAGAGGTCAGAGGTCATCGGACGGGAACGAAGGCCGGCTGGTCCAAACGTGGAGAACCAAACCTGGTTTCTGGACTTTCATGTAACTCTGTTAGAAAACAACAGAAACCAGATTTATTATTAAGAGTAACAGAAACAAGAAGTACAAGAACTTCCCAAGTTAAATGATTTTCAGACTCCTCACGCGCTCATTTATCTTTCAGACTCAAAGTGAAGCATTTTCAGAGCATTCTGAATGAATCTGAAGCTAAATTTAGCTCTAATGGAGACGGAGAATTATTTAAGTGTCTCAAATCAAAGCAGAGCACGGCTGAGTGACAGGAGAGAAATGCTTTCCGGTTGAACTTTCTGTTCCTGAGAGACAAACTCTGCTTGGAATTTATAGAAAAAAGACGTGTTTTAATGATCTGTTGATCACTCTGAGTCAAACCAGAAGGTTTTTGTTTTCAGAGCAGACTTCAGATTCATTGGAGGCAAACTGGAAGACCCGGTCCAGACCCAGTCCAGAACCTTCGGGTTCGGTCTGTATTCAGACTTTCTTTAACTGGACGTTCCTGTTCGGGACCAAAGCTTGTAAACAAAACCATGTGACTAAAGATCTCTTCAGTCATTGGTCAGGAATCATGAGGGCGGGGCAAAGCTACAAGAGACAGAATAATGAAGTCCTGCACTTTGTAATCCTTGTCGGGATATTTCCCTGATCGGTTCTGATCGTCGGTATCGGCGTCAGGTTCAACCGTTTTTCCTGCTGCTTTGGTGGAGACATGCTGCCAGACGGTTACTATGGAGACCACGGCTAAGATGGATGATGGATCGTTGGAAAAACGATGAGGATCACGTTAAAAGTTGTTTTAATGATGCTGCTGAGTTTCTGTCTCACTGTTCCACTCCGAGCACAGGGTCTATTCAAACTGAGGACACTCAGAGAACTGGAGCTCTGTCTGATTGGAGTCGGACCAAGACCACCTGGGTCAGGGAGTGGTCCTGGTTCTGGAGCAGGGTCCACTTGGATGCATTCATGTGATCATGAGGAGTGTGACATCACACAGCAGAAAGATCTGCTGTTGAAGCTCCACACAGAAACAGGATCATACATGACCTCCGTCTATGTTCTGGTCTATTGCAGACATTTACTGCCTGTGAACAGAAGAAAGCTTCAGTGCTGGATCGGTTCTCCATGAAAGTTAGGCCGATCAATGCACAAAATGTAGAGAATGGAAGAGAAAACATTCTGTCTTCTGATCCTGAGGATTCAACATCTGAAATGATCAGAACATCTACAAACAATGTGGAAAACTGCAGCAGGAACCACTGAAGATATGAGAAGCAATGCTGTTCCACTGACCACGTATGAGAAGTTTCTCCTCAAATGTCGTTGAACTCTTTCATCCAGGTCTGTGGAAACGTAAATGTCAGAGATCTATTGATAGATATTTGATAGATGAAACAAATGAAATAAACACAACTCAACTGTCTTTCTTTTATTTTGGATTTTGCATTTTTGGCTTGCAGGATTTATTGCAGAGAACTTGTAACCTGAAGTCCAGAAGAATAAAGTCTAAACAAAAACGCATTGAAAATGTTCCCAGACGAGGAACGAAGATCCTTTTCCATCGCTCCCTTTCATTTCTCTGTTTGCTCCAACATTTCTAGTTGGAGTCTCTTCCAGGGCCTGAGCCGTAGTGTCTCTCCTGTCCAGAACCCGTCCTGTGATTCTAGCCCGGTTTGGACCGCAGACCTCTGCTGTCCTCTCCCATCAGGACAGATTCAGGATTCTGGTTTTCTCAGGCTGTCGTAACAACTTCCACTTTCAGAAGGTTTTTCTGAGTCTTTCGTCTCTTGTTGAGTCAAACTAAATAATTGACAGATTTGGTCCCGACGATGGAGGTTCTGTTGTGGTTCTGAACTCGTGCAGACGTGTATGAAGCCAGAAGAACCAACCTTGACCTCCATAACTAAACATTTACCTGCAGCGTGGAGGAGGGAAGACTGCGGCAGGCAGGCTGCGCGTGTGCACGTGTGTGCGTGTGCGCTCAGGCGCATTGTTGTGTGTGTGTGTGTGTGTGTGTGTGTGTGTGTGTGTTGGCTGCCAGATGAGCAGGAAGAGGAAGGAGCGAGATGGTTGGAGGGCTGTTTATTTATTCATTACCCAGCGGCCTCGGCGGTTTCAGGGGGACATGGCAACACTTGTCCTGGGCCCGTCAGCGCTGTTCTGCTTGTGGTCGACTCCGGCGCTGCCAAAGCCGTCGGCTCTCCCTCCTCTGCTGCTGCTCCTTTGTTTTCGCTCCGTCTTTCTTTGTTTGAGGGTTGAGAACAGGAGAAACTTTGGAACAGCTTCATGGCGAGCATCGGTGATGGTTCTGGTTCTGGTTCTGGTTCCTCCTCGTCCTCTTGGACTCGTTGTGGTCGCTCTCTTCTCTCTTGTCCATGTGAGGATGATTGATCTCTTACGGTCAATCAGGAGGAACACGGGATGACAAAAGAGTCCTCGCCATGAAGCTCGTCATGTGAACAGAATCCAGACAGAATGGTCATGATGGCGGCTCGCGGCGGCACAGCTGACATCACAACTAGGAACCATTGACTGCATGTGAGAACTGGACAGAGTCAGTCAAATGGTTTTCTTCTGACTCAATATTTCTATGGCAACCAATCAGCAGTGAGGTTGTTGGAAGGCCACACCCCTTCCACTGAAAGTAGCTCAGAAGAGTCTGTCAATCAGTGATTTCAAGCCTTTGATGTGGAGGTCCGCAGAACGCACAAAACTTTATTTACATATCTGATTGGACAGTTTACTGCTTGAATATTAAACTATGAAAAAAGATAAACCTGAGGATGATTGATCGATTGATTGATTGATCGATTGATTGATTGATCGATTGATTGATTTCAAGCACAGATTGTGAAAAATCCCTGACAAAACACACAAATATTTCAAACTCATGACGGAAATAATGAAATACTTGATTAGAAAAACAGAAAACAAACAAAACAAAAGAAAGAAACACTTCAGTCACATTTGATTCATTAAACACGGTAACTATTAACTAAAGTCTAGTAGAGTTTGATTGGTTGAAAAGGAGTGAGAAGAAGCAAATGTATAGAATCGCAGTCCTTATAAACATCAAGAAGATGTGGAGATGTTTCAGACCAGCGTGGTTGTTCTGACGATAACACTGTCTGTCGGGGTTTGGCTTCTTGGAGCCACTTCCTGTTTGGAACGCCAGTAGGGCGGCCACAAACGATTATGTTAAAGTCCCCTACAATGATTTTATTTTCTTTAAATGTTCCCAGTGAGGTTTGAATTAGGACTGAAGTTTTTAACAATTATTCCTCATCCTAAATGTCTTAAAAAGACATTTTTCCTGTTGATCTGAAGCCTTCCTCTGTGTGGGCGTGGCCTATGGTGCTGAGCTGTGTAACCCCGCCCCTTATCCCCCCAGACATGTTAGGAGACTTTGATAAACCCATGAAAACATAAACCATGACCATTCTGTCTGCATTGCAGCAGCAGGATTTTCATTGGGGGGGGACTTTAACATTCGACTGATTACTTTTTCCGATTAGTCGATTAATCGGGTCATGCTCAAAGTGGATTTAAAGCAAAACATCTTAACCATAATCAGCTTTAAACTAACTAGAAATAAAGAGAATAAAGATGATAGTTTATTAAACTTTGAAATTACTGATTAAAACAAAATAAATCAAATAAGAGAGATGAGGAATAGACCTTCTATCAAACTCATTTTGACAGGTGACCTTTGACCCAAATACCCTTCATATGTAAAGTTGATGTGAAATGGTTGCACCGTCTTGAGGGGCGGGGCCTCTGTCAAAATGAGTTGGATGTAAAGTATAATCCTGATCTCTGATGAGGTCATCAGTATTTCAGAGATAAAGTTTGAGTCTCGTTGACTCAAACAGTAGATTCTTGGTTGCTGAACGCTCTACACTTTGTTCAACTTTACTACAGTCTGACTCCACATCATATAAAGTAACCACTAATCCACCATTAAATGAGTCGTTGACTGTTCTGTTAGTGGATTAAGCGTCAATTAGTCGAGTAAGCGTGGGAGCACTTGGAGTCACTCGGTCCAGTGCTCTATATACAGACAATGCTATGAACACATGGATCCAATCAAACTACTGAAGGAAAAATGACTTTCATGATCAAATTCACCAAATGATTTTAAATAATTGTTTGATTCACTTTAAAATCTGCTTTTCTTCGTAAGTCTGCATTTGAGGACATCGATGTGTACATTTAAGATTTTATAAATGTGTTTTCCATGCAGAAACGTGCGCGCCCCTGGTTTCTTATGAACCCTCACGAATGCTCCAGACCTCAAACAATGTTTATAAATGAAGAAAACCAACAAATGAACGGCCTCAGACTCTGACAGATGGTTTAAAGCCGTGTTCTCTGCTTGTGAACTGGTGTTTGGATGGAACTTGTTGCTTTGAGGGCTTTTTAAACCAGCGAACAGATGTTTCGGATCACAGTAAAGTGTGAAGTAAATTATGGGATGGCCGGTTCCCGAAGACGAATGGAAACGAATGGCAGGTTGAAGTAAATGAAGCCATAAAATCCTGTGGTCTCCCGCTGCGCCGCTCACGCCGGGCTAATCTGGCCCGCGGTGGGAGAGCATCGATCCCTCCCAACAAAAGAACCGAGCCAGCTGCTCGGCCCGCTCCTGACCCTTTTCTTCAGGCAGGTTTCCTTCAAGCCCGACCGATCAATGCCTATACTCCGGGATCAATGCCAGGCTCTGGGGTGTCAGATGCGATACGGCGTCACGGCGGCCGGCCGGCGCGAGGCGGCCCGGGTTCTTCAAAGGTTCTGGTCATCAGCTGATGGAGATTCAGACGGACACAGAGGAAGATGAGGGTTTGGCTTTGATTGATTCCTGTTTGGGAAGCGCGCTCCTCGCTCAGCCTCCGTCTGTTTTGAAGTTCAGTGAGAGGTAAATAAAGTTTACAGCCTTGGCAGCATCAGGGCTCCTGAAACCGGCTCCAAACAAGCAGCTGGATGCAGAACCAGATCCTGCTTAAACGGTTCCGACAGCAGCGAAAGTTCCACGGCTTTTACGGGACGACGGTTCGGAGCAAAGAGCCGATCGCCTCCCAACACGGCTGTAAAGGAGTCATCTCTGACTTGACAGGAAAACATTTTATCAGCTTGAACCCTTTCCATCCATCTGCTCGCCTGAGGCTGAATCTGGAGTCCGAGTCGTGCGGGACGCTCCGCCGTCCGGCCGAGGGGTTCGGGTGAAGCATGTCCGAACCCGACCGCGCTGTCTGGATGCTGAGCAAACGTAAAGGACATGGAATCCATGAGAAGTTCACTACAACTACTGGATTCAGAGCCCTCAGTGTCTTCATCTGGTTGACTTTGCATGGCAGGAACGCTGTCAGAAACGCTCCTCCAGCATTTCCTTTACAGAGATCTTTCCAAGCAGAACTTTGAACCCGATCCAAGAGATGGAATCTGCTGTTGATCATGGATAATAGCAGACAAGCTGCTTATCACTCCACTCACCAATCACTCCAGAGGAAGAACATGAGGAACTAGACCTCCATCTTCACTCATGGTTGGAGTGATGATATTACTGCTCAGAACCAAACAGTTACAGCTGTAGCACCAGCATTCAGTATATGTGATTCCTGAGAAGATTCAGCTGGTTTTTGAATGTGGGAGCGGCTTATGGCAGCACCCACTGCTACGTCCATACAGGTATTGTTTTCAATGGAAAGTTGATGTAAACATACAGAAGGTCACATTTGTTTCAAGCTTCATGTTAAAACATCTCAAAGCGAGGAACATTTAAAGACTTTTTAGACTCTCCATTGAACTCTCTCTCAAACACCTGCTGCCTGTTGTTCTACATACAAAATATGACAATTTTTAATAGCATTTTTTCATCTTGAATAAAGAAATACTCAGAAATTCTATTTGAATCCTAATTTTCTTTATAATTGTCCTGGATCGTCAGAAACATGAAAGGTTAGTTTTAAGACCTCCTCCATGGTCTATCATGTCTGTGTGTCATCTATCTTCAGGAAGAGAACAAATGTCATCAGAAATCATTTATTTCTCCTTTAAATCAACGACAGACTCTGTTCTTCATCAATCATCTAAACCCTCATCAGTTCAGGTTCTGGAGAAGAGAAGATGCTATCTTCACATTTCTGTGCTCCAATCAGCATCACTGGATTTTTGGTGTGAGTTTCATCCAATGAGAACGCTGGAAAATCTCCAGCAGACTCCACGGAGCTTCTTGATGTGACCACAGAAATGTGAACGGCGGCTCATTTGACCGAAAGGCTTGTAAATGAATGAAAGAGCATTTGGATGTTCTACTCAGCTCCAAAAGCCACGCCCCCTCAGAGGAGATTTCAGAACAATGTGAAAAGTGGATTTTTAAATCATTTAGGTTGTGGGATTTTGGTCAAAAACTTCAGAATCATAATTAGGGACGTCCCGATCAGGTTTTTTTGATCTGATCCGATCCAGAGTCTTTGGATTCTGTGGATTTGTTGATACCGAGTCCTGATCCGATACTTTTGTAACATATTTAAAACATGATTAAACTGAATAAACAGATTTGTTCCTTATTTATATTTCATTAATCTTCTTTTATCATTAAAAACTTAAATAGAACTCTTCTGTGAAGTAACTTTAATAAACAAATAAAAATAGAGCAAATATAATCTAGGGAAAAAGTTAAATAAGTGATAATTATTCATGTCAGAGAGTTTAGAAACTTTAACTTTAATATCTTTAGAGTTATTGAACATTTTTGACCAAATGTGATTCCTGTCTTCATTTAGAATTATTTAAAATAAATGATGTTTTATCATGAATGTGATGAATGTTCATGACTAGATCAGATCATTATTCATTTTCATTTATTAGTTTTTTAAGATTATCTGCTTCTTTTTCAGTTCTTAAAACATCACATTTTCAGTTTTATTATCAGAGTAGTTCATTTTCTTAACTTTTATTTATCTTTCAGATCAATAAAACAGGCATATCAAAGGACAGCTCGGGTCCTGAGGAGTTCAATCACCGTGCTAGCATGTAGCAGTTAGCATCTGCTGTTTAGCATCTGTCTGCAGCAGGAAGAGTTTAACATTAAAAGAAACAAACTCTGTCTTTTTCTGTAGAAATGTCTTTAGAGGTTGTTGTTTAGAGACACTAGCTGTCAGTTTAAAGTGTTTTCTAAAGAGTTATTGATCCTGGAAGTCTGAATCTGTGATCGGCTAGCTAGCCTGTCTTCTTCTGGAGCTGTTGACGTTTTCTGCTGCGTTTTCCAGGAATAACATTTCATGATCTGTTCATGACATGCAGATTCTAGTGGAGGATTTATCTGGAATAAGAAGATTGAAATATAAAGCTCTGATCAAAAGAAGAATAAATTAAATATCTGATCCTGATCGGACAACAGAGCACGATTTAGATCGAGTCTTCAACCACGTGATCGGATCGGGACATCCCTAATCATAATTGAAACCCTTCTGGGGACACTTTTGTAAAATAAAAAATTGTCATGGAGACTTACAGCCTTTATCATAGCTGCCTTTATGGGGGGGGGCACAGGCTGTTTGCAGGTAAAAAACTGGGGAAACCTGTACAGAGGTGATTGTCATGAAATATCCCAGCGACAGGTCAGTGTGGACACTGATGCCTCACGCAGGAGGAGGTTGGTGGGACGAGCATGTCGTATGGAATAACTGTCCACGTACGTGCACGCTCCGCTCTGCTGCCTGTTGGGATGTAGAAGTTAGACGTCCTCAGAAACCGTTCTCTGCTGTATGAAGCGAAGCTTTCTTCTGGCTCTGCTTCAGAAACCAGTCGAGCTTCTTTCTGTCTTCTTGTTTTCTTTGATGATCAAACCCGGAGGAGGCAAAGTTGGGAAAGTCCCTGAGATGTTTAACTTCCCGATTCCTCACCGCTCTTCCCTGGCTTTGCTTTGCTGCAGCGACTCCGCTGTGGCGGAAGAGTCTGGCGATCTGGGATTTGCAAAACAAACACGCCTTTTCCAGTCATCATCCCAACCAAAGCACACATTAGCGAGCGCGTGCTGCAGCCAAGCAGACGCATCACACCCAGCAACCCTCCTCGCGTTTATGCAGGAACTTTGCTTCAGGCATTTTATTTCTCCAATTAGAATTGTCCTGGGCCTCGTGAGCCTCGGCTTTGTTCGCTCCACCAGGCAGGAAATTAAAAACTGGATTTGAAACAATTGTCTTCTAACTAAACGGGAAAATATGCATAATTACTGTTTGGCATTTTAATCTAATTCAATACATATAAAAAGAGAAGAGTGCATCTCTGGCTGACACCACACATGCAGCAGTCGGGACCCCCCCCCCCCCGCTTCATACTAACCACCGAGATCTGTGACCCACATCATTTACTGCACGCAGTCATATCATGCACACTAATTGAAAGTGGGACATATCGGCCTCATGTCTGCATTTCCATGAGGCGTGCACCCCCACAGGCCGCCGCCCCCCCCCCCCCCGCCCCCCCCTCCTCTCTGATGTGTTTTTCATGTTAACACTTTGCACTGCCTAAGGTACATTCTGTGGCTTCCCGCCATACACAGACCGACCAAGCCCATTTAGAATGTTTTTATGCAATAACATCATTTTTATTTTTCTATAAAAGTTTTATACTTTTGTGTTTCACCCGCCATTCCTGCTTCAAGAGGCTGCCGTCGTTCCTCATGTGCACTTCTTCTTTTTGTTCTCGTGCCTCAAAGAAAACCCAGTTTGGGTTCAACTTTCAAACCAGGTTTTCTGCAATCGAGCAAAAAACTATTTTTAAAGTGATAAAATGCAAGAATGAGTAAGAATAAAAAGTTGAATGTTTGAATAAATAAGAAAAAACATGGAGATAGAAACCATCAGTTCAGGCGACTTTGGCCTCAGAGCTGAATTTAAGATCCCTGTAGAAGGGGCAGATGTAGAGGGGCGCCACGGTGACCCCCCAGGACAAAGCCGGCTGAAAGAGGAGCACTGGCCTCCTCAGAACTTAGATATGGACAGGACATGTCTCTTGGTGCAGAGGAACGTCCTGGTTTTGGAAGAGGAGCATCCCCGTGCCCCCCTGGGAAGTGGCTGTTAAGGTCATAAAAAGAGCAGGGGATCAAACATCATCGGAGCCGGGGGGGTCCAGGTCTCGGTGGTTCGGGTTCTGGTCCCGGCCTCTCCAAAACTCCATCAGTGGGTGTGCCTGGTCGGGCCTTGTTAACATCACTCCTCTGGGACCCTCGTTCCTCTCGGGTGTCTCTCTACTGGGCGGGGGTGGGTGGCCCCTGCCCGGCTCCCCCCTGGACCTTCCGGGGCGGGCGTGGGGGGATGTTTGGAGCATGGAAGCGGGTCACCGTTGGACGAATCGATTCGTCGATTTAATCCTAAAAGATCAGTAATCGATTCACTAAAGATATAAATCGATTTAGCACATAAAGCTTACGTCCGCTAGCTTGATGCTAACGTTCAATAGAATTTCCCATAGGACGGCTAATGCTAACGCTCAGTTGACCAAAAAAAACCATTCTGACTAAATGAACATCTATATTTACTTACATGCATTCATTTTACAAACTCTTTTAATGAAACTCTATTAAATTAACTGTTTATGGTCTAAAACTTTGTTTTTTCTCTCATGCTGTCGTCTTCTTCTTGAAATCGTGATCGCCCCCTAGTGTCCAAACTGAAACATCCTCCAGGAGAAGCAGAACAATGTTTCCAATGTTAATGATCTGAACATTTATGTTAGAACTTCTGCTTTAGAGAATCCATGAAACTCTGGAAGATATTAATAATCTCAGTATTTCACTGATACATTTACAGTCTGAACGGGATCAGATTAATATGAATATATTCAAATTAAATAATAGATTTGAATGTATTTTAAACAAATGTGTATAAATTTGTGAACTTAAAATTGAATTGAAGTATCAAAAGAATCGGGAAAAATTGGAATTGAATAAATTCTGGAAATTATAAATGATCCCCAGAGAGAGAGAGAGAGAGACAACCAGATAGAAAACAGAGCAAGTTTCTGGATAAATATGAATCTTTGTCGTATCTTGAAGCACATTTAATCCTTTTTTAGTGTCATGCCTTTGTATTCCCTGCTTCTGTTTAGTGGATGAATGTTTCAGCTGGATCCTGCATCCTTTTCCTCCAATGATCTTCTGATCAGCTGGCAGGTGAGGACCAATCATCTTGATTAACACCTGCTGCAGAGCAGGAGACTGAGCAGCAGCAGCTCTTTAAGTTGGAGTTCTGCTGGTTTGTTTTGGTTCTCTCTTTCTTCTTGATGTCCTCAGCAGTCTTATGCTTCTGGCTTTTGTTATTTTAGTTTTGGGGTTGGACCTCGGCAGTCTTGATTTGTGGGCTTGCTTTGTTTCTTTAGAGTGGGTCGATTGTTTAACAGGGAGCTACTGAGTCCGACAGTCAACGTGGCTGGGTCATCAGCTGATTTATGTTTCAATCCCTTTGTTTTGATTTTTCTCTTGGAACCAGCAAACTAATCAATTCTTTGTTTTCGTTATTTGAGGGACACAGTTGTTTTCTACAGTAAAACTGTGTTCCTCTTCTTCCTGGTGTCCGGTTTCATGTGTTTATGGTACATTTTCCTCTGTAAAAATGACCAAATTCTTCATAAATTGTAATATTTTTTCAACTTTACTCTAAAATGTGTCAAACTCAATCGCACAAAGAGACAAAATCCAAAACACACCAGAAGTCACGGGATGAACACGAGAAACATTTTTTGAACACTCGAAAACGACATTTTTTAAACTTTAACTTTTTAATATAATTATGAACGAGATATATAGCGTTACATGTGATGATGTCAGTGTGAATGCTGGAAGCTGAATTTACCCACTGAAGATGATCGTGAAGATAGCTGAAAATGCTGAAGCTGATAGCTGAAAACGCTGAAGCTGATAGCTGAAAAATGCCAGGCTGATAGCTGAAAAACACGAAGATGATAGCTGAAAACGCTGAAGCTGATAGCTGAAAACGCTGAAAGCTGATAGCTGAAAACGCTGAAGCTGATTATTGAAAACACTGAAGCTGGTAGCTGAAAACGCTGAAGCTGATAGCTGAAAATGCTGAGATTGATAGCTGAAAACGCTGAAGCTGATAGCTAAACCATGAAAGCTGATAGCTGAAAACGCTGAAGCTGATAGCTGAAAACGCTGAAGCTGATATCTGAAAACACTGAAGCTAGCTGAAAACGCTGAAGCTGATAGCTGAAAATGCTCAGGCTGATAGCTGAAAACGCTGAAGCTGATAGCTGAAAATGCTGAAGCTGATAGCTGAAAACGCTGAAGCTGATAGCTGAAAATGCTCAGGCTGATAGCTGAAAACGCTGAAGCTGATATCTGAAAACACTGAAGCTAGCTGAAAACGCTGAAGCTGATAGCTGAAAATGCTCAGGCTGATAGCTGAAAACGCTGAAGCTGATAGCTGAAAATGCTGAAGATGATAGCTGAAAACGCTGAAGCTGATAGCTGAAAACACTGAAGCTGATAGCTGAAAACGCTGTGCTGATAGCTGAAAACGCTGAAGCTGATATCTGAAAACACTGAAGCTGATAGCTGAAACGCTGAAGCTGATAGCTGAAAATGCTCAGGCTGATAGCTGAAAACGCTGAAGCTGATAGCAGAAAATGCTGAAGCTGATAGCTGAAAACGCTGAAGCTGATAGCTGAAAATGCTCAGGCTGATAGCTGAAAACGCTGAAGCTGATAGCTGAAAACGCTGAAGCTGATAGCTGAAAACGCTGAAGCTGATAGCTGAAAATGCTGAAGCTGATAGCTGAAAACGCTGAAGCTGATAGCTGAAAATGCTCAGGCTGATAGCTGAAAACGCTGAAGCTGATAGCTGAAAACGCTGAAGCTGATAGCTGAAAATGCTCAGGCTGATAGCTGAAAACGCTGAAGCTGATAGCTGAAAATGCTCAGGCTGATAGCTGAAAACGCTGAAGCTGATAGCTGAAAACGCTGAAGCTGATAGCTGAAAACGCTGAAGCTGATAGCTGAAAACGCTGAAGCTGATAGCTGAAAATGCTCAGGCTGATAGCTGAAAACGCTGAAGCTGATAGCAAGCTAAAATATAAGCTAAATGCCAAATTAGCCTGAAAAACTAAAAAAAAGCCCTGCTTAGGTTAGCCAAAACATGCTAGCATGTAGCTGAAAAAAATTACTAAACTTCAAAATATCCTAAAAAACCGAGAAAAGCCTTAATTAACCAAAAGAGCTAGCATGTAGCTGAAATATTAGCTAATTATTAAAAAATTGTAGCAAATGCCAAAATTGTCCAAGAATCTAGCAGAAATTTAAAAATCGTATTTTTTGAACGTATTTCAGAATAATAAAAAGGCAGGAATATTATTCCAGAATAAATAAACTCAAACCTTAAATAACTTTAAATATTTTACTCTCCATAAAAATATCAAAATTATACAAGTTAGAAATCAGCACAAGATAACATTGTGTCATTAATAAAATAAAGTGATCTGGAGGGCTGGATCCGGCCCCCGGGCCTTGACTTTGACATGTGCTCTAAACCTTTAATTCCACTAATAGATGAAGTAATGTAACTAGAAGCTTAAATAAGTAATCCGATTGTTGTACTCGAACCGTAACCGGCTGAAGGGAAGTCCAGTTGTCTGTTGGATCCGTTGAGAGTTCATTTAACATCAGCTGCTTTCCTGCCGTGTTTTCATAAAGAAACAGCTTTAAGTAGAAAGAGTTAGTCATGTGAACTCCTAATCATCCCTCTAAAGCCCCCATCCTTCCATCACATCCCCTTTAATTGCCGTAAACCTTTCAGCCACTAAACCTCCAACCTGCTCCGTGTTTGTGCGGTTAACTCCCCTCCAGCGGCTTCTCAACGGGAAGGCTGATGAGAGGGTATATTAAGACTGTTAAACAGTTGAGTGGGGCTGGGGGCTTCTGGGAGCCAAAAGAGACAAGAACCTTTATTGGAAATGTAATTTTTGTTTGTCTCCAATTACCTCCCTGCTCATTTGTTTTACAGATGCTGTTATAGATGCTGAAGTCTCTCATGGATTGCTCTTCTGAGATGCTGCAGTTTATTGCATATGGGAAGGCTTTCATTGCAGAGGTAATGACCTGTCTCTGGAGGGGGGGGGGGGGGGGGTGTGCTTTATGGGGTTGAGTTTTTCAGGAAGGGCCCAGAGCTGAACACATGCATGTGTGTGTTAAGATTATATATACATTGGCACAAACATCACATCCAGGAATGAGCAACAACACAAACAGTTTGTTAGAGTTTAACGTTACTGCAGACAGACCATAAAGTACATTCACTGGAAGGTTATCTCTGCTCCATATCACTCTGGTTTTTATTAAATCCACAACATCTTTATTTGTGGGCTGAAATGTTTTTAAAGACATCTGTCACCCCTTTAGCTGAAAATGGAGCGTACCATTGCTGTGTGTAAATGTGTGAAGTATATAGAGGTAAAGCTAATGTAAGATTGACACAGTTCTGACCCATGAGGGATGCTGCCCTTCTACCACACTGGTCATCATTAAAGTCACAGCTGCTTTAAAGCTGGATATGATTGTCTGAGGGAAAACCTGCACAGCTGGAGTGTCAAACTCAATCGCACAACGCGCCAAAATCCAGAACACACCTCAGAACGCGGCCGGACAAGAAAAACTTTTATTCAACTTTAGAACTATATTATTAAGACTTTAAAACTTTTTTTTTGGTCCTGTCCAACAGCTGAGCAAACAGATACAGGCTGAGATCCTCTAGTGTTGGACAGATTTTAATGTCACAACTGGAGTTTATTGAGTATAAACCCCTGTTGTATTTCATGCTAAACTCTATTGATGCTGAAACCATCAATTCTTAACAGAATTATGAACTAAATATAAAGCCATACCTGTGATAGTGCTAGTGTGAATGCTGTAAGCTGAATTTGGCCGCTGAAGATGTTAGTGCTGATGGCTGAAAACGCTGAAACTGATGTCTGAAAACGCTGAAACTGATGGCTGAAAACGCTGAAACTGAAGGCTGAAAACGCTTAAACTGATGGCTGAAAATTCTGAAACTGATGGCTGAAATTCTGAAACTGATGGCTGAAATGCTGAAACTGATGGCTGAAAACGCTGAAACTAATGAATGAAAACGCTGAAACTGATAGATGTAAATGCTGAAACTGGTGGCTGAAAACGCTGAAACTGATGGCTGAAAACGCTGAAATTGATGGCTGAAAACGCTGAAACTGATGGCTGAAAACGCTGAAATTGATGGCTGAAAACGCTGAAACTGATGGCTGAAAACGCTGAAACTGATGGCTGAAAACGCTGAAACTGATGGCTGAAAACGCTGAAACTGATGGCTGAAAATGCTGAAACTGATGGCTGAAATGCTGAAACTGATGGCTGAAAATGCTGAAACTGATGGCTGAAAATGCTGAAACTGATGGCTGAAAACGCTGAAACTGGTGGCTGAAAACGCTGAAACTGATGGCTGAAAACGCTGAAACTGGTGGCTGAAAACGCTGAAACTGATAGTCAGCTAATATATGAGCTAAATGCCAAATTAGTCTTAAAAGAAAAAAAAAATTAACTAGGTCTTCCAAATCAGCTAGCATTTACCTGAAATATTAGCTAAACTCATAAACATATTTATGAATAATAAAAAGTCAGGAATATTCCAGAATAAATCAACTTGAACTTAAATAACTTTTAATATTTTACTCTCCATAAAAATATATTTTGTCAAAATTAAACAAGTTAGAAAAGAGCCCACGATAACATTGGATCATTAATAACAATAAAATTGAATGATCTGGAGGGCCGGATAGGATCACCCGGAGGGCCGGATCCGGCCCCCGGGCCGTGACGTAACACACGAGCTGTTCAGGGCACATCAGAAGCATGGACATTTCACCTGCACAGCACTCGTTGGCTCCTTTCTTCTCTGGTTTTGGGGGTCAAAAAGAGATGAAGAATCTGTACGACCGTCGCCCTGACTCTAAGATGTTTTCAGTACGACCTGCTGCTCTCAGCGAGTCCACAGACAAAAATGTGTTCACCAGGCCGTCTACAACCTCGCCATGACGTCCAGGTCGTCTCTGTTCAGGTTAGCCTGTATCTGTTGGTAGGACTGATGGAGCTGACACAGACTGATGATGATGTGTTACTGCATCTCTGAGGTACCACTGATGCTGCTGTCCTCGATTCTGAGAGAGAATGGAGACACGGATGAGGATAGACCGGAGTTCAGTTATGTTTACAATATCCCTCCATCTTCTGAACTGTCATTTTTGGAGTCACGGGGCTGCCGGGGCCTAACCCGGCCATTTCTGAGCAATGACATTTATTTTGAATAAACACGACTTCTTGATGAAGCTGAAACTCTGCATCCTGCTCCTCCCCAACCAGAGAAAGGAAACACAATCATCCGTTTTCTGGAACAGTGTCGTCTCAAGAAACGATGTTTGACCTGCGCTCCACGTGAAGGATCAGAGCTACTCGTCCATCCCAGCATGTCAATGAAGACAGAGAATCCACCAAATCTAAGAAAATGAAAGCAACACAGTGGAAGACCTGCATGGATCGTGGTTCGGTTCTATTTCCATCCATCCATCCATCCCAGCTGCTGTTGGGCCGAGGTGGGTACGCCTGGACGGGTCACCTGTCCAGAGGCGTGTAACACGTCAGAATCATTCAAGAACCCATGAAGGGTTCTTCACACGTGCGACCGGCCGGGATTCAAACCCTTCACGCTCCGAGGGGGGAAGGCTAACCACTGCACCACAGTGCAGCCGAGGTTTACGTCCATCCCTGTAACTAAACATCAGACAGTGGAGATGTTATCAGAGAGAAGGAAGAACTTAGAATCTCAGCTTCAGTTTCAGGATTTACTTTCTGACCTTCATGTCGTCAAATGTGTTCCAGGAGGAACAGAAACATGTTTTCCTTCAATGATCTGCTGAAGTTTCAGGGTCTGGATTTAAGTTGGGGTGTGGGGTGGGGGTTGCTCGTAGTAATTACATCTATTCTCTGTTTGGTAAAGGTGTGTCTGACCTGTTTAATAAGCAAACGCTGAAGGTGAGTCTGCAGGTATTGAACCTGTTACCTGTTGGCCGTTTGGATGAGCGGGTGCATTTCCTCCAGCCCCCCATACCCCCTAACCCACTAAAGCTCCGCCTCTTGTTCCTGTAGAACACATGTGTCAAAGTCAAGGCCGGGGGCAGATCCGGCCCTCCAGATCATTTTATTTTATTGTTATTAAAGGCCCGATGTTATCTTGCTCTATTTCTAACTTGTATAATTTAACAAAATATATTTTTTATGAAGAGTAAAATATTGAAAGTTTTCATGTTTAACTTGATTTATTCTGGAATAATATTCCTGCCTTTTATTATTCATAATTATGTTAAAAACGTTAGTTTTAAATTTTTTAAAATTTGCTTTTTGCTAGCTTTTTGTAGTATTTTTTTCATTTACTAGGATTTTTTTTCCCGCTATTTTGGAATTTAGCCAATATTTTAGCTACATGCTAGCTGTTTTGGCTAATTTAGGCTTTTAAAAAGTTTTTAGGCTAGTTTGGAGTAAGGCTAATATTTATATAAGCTGTTTTGGCTAATCTAGTCTTTTTTCATTTTTTTTAGGGTATTTTAAAGTTTAGCTCACATTTCATTAAATGCTAGCTGTTTTGGTTAACTTAATTTTTTTTTTTTTTTTAGTTTTTTAGGCTAATTTGGCATTTAGCTAATAATTTAGCTAGCTGTCGGCCTCAGCGTTTTCGGCTATTAGCTTCAACATTTTCAGCTATTAGCTTCAGCGTTTTCAGCTATTAGCTTCAGCATTTTCAGCTATTAGCTTCAGCGTTTTCGGCTATTAGCTTCAACTTTTTCAGCTATTAGCTTCAACATTTTCAGCTATTAGCTTCAGCGTTTTCAGCTATTAGCTTCAGCGTTTTCGGCTATTAGCTTCAGCGTTTTCAGCTATTAGCTTCAGCGTTTTCGGCTATTAGCTTCAGCGTTTTCAGCTATTAGCTTCAGCGTTTTCAGCTATTAGCTTCAACATTTTCAGCTATTAGCTTCAGCGTTTTCAGCTATTAGCTTCAACATTTTCAGCTATTAGCTTCAACGTTTTCAGCTATTAGCTTCAGCATTTTCAGCTATTAGCTTCAGCGTTTTCAGCTATTAGCTTCAGCGTTTTCAGCTATTAGCTTCAGCATTTTCAGCTATTAGCTTCAACATTTTCAGCTATTAGCTTCAGCGTTTTCAGCTATTAGCTTCAGCGTTTTCAGCTATTAGCTTCAACATTTTCAGCTATTAGCTTCAACATTTTCAGCTATTAGCTTCAGCGTTTTCAGCTATTAGCTTCAGCGTTTTCAGCTATTAGCTTCAGCGTTTTCAGCTATTAGCTTCAGCGTTTTCAGCTATTAGCTTCAACATTTTCAGCTATTAGCTTCAACATTTTCAGCTATTAGCTTCAGCGTTTTCAGCTATTAGCTTCAGCGTTTTCAGCTATTAGCTTCAACATTTTCAGCTATTAGCTTCAGCGTTTTCAGCTATTAGCTTCAACTTTTTCAGCTATTAGCTTCAACATTTTTAGCTATTAGCTTCAGCGTTTTCAGCTATTAGCTTCAGCGTTTTCAGCTATTAGCTTCAGCGTTTTCAGCTATTAGCTTCAGCGTTTTCAGCTATTAGCTTCAACATTTTCAGCTATTAGCTTCAACATTTTCAGCTATTAGCTTCAGCGTTTTCAGCTATTAGCTTCAGCGTTTTCAGCTATTAGCTTCAACATTTTCAGCTATTAGCTTCAGCGTTTTCAGCTATTAGCTTCAACTTTTTCAGCTATTAGCTTCAACATTTTCAGCTATTAGCTTCAGCGTTTTCAGCTATTAGCTTCAGCGTTTTCAGCTATTAGCTTCAGCGTTTTCAGCTATTAGCTTCAACATTTTCAGCTATTAGCTTCAGCGTTTTCAGCTATTAGCTTCAACGTTTTCAGCTATTAGCTTCAACATTTTCAGCTATTAGCTTCAACATTTTCAGCTATTAGCTTCAGCGTTTTCAGCTATTAGCTTCAGCGTTTTCAGCTATTAGCTTCAGCATTTTCAGCTATTAGCTTCAACATTTTCAGCTATTAGCTTCAGCGTTTTCAGCTATTAGCTTCAGCGTTTTCAGCTATTAGCTTCAACATTTTCAGCTATTAGCTTCAACATTTTCAGCTATTAGCTTCAGCGTTTTCAGCTATTAGCTTCAGCGTTTTCAGCTATTAGCTTCAGCGTTTTCAGCTATTAGCTTCAACGTTTTCAGCTATTAGCTTCAACATTTTCAGCTATTAGCTTCAACATTTTCAGCTATTAGCTTCAGCGTTTTCAGCTATTAGCTTCAGCGTTTTCAGCTATTAGCTTCAGCGTTTTCAGCTATTAGCTTCAGCGTTTTCAGCCATCAACTTCAACATTTTCAACTATCAGCTTCAGCGTCCTAAGCTATGAATTTCAGCATCTTCAGCTGTCAGCATTGGCATTTTGAGAGGCCAAATTCAGTTTACAGCATTCACACTAGAATTATTGCCGGTAATACTATATTTCTAGTTCATAATTATGTTTAAAAGTTAGGGTTTCAAATTTTTAAAAATTTAGTTTTAGGGTGTTTAATAAATGTTTGTCCTGTTCGGCCCGCGACCTAAGGTGTGTTTTGGATTTTGGCCCCTCATGCGATGGAGTTTGACACCTCTGCTGTAGAACGACCAGCAGCCCTCACGGCGTTCTGGGACGGCGCTCTGTAATGAGGTCGCGGCCCCCGCACCCCGCCCGCGTAAAACAACAGCTGTAGCTGCTGGTTCAGGGGAGGGGGGGGTCCGCGGGGTAGCAGGTGGGGGCCTGGGGAAAAGGGAGTAAAATTAGGGAGTCCTCTCCAAAGGCATTCTGGGAAAGATCCTGGTGGGTCATTTTAGCTCCGCTCGCTCCATATTTCTCCGCTTGATTAAAAATTGATCTGCGACGGCAATGTGAATATATTATTGGGGCCATTATTCACCCCTGACACATAATTGGATGCTACACACAACTCTATTTTCTTCCCAGGCATGGCGGCGCGTGTGTGATGGAGGGAAAAGAGCGAGCGGCGCCTTGATGGATCCACGGATTACCCAAAACCCTTTTTTTCCTGACTTCTTTATTGTAAACCGATAAATCACCTCCTCTTCCTTTTGGAGCCGACCCCGCCGTCAGTGTCACGGCGGCGCGTGATGGATGTCTTATTGAAACATCAGGCAAAGCAGAAAATCATTTCTCTAGTAATCATTCACAACTTATTCCCACATGAACGAGGAGCGGCGCCGGGGCGGGGGGCCGTGACACGCCATGTTAGATCAAAGCCAACAGGGATTTGGATTTGCTTCTTTTTTCTTTTTGTGGCTTCTGACGCTCCGTCTCAAATTCACTTATTAGCAGCGATTGCGTTTGGCCGCAGAGAGCGGCGGCGCCGCGGCGAGTCTGTGAATAAGCCGGGCTGATAGCGGCCGGCTAGCACGGCCGCGGGCGCCGGCGGATATTGGAAGGAGCAGAAAGCCGGGTCCGCCGTGCCGCTAATGCTGTTTGCCGCCGGCCCGGGGCTTAGCTCGCTGCCATTTCACGCCTTCTTAATGTCTTAAACTGCACGGAGGAGGAGGCGGGACGCTCTACACGCCCCGGACCCGCTTCCCCGGGTGCGGATACATTCTGTATTATTGTTCTCTTTGCTAAACAAGTTTTCTTTATGGGGGGGTCGACGTTTGTTCCTCTGCTCTCATCTCATCACCCAAATCCAGTCGACTCACCAGGACACGTTTATATTTAGGATTTGCTTTTTTGTATTTTTGAATCAACCAGAAGACATTCGAGCTGCGACTGAAGAAGTTTCCAGAATGCTCGCCGTCCCAGTGAAACGTGCAGCAATGATGGAGATGTGATGCTCTTCCATTGTTGGTAGTCACAGTTTTTGTCCAGGTTTTACATTCGGAGAGGTCCAGTCTCCCTCCAGATGTTTCTGCTTTGCCCCCCCCCCCCCCCCCCTTTAGAAGAAGATAAATGAATGTATTTCTGTTCATCCTAGAGAGGAAATCATTTCATCTCCAGGAGGTTCTCTCACATTTTCTCTGATTAGAGGTCAGTAGCTGGAGGTCGTCCGGTTTAGGATCTGAGATCTGGTCTCTACTTCTTCCTGAGGTTGAGTCGTTGCTGACCTGGACCGATCATCTCCGACCTCCACCAAAGACTCGACTGTTCTCGTGGTTAGAAAGTCAAACCATCAACTCCAACAAGATCGTTGAAACTTCTCTGCAGTAAAGTTTAGTTTTACATTAGGGTCAAAGGGACATTGGTAAAGCAGCCTCTAGTGGTCCTCTGAAGTGATTCCTGGTATCAGTGGCTCTTCTGAAAAAGGTGGAAAGCTTGTTTCTGCTTTGGGGAAGAGTTGGAGGACCTGCAGAGTTCTCCGGTTCTGCTGGGTTCTGCTGTCCTAAAGAGAGAGACGGTCGTCTGTGGACCCAGAGCTTCTGTTTCCACGTGTCCAGATCTGTAGCTGAGCTCCCTGTTGAGAACCTGACCTGTGCATACATGCAGGTTTTGACCTTCTCTCTGACCTTTACAGGAACAGGTGTTCTCTCAGGCCTCCTGGATGAAGTGATGAAGGTTCCTCAGAGTGGGACCTCATGTAATATTACCTCAAGAAATATTCCTTCAACTGCCATCACTGGTTATTGATTAGATTGATCATTTCTGTCCTGAAGTCCTGAAGACTTCAGCCGGTGATGAAGACTCCGCTTCTCTGCTGCAGACAAGATGGCGCCTGACGTGACGGGCGTTAGCATAACCAGAATCCTAAACGTTCAGGATGGAAGTAAAGCTTGAATTGAAGCGTGTTAGTGTCGACAGATAAAATAAAGTTTATTTTGAATCCATATGGAGGTCTTTGGACTCTGGTCAGGGACTTCTGGTTCTGGACGTTGATGTCTGCAGCCAGCTCTGCTTCGAGGAGATGCTTATGTGGGTCGTGGTTCATTCCAGGAGATATGTTCTAAATGAAGTAGAAATACCATCATAGATGTTTCCTCACTACTTTGTTTTAGTTTCTCAAAGTTCAAACCTTTGTAGAGAAATAAGTCCAAAACTGAAACATTGACTGTATACATGAACTGGACTGAATGAGTGTGATGTCGACCTATAGAGCATGGCTCCGCCTCCAACCACAGGAAGT
Organism: Oryzias javanicus; assembly: GCA_003999625.1. Taxonomy (NCBI): domain Eukaryota; kingdom Metazoa; phylum Chordata; class Actinopteri; order Beloniformes; family Adrianichthyidae; genus Oryzias; species Oryzias javanicus. Next base: position 9,423,408 of record CM012451.1, on the reverse strand, counting down.
CAATTCAGTGGAAATGGAAATGTTGGAATGTTGAGCAGTGATTGGTCCAAGTCGGTCTGAATCTGTGACGACCGATCACCAATCAGGAGTGAGCTCATTAAGGCCACGCCCCTACCACTTGAAGAGGGATTGGGAGAATTGATCGGACATTTTATGTGAGACCGCCTACTTTAACTGAAGCCTCTGATTGGTCAACACGTTGACATTGGGTCAGTTTTTAGAGTTCTGAGTGTCCCATGACGTGCTGGCTGTTCAGATCAGGGGAGGGGTCCAGAACCCTCCGGAACTCCAGCACACACACATCCTGCAGGTACAATCAGTGTGATGTGTGGGCGGAGCTTCCCGCCTCACACCTGGAGTCACAGTAAAGGCTGCTCACCTGTAACAGGTAGACCATCTTAGGCCGTACAGGAAGGAGCATCTGTTTCCTGTTCATCAGATCCGACCTTCAACCTCTCCCTGAACGGATGAAACACTCGACCCGACTGATGGCGGCGCGCCTCTGCCACGCACACATCAAATCAGGAGCTCTGATGTGTGATGGAAGCCCCGCCCCCATCCCCGCCCCCTCTCCTGCTGTGGTCTCTTTGTCTTCAGACTTCAGGAAACTTTCTTCAGAATCACTCCTGTGTTTGCTGCTGCATCTGCCCCCCCCTCCTTCCTTTCCTTTCTTTGGGGGGGCATGGGGGTGGGCATGGACCCCCCCCCCCAAAGATGCTTTTCTTGAGTGGAAATTACAGGCGGAGATTAATAACGACATTAGGCAGTAATGATGCTGCGGCGAATGAAATATTTATTAAAGATCCCTCTGCTAGCAATTAGCATGGCATGTAATCATTCAGCGAAAGAAATCAAGATGATTGTGCTGCACCCCCCCCACCCCCACTCCAGGCAACAACACCCCCCCCACCACCCACCATCCACTGACTCCCACCAGCCCCCCCATGACGACTCCTCTCCATGACAACAGCAGCTGGGGGGGGGGGGGGGGGGGGCAGTGGTCCTGGGCATCCAGATCTTAATTACAGCCTCCCTAAAACCGGGGGGGGGGGGGCTCCTCCAGACTCTGTCAGGGATGTCACCGATCGGCTCAGGAGGACGCTGCAGTCGGACCGCAGGCGCATCAGAGCACGCGCCGCCGCCGCCGCCATCCAACTTCCTGCCAAGATATCCAAAGCAGACGCACGGGGGGAGGGGGGGAAGGGAGGGGGAGGGAGGGGGGGTCCAGATACATGCAGCGCCTGAAGCGACACTTGATCATAACTTTAAGAAAAGTTTTCTCTCCCAGAGCTCAGACAGTCCTCTCACTGTCGACCCCCCCCAGGATGTTTCTGCTGCTTGGAAGAACCTCCACCCCCCCCCACCTACCCCCTACCCCCCCCCCCCCCGTCTCCCACAGGTGATACAACCGTAGGTGGAATCGTGGGGGGGGCGAGCCGTCCTTGTTTGTGTCCAAACAAGCGTGAGCTCATTTTCAGTCTCACCTGAGAGGGACAATGGAGGGGGGGGGGGGGGCAGGAGAGTTCAGAGGTCAGATAATCAAAAGCGTCCGTTTATTGGCTGCATCATCAAACCTCATCAGTGCAGCCGTTCAGGCGTGCGCCGCTGCTAATCAGCTCTCCTGCCGCTGTTTAGCCATGCTGCCCCCCCCCCCCCCAACACCCGGAGCGAGGGAGGGGGGGGGGGCGCTTCACCAACTTTGACAAAAGCTGGTGGAGGGAAAACAGATCAATTTGCAATATCGTGGGATGCGGCGCTCACAACAAAGGCGGGACATGAAGCGAGCGCGTGAAGTGATGCTCTCGTATGAACTTCAGTGATCAATAAACATCGGGGGGGGGGGGATGGGGGCAGAGATGTATGGGGAGGAGGAGGAGGAGGATAGATGATGAAGATGAATCTCTGAGCTCTTTGTTTAAAAAACTTTCTTCTGTTCTTAAGTAGATGGTTATCTTTAGCCTTCTGATAGATTAGATGAGCTGTTAATTAATCTTTGAATCTAATTAACTGTCTTGCTATTAATAGAGCGGGCCGCTTCAGACGCCGTTCAACTCTCACAGCAGCGAGCTGAGGATTCGTGTTCGCCGTTCAGCCTGCTTAATTTAGCCGGCGGCGGTGGCAGTTTGGAAACGGCACAATGGAGTTTGGCTCCACCGGAACGTCGGAGTTCTGGAAAACGGCTTTTGTGAAGGCGACGCCCCGTTCAATTCAGTCTTATCCATGAATCTCAACATCACGAAACATCTCCCTCATCGAGCTTCACGCCTGAGATTTCACAGCAGCAGAAGATCAGTCATAAAATATGAACAATAGCTAAAAATGTAACTGATTATCCATGTCATTATTCCTTCACGATGAGGAAAAACTAAACAAAAAAAGATGATTCAGGAAGAAGGAAGAAACCTCGGGAATGTCCACATGGAGGAGAGATCTTCTCCAGGACGGGCAGGAGATTCTCCAGAACTCTTCAAGAAGAATTCACTTATCAACTCTACAACTATGTCTTTGAATAGAGTTCAGCCAGGCAGGACAAGGGGGCAGCTGGGGGTGTGGTCCACGGCCAAGACGAGCCAGAGGCGTGGTCCACGGCCAAGACGAGCCAGAGGCGTGGTCTACGGCTAAAACGAGCCAGAGACGTGGTCTACGGCTAAAATGAGTCAGAGGCGTGGTCAACGGCCAAGACGAGCCAGAGGCGTGGTCAACGGCCAAGATGAGCCAGAGGCGTGGTCTACGGCTAAAACGAGCCAGAGGCGTGGTCTACGGCTAAAACGAGCCAGAGGCGTGGTCTACGGCTAAAACGAGCCAGAGGCGTGGTCAACGGCTAAAACGAGCCAGAGGCGGGGTCAACGGCTAAAACGAGCCAGAGACGTGGTCTACGGCTAAAATGAGCCAGAGGCGTGGTCAACGGCTAAAACGAGCCAGAGACGTGGTCTACGGCTAAAATGAGCCAGAGGCGTGGTCAACGGCTAAAACGACCCAGAGGCGTGGTCAATGGCTAAAACGAGCCAGAGGCGTGGTCTACGGCTAAAACGAGCCAGAGGCGTGGTCTACGGCTAAAACGAGCCAGAGGCGGGGTCAACGGCTAAAACGAGCAAGAGGCGGGGTCAATGGCTAAAACGAGCAAGAGGCGGGATCCACGACTAAAACGAGCCAGAGGCGTGGTCAACGGCTGAAACGAGCCAGAGGCGTGGTCAACGGCTGAAACGAGCCAGAGGCGTGGTCAACGGCTAAAACGAGCCAGAGGCGTGGTCAACGGCTAAAACGAGCCAGAGGCGGGGTCAACGGCTAAAACGAGCCAGAGGCGGGGTCAAAGTACTATAGTAGAGACAATAGTATTCTCATAATGGACGTTTGGGTTACAGCTTCAGAGGTTTCCAATAGTATCACCAGTGGTGGAAGTATCATGATGAGGGAGGTCTGTAAGCTCTAATCTAATCTGAGGATTTCATCATTTTATCTGAGAAATGTAACAGATTTTCTGTAACCACCTGGTCTGTTGTTCCAGATCAAATCCAGGTCTATTTCAGATGATCCGATCTAAACTGGATCAGAAGAATAACGTTTGATTCAAGAACAGACTGGAAACTGTCTCTCATGTTTACGTAGCTTTCTGACTATTTATGTTTTTGACTCTAAGATGTGGAACAAAAACAGAGAAAGAGAAAAATGATGACTTTTTTCTATTAAATCTCGTTGAGTTCAAATGATTCTTTTTCTGATTTTTACATTTGTATGTTTTTGACTAAATGCTACCAAGTTAATCTTATACGTTTCTCATTTATAAAAACTAATTAAATCAAAAACCTGAATTATAAATAACAACAAGATTGCAGAATGATGATTTTATCTATGATGTTATTATCTATGATGTTATTATCTATGATGATTTTATCTATGATGATTTTATCTATGATGATATTTTCTATGATGATTTTTATCTATGATGATATTATCTCTGATGATATTATCTCTGATGATATTATCTATGATGATTTTTATCTATGATGATATTATCTCTGATGATATTATTGATGATATTATCTATGATGATACTATCTATGATGATATTATCTATGATGATTTTATCTATGATGATTTTATCTATGATGATATTATCTATCATGATATTATCTATGATGATATTATCTCTGATGATATTATTGATGATATTATCTATGATGATACTATCTATGATGATATTATCTATGATGATTTTTATCTATGATGACATTATCTATGATGATATTATCTATGATGATTTCATCTACCAGTAAAGTATTAATAGAATTGTGATGTTTAGGCCTCTACTTTCACATGTTGATGTTCTAATGAAGGTCAGGAGGATTCCACCATGCTTGTTTTAGTGGGATAGGCTCCAGCAACCCTGAGACCCCAAAGAGGGTTAGATTAAAAACTTGACGGACTTCTCCGGACACATGGAGATGATGTCATTTCCTCCCTTTGGTTCTCCTCCGTTTTTTGGTCCGTGGAACGTTTCTGTGCATTCACACTGAAATGAAGCGTACCAGAGTTCACCTGCAAGTGAGCAGACTCGTTCACGGTGGGACTGTAGTTCAGGTGAACTTCTGCCAAACCCAGAGGAGATCGGATCTGGATCAGACTGCAGGTGTGGACCTTTCCCCGTCTGTCCCTGTTGGTGTGTGTAACCGGACCTGGTCCCGGTCCATTGTGCCGCTGTGACAGACTCTCTGCCCACTCTTTGATGCCCCCCTCCCTCCCTGAAGAGCGGCTTGGCTGCCCTACAGCAGCTCCTGCTGGGACCGGGAGCCTCATTTGCATCATGATGGCAGGCAGATTAAGTACATTCCACTGCACACTAAAGCCCCCCCCCCCAACACACAGACCCGGAGTATTAGAAAAAAGCTGGTGCCCAGTGCAAAGTACCAATCCCATTACTTGCTCCATCCTCTGCGACCCCCCCACCCGGTTCAGGAGAACAAAAGACTGAAATCGGGGGGGGGGCTGGATCTAAAGCTGGCTGAATCAGGGCGGGGGGGAAAAGCAGGAAGAAAAGATGGAGGGCAGGGGGGTGTGAAGCCAGCGCTGGAGCGGGGGGGGGTAAGCTCATTTAGATAAATTGACATCCCGGCTGAGATAAAACCCCCCCCCAATGATTTGTCGAGCCGTTCTGTTGGATCGCGTCTCGGGACTCGGCCGGCCCGGCGCGGGCCGCCGGGAGAGGGGAGAACATTCGCATCATTACGGGGGTGTCGGGTACAACACAGGGGGGGGGGGGCTCTCTGGGGCTCTCTTTTACCACATTTCTCTAACTATGAGTCGCTCTGATGGAAAAACAAAAACTAGAACAGTTATTCAAGTCAACCAAACCTTTAATCCTCTGGATCAGTTTGGATCCGCGTCACACGGAACCAGAGACCGTCGATAAGAGCTGGACACAGCAAGCGTCCAGGTCCCCCGTAGGAAACGCCTCGACCGCCATGTCGCAGTCCATCGGCGGCGTTTAGTCCGAGTCGGTCCGAGTCACGTTTAGAGGAACTAGTCACCAATCACGAGTGAGCTTGTTCCAGCCGGTTCGAAAGCCACGCCCCTCCCACTGAAAGCGGCTCGGGGGAAATCTGTCAAACATTGGAGGCGGGGCCAGTTGGAGCCAGATGCTTCTACGGAGGCACCTGATTGGTCGGTTTATACCTTGATTAACGTGTGATAAAGAGAACATATCTTTAAAGATACATTAGACAAAGAAATGATGAGAAATGTTTCCTGATGGAAATCTGTGAGGCGTGTTGGAACCAGCGGCTACTTCCTGTTTGAAACACGACGAGGGGGGAGGGGGGGGGGGGCTAAGTCCATTCATGACGATGTCTGGGTCGCTCTTCTTCTTCGAGCGTTGCGGTCTGTTGCAAATACTAATACACGCACCTACAGTGCCCTCTAGTGGGATTTATGTTTATAAGCCACACCCCCTTCCCAAACTGTAAAAACAGAAACGACTTATGTCTGAATTATGATCCAGAGAACCTAATGTTTTAAGAATAGTCGTAAAAATGTTCACACCTGTCTGAGAGATGTGTATCCAGCCTTGAGACATCTGTGATCCGACTTTTGTGGATTATTTATGGAAGAGATCACTGTAATCCCTCTCATGATCCCAGAGTTTTTCCTGGTTATTGCTGAGGAAAGGTAGGCTCCACCTCTGACTGGTGCCCCCCCCCTTGCTGTAATGAACCAGAATCCCGGATCGGAACAGTTGGGAGCGCTCCGTGTGCGTTCAGAGACGTGAAACGCTCTTCAGGGTCTGTTTGGTTTTGACGGCAGCAGCCGAGCTTTGCTCATCAATAATGAAGGCGGCACGATTCTCTCTGCATTAGACCCCCGTGCAGGTAAAGAGCTCTGCATCTAAAACATTTAGGAGTCTGTAAAACTTCACAAACTTAAAGGTAATTAAATTGTGCCCCTCCATCAGTCAGTCCTCGTGGAGAGATGCGTGCAGGAACCAGCAGACTCTACCTTGCTTGAGAAGGTACTCCATTGCATTAGTGCAATTAGAGCATTCTGGCCTAAATAATAAACTTAAAACCTCACAGTCTGTGTTCAATATTTCATCTTTTATTCAGGTCCTGGGAGTGCTGCTATAGCGAACACTTTCTCTGCCGCGCGGCTCGGTAATGCAGGTATTTTTCTAGGGAGGCTTTTAGGAGCTAGTTAGGTTGGAGGGCCCCTTTCTGGCCCATTCCAGGGGCTGAATAATGAATCTCTTACCTGCATCCTGTGCAAATGTTCTCATCCGGCCGAGGTGGAGTTTATGTCTGAGGTTTGAGATGAAGAGACCAGCGATGCTGGAGCCACAGCTGAGCGGGATGAACGTCCAACACCAGCTGTCCAGCTACGATGAAGAGGAGGAACAATCCTCAAATCCATGAAACGTACAAACGTGGCAACAGTTCAGCTAAACGTGCAGAAGGAATATTCAGACAGGGAGACCTTCATGATCTGAACTACAGCGTGTCAACAGAACCATGTGACCAAAGATCTCTGCAGTCATTGGCCAGGTTTTATGAGGGCGGGGCAAAGCAGCAAGAGACAGAATAATGTCATCTCTACAGTCTGTTTAGATACAAAAACCTGATCACATTTGTCACTCGCGGTATTTTATTCTGAAAAATTGATTATATTTAGCCACATTTTCTCATCTAACTTCCTGCCAAGAGAGACGCAGATCGCTCACGCCGAAACGATCGTCTGCACGGAAGGAGCTCGCCGTGGAGGACCGCGGCGGTTCTGGTTGAACCTCATCGTAGGTCTGCCAGCTCGAGAGCCACGTCTGCCCCCCCCCCCCCCCCTCCACTGTGGCTCTTTGGTAAAGAAAAACTCTAAAATAAGTAAAACAACAGGGAACTGAGCCTCAGGAGCAGCACGGTGTTTTAGTGTGTTTCATGGTTCAGAAATAGTCAATTATCTCTGTTTTCATTTTAGAAAATTGGATTTTTGAATTTATGGCTAAGAAGCACCAAAAACGTTTAAAAATAAAATGCTTTTTTGTTATTGTTGACATTACACCACCTCCCATAATCCTATGTGACACAGCAAGTCTTTTATTTTGAAAAGAAGTCTTATACACTTCTGATAAAAGTTATTTCATATTTAGGAAAAAAAACATTTTTTTCTTAGTTTGTTTGATTTATAACAAAATATAGTTTATTGATATTTCTCATAAAACTAACATAAACATAAACTCTTATTTCTCTAAAGAACGAGTCCACCATAAGTACATCCCCCCAACCTCCATCATCCTGACGTGTACTTCATGATACATTTACCACATGTACAACATTCTTATGTTTCATGTTCAACAAACTTCATCTGAAGACAAACCTGAGCTTCTATCAGGAACCGCCTCAAGACCAGGACAACCCAGAAACCTGCAGCACCGTTAGCTACAGTCACATGCTAGCTACAGTCACATGCTAGCTGGGTCACATGCTAGCTGGGTCACATGCTAGCTGGGTCACATGCTAGCTAGGTCACATGCTAGCGAGGTCACATGCTAGTTAGGTCACATGCTAGTTAGGTCACATGCTAGCTGGGTCACATGCTAGCTAGGTTACATGCTAGCTAGGTCACATGCTAGCTAGCATCTTTTATCTTTACAGCTCCAGCCTGAACATCTTCTGATCTGTTTCCATCGTGGATTTTGTTCCAGTTTTCAGTCACAACTTTAGTTTATTCTGCAACAGACACGAGGCTCTGAGTGATAGCTCCGCCTCCCTGAGGCTCCACCCTCAGACCAACAGACACGAGGCTCTGAGCGATAGCTCCGCCTCCCTGAGGCTCCACCCTCAGACTGACAGACACGAGGCTCTGAGGGATAGCTCCGCCTCCCTGAGGCTCCACCCTCAGACCGACAGACACGAGGCTCTGAGCGATAGCTCCGCCTCCCTGAGGCTCCACCCTGAGACTGACAGACACGAGGTTCTGAGCGATAGCTCCGCCTCCCTGAGGCTCCACCCTCAGACTGACAGACACGACGAGCTCTGAGGGATAGCTCCGCCTCCCTGAGGCTCCACCCTCAGACCGACAGACACGAGGCTCTGAGCGATAGCTCCGCCTCCCTGAGGCTCCACCCTCAGACCGACAGACACGAGGCTCTGAGCGATAGCTCCGCCTCCCTGAGGCTCCACCCTGAGACTGACAGACACGAGGTTCTGAGCGATAGCTCCGCCTCCCTGAGGCTCCACCCTCAGACCGACAGACACGAGGCTCTGAGCGATAGCTCCGCCTCCCTGAGGCTCCACCCTCACAGACTGACAGACACGAGGCTCTGAGGGATAGCTCCGCCTCCCTGAGGCTCCACCCTCACAGACCGACAGACACGAGGCTCTGAGGGATAGCTCCGCCCACAGACACTAGCCTTTAATGTGTGGTGAGGTACCAACGTTTGACAGACTGCAGACAGATCGTTGATTCATTTAAATCTAGAAATCCCCAGAAATGCAGATTTAATCTCCGTTTTCTGGACATCATCAGAAAATACCAGGAGAAGGCGCGTGTTCACGTGTGTTCACGTGTGTTCACGCATGTTCACGCGTGTTCACGTGTGCAGCGAGGCTCTGTGGATCTGCAGAGCTGATGGATGTCTGCAGGATTCCAATCTTCACTTCCTCCCCTGAAGATGAATGAACGCTTCTTGTTTTAAACGGCAATAAGTGAGCGGAGCGGCCGAACTCTCGCTGTAAACCTGCAGTTAGATTTTATTGCAAATAATCACGCAGGCAGACACACACGAAAAAAGAAAAATAATGACTCAACTCTGATTTTAGTGACCAAACTGACACGAAGCCGGGGTCAGCTGTAATTACCAGTGGAGTGCGCCCCGTTAAATTGAATTTAACGACAACACAGCAATCCTACTGAGTGTGAACTAATCCTGCTGCATTACAGTTAATGGGCCTGAAAGAAAATGATGGCCTTTCAGAAGCAAAACCAATTACTGCAGAGTGAAGATGTCTGCTGCTGAGCCCTCCAAATCTCCCAGAACTTCTGCCCTTCTTATATAACCGCTTTTGTTGGCTGTTGAATAATGGAGGCTGTGGAGGAGCGCCGGCGCTCTCTCCGGGGAGAGGAAGGTGTTCTTCCTGTTGCTGTTTGACTGCAGAAATCAGATGTTTGGCTAATTCTTGCAGCCTGGAAGCCAGCCTGGCTGCTCTCGCCAGGGGGACGCTTTCTGAAGTCAACTCATGAATAGTGATGACACTTAACGGGGACATTCTCCAGCCTTTTGTCACCCGGTCCGGTCGCTCTCCGAGCGTCGGATGTGGCGAGCAGAGAGTGACGGCGGTGACGGTCTAAGCCACATGTGTCAAAGTCAAGGCCCGGGGGCCGGATCCGGCCCTCCAGATCATTTTATTTTATTGTTATTAAAGGCCCGATGTTATCTTGCTCTATTTCTAACTTGTATAATTTAACAAAATATATTTTTATGAAGAGTAAAATATTGAAAGTTATTCATGTTTAACTTGATTTATTCTGGAATAATATTCCTGCCTTTTTATTATTCATAATTATGTTAAAAACGTTAGTTTTACATTTTTTAAAATTTGCTTTTTGCTAGCTTTTTGGAGTATTTTTTCATTTACTAGGATTTTTTTTCCCGCTATTTTGGAATTTAGCCAATATTTTAGCTACATGCTAGCTGTTTTGGCTAATTTAGGCTTTTAAAAAGTTTTTTAGGCAAGTTTGGAGTAAGGCTAATATTTATATAGTAGCTGTTTTGGCTAATCTAGTCTTTTTTCATTTTTTTAGGGTATTTTAAAGTTTAGCTCACATTTCATTTAAATGCTAGCTGTTTTGGTTAACTTAATTTTTTTTTTTTTTTAGTTTTTTAGGCTAATTTGGCATTTAGCTAATAATTTAGCTAGCTGTCGGCTTCAGCGTTTTCGGCTATTGGCTTCAGCGTTTTCAGCTATTAGCTTCAGCGCTTTCAGCTATTAGCTTCAGCGTTTTCAGCTATTAGCTTCAGCATTTTCAGCTATTAGCTTCAGCGTTTTCAGCTATCAGCTTCAGCGTTTTCAGCTATTAGCTTCAGCGTTTTCAGCTATTAGCTTCAGCATTTTCAGCTATTAGCTTCAGCGTTTTCAGCTATTAGCTTCAGCGTTTTCAGCAATTAGCTTCAGCGTTTTCAGCTATTAGCTTCAGCGTTTTCAGCTATTAGCTTCAGCGTTTTCAGCAATTAGCTTCAGCGTTTTCAGCTATTAGCTTCAGCGTTTTCAGCTATTAGCTTCAGCGTTTTCAGCTATTAGCTTCAACATTTTCAGCTATTAGCTTCAACATTTTCAGCTATTAGCTTCAGCGTTTTCAGCTATCAGCTTCAGCGATTTCAGCTATCAGCTTCAGCGTTTTCAGCTATTAGCTTCAACATTTTCAGCTATTAGCTTCAACATTTTCAGCTATTAGCTTCAGCGTTTTCAGCTATTAGCTTCAGCGTTTTCAGCTATTAGCTTCAACATTTTCAGCTATTAGCTTCAACATTTTCAGCTATTAGCTTCAGCGTTTTCAGCTATCAGCTTCAGCGTTTTCGGCTATTAGCTTCAGCGTTTTCAGCTATTAGCTTCAGCGTTTTCAGCTATTAGCTTCAGCGTTTTCAGCAATTAGCTTCAGCGTTTTCAGCTATTAGCTTCAGCGTTTTCAGCAATTAGCTTCAGCGTTTTCAGCTATTAGCTTCAGCGTTTTCAGCTATTAGCTTCAGCGTTTTCAGCTATTAGCTTCAACATTTTCAGCTATTAGCTTCAACATTTTCAGCTATTAGCTTCAGCGTTTTCAGCTATCAGCTTCAGCGATTTCAGCCATCAACTTCAACATTTTCAACTATCAGCTTCAGCGTCCTAAGCTATGAATTTCAGCATCTTCAGCTGTCAGCATTGGCATTTTGAGAGGCCAAATTCAGTTTACAGCATTCACACTAGAATTATTGCCGGTAATACTATATTTCTAGTTCATAATTATGTTTAAAAGTTAGGGTTTCAAATTTTTAAAAATTTAGTTTTAGGGTGTTTAATAAATGTTTGTCCTGTTCGGCCCGCGACCTAAGGTGTGTTTTGGATTTTGGCCCCTCATGCGATTGAGTTTGACACCTCTGCTCTAAGCGTTTCAGAGGCGTTTAACCCGGAAACACAGAAGCGCGCCGAGACTCTCACTGAAACGTGCGGAGGAAAGTCCAGAAAGTCTCCGCGGTCCAGGCCCGTCCCGGCCATATATCAGCGTAATTAAAGGCCGGCTTAATGACGCGGGGCCCTGGCAGCATGATTTCTGTCTGATCGCCACGTTGCTTCATTAAAACCACTCAAGCTAACGAGCTGTGGCTGTAATAAAGTCCTCCCCCCGGTCTGCTGCAGTGCTGATTGCAGCCAAGGCCCCAGATGAAATGAGAGCTGAACAACCTTCTGCTCACTTTCATCCCGCACCACCACGACGGCTCCACATAAAGACCAGAATGCTTTGCTTCTCAAGCTGCAGATGTGATGGTGATGACTCAAATAAATCCAGGAGAGATTGGAGGAACAGAAGAGAAAAAGAAGAAAAGAATCAGTTAACTAAAGAGACCAGAGACCTGGACTAGAAGTAACTATAATAATAATGTGTTTATGGAGGATTACAGAGTTATCAGAGTTATTAACATCCATTCACCTCAATGGAAGAAGCAAAAGATCAGGATGGAACCTTTATGTCTCCGCTCTGAAAGGCTGCAGGATCTGGTATGAGGTTCATTCTAACACATTCTAGTCTCTCTGCAGAGATGTTTTTAATCCTCCTCAGTGATCTATGGATTATGTTTTACTAACTTTAGAATCCTGTCATTCTCTGGGACGTTTTGCTTCAGTGCAGCAGGAGTACAATAGAAATGTACCTCTGAGTTGTGGGCGGGGCTTGTGCAGAAATCATCCCATCAAGCCTTTGTTCACATTCTCTCCTGCTAGCTTACAGCTCCTCACAAGCACAACTTAGCATTAGCGTAGCAACAAAAGATCCAGAGTCCAGGTCAGACCAGGAAAACAAAGACGTTCATGGATCCACGCGTCTGCAGGTGAGTGGAACAGAATGGGGCGGAGCTGGAAGCCTCTGGCCCCGCCCAAAAACCTGATCCTTTTAACATGTGAGAACAGAGTTGTCATTGGAGTGAACGCGACTCGGTTCTGGATCCTGGAGAATACTGCCGGACCACCCCGCAGAACCGGATCAGTTTTATTTTGAAAAACGAGCGGGTTCTCTCCACACATCAGAATGTTTCCCACACGCGTGACGCAGATCCGTCACGCCTCTTCAGATCCATCGGCTGCTTTCTCAAAGTTTCTGTTCTGAGATAAAAACAAACAAACGGATCTGGGAAGTTTGTTCTGCAGGAAACGACCAATCCGACTGCAGAGGAACCTGGAACCAACAGATGAAGCTGCTTCAGAATTCTGTCTCCAAGCTCAGGAACAAGCAGAGAACTAAGATGCTTTCAGGCTTCAGTCAAATGAACTTCAGGATCCTGAACAGAACGGAGCTCTGCAGGTGGAGGTCTGACATGTTCTGTCTGATGAAAACAGGTTTTCATTTACATCTAGGAGGTTCTATCAGCTGATGATGCTGATCTGATCTGATCTGATCTGATCTGATCTGATCCCCTCCTCTGGAGAGTGTTCTGCTGTCAGTCTTCCAGGTTCTCTCAGCGTTCAGATTGTTTCTGGGCCGTGAACGTTGTTCTGACAGAGATCCTCCTCGTTGGGAGAGATTATTAATCAATAACGGCTGCAGGGAGAAACGCCGCCGTGGAGGCCGCTCCTCGCCGCGGAGGCCGCTCCTCGCCGTGGAGGCCGCTCCTCGCCATGGAGGCCGCTCCTCGCCATGGAGGCCGCTCCTCGCCGTGGAGGCCGCTCCTCGCCGTGGAGGCCGCTCCTCGCCGTGGAGGCCGCTCCTGTGGGACGGTAGAGGACGTAGAGCCGGGAGAGGGTTGATGTCGGAGCCGACGATCCGTCTTCAGCTGTGCAGAACGGATCCAGAACGGATCCAGAACGGATCCAGAACGGATCCAGAACAGATCCAGAACGGATCCAGGACAGATCCAGAACAGATCCAGAACAGATCCAGAACGGATCCAGAACGGATCCAGAACAGATCCAGAACAGATCCAGAACAGATCCAGAACGGATCCAGAACGGATCCAGAACAGATCCAGAACAGATCCAGAACAGATCCAGAACGGATCCAGAACGGATCCAGAACAGATCCAGAACAGATCCAGAACGGATCCAGAACGGATCCAGAACAGATCCAGAACAGATCCAGAACGGATCCAGAACGGATCCAGAACAGATCCAGAACAGATCCAGAACTCTGATTTCCTGCTTGGCTGTGATTAGTCACACAATATGACATTAACCTGTAAATTTAAATTCCTCTGTGCAATTTGATGGGTGATTTAATTCCAGCATCATGCTACCCCCATCCTCCAGACCCCCCCCCCCCCCCCCCCCCGCCGTGGGCTAATCCTATTATGAATTCTTTAAATAGCCTTTTCCCTTAATGATCGCCGCGGCCGTCTCCCCTCCTGATTACTATTGTACACTTAGCACTACATAGAGCGGGGGGGGGGGGGACACGCCCCCCAGGACGGTTGCCATGGATCCACTCGTTGTCTTCTGAGAGGACTTGCTGGTGGGGGGGGTCTGGGCTCTCTGGACTCGGATGAAACTGATCTGCTCTATAATTCATGACCCAGAGTTTCTGCTCGCCATCCGTCTGTCCTGGGACGTTTACGAGTCGCTCGACGGCTCCTCGTGTCCTCGTCCAACGCCGTCCGGACGTCTGAACGACGTCTGCACGTTCCGGAGCGCTCCGGTCCCCCTGGTTCTGTCGCGTCCCGCTGGAGCCGGCGGGAGCAGACGTGTGTTTTGGATTTGGACGGGTCGAAGCAAAGACACGCCTTCATGGGGATTGAAGGTTACCCTGAAACAGAACATTTTGGAGGTTTTTCTTCTGGTTCTGGCGCCGTTTTCCCCGATGGGTGGATCCAGTTTGATGGACCGGACCTGCTGGAGCTCTGACCTGTTGGACGTTCCGGACCTGTGACTGACTCTGACCCCCCAGACCCACTCCCCTCCCTCCTGGTCTTCTGCTGACTCAGCGGTTTCTACATCCAGACTGGATCTCGTTCTCCGTGACTGAGCGGGTCATCAGAACCAGACCGCCGTCTGCTGCTGGTGTGGTTGAACCTCTGCTCAGCTCTGGTGCTTCAGATCTCTTCATTCAGGTTCCTCCTCATTCCTCTGAACTTTCTCTTCTCTCCACCCGAGACTTTCTGCAGTATTTGTAAGAACCTGAACAAAACGCTGCTCTCACACATCTGCTGGTCCCGGAGCGGACCACCACCTGTCCTGGCCCGCGCCGCCTCCTCCACAGCCAGGAAAGCTCCGGCTGGCGCGCTCTGGGCTGCAGCTCCGGGTTTCACATCCAGGTCCAGCCAGGAGACGGGGGCCAACAGCTGGCAGCGTGCAGAAGGAGCCTGGAGGCGTCCACAGCAGATGAATCACCTCAGATTAATATTTAACTCCAGAGTCCTGCTCCCCTCTAGCATCTCCTCCTCTCTCGGCCCGGCCCGGCCCGGCCCGAGCAGCAGTGATGGACATTCTGTTCCTCTGTGCTGCAGGAGGATTTATTCTGAGGAACATCCAGTTTATGAAGCTTCATTTGGAACTCCAGATCTGCTCCTCCTCGTCGGGACTTCATTCCTAAACCTTCTCGTCCTTCTATCTTAACATCTTGTTTGGTTTTGTCCTTCATTATGTTGAAGCTGATTGGTGGAGAGCTGAGATCAGATGGACCAGACAACAGAAGGAAGCCACTTCTGGACAGATATCAGTACAACATCAGTACATCTGAGAATCTGTCAATCAAACGTTGGGGGCGGGGCCAGTGGACACCACATGCTCCTATTGAGGAATCTGATTGGCCAGTTTAGAACTTGAATAACTATCAATCATGAAAAGATGAGGTTTGTTAGAAGATAAAAGAATCGTGAGAGCCAGAACGATTCTTCTGACCAATAGAACGACTCGGTCACCGCTCTAGAACCAGCAGCTACTTCCTGTTTGGGGGGAATCAGTCCAGTTCTCTGTATACTGTCTATGGTTGTGAGGCCTCCAGAAAACTGCTGGAAACCTTCATGGACCAGAGAAATCCTCCAGGTCAAGTGGATGTCAGGTCTTGGTTGTCCTCTAAAGTTGGACACAGATCACTGCATGTAACCATGACAACCCTGTGGAGAAGCAGAGATCATCCAAAACGTTGACATGAGTTTGATCCAAGCAGAAGTTACTCTGCGGTCTCCAGACCCAGAGGAGGTTCTGGTTTCAGTTATCCTCAGTTTGTCTCGCGGGTCATGGAGCCCAGCGGCCCCCGCCGGCCCCCGCCAGCCCCCGCCGGCCCCCATCGGCCTGCGATCGCATTCCCAGATGGGATTGGTTATGCAGGCTGCACGCTCCTTCAGCTGGGAGTTACTGATGGAGGCTCCAGACCGCTGCTCCTGCTGCTCCTCCTGCTGCTCCTGCTGCTCCTGTTTCCTCCTCCCTCCTCCTCCCTCCTCCTCCCTCCTCCTCCCTCTCCTCCCCTCGACTCCTGCAGACTCTCATGGATGTCTGGACAGAGGCGTGATGACGTCAGCGCTCCATCCTGCTCCTGCTCCTGTTTTTGTGTTCGGGACACAAAGCCTCTCGGCGTGGACGACCGTCCTCCGGGTCACGTTGTGACGCTCCGTCTGTCTGGCTCTCAGCCTCCCTCTCGTGTCTTTATGACCTGATCCGGGGGGGCGGCGGCGCTCCGTCACGCCGGCCAGCGGAGTGGCGGGAGCTCGTGGGAATCGCCATAGGAACGGGACGTCCCGCAGGAGCGCTTCCTGTCTGAGCGATTCAGGGACGCTCAGGGGTGCTGGAGGTTCGCTCCAAACCGTCCAGACTTGGCCTCAGCGGAAAATTCATCTTTGTATGGGACGGGGCGAGCCCAGCCGGAGGGGTCGGCGCCATTGTCTTTGGCTCCGGCGGGGTCCAGGCATGAATATGCAGATTGATAAGCAGCAGTTGGTGCCGCCAGTCATTCCTCCTTAAATAAGGCCCCTCTGATTCCCATTTCCTTCAGCACATGGGGGTTACTGGGTCACCCCCCCGAAGGGTTTACAGTTGTAGAAAAAGGAAAAAACTATAATTACATCCTTTGACGCGTGGTCCTCTGGTTATTGGATGATTATTGAACAGAAGTGAAGAGGTGAGTCTCAGCGGGCTCAGCAGACAGAAGTACTTAACTGCTGGTTGGTCTTCAGGTCCTGAACTCGCTTCTGTGGTTAAAACCTGACGGATCTGTGCCGGAGCGTCTGCCCGCTCTCTGGGATTAGAGGAACGACAGTTTGAATCTTCTCAGGGACGAAGAGTTCCTGGACCTTCACCAGCATCTGGAACCAGAGTCGTGAGAGACCGTCGGGACCACCCAGAGGACGGGGAGAAGGTCATGATGGTCATAGTCGGATCTGAAGAACTCCATACCCACTGTGAAGCATGGAGGTGGGAGCATCATGATGTGGGGCTGTGTTTCTCCAAAGAGGACAGGACCGATCCATGCACATGGACATGGACATCTGGACCTTCCTGCATGACCAGGAGGCGGGGCTTCATACACAGTTTCAGGGTTCTGGAGTGGACCGTCCAATCTCTGGACCTCAGTCCAACAGAGATCCTGTACACGTGTCAAGGCCCGGGGGCCGGATCCGGCCCTCCAGACTATTTGATTTTATTGTTATTAATGACTTGATGATATCTTCTATCATTTTGACAAAATGTATTCTTATAGAGAGTAAAATATTAAAAGTTATTTAAGGTTTAAGTCGATTTATTCTGGAATAATATTCATGTCTGTTTATTATTCAGAATTATGTTATAAAGTTACAGTTTTAAAGTTTTAAACTATTTGGACTTTTTTACCGTTTACTAAGATTTTTTAGGCTATTTTGGAGTTAAGCTAATATTTTCTGTTTTGGCTAACAGAAATCAGCAGAAGGGCCGGACCGGGAGCAGATCAGGGGAACGTTTTAATAATTCATCTCATGACAGAAAGAAAACAGCAAATCTGGATGAAAACACTCGTTACTCCTGATTAGAAGGACTTTTCTCGAGTCAAACATCATCTCAGGTCATTTCCTGGATCCTCCTGATTGAGTCTCATTCACACGTGTTGAAGAACGAGCGTTTCAGGAACATGCATCAGCTCGTGGCGCTCACGCAGGAAGGGGCGGAGTCACAGGAACAAACAACAATTATTAAAGCCCACCTCTCTGTCATATCAGAGTTTCTGATTGGTCCAAGTTCAACGTTCTTTCCATGTAGGAGTTAAAGTTAAATATGTTGAACTTCCAGAGCGATGGATGAACGTCTGACGTGTTCCTTCACAGAATGACTCGCGGTCCGAGTCTACGAGTCACAGAGTTCTGGTCAGAGAGAGCGCCGTGCGTGTGGGACTCGAACACAGACCTGCATCACCCGTGACAGACTTGAACATTGAACGTTTGTCTGAACGTGGAGCTGGGTTTGGACCTGAGGGTTCTCCAGCAGAACCGTTCCTCCTGCTGGTGTTTTCCCTCATTCAGCGTCTTCATCCTTCAGAGGCCGTGCCGCTCCTCTTCCTCCTCTTCCTCCTCTTCCTCCTCTGCAGCCGGTGCTCCGGGACGCTCCGGGCTGAAAGGAGGCCAGGATGACTCCTGCCGGCTGGTCCTCAGTGAAGCGTGCGCTGCATCTGCGTGTGCATGCGGGCCGTCCGGCCAGCAGCGCAGATGGAGCTCCGCTTTGGGCCAGCAGGTATTTCTCAGCGTCTGCTCTCTCCAATGTTTCTCTGCTGCTCAGCGTCCGGGCTGCAGAATCCCGCCGGGTCGGCCAGCAGACCCCCCCCCCCAGGTCCAAAAACATTTCCGTCAGACCGCAGCTTTAAACGCGTTTCAGCGTGAAGACTTCAGAGCTCCTGTAGTGATGAGAAGAGATAAACGTGTCTGCAGTCTCAGCAGAGGAAGTTCTTGTTCTTCTGTTGATCATCGGGGGGGGGGGGGTCCAAACGCGGGGAAACGACCCAAAGACCGTTTCCGTCTTTAAACCCTTGTGAGATTTTGGAAATTGCTGGTCGATTATTCCTTAAATGTCATGATCTGGCTGGACGGCGTCTGAGAGGAGGCGTGGTCGCCCCAGCCTGACCTTCTTCACGGATTGGTTGGACGGCAGCTTCAGTCGACGTCGTTCTTATTTAACAGGAAACGGTTTTATGAAGAGTCAGCCCAAATCCAAACGGACCCTTTTCTGGGTCACGTGGTTGCTGGAGCCTACCCTTCACCAGTCCATCACATACTAACCTGAAGCATGTGTTCGACCGTGGGAAGATGGAGGCTGGTTCCGGTACCGGTACCGGTACCGACATATACGGTCCTGCCGGTACTGTAAGAACAAGAACTTTGGAGCTTCCTTTCAATCACTTCAGTTTTGCTGCACAATTCCAGCCAATCGGGGCGGGCTCTTATAAAAAGGGAGTGGCTGCGAGTGTGGGCGGAGCTTCAGTTATGATTGCTATAGCAGAGCTAGCGAACGTTTTTCACACCAAAGAGTCGAATCCAGTGAGCTGATGGGTCAGAGAGAAGGAGGCGGGACATGTAGCCTTCAACCCCCCAGTCTACCCCCCCCCCCCCACTCCACCCCCTGAAGCTGAGTGTCAAGCTGGGAGGCATCAGCTCCTATTTTTAGTCTGTGGAATGACTCTGCCTGGATTTGAACTCCTGACCTTCCAGTCTGGGGGCGGACACTCTACCACAGGCCCACTGAGCTAATCGAGGCCCTGAGCTGTTGCTAAAGTACCGCCTCGGTACCGGATCAAACCCGAACAGGACCGGTCCACAGGGAAGAAGCCGGCGTGAACCCAGCGCTAGCCGCTCCACCACAGGACCTGAGGCTCCAGAGACTCGGGGCTCTCTAACCCTCCCGTATGGCTCTGTGGTTGAAGGGAATCGAAACGTTTTTCTGACTGTGAGACACATTCATCAGAATGAAACAAACTTTATTCACTTCAGGGACAGTTTCCCTCCACAGGCTCCCATTACCCATAATGCTCCACGCTTCCACAGACCGCTCAGTCACTTCACTCACGGTCACGGATAGCCTGTTCTGCAGTCTTATGTCTTTTATTTTGAAAGGGAGTCGTGTAACATATTATCTGTTTTCATATTTAGGATTTTCTTGTAATATTTATGTTTTATTCATAAACAATAATGTGTTGATATTTACCGTAGTAGTTAAAAGGAGAGTTTTATTGGAGTGAGCCGCTGTCTGATTGGTTCATGAGACACGGACCTGATTGGCTCTTTGAACGTGGGAGGTTACAGATCCTCATGTTCTGTCACATTTCTCATCCAGAACCAGAACCAGAACTCTTCCTTTGTTGCTTCTTTGTCCTGATCTGCTCTCCGTACGACGCTGGAGTCAAACCAAGACAAGCCCCGCCCCTTTCCATCCCCTCCTCCAGTGCTCTTGAAGTGTCATCAGAGTTAGAATTAGGTCTGTACCTACTTTCCACCTCACACAATGAACCCCATTTCCAATCCCCAAAGCTGCAGCTTTAATTGTTCTCTTAATTAGCTTGTAGAGCAGTGCTTATGGCTGCGGCGGCGCGGCGGCGCGGCGTCTGTCCTCTGCACGCCGAGCCCGCAGGAAGCGGCGCCGTATCTGTGAGCACTGGAAGCTCCGCAGAGATTACCGTCTCTGAACGGGACGCCAGCCTCGCTCAGGCGGCCTTTAGGGTCTCCGTGAGGTTCTGCCAGCTGAGGTTCTGGCTGGACGAGAGCGAGGCGCGGCGGCGTGGAAGACATCAGATCTCCGTCTGCCTGACAGACGTCAGATGGGCGGAGTCTGAGCTGCTGTGACTGAAGAAAACACCTGCTGCAGGTGCGCTCAGTCAGTGACTGTTTCAAAGAGAACCTTTCTGTCATGGTTCCAGCCTCAGTTACTACCCCTACCCCAACCACCAGAGGGAGCCCTCACCAGAGCTTTTACCCTACTACAACTCCCATCAGCCACTGCTACGGCTTCCTGTCTGCACAGCTGGTCTCCATCATCATCAGTACCACCTCAGCCGCTTCTTCAGTGCGAAGTCTTCTTGTTGCCTTGCAGACAGTCTGAGCGGGTTCTGATGTTTGACCTTAGCCTGATTTTGACTCCGCCTCCGCCTCTGTTTATGCTTCTGTTTTATTCTCGCCATTAAAATCTACGTTTGCACGTGGATCCAAATGCCTCTTCATCACTTTCTTCTAGCCTAGCCGAAGCTAACTTAAACCTTTTTTAGGTACTTTACATTCAGGATTTAGATTTACTTTTGTAGAATTCTAAATATCAGTTTTATTCTGTATTTCTCCTGTTCAGAAGCGTTTTCATGAACTCTGGTAGTTTTGATGAAGCTCAGTATCATAACGGTTATTTAACACTTTTTTCAGTCTAAATAAAGAGAATCTTTTTCACATTTTCTTTAGCAATTTATATTTAGCATGAATAAGTTAGCATGAATAAGTTAGCATGAATAAGTTAGCATAATACGCTTCAAAATGTAAATTATTCCTAAATTCAAACTTGAATAATGAAGATATTTTTCAGCCAAGTTAAAATTTGAACACAATCATCATTTGAAACAAATTCTTGGCTAAACTTTTTCTGGTTTTGGTTTTATTTTTTTCATGTTTTTTATAATTTAAGGAGCATTTAAGTCACTTTAGTCTTATCTGCATTAACATGTAGTCAATCTTCCAGATAGAAATTACATTTAAACTTTAAACCTTTTAGAAAGTCTGATTTTTTTTCTTTTTCTTTGTTTTATTTTAAGTTTTTTGTTTCAAAGTTAAACATTTTTTACCTATTTCATTTTTAGTGTTTATCTAAATAAAATAAATCTCATATTTGCTTTAACTCTTATTGGGTTTTTTAGCTTCGCTTTAACGATTATTAAAGTTGTTAAACCATATCAGCATTTTATGTATTTATTCAAATGTAATAACAGTATACAACAACAAAATAATAGAAGATTAAAGAATAACTTATCTTAAATCTTTCATATGATCTGTCTTTATCAGTTAATACATAAAAAGTTTGTAGTTTTTATCTGACCTCACTCACTTTGATTCACATTTTATTCCAACCTTACTTTAAAACACGCTGTCTAATTTCTGTTAGGTTTCTTATACCCACAATGCAACTCTTCTTCCTCCTCATTTTCTTTTCTAACATTTCTTTAGTGTCTGACCTCTTCTTTAATGTGTAACGCTGCTGGAATAAAAGAAAATCTTATTTGAACTTTGTTGGAGTTTAAGGAGGATTTTTATCAGGTCTTTTTTATTCTAGGCTGATGAAGCTTTAAGTGTTTAATGATGTCATTTCCTCTTTGTGGGATCAATAAAGTTTGATAGTTGGATTCTATAACTTCAGTTTATTTATTTATTGTGTAGATTGTTGTTGTTGGTTTAAGTCTGTGATGATCCGGCGTGTTCCCGGAGCCGGAGGGCTCAGCGTTTGAGCCCGGCCGGTACCATGGATCATCTGGTGGGGGGGGGGGGGGGCCGAGAGCGTGCCGCCGGTATGTGATCCGAGCCGTGGACTGCGAGGGGGGGCGGGTCGACCCCGAGGACAGACGTGTGAACACGCTCGCTGCAGCTCCAGATAATGCTCACTTTGTCACCCAAACAGGGCGGGAAAGATAATCAATAGCCTTTGATAGCTCCTGTTAGAGTGGTAACGAGCTTTAGCTCACGGCGGGATGCTCCGGCGAGGAGGAGGAGGAGAGCCCGCCCCCTTTCATCTTCCCGCTCTCTGTCATGCTGGTTCTGTTTGATCTCCACAGTGAGTCCAAACTTCCCTGAGGAGCGTCCAGGACTGCAGGTGGACTTCAGGTGTGTTCGCCGCCGCCGCCGCTGCTGCCGCCGCCGCCGCCGCCGCTGCGCTCTAAATCTAATTTGCTGCATTTGCTTTTGTTGCATCATTAGAATAATTGTTCCCTCCCCAGCTATTTCCTCCAAACCAAATGACAAGCTTTCTTCTGTCGTGTGCGGCCCCCCGCTCTCAAAATGAGCAGTTTGTTTGAAGCTCATGGTACTAATGACCGTAATCAACCCAAAACCAAAGCTGGATAACGAGGGAGCGCAGGGACGGCCCGCTCAGGAGAACGCAGGACTAATAGTCCGTTTGAGAGCGTGATCAAGGAGTATTGTGTTCTACTCCTGCTCAGATTCAGCCGGTCAACCTTTCCCTAAAACAAACAATGTTGTGAAGAAGGAGCAGAGTTTCCTGGACAGACCTCCTCTGGTCACATGATGCGGCTGTTCTCATGACTTCATGATTACTTCAGATCCTCGTTGGAGCTCCGGGACAGAATCCCTCAGGAACACAGGATCCTGGATGCAGGATTCAGGATTCAGGGAAACGTGCACGAAACGTGCACCAATCACGTGTTGACATTGATGCTCATAGCATACCTGTAGAAAAACTGTGGGTGTCACAGATACGATGATTTAATCCACTTTAAAAGTGCTGTCTGTTGGTCGTTGACAAACTTCTGACTATTATAAATAAACGTATTTAATTCCTGGTCTAAAAGCGTCTGTGTGCTGCCCCCTACAGGTGGAAACCAGGTGTTACAGTTGGGTTTTCTGATTGGTCAACTGCTGTAAGTCCCAGAAGTTTCGTGTCATCGTGCTCTGCAGCTCCAGAATAAAAGCCCCGCCCATCTTTGATTGGTTGTTAGCTCGTTAGCATTAGCATGGCTCGTGGGTGTTTTGCCTTCAGTCGTTAGAAACCTTCTGTCTTACACAACTTTGGACTTGGAAGTTACAGAACAGAAGTTTAGTGCAATTGACATAAAATCCAGAAAATTTAGTTTAACTTGTTATTGTTAGCTTAATACGTTAGCCTTTATTAGCTATGATGCTAGCAGCATTTATGAGACTCTGGTTCCCTTCAGACCTGCGGACCCTCAGCTGCGCCGGCACCCCCGCTGTCACGCATGGCAAAAGCAAAATCAATAAAGTTCTGGACCTCGAGGGCCGGCCTCGGAGGAGGGAGGGGGAGGAGAACGTTCATTGAAGACCCGGCATACGTCACATAGAGCTAACCTATGCGTCAGTCATAGATCCAAGCCACACTTCTGACGCTCTGCCTCCACTAGCCCCGCCCCCTCCAACTGTCCTGTTTGCTTACTCTTTAAGAAATGACTGCAATGTGCAACTCTGCCACTAGGGGGAGCAAAGGAAACGCAAAACCGACACAAGAGATCAAGAAATGAACACAAGAAAAGATTTGGCCTCCAGGTTGGTTGAGGAACTTTTCCACAGACAAAAACAAGACTACAGATAACAAGTTGATGATTTGTTATTTAGCTTACATGTTACTGGCTCCGCCCACTTGAGATCAGACAGGTTGACTGAGTTGGACACTGGAATGCTAAAGGCTCACTGTCAGTATTCCCCCTGGACGTCCCGCACAGGTTTGGGTCATTTTCGTCAGACGGCCCGTTTCCACCTGTTAAGTGATGCCCCTCCCACTCTCAGAAAGGTGCGTTCAAGCCCCTGAAGTCCATGTAAACGCAGGTAAACGGCGTTCCAGGCTTCAAACTGTCCAGGCATTGCTGAGCAAGTTTCTACGACCTGAACTTTGACCAATCAGGGAGTCAGATTTGTTATTGAGGAGTGGACCACGCCCCCTTGGTTCTAACGTTGATCCTGAGGACAGAATAACTGTTTAGTCCATAGAACAGAAGTTGGTCCGGTCCGAGTCAGAGTTCACCCGCGTGTAAAGGCGTCAGCTGCTGCAGAATAACCCGCACAGACGATGCAGAAGACGAGAAGGGAGGAGAACCTGCTGAAAGGCTGCAGGGAAAACAGGCGGTGAAATCTCATCTGTGAATCTCCTCTTTATCTGCTCCTTTGTTTGGTTTCTGTCTGTTCTTTGATGGGGTTTACAGTAATGCTCAGAGGGTGAAATTATTCCTGGAGCCCAGAGTTGAATTATTTCCTCTGGTATCGATACCGTTTACTGACATAATTTCCGTGTTGATCTGATTAGAGGAATCAGACGTTCTGCCAGGGCACGGCCAAATTGACTTTGGTGGCAAGGTCTTGACAAGAAGCAGACACGCAGCTTCATGCATCAGTAACGGCGTAACCGCATTATCCATGCACTGCTTCCTTCAGCGGCGAGCAGCGGCGGCTGAAGACAAAGAGAGAGGCTGCTGGCCGCGTCTGGGTCGGATCGATCTCGGGAACATCCGACCTCTCTTCCTGTATTCAGCGTTCTGTCTTTGTGTGTTTAAAGCTTTTCTTTTGCTGCGTCTTCCTGTAACCGCAGTATTAACCCAGACGTATTAAATCATTTAGAACAATCATCATTTGCAGAATTCTTCATGAAAATGTTGCTTTAAAAAGTGTAGTTATAATGTTCTGTGATTGGTGGGAGACTGTGTCGGATCAACCACTGAACAGGCTGAATCCTGTTACCATGGAGATGTGTCTAACAGCAGAAAGTCAGGAAGAACAGTTAATCCAAGTGTATTAGAATGTAGATCCAGAGGCTAATCCCACCGTCACTATTGTTGCTAGGAGGGTAACTTACGATACGATTTACGATACGATTCACGATACGATTCATGGTACGATTCACGGTACGATTCATGATACGATTCACGGTACGATTCATGATACAATTCACGTATGATTCACGATGCAATTCACGATACGATTCATGATACAATTCACGATATGATTCATGATATTATTCACGGTACGATTCATGATACAATTCATGATACGATTCACGATACGATTCATGATACGATTCACGATATTATTCACGATACGATTCATGATACGATTCACGATATTATTCACGATACGATTCATGATACGATTCATGATACAATTCACGATATGATTCACGATATTATTCACGGTACGATTCATGATACGATTCACGATACGATTCACAATATTATTCATGATACGATTCACAATACGATTCACGATATTATTCACGATACGATTCATGATACGATTCACGATACGATTCACAATATTATTCACGGTACGTTCGCGATACGATTCATGATACGATTCACGATACGATTCATGATACGATTCACGATACGATTCACGATACGATTCACGATATTATTCACGATACGATTCATGATACGATTCACGATACGATTCACAATATTATTCACGGTACGTTCGCGATACGATTCATGATACGATTCACGATACGATTCATGATACGATTCACGATACGATTCATGATACGATTCACGATACGATTCATGATACGATTCGCGATACGATTCACGATATTATTCACGATACGGTTCACAATACGATTCATGATATAATTCACGATATGATTCACGATATTATTCACGGTACGATTCATGATACGATTCACGATACGGTTCGCGATGCGGTTCGCGATGCGATTCACGATACGATACATACCGATGTATCTCCATATGGCAAACATTGCAATAATCATTATATTACTTTGGTAATCTGGGATATTTAACTATTTTTGAAACAAATATTTATTTGTTGAACAGTTTTAAACACGATATGTTAATTTAAAGCCCTTCCAACGTTAGAATAAAATGAACAATTGATACGAACGAGTCTTTACAATAATATTATAAACTTTAAGGAAAAAAGAACAAAGCTCCAGTTATAAATATCAACACTATCATGGTGCAAAGCTCTGGTCATGTGACCCTTCATCATTTCAATATATGCTGACGAAGTGCAGATGGATCATTCAGTAACATTTTCCGGAACTGTTGGAGGCCAAAGGTCAACTCTAATGTTGTTTTTAATGGTTTTATTGGCTAAAATGAGCTTTTATTTTAAATCATTTCAGCTTTTCTTTTATTTATCCATCAGGATTTCATCATGCATGTTCTTTATAAACATTTACACGTGTCAAAGTCAAGGCCCGGGGGCCGGAACCGGCCCTCCAGGGAATTCTATCCAGCCTTCCAGATCATAAAATATTTAAAGTTATTTAAGGTTTGAGTTGATTTTTTCTGGAATAATAATCCTGTATTTTAGAATTATGTTTAAAAGTAAATTGATATTCTGCAGCTTTTTGGACTATTTTGGAATTTAATAAGATTTTTCTAGGCGTTTTAGGAGTTTAGCTAATATTTCAGCTTCATGCTGTTTCAGAAAACCTAAGGTTGTTTTTTTGAGTTTTTTAGGCTAATTTGACATTTTTCTAATATTTTATCTCGCTATCAGCTTCAGGATCTTTTGACAGACGCTCCCGCTGAATGATGGAAACTGTCGCTCTGACTTCATTGTTTGTGTCTGTGGAAAACAAACGTGATTTTTTTAGGAATGCTGACCTGAACCAGAAGGTTTTCTTTGATTTGATGCTGAAGGCTCTGAAGCTGAACGTCTGCACCTCTGAGAGCTCTAGACTGTGATCCAGGATGTGATCCAGGATGTGATCCAGGATGTGATCCAGGATGTGATCCAGGATGGGATCCAGGATGTGACCCAGGATGTGATCCAGGATGTGATCCAGGATGTGATCCAGGATGTGATCCAGGATGTGATCCAGGATGTGATCCAGGATGTGATTCAGGATGTGATCCAGGATGTGATCCAGGATGTGATCCAGGATGTGATCCAGGATGTGATCCAGGATGTTTAGGGTTTGCAGCAGGTCAGAACCTGATTCTGCTGCTGAACCTTCAATGTTCTTATGCGTCCAGAATACAAGAAGCTGACGGTCATGATACTACCACCACCATGCTTGACTGTTGATGTGGGAAAATCGTTCTACCTGTTGAGCACGGTAGTGGAGTGATTATAGTCTGTGATTCTGATTGTGGGTGTGTGTCAAAAGCAGTAGAAGTAGAAGTAGCCCCTCCCTGCTCCTCCAATGTGAACACCCGGATCACACATCAAATGGAACTTGAAAAATTTTATTATCTCTCCCTTCTGCTTCCATGAGAACGTCACCTCCTTCTGCCACGTTGGTGTGAACGCGCTGAAACCCGGACGGCGAGGCCGCAGCGCGACGCTGCACATGTGATCATCAGTTTATTGTATTGATCAGAGCAGACAGCTCACCCCCGTCCAAATACACCCCCATGAGGTCCCGGCACGGCGGTTGTTCACTCCTGCAGGAGCTGCGTCTGAATGACGGCCGCCGTGTTTCTGTGTCTCTGTGAAGACGCTCCGTCCCGTTAAGAGGAAGAGGAGTTTGATCTAAGGAGTGAAGATCAGATTCAGACCTGAGCGATGATCAGACCATCATGAACCAGCGAGGAATGACCGAGTGAATCCATGATCATAGAATCCTGTTTGAAAACGATGGGCGGGGCTGAAACGATGGGCGGGGCCAGCACGCTCAGAGTGAGACTTGAAACTCCACAAACTCTCGGATCTGTTTGTGTTTCTGCAGCTTCAACACCTGAAAGTCCAGCGTGAAGAGCCGATGATCTAGATCAGAGGTGTCAAACTCAATCGCATGAGGGGTCAAAATCCAAAACACACCTTAGGTCGCGGGCCGAACAGGACAAACATTTATTAAACACCCTAAAACTAAATTTTTAAAAGCTGAAAACGCTGAAGCTAATAGCCGAAAACGCTGAAGCCGACAGCTAGCTAAATTATTAGCTAAATGCCAAATTAGCCTAAAAAAACTAAAAAAAAAAAAAAAAATAAGTTAACCAAAACAGCTAGCATTTAAATGAAATGTGAGCTAAACTTTAAAATACCCTAAAAAAAATGAAAAAAGACTAGATTAGCCAAAACAGCTACTATATAAATATTAGCCTTTCTCCAAACTAGCCTAAAAAACTTTTTAAAAGCCTAAATTAGCCAAAACAGCTAGCATGTAGCTAAAATATTGGCTAAATTCCAAAATAGCGGGAAAAAAAATCCTAGTAAATGAAAAAATACTACAAAAAGCTAGCAAAAAGCAAATTTTAAAAAATGTAAAACTAACGTTTTTAACATAATTATGAATAATAAAAAGGCAGGAATATTATTCCAGAATAAATCAAGTTAAACATGAATAACTTTCAATATTTTACTCTTCATAAAAATATATTTTGTTAAATTTTACAAGTTAGAAATAGAGCAAGATAACATCGGGCCTTTAATAACAATAAGATAAAATGATCTGGAGGGCCGGATCCGGCCCCCGGGCCTTGACTTTGACACATGTGATCTAGATGTCCATGTTTCTGACTGCAGGATCTCACAGATCTGCTGAAGTTTCTGCTCTTCTTCAAGTCTTCTTCAATCCACCGTTCATCATCTCACGCTTTGCAGTTCTGAGTCTTACTGTAATTTAGCATCCTTTTAATTTTTTTATATATTTTACAGAGCTCTGCGTCCTGATTGGCTGTAGACCTTTTGCAGTCAGTCTTCTGTGTGTTCACGTGGACATAAATCTTGGATCAAATCTTTATTTTCATTCTATTAAACCTTTTTTGAACTTTGAGAGTTTAAACTAAAGTTGTGTTGAATGAGGAGTCTTAAAGGAGCCATACCATGATTTTCTTCATCCTATCAGAGTAAACTATATCCATATAAATGATCATAAATTACCTTAGGAACACTAAAAAACTAATTATTTATGAAATATGAGTCATTTTTTTGTCCCGTTTTGATAAAACGACTCAATTTCTGAGGCTCCGCCTTTCGCTCCTTGTTGGTCCCGCCCATTTCATGACATCATCCTTGAGCCCGCCTCTTCAGCGTGAACAAACTTTGTAAACAAACCCACGTGATGCTCTGCGGTCTGCAGAATCTGGTCTGGATTTGAAATATAAATAAGTTATAAGACAAATCTGTTTATTCAGTTTATTCATGTTTTAAATGTGTTACAAAAGTATCGGATCGGGACTCGGTATCGGCAGATCCACAGAATCCAATGATCGGGCCGTCCCTACTGCGTAATACTGTCTAATTCCTCCGGGGGCGCCGTGGGGTCGTACAGAGGCCGGACTTGGTCCAGAAGCCCCGCCTCCTCACGGCGGTGCAGGTGTTGGCGGCTCCATAAACATTCGGAGCTGATGCCTCCTCTGATGGTTTATACATGAAGCGGAGCGTTTACAGTCTGATGAGCAAGTCTGGCTCATTAATGACACGGCGGCGCTCTTATGGCGCCGGGCGCCAAGCGAACCCTCATGCAAGATTAAAGAGGGTTTGTTTACGCGGCAGCGCCACTCCGGGGCTTTGCTGCAACAGCTCTCAGAAGCTGTTCCAGTCTGATCTACAGCCAGAGAGCATCAGGACGCAGCTTCCCGTTCAGTCACGGATCAGCTGAGAGGATGACCTCCAGTGAACCCCAACCTCGTCTGACCCGACGGGTCAGAAGTGACCGTCGTGAAAACGGCTGCCATGGTAACCAGAAGATCTGAAGTTTCCTGGTTTCATCCTGGAAGTTGAGAACTTTCTGATCAGATCATCTGAATCCTGATCCGTCAGAAACACAAACGGCTCCGAGACCGTTCGGTTCATGTCATCAGAACTGAACAGAACTCAAATCAGATATCTTTGCTCACCAGAGGATGTGAGGGTGTTGCAGAGGCGGGGTTACCATGGTTACCTGGACGCAGCAGTTCTTCCTCTGAAATGCTTTGATGAGATCAGGACTTCCTGAGTTTTGTTGTTTTGGCCTGAAGGTCCTTCTCCTGTAACCATGGAAACTCTTTGAGCGTTCACACGATCAGCTGAACTGTAGAGAAACTGTTCCTCTGCGACCGATCCAGAGGATTTATGATCGTCTCCATGGTTGAAGAGTTACAGAAGTCAGAGATTTTCTCTGGACTTTGACATAAATATCCACAGAATCCTGTGAGGCATCGATGGTAATGAAGCTGCGGGTCTCCTGGACTGCAGCAGATGGGTTCAGATGTTGAGGAGCTGCAGTCTGTGGTCCTTTTCTGTTAGATCCCGTTCCAGAACAGGAGACGGGCTCGGAGATCTCAGCAATCAGGAAGACCCGGATGGCAGTCGAGGCCCAAACATCCATCCTGGTTCGACTGGTGCAGCTGAAGGGGAACCTGTCGAGACCGGATCAGTCAGACTGGAGTACAGACGTGTGTCTGTGGAGGGAAGCAGCAGAGGAGGCTGTTGCCTCAAGAACTTCTTCTGGAGCTTCTGTCCGTTCCTCAGACGGTGAAGGGTTGAACTCTGTCAACACAGAAACAAAAAGTCCAGGAAACCAGCAGAAAAGCTTCTTACATCATCACATCTGAGAAGATGGAGATGTTTCTGTTGTGGAGAGTTGAAGGGTCTGCATCGTCCAGAATCGACGGTTTAATCTTCATTCTTCACCATAAAGAACCTCAAAATGATATTCACTCGTTTCCGAGCACCAGCCCCTCCCATACCCACAAAACAAGCACTGTGATGTCACAAAGTGAGAACAGCCCCTTCAAGCACGAGTCTGTGCTCCAGCTCCGCCCCCACTCTCTCCACAAGCCTATTGCTGATCAGCAGGAAGAAACGCTCCAGGATGATGTCATGAAATGGGCGGCACCATTGATATATTTTACTGGATTGGAAATCACGTGACAGACGTGCAGCATCATGATTGGAGGAGGTCAGAATAACCACGGAAAGAAGCGCCAAAGGGGACGCAAGGTTTTGTAATCAACTTCAAGAGAACAAAATCATCACATCTTAATAGAGAAATCAGGCTGAGAACCAGGAAGTGGGTGCTAGCAGCTCACGAGTAGCATGCTAGCTGGTTCTTCGATGTCTGTTTTTATTCATGTTTTAAAACATGTTCAACCTGCACAAAAACTGATGGAAATTCATGCTGGGAACACGTAACATGTGCAGTCTTGATGCATGTTGCTGCTATGCTAGCAAAGTAGCACGTAGCTAGCTACTTTAAGAGCCTACATCTTGTTGTTGGTCGCTCTTTTTAACACATTTTTGGTGAGAAAGTGTCCGTGAGTTTGCTTATAATTTTCTAAATCTGTGTTCGAACAGACCAGAGCAAGTCTAGCTAGGAAATGTAGCGCTAACGCTAACGTTCTGCTCAGTGACATAAACACAGCAGGAAGCAGTTGTTAGGGAAAGAGTTGTTGTTGCGCTGCTGGTATCACTGGTCTGAATCTGAATGTTCTTCAGTTTAAAATGTTTCTTGTTTCAGCTAAAGATGCTAGCTGGAGCCTTACTCTCTAAGTACTAAGAAATCATTTGTTTGAAGGTAAATGTTGAATGAAATAGAGATATTTATCATGTATGAAATCCAAAAGTAGTGAGAACATTCTGGTGGAGGTGCTGCAGAAGAAAGTCCTAAATATATTATTTTATATATATGAATATTAGGGCTGCCACGATTAGTCGACTAATCGATGACTAATCGACTATTAAAATAATCAACAACTAATTTAATAGTCGATTAGTCGTTACTTTATATTGTATGAAGTCAGATTGTAGTAAAGTTAAAAGTTATAATAGCATTCTGCAGCTTTTTGGACTATTTTGGCATTTAATAAGTTTCTTTGGTCTTTTATGGAGTTTAGCTAATATTTAATCTACATGCTAGCTGTTTTGGCTAACTTAAGGTTTCTTT